>JAGSMP010000126.1:0-662500 GCA_029286625.1 Parnassius orleans
CATAGCAACCACTTACCATCAGGTGGACTGTGTGCTCGTTTGCCACCCTTACCCTATAAAAAAAAGTTAGAAGAGTAAAATTCGAGAGCCATTTTAGTGATAACCTTTCGTGTGAAATGCATTTTGTGTGGAAGACAAACATAATTACCATCAAGACGTCAAAATATTATAAAAGAACATTTTTATGCAGCGTTTTAAAATATATATACATACTATAAATGTGTAAAATGTCAGCCTTACAATGCTATGTTTGTTGACCATGTTATATAGTCATGATGATCTCTAAAGAAGTAACTGGAACTTACATAAAATAGACGAATCGATTGGCATGCATTGCGAAGTTTTGAGTAACACGTTTGTCAATAAGTCATGATAAAACAGTACTGCACTCCCGCTGTTATGATTAGATTCACAAAAAGTTAGTCTCAGGCTCTTAGAAATTACAATTGCTCATATTATTTTAAGCTATATGGTATAAAATACATTGTAATAAAAGTAACGGTAACTTGAAAGCTTAAAACTAAATTTAATTTATATCTTGTATCGAAATGAAGGGGTTAAGTTCTTAATTAATTTTGTAAGTAATATTCTGTGATTAACTTTGAACACATATTCCTTAAGAAATTCAAAACATAATGAAAACTTAATCACACTGAGTCCTAAGCATACTTTTGCAACTTCAGAGATTAATTACAACATAGAACTTTTGTAAATAATTAATGATCTTACTATAAAGTCAATAAGGTGTCCCTTTGTTGTAATTCTCAAGTTTATTATACTTTGTTATAATGAGAAATAATTTGATCATCTTCGTGGTCTTTCGATAAAACAAATTTGCCATCGACGTGCAAACAATTTTGCAACGACTGCGCAGAATGCCTGAAAAATGTTTTATGAAGTGTTTTGTTTGAAATTAAAAATACTTTAAATATTCCTTGCCAAGCTCTTTTGATCAAGTATCTATAAATATCAAAAATATATTTTAAAAGAAAAAAAACATTTACTAAAAGTAAAAAATTACTAAAAAGTGTGCGCAGGAATTGCATGACTTAATTCCTCCCTCTCCATTACATCATCGGAAAACCAGGTTTCGGCTGGTCTCCAACCTTTATTGTCGACATAACACGCATTCGCACTAAACGGTTTGCTTTGTCATTCATAATTTGTACAGCAAAAGAGTGGAATAATCTGCCAGCATTTGACTTCCCACCCGATTATAACGTAAAAGCAAGAGTGAATAGGTTTTTGTTAAACTAAGTCAGTTTTCTTTACCATCTTCGGCTGCATCACCACTTACTATAAGGTAGGAGAGCAGCCAAGCACTGGTTTATAATAGTTAATAAAAAAGAATAAAATAATTTCACATTATCACAATATCACAAATAGCTCTTGAAGTTGGGCTTTACTCTTCGATACCCTATCCTATGTCTTAGCACTTTATACTACTACTTATTTTGATTGAAAGTTTATTTGTTAAAATCACTCTTGGCATTGCTACCACAATTGATTCAGCCATTCCAAAGATTAGCCCGGACCGACAGGCAGACAGACAGACAGAAAATAATTAAAAATGGATATCCATGTCTTAATAACATGCAAATAACCACCTGAGCTTATTAAAAATCATTTATTTAAATATTATAGACGGATACTTCAGTTTTATTTATTATACGTATGTATAGATGTATAAATGAAGTGATAGTAAGGGATTATGCCGTTAGCACTTGGCGCATCCCGTTCAATTCAATTTTTAAGGGTAATTTTTCCTACATAATAAAAAAAAACATTTAAATCAGTTAAGCTGGTTCCAAAAAAATCGGTGAACATTGTACATACCAACAACAGACAAACCTTTATACTGAAAAAAATGAGATATTTTGTTTTGAGCACAATAAGTACTCAGCTGGTATTTATATCCAAGACTCGGGATGAAGTATAAGAAATAGAAAAAATCTGAGCCAAATTTAGGTGAAACTCGTTTGTTCCCTCCTCTATAATAAAAGACTCACTGAAGGTAATCTGAATAGGCTTTCGATGCATGGGTTATTATTTCAAAATTGTTGAGAAATATGTTTTTAGATTTTCAATGACAGAAACAAAATAAATACGCTCTTCCACAGAAATCGATTGATCTTTTGTCTGAGCGTAATTTATTTGATGAGTCGGTAGATCACAAAAGAATATAGCTACTTAAGAGCCAATAAGGTAATTACTTAATACACGACTTGCTAAATGGGGCCGGGGGATGAAAGAAATATCGCGACTGTAATAATTATTAGCCTATGCAGTAATGTTAACAAATGAGGGCGAGCAGGACAATATAGTGGCATGCTTATAACAAACCACCAGTTGAGCCCTGCCATTGTTTAATATCAACTTTTTAGGAAAATGTCATGTTTGATTTCTCACACCTTCTCGCCGAACAGGAAGGCATACCTGCTCAGATTTTTTTAATGAAATAATATTATTACGTGGGCAAAGATCTAACTCGGTACTTAAATAATGAACTCGTATCGTGGTCTTAAAATAGACTCTAAATACTTAAGCGGTGCTATGTGTAGCGGGCATTGGCGTCGTGCTATATTATTGAATAAGGGTGACCAGCGAGCAAACGCCCCACCTTATGGTAAGTGGATGTTGTGAATGTAGACATATGAATTTATTCTCGAAGAATCAAAATGCTGGTGCGTTGTCACCCCCGCGGACTAAGATTTAACGTTTGGCCGCAATGAACTATTCGTGTTTTATTTAACACAAATTTTAAACTTTTTATATATAATATGAACTTCTGTATCTGGGACTTTGTAGTAAAAGCGTATACATTATTTTCCCAGCGGTAATTAATTTTATTATTTTTAACCTTTTTTATTAGTTCGTTAAAGTCTATTATTAGACATGGGCTTCTGCCATAGTAGAGGATTGGCCTTAACGACTACACTACTGACTGCCTAGTTGGGCTTGTGGGGCCGGTTCAATCCTCCACCAGTTAAAACAGTTCATGGCACTTTCCATGGCTATAGTTTTATTGGTGCTGGGTTTGATCCCCATGCAATGTATTTAATGCCATTAAATGATGGAAGATTATTAATACTAAACGTATTTTTAGTCATACTCTTATAGGTGAGCGGTTCTTAGACGTCTAATTGCGTTGCGTGATTAAATGCGCCACATTTTGATTTATTTAAAGTTTGTCAATTCGCCAGTCAAACGTGGCGATTAAGAGAATTTGTCTCTCTACAGGAGAAGCCAGTACCAACAGGAATTTAACGGGCAAACAAAAAAAACTACTAAAGAAATAACCGCTGGGAAATTTAATATATATACGCTTTTACAACAAAGTCTCAGATGAATAGTATCTATCAAAATATTTTAAAAATCGTTCACAAAAACATCTATCAAAAATTTTGGCCGCATCACCGGAGCCAAACGTTAATAATCTAATCATGATAATTAAAAAAAACCATTTACTATTATTTATGTATAGACTGTTAAAAAAATAGGGGGTGCTTAAAAAAACATGCGTGAGCGTCGTGGAACACTCGGTTGGAACGAAGTTCCTTTCGTAGTATATTATTATTGATAAACGTATTATATTATTGATTAACAAATACAAATAAATGAATTACTAACGTCTATTAAAATGAAGCGTCATTTAAAATAAAATCTCTTTCATGGCAAGATAAGAAAAAGTGCGAGGGAGATGGATATTATTCCATCTCGCTCGCACTATAGAAAGGGGGTCGTGACGGAAAAATCTTACACTTTTTCTCGCCTAGCCCCCATCCGTCAAATTCGTACCGTGCGATAAGGAACTTCGTTCCAAAAACATTGCGCATACGCAAAACGCGTGGTCTAATGTTGGAGTATCCTTAGCCAATTCAAGATCATTTTATTTGATTTTCTAATTTATTTTGATACTAATATTGAAACCCATTTTTAGCCTCTCAACTAAAAAAGGCGTGTCTAATTATTGTTTTTTTTTTAAATGTTCTTACCACAAAGTTTTAAATACCTTGGCATGTTGAGAAAATCGAGCTCAGACTGGATAAGGATGCTATTCGATATAACGAAGCATTCATTAAGTAAATTTGCACACCTACATCGTTAACACCGACGTCGTAAATCGAAGCGCCAGGGATAGGTTTCGCCAAGGTGTAGTCAAGCTAACACTTCTCGCGTAAATTAACATATTAATTCTGCTGTGTTTCGTATGGTGAGTATCCTTTATACTGGTGTCCATCTTAGTCTTCAGGTATGACAACGCATCTGGATTTTGATTCTTAATCGAGGATAGATGTAGATGTCTATGGGCAAGAGTATCCACTTACCATCACAACCTACTTACCGGGACATGTG
The DNA here is from genome assembly GCA_029286625.1 of Parnassius orleans. NCBI lineage: Eukaryota > Metazoa > Arthropoda > Insecta > Lepidoptera > Papilionidae > Parnassius > Parnassius orleans. The sequence continues at coordinate 4,357 of JAGSMP010000126.1, forward strand.
CTTGTTTTCCTACCGTTATTCTATAAAGAAAAAATTTGTTTAAACCGTAAGAGTTCAATGTTGAACATAAGACTCTGAAAGTCAAAGTCAAACATATTTTATTCAAAATAAGCTTGTTTACAGCTCTTATGAACGACAAACTCTACACCAGTTTGACAAGACACTTTCAGGAAAGAACAGGCAAGAAGCAATTGGGTCTTTCTCAATGCTATGTTACTCTTCACTGTTGAAAATTCTCAATGCTATGTTACTCTTCACTGTTGAAAATAGTACTCTCTACAAGTCAATTCAAAACTGTTTTATTCAATACTAGCGACCCAACTGGCTTCGCCTGGATAGGATCTATTAATGTGGCGTTATTTACATTTAAGATAATCTAAGACCATTATTTCCCGGATTTTATTATTAATACGGGTTTAATTATAATTAAACGGGTTTCATTACTAACCTGTGTTCGATCTCTGCCGGCACCAATGAAATTGTTAATTGCAATTTTAAGTGCTGATTTACTACAAAGCGGGAGATCGGCAGCAACATCTTCCTTAAAACAACTTAAAAAAAATCCCCACTATGAAGTAATCTATGGGGGAGCCTATGTTCAAAAGTGGACTTTAGATAGGCTGTAGGTAACGTTATACCATCATCTATCGAATGTTGTTAGATTTTTCTGGCTTTAATTATATCAACATGGTCTCCTTTAATTATATCAACGTATCAAAATAAGATTATGGACTCTCCTGTATACTACCATCACATAATAATCATGCCAATAATGAGGGTCTTAACTGTACCGAAGTGCGAGCGTTGATCTCGCTAACGATCTAACTGATCACGCTCTCTCAATTATGTTCTAATGATGCATGTATTGTACTTCACGTATTGGATGTAATATTAAAGACTTTAGTATTGCTAGGTAAAATAATATCAATATGTTATATACGGCGTTGCCGTCTGATGATAGAAATAGACAAAGTGATACCTACCCAGATGAACAAGTAGACAAAAGAAGCCTTACCAACTAAAAGAGACCAATTAATATTACCCAAAAAGCAGTGTCATAATTAAATTAAAATTGAAAGATTTGTTTTATACTCTTCAAACTTCTAAACTAACTATCTATAATTTTAATATTATTAACAAGTGGTAAAATTAAAATTTTGTACAACCGACTTCAATATAAATAAAATTAGAATATCATCAATGTAGTTGAAGGCAATTAAATACGCATTATTAAAGATAACTCAAAATTTGAGTTATCTTTAATAATCAAATTCTTATTGATCAAATTTATATGAGAAATAATATATGGCGCTTCTTCGAATATCATTCTGATGATTTTTTATAGAATAAGGGTGACAAACGAGCACACAGTCCACCTGATGGTAAGTGGATCGAGAACAGATGTAGATGTCTATGGGACATGTACATCTAGCAGCAATCAATATAATTATAACCACATATTGGCGGAGTAAGAATATCCACTACGCCATATCGTCCCGTGGGTGTCGTAAGAGTCAACAGAGAGAAACTAAAACAGACGATGGGCAGCATCATCTTACTAATAACAACTCAAAATATAAAAAAACGCGCTTACCATCCCGCCTGCCAATTGGCGCAGCTATGGAAAATTCCCCTCTAAGATGCAATATACGGGAAAGCCTGTGTTAAGCAGAAGTTTTTAATAATCTAATGGATGGGTGGATTGATTTACTAGGTTAAGGAGCTATGGTAGCTCAGCTGTTATGCTTGCCGTAAATTTCGGTCCGATCTCTGCCGCCACCAATATGGTTTTCATTTTTTTTTTAATAATTATAAACCAAAGCTTGACTACTATCCTGCCTGGTGGTAAGTGGTCATGAAGCCTAAGATAGTACAGTGAACTGACTTAAATCAAACATTGTCTATTCACTATTGCCTTTCTATTTTAATATTCTGTACAAATAAGATATTGGTATTTATTGATTAGTTTGTTCATTAATTGATTAGTTTCTAGGACAAACATTTATAGGATCAAAAAGCCTAGCCTCTATGCCATGATTTCAGATTGATAACAATTTGGTAAAAGTCGTTTCGGTACTAGAATTAAAACCATTATAGCCGAAAGTACAGAACTTCTCTTTCTGCTGCTCCAGATCATTTTTCATAAATCGGAAGGAACAAATGGATTTACAGTCCACCTGATGGTAAGTGGCTACTGCAGCTCATAAACACCAAACAAATTCGAACAAAAGGCAACGGGTGCGTGGTCACTTCTGCGCGACTAAAATGGAATGCCTTACTTGTAATACTGGCTCTCTATGCCCTTCTAGACCGGAACACAGCAGTGCAAATAGTGCTATTTGGCCACTGAAATAGATAAGAGGTCATGCCTACCCACATGGATTAGTACGTAAAAGAAGTTCTACCAGCAATATTAAATTATATAGACTACTGGCTAGCCAGGCAGATGTTGTTCTGCCCTCTCCGACGACCTTGTCCTAGTAATTTTTTTAAAATCTTAAATTCGTAATAAAATTTTGAGAGTCACTTATCGGGATAAAACTATCTTATCTCTCAAGTTGGACCAAACTGCACAATCTGCAAAATTTCATTGAAATCAGTTCAGTAGTTTAGAAGTTCATCGCGGATAAACAATGTGACGTAATTTTATATATAAAGATATTACAGATTTAAAATAAATTACCGAGTTATTTATTACCATTTAGTCAATTTAAAAATACCCTTCAATAATTGTTCGAAATAAATATTAAATTACATACTTATATAAAGGGATCCGAATCGAAACTTTTGAATTGCAAATTGTCTTATGGCGTTAACTTACCCCGAGTCTCTGATTTCTTATCAACTTCTGATCTGAGTAAGTTAGTGAATAATTTACATTTTGAAACACAAGTAAGAATAAATGTCAAGTAAAGGAACGATATTTGAATTGATTTAAAACACGCCTAAATTTCGATCGTAGGCATTAGCTTGAGCAATATCATTATTATATCTATTTTATTTAGTTATTGCCTCGTTGATTTGGGGTTGTAAACGCGACTGCTGACCACAAGGTCCGAATCCCAGATAGCGTCAAAATCTGTTACTGGGTTTTCTTCTTTGTTTCTGTTACGGGTAAAAATTATCGATACCGGAATCAGGAAGTTGGTGGTGTTTCACCCCCATGCCTAAGAAAGCACGTAAAGTCGTTAGTCTTGCGCCTGATCTCTCTCCGTTCGTCTCGGATTGCCGTCCTACCAGACTATGAGTGTAAGCGAACTGCACCTGTGCTTGCACACACACTCGTGACTTTAATCCTATCCTGCACAGATGGCTAGCCTCTGTTAATATTGGCCACCGTGACCGAAATTCGATCTGGACGTCATTATATAAAAAAATACTGTCGGGTGATGACGTGGTGTAATGGTGGGAGTACCAGTTACCATGCCGCAGGTTAGAATTCAACATTTGTATTAAAATATAGTTTACGGATCTGAGTGCGTTTCATTGGTGTACTAGGACCCATTTTATTTATACTTTACATTAATGACATAACAGAAGTAACAAAACATCGATGTACTTTATATGCTGACGATATATCCATAACAATTATTGTTACATCTAATAAATCTAAAAACAATGACTCTTTACAAGGTTATGAATGTGACATTAATAATACTATTGACATAATAATCGAATGGCTTAAAGCAAATAATTTTAATATCAATCTTGACAAATCGATCTTGAAAAATTTGACTTAATGTGACGAAGATAAATAAAGTACAACAATTGAAATTCTTAAGGCTGATGTACACAGGGTCAGTAACAGGCGCCAGTGCTGGCGCCGAGACTGACTCGCACTGTTTACATGCAGTCAGTAGTCGTGGTTCTTCTTTCTGGGTGTGCATGTTATTGAAGTCAGTGGGCAAAAATGAATTCACGGAAACGGCAACATTTACAACGATTGAAATATTTATTGAGATAAAGTTCCTATCTGCTATTGAAAGAGTTGACGGAAATGTTAGAAGAAGAGATATTTAAAAAGATACGACTTTAGATAAGAAAATGGATAGACGACAGAAAAGAAACTGGGGGTTCTGCTTTGTTGTTGACCTGACGTCACCCTACAATGCAGCGCCAGTGACTGACCAAGTACTGACTTGGTCGTTTAGACAAGGTTAATACCGCTGGCGCGGAAGGCAGGACAGTGTACTGACTTCAAAATATTCAAACAGGAATATTGAAGTCAGCACTGGCGCAACAGCGCTGTACTGACTCCAAATCAATTTACACTATGTCAGTATCGAGTCAGCACTGACTTGCCTGGAATTTGGAGCCAGTTACTGACCCTGTGACCCTGTGCCATTAGGTATAACTTTTAACGAGAACTTGAACTGTAAAATACATATAGACCATATGTATAATAGAACTAACCAGTTTGTATATGCTCTTAAACATGTTAGGAACGTAACCTACAAAAAGACCGCTATTAGGTTATCGCGCCTATATAGAATCGATATTGCGCTACGGCATCCTACTTTGGGGCAACAGTACGGACAAAAACAGAGCATTTATATCCCAAAAAAATGCATTAGGGCCATATGTAGAGTTTTACCTGACGTGTCCTGTAAACCACTGTATAAAAGTCTAGGATTATTGCCACTAACTTCACATTATATTTATGAAGTTGCGGTTTTGTACAAAATTTACAGAATTATTTTATAAAGTAAACAATTTTAGATTAAGAGATCCTCACAGAATGATGATATAATGACATTCCAAGGTCGGATACGTATGCAAAAGTTGCCTCTGTATGTGTGTCAGAATATAATATAACAAGATTCCTAGATATATAAAAATGCTCAATATCAATATGTTTAAGCACAGGTTGTGTGGCTAAGTCAGAATAACTTTTACGGCATAGATTCGTTTTTCTGTACTAAAAACATAACATAAGTTAATATAGTTATAAAATCCTATTTTATTAAATTTTTATTCGTTGACATATTTGGTAATAATTATTATATTAATAGTATGGATGAACATGTAATTTAATTACAACATTCATAAATTCAATTTATTATTTGCATGCTATTTTCATTATGACGAAACATATGCGCTCTGTCAAACTGGTACCAGCTTAAACTGTTTCTCAACAAATAAAGAAATTATTATTATTATTATTTGGGGTATAAATTTATTTCCTCATCTGGTTGGGCTGCATAAATATATAGAATAATATGATAAATATACATTAAATATAGTAAAACATATAAATAAAAATTACATAAATAAATAAAAACCCCACCAGATGGAAGCCTTCGGCAGGGGAGACCAAACGGCCGAGGGTTAGGGGAAGAGGGAAAGAAACCAACGAACGACGCGGGCGGTATCGAGGAGCATCGCCTTCTACATTTGAGCCCGGAGCGGTGCGTCGCGAAGTCCCAGTCGCCTCAGATAACCCGAGAGGCTGACCGGGATTAGCCCGTTCGCAGAAACGACCACAAAAATAATTTCGGTCGGCAAACCACCCCCACATGTCAGTCACCTCGTGAGCCAGGTCTAGATATTTTGTTTTCTAATCTGTTTCGGATTTCACGAGGTTCTCGTCATACGGAATGGTCATGTCGACCAAAAATATCCTTGACTGTGCCCGGTCCATTAGCACAATATCAGGCTTATTCGCAAGAATAGTCCTATCTGTATTCCTATCTGTATTCCTTAAGAAATTCAAAACATAATGAAAACTTAATCACTGAGTCCTAAGCATACTTTTGCAACTTCAGAGATTAATTACAACATAGAACTTTTGTAAATAATTAATGATCTTACTATAAAGTCAATAAGGTGTCCCTTTGTTGTAATTCTCAAGTTTATTATACTTTGTTATAATGAAATAATTTGATCATCTTCGTGGCCTTTCGATAAAACAAATTTGCCATCGACGTGCAAACAATTTTGCAACGACTGCGCAGAATGCCTGAAAAATGTTTTATGAAGTGTTTTGTTTGAAACAAATTCTTTTGATCAAGTATCTATAAATATCAAAATATATTTCAAAAGGAAAAAACATTTACTAAAAGTAAAAATTACTGAAGTGTGCGCAGGCATTGCATGACTTAACTGCTCCTCTCATTACATCACATTTATTGTCGACATAACACGCATTCGCACTAAACGGTTTGCTTTGTCATTCATAATTTGTACAGCAAAAGTGGAATAATCTGCCAACATTTGACTTTCCACCCGATTGTAACGTGAATAGGCTTTTGTTAAGCTAAGTCAGTTTTCTTTACCATCTTCGGCTACATCACCACTTACTATAAGGTAGGAGCAGCCAAGCACTGGTTTATAATAGTCAATAAAAATAATAAGATAATTTCACATAATAGCTCTTGAAGTTGGGCTTTATTCTTCGATACCCTATCCTATGTCTTAGCACTTTATACTACGACTTATTTTGATTGAAAGTTTATTTGTTAAAATCACTCTTGGCATTGCTACCACAATTGATTCAGCCATTCCAAAGATTAGCCCGGACCGACAGGCAGACAGACATACAGAAAATAATTAAAAATGGATATCCATGTCTTAATAACATGCAAATAACCACCTGAGCTTATTAAAAATCATTTATTTAAATATTATAGACGGATACTTCAGTTTTATTTATTATACGTATGTATAGATGTATAAATGAAGTGATAGTAAGGGATTATGCCGTTAGCACTTGGCGCATCCCGTTCAATTCAATTTTTAAGGGTAATTTTTCCTACATAATAAAAAAAAACATTTAAATCAGTTAAGCTGGTTCCAAAAAAATCGGTGAACATTGTACATACCAACAACAGACAAACCTTTATACTGAAAAAAATGAGATATTTTGTTTTGAGCACAATAAGTACTCAGCTGGTATTTATATCCAAGACTCGGGATGAAGTATAAGAAATAGAAAAAATCTGAGCCAAATTTAGGTGAAACTCGTTTGTTCCCTCCTCTATAATAAAAGACTCACTGAAGGTAATCTGAATAGGCTTTCGATGCATGGGTTATTATTTCAAAATTGTTGAGAAATATGTTTTTAGATTTTCAATGACAGAAACAAAATAAATACGCTCTTCCACAGAAATCGATTGATCTTTTGTCTGAGCGTAATTTATTTGATGAGTCGGTAGATCACAAAAAGAATATAGCTACTTAAGAGCCAATAAGGTAATTACTTAATACACGACTTGCTAAATGGGGCCGGGGGATGAAAGAAATATCGCGACTGTAATAATTAGTAGCCTATGCAGCAATGTTAACAAATGAGGGCGAGCAGGACAATATAGTGGCATGCTTATGACAAACCACCAATTGAGCCCTGCCATTGTTTAATATCAACTTTTTTTAGGAAAATGTCATGTTTGATTTCTCACACCTTCTCACCGAACAGGAAGGCATACCTGCTCAGATTTTTTTAATGAAATAATATTATTACGTGGACAAAGGTCTAACTCGGTACTTAAATAATGAACTCGTATCGTGGTCTTAAAATAGACTCTAAATACTTAAGCGGTGCTATGTGTAGCGGGCATTGGCGTCGTGCTATATTATTGAATAAGGGTGACCAGCGAGCAAACGCCCCACCTTATGATAAGTGGATGTTTTGACTGTAGACATATGAATTTATCGTCGAAGAATCAAAATGCTAGTGCGTTTTCACCCCCGCGGACTAAGATTTAACGTTTGGCCGCAATGAACTATTCCCGTTTTATTTAACACAAATTTTAAACTTTTTATATATAATATGAACTTCTGTATCTGGGACTTTGTTGTAAAAGCGTGTACATTATTTTCCCAGCGGTAATTAATTTTATTATTTTTAACCTTTTTATTAGTCCGTTCAAGTCTACTATTAGACATGGGCTTCTGCCATAGTAGAGAGGATTGGCTTTAACGACTACACTACTGACTGTCTAGTTGGGCTTGTTGGGCCGGATTCAATCCTCCACCAGTTAAAACAGTTCATGGCACTTATTCTATAGTTTTGTTGGTGCTGGGGTTGATCCCCATGCAATGCATTTAATGCCATTAAATGATGGAAGATCATTAATACTAAACGTATTTTCAGTCATGCTCTTATAGGTGAGTGGTTATTACGTCTGCCCTTTTGAAGGAGATTCTTTAACAATATTGTTGTGTTAGACGTCCCATTGCGTTGCGTGATTGAATGCGCCACATTTTGATTTATTTAAAGTTTGTCAATTCGCCAGTCAAACGTGGCGATTAAAGCAAATCCTCTCTACTACGGGAGAAGCCAATTACCAACAGGGGAATTTAACGGGCAAACAAAAAAAACTACTAAAGAAATAACCGCTGGGAAATTTAATGTATATACGCTTTTACAACAAAGTCTCAGATGAATAGTATCTATCAAAATATTTTAAAAATCGTTCACAAAAACATCTATCAAAAATTTTAGCCGCATCACCGGAGCCAAACGTTAATAATCTAATCATGATAATTAAAAAAAACCATTTACTATTATTTATGTATAGATTGTTAAAAAATAGGGGGTGATTAAAAAAAACATGCGTGAGTGTCGTGGAACACTCGGTTGGAACGAAGTTCCTTTCGTAGTATATTATTATTGATAAACGTATTATATTATTGATTAACAAATACAAATAAATGAATTACTAGCATCTATTAAAATGAAGTGTCATTTAAAATAATATCTCTTTCATGGCAAGATAAGAAAAAGTGCGAGGGAGATGGATATTATTCCATCTCGCTCGCACTATAGAAAGGGGGTCGTGACGGAAAAATCTTACACTTTTTCTCGCCTAGCCCCCATCCGTCAAATTCGTACCGTGCGATAAGGAACTTCGTTCCAAAAACATTACGCATACGCAAACCGCGTGGTCTAATGTTGGGGTATCCTTAGCCAATTCAAGATCATTTTATTTGATTTTCTAATTTATTTTGATACTAATATTGAAACCCATTTTTTGCCTCTCAACTAAACAAGGCGTGTCTAATTATTGTTTTTCTTTAAATGTTCTTACCACAAAGTTTTAAATGTCTTGGCATGTTGAGAAAATTAATAGAAAAGCTCGTGACACTCGAGCTCGGACTGGATAAGGATGCTATTCGATATAACGAAGCATTCATTAAGTAAATTTGCACACCTACATCGTTAACACCGACGTCGTAAATCGAAGCGCCAGGGATAGGTTTCGCCAAGGTGTAGTCAAGCTAACACTTCTCGCGTAAATTAACATATTAATTCTGCTGTGTTTCGTATGGTGAGTATCTTTTATACTGGTGTCCATCGTAGTCTTCAGGTATGACAACGCATCTGGATTATGATTCGTAATCGAGGATAGATGTAGATGTCTATGGGCAACAGCATCCACTTATAAAGAAAATTTTGTTTAAGCCGTAAGAGTTCACTGTTGAACATAAGACTCTGAAAGTCAAAGTCAAACATATTTTATTCAATATAAACTTGTTTACAGCTCTTATGAACGTCAAACTCTACACTGGTTTGACAAGACACTTTCAGGAAAGAACAGGCAAGAAGCTATTGGGTCTTGGTACTCTCAAAGTCAATTCAAAACTGTTTTATTCAATACTAGCGACCCAACTGGCTTCGCCTGGATAGGATCTATTAATGTGGCGTTATTTACATTTAAGATAATCTAAGACCATTATTTCCCGGATTTTATTATTAATACGGGTTTAATTATAATTAAACGGGTTTCATTACTAACCTGTGTTCGATCTCCGCCGGCACCAATGGAATTGTTAATTGCAATTTTAAGTGCTGATTTACTTCAAAGCAGGAGATCGGCAGCAGCGTCTTCCTTAAAACAACTAAACAAAAAAAAATCCCCACTATGAGGTAATCTATGGGGGGGCCTATGTTCAAAAGTGGACTTTAGATAGGCTGTAGGTAACGTTATAACATCATCTATCGAATGTTGTTAGATTTTTCTGGCTTTAATTATATCAACATGGTCTCCTTTAATTATATCAACGTATCAAAATAAGATTATGGACTCTCGTATACTACCGTCACATAATAATCATGCCAATCAGGAGGGTCTTAATTGACCGAAGTGCGAGCGTTGATCTCGCTAACGATCTAACTGATCACGCGCTCTCAATTATGTTCTAATGATGCATGTATTGTACTTCACGTATTGGATGTAATATAAAATACTTTAGTATTGCTAGGTAAAATAATATCAATATGTTATATACGGCGTTGCCGTCTGATGATAGAAATAGACAAAGTGATACCTACCCAGATGAACAAGTAGACAAAAGAAGCCTTAACAACTAAAAGAGACCAATTAATATTACCCAAAAAGCAGTGTCATAATTAAATTAAAATTGAAAGATTTGTTTTATACTCTTCAAACTTCTAAACTAACTATCTATAATTTTATATTATTAACAAGTGGTAAAATTAAAAATTTTGTACAACCGACTTCAATATAAATAAAATAAGAACATCATCAATGTAGTTGAAGTCAATTAAATACGCATTATTAAAGATAACTCAAAAATTTGAGTTATCTTTAATAATCAAATTCTTATTGATCAAATTTATATGAGAAATAATATGGCGCTTCTTTGAATATCATTCTGATGATTTTTTATAGAATAAGGGTGACAAACGAGCACACAGTCCACCTGATGGTAAGTGGATCGAGAATAGATGTAGATGTATATGGGACATCTACATCTAGCAGCAGTCAATATAATTATAACCACATATTGGCGGAGTAAGAATATCCACTACGCCATATGGTCCCGTGGGTGTCGTAAGAGTCAACAGAGAGAAACTGAAACAGACGATGGGCAGCATCATCTTACTAATAACAACTCAAAATATAAAAAAACGCGCTTGCCAACCCGCCTGCCATTTGGCGCAGCTATGGAAAATTCCCCTCTAAGATGCAATATACGGGAAAGCCTGTGCTTAGCAGAAGTTTTTAATAATCTAATGGATGGGTGGATTGATTTACTAAATTAAGGAGCCATGGTAGCTCAGCGGTTAAGCGCTTGCCGTAAATTTCGGTCCGATCTCTGCCGCCACCAATATGGTTTTCATTTTTTTTTAATAATTATAAACCAAAGCTTGACTACTATCCTGCCTGGTGGTAAGTGGTCATGAAGCCTAAGATAGTACAGCGAACTGACTTAAATCAACATTATCTATTCACTATTGCCTTTCTATTTTAATATTCTGTACAAATAAAATATTAGTATTTATTGATTAGTTTGTTCATTAATTGATTAGTTTCTAGGACTAACATTTATAGGATCAAAAAGCCTGATTTCAGATTGATAACAATTTGGTGAAAGTCGTTTCGGTACTAGAATAAAAACCATTATAGCCGAAAGTACAGAACTTCTCTTTCTGCTGCTCCAGATCATTTTTTATAAATCGGAAGGAACAAATGGATTTACAGTCCACCTGATGGTAAGTGGCTACTGCAGCTCATAAACACCAACCAAATTCGAACAAAAGGCAACAGGTGCGTGGTCACTTCTGCGCGACTAAAATGGAATGCCTTACTTGTAATACTGGCTCTCTATGCCCTTCTAGACCGGAACACAGCAGTGCAAGTAGTGCTATTTGGCCACTGAAATAGATAAGAGGGTCGTACCTACCCACATGGATTAGTACGTAAAAAGAAGTTCTACCAGCAGTATTAAATATAGACTACTGGCTGGCCAGGCAGATGTTGTTCTGCCCTCTCCGACGACCCTTTGTCCTAGTAATTTTTTTTAAATCTTAAATTCGTAATAAAATTTTGAGGGTCACTTATCGGGATAAAAACTATCTTATCTCTCAAGTTGGACCAAACTGCACACAGTCTGCAAAATTTCATTGAAATCAGTTCAGTAGTTTAGAAGTTCATCGCGGATAAACAATGTGACACGTAATTTTTATATATAAAGATATTCCATATTTGAAATAAATTACCCGAGTTATTTATTATCATTTAGTCAATTTCAAAAAATACCCTTCAATAATTGTTCGAAATAAATATTAAATTACATACTTATATAAAAGGGATCCGAATCGAAACTTTTGAATTGCAAATTGTCTTATGGCGTTAACTTACCCCGAGTCTCTGATTTCTTATCAACTTCTGATCTGAGTAAGTTAGTGAATAATTTACATTTTGAAACACAAGTAAGAATAAATGTCAAGTAAAGGAACGCTATTTGAATTGATTTAGAAACTCGCCTAAATTTCGATCGTAGGCATTGGCTTGAGCAATATCATTATTATATCTATTTTATTTAATTACTGCCTCGTTGGTTTAGGGGTTGTAAACGCGACTGCTGACCACAAGGTCCGAATCCCAGATAGCGTCAAAATCTGTTACTGGGTTTTCTTCTTTGTTTCTGTTACGGGTAAGAAATTATCGATACCGGAGTCAGGAAGTTGGTGGTGTTTCACCCCCATGCCTCAGAAAGCACGTAAAGTCGTTGGTCTTGCGCCTGATCTCTCTCCGTTCGTGTCGGATTGCCGTCCTACCAGACTATGAGTGTAAGCGAACTGCACCAGTGCTTGCACACACACTCGTGACTTTAATCCTATCCTGCACAGATGGCTAGCCTCTGTTAATATTGGCCACCGTGACCGAAATTCGATCTGGAAGTCATTATATAAAAAAATACTGTCGGGTGATGACGTGGTTTAATGGTGGGAGTACCAGTTACCATGCCGCAGGTTAGAATTCAACATTTGTATTAAAATATAGTTTACGGTTCTGAGTGCGTTTCATTGGTGTACTATGACCCATTCTATTTATACTTTACATTAATGACATGACATAAGTAACAAAACATCGATGTACTTTATATGCTGACGATATTATATCCATAACAATTATTGTTACATCTAATAAATCTAAAAACAATGACTCTTTACAAAGCCATGAATGTGACATTAATAATACAATTGACATAATAATCGAATGGCTTAAAGCAAATAATTTTAATATCAATCTTGACAAATCAATCTTGAAAAATTTGACTAAATATGACGAAGATAAATAAAGTACAACAATTGAAATTCTTAAGGCTGATTTACACAGGGTCAGTAACAGGCGCCAGTGCTGGCGCCGAGACTGACTCGCACTGTTTACATGCAGTCAGTAGTCGTGGTTCTTCTTTCAAGGTCTACGCATGTTATTGAAGTCAGTGGGCAAAAATGAATTCACGGAAACGGCAACATTTACAACGATTGAAATATTTATTGAGTAAAAGTTCCTATCTGCTGTTGAAAGAGTTGACGGAAATGTTAGAAGAAGAGATATTTTAAAAGATACAACTTTAGATAAGAAAATGGATAGACAACAAAAAAGAAACTGGGGGTTCTGCTTTGTTGTTGACCTGACGTCACCCTACAATGCAGCGCCAGTGACTGACCAAGTACTGACTTGGTCGTTTAAACAAGGTTAATACCGCTGGCGCGGAAGGCGGGGGGAGTGGACTGACTTCAAAATATTCAAACAGGAATATTGAAGTCAGCACTGGCGCGACAGCGCTGTACTAACTCCAAATCAATTTACACTATGTCAGTATCTGGTCAACACTGACTTACCTGGAATTTAGAGCCAGTTACTGACCCTGTGACCCTGTGCCATTAGCATAACTTTTAACGAGAACTTGAACTGTAAAATACATATAGACCATGTGCGTAATAGAACTAACCAGTTTGTATATGCTCTTAAACATGTTAGGAACGTAACCTACAAAAAGACCGCTATTATGTCCTATCGCGCTTACATAGAATCGATATTGCGCTACGGCATCCTACTTTGGGGCAACAGTACGGACAAAAACAGAGCATTTATATCCCAAAAAATTGAATTAGGGCCATATGTAGAGTTTTACCTGACGTGTCCTGTAAACCACTGTATAAAAGTCTAGGATTATTGCCACTAACTTGACATTATATTTATGAAGTTGCGGTTTTTGTACACAAATATACAGAATTATTTAATAAAGTAAACAATTTTAGATTAAGAGATCCTCACAGAATGATGATATATAATGACATTCCAAGGTCGGATACGTATGCAAAAAGTTGCCTCTGTATGTGTGTCAGAATATAATATAACAAGATTCCTAGATATATAAAAATGCTCAATATCAATATGTTTAAGCACAGGTTGTGTGGCTAAGTCAGAATAACTTTTACGGCATAGATTCGTTTTTCTGTACTAAAAACATAACATAAGTTAATATAGTTATAAAATCCTATTTTATTTAATTTTTATTCGTTGACATATTTGGTAATTATTATTATATTAATAGTATGGATTGACTTGTAATTTAATTACAACATTCATAAATTCAATGTATTATTTGCATGCTATTTACATTATGACGAAACATATGCGCTCTGTCAAACTAGTACCAGCTTATAATACCATGTTTCTAAGCAAATAAAGAAATTATTATTTGGGGTATAAATTTATTTCCTCATCTGGTTGGGCTACATAAATATATAAAAGAATACGATAAATATACATTAAATATGGTAAAATATATAAATAAAAAATACATAAATAAATAAAAACCCAACCAGATGGCAGCCTTCGGCAGGGGAGACCAAACGGCCGAGGGTTTGGGGAAGAGGAAAAGAAACCAACGAACGACGCGGGCGGTATCGAGGAGCATCGCCTTCTACATTTGAGCCCGGAGCGGTGCGTCGCGAAGTCCCAGTCGCCTCAGATAACCCGAGAGGCTGACCGGGATTAGCCCGTTCGCAGAAACGACCACAAAAATAATTTCGGTCGGCAAACCACCCCCACATGTCAGTCACCTCGTGAGCCAGGTCTAGATATTTTGTTTTCTAATCTGTTTCGGATTTCACGAAGGTTCTCGTCATACGGAATGGTCATGTCGACCAAAAATATCCTTGACTGTGCCCGGTCCATTAGCACAATATCAGGCTTATTCGCAAGAATAGTCCTGTCTGTGATGATGACCCGGTCCCAGTAGAGCCTGGCGCCTTATGATCTTTCCGGTATTTCCTAAAGTTGCTCCTTACGATACTCACGGACGAAGTGAGGAGGTGAATTATCCGCTTAAATAAATAAGGCTGGCTACATTATATTTCTCTTTAAAGTTCATTTGTGACTTTCATTCAGCTCAAAGTTCATTCCGAACTTCATTCAATTACGTTGGACAGAAATTCAACTGTTTTATTTATTTTATATCATATTCATAGCGATTTTTATTGCATATTCATTTATGTATGCATAAAGGAATTTCTTATATTAACGCGAACACTACACATTTCATAAAAGTAATTTTACAGACTTTCGCGCGTGGGATATAAGCTTGTTTGATGGCTCTTAAAATAAAAAATAAAAACATCTTTAATTCATTCGAGAACTAGGTGCTACCATGTGCAGTACAAAATGTGCTTGGAATGCTTTAATTAAATCGAACACAAGTATACTCCTGCAAGACTGTCTTTATGGAAGAAGACGCAAACTAGCATACACTTCGCCTGATGGTACGTGATCACCGTTGCCCATGAACATCTGCAACACCAGGGGAATTTCAGGTGCTTCGTTGACCTTTTAGAGTAGGCTCTTTTCTTGAAGGCCCCTAAATCTTATTGGTTCGAAAAAACCGCTGGCAAAAGAAAATTCACACAGTGTGCTCGTGCGCGGTAGAAAATTCCGCACACGTTAGTGGACCGCTGACCATCGAGATGATGAGGATGGAATTTCGAGTTCTGTCGCAGTGTACGATGGTAGAATTCAACAGCTAGAATTAATCCGAACAATTCTGAGCACTTCCCATGGTATACGCGATAGAAGATGCAAAGAGATGCGACGTCTCTTCGCAAGGTCAGTGGATCAAGCCAATCGGGAAGAACTTGGTCGTTGACGATTCGGGCCGCTCTAGCTAGTTCTGCGCAGATTATGTCAAAAATAATATTTTAAAGCTGAAGGTAACCATGACATCAAGGCTGAGACTCGTTATTCCTTCCATGATCAAGGGTGTCGTAAAATACTCGAAATGTCGGGAATAAAAAAATAAGCTAAAATTACCGTTACTGTTACAGCCTATCGAAAGTCCACTGCTGAACGTAGGCCTCCCCCATAGATTACCTTATATTTGCCATAGTTGCCACGTAGGGCATGTGGGTTGTCAACCGCAGTTTTTTATTTTTTAGTTATAAGAAAGGGGCTGTTGTCCATCTTTTAGTTTGTTTTCCTCTGTCGCCTCTTACGACACCCACACGCGGTCAAAGTTAAAATTAAGCGCGATAAAATTCGTAAAATTAGTTTTATTCAAATTTTATATCAATTGGTGAATGATGAATTGATGAAATTCATATTATGTAACAATTATAATATTATTTGTATTTTAAAATAACACCAGTTTTATATTCTGTAGACCTAAATGCTCTGTTTCATGTTGCATGTGCATGCATGACCTCGCATGAGCATGTGATGTTTCTCAACGCAAAAAATGTAATGAAAAAATAATATCAGAAAGCTTTTTGACTACTTTCAAGAAGAATATAAACAGTTTTACTTAGACCTAGTTCGACTAACAAGTGCTACTGAAACATCTGATGTTGAGGATAATCGTGAATTTTGATTTTAATAATATTTTTATTTTGCTTTATTTTTAATTTGATTCTCATGTTTCTTTTGCCTAGGGACTGACACAATATTGTGAATTGCCATACGTGCCTTTTTTGGTGTTTTTTGACTACCCACAATAGAGCTCGAGCTCGAGCACGAGAGAGAGTGAAGAGCTCCATTATATTAGAAAGTCAGTACTTATTAAAAGCTCTACAGCCACAATTAGATAGTAATGGTTAAATCGTGTTTGTTGTTCTGGAAAGCTATTAAATAGGCTAATAATAAGTGCTCCGGGCCACAACGTCAAATTAACTTTCCAATTTAGACGTTCAGCGGTGAATATTTCGTTTTAAGTATTGTTTGAGTCTATTGTAATGTTCGGGTCTGTAATAAAATTGAAAGTCTAGTAGATTTTCGATGGAATGTGTACTATCTATACATATTAATAAAATTGAAGTGTATGTCTGTGTAGTGGCGGGTTAGAATACCCACTACCCCATATCTTCCCGTGGGTGTCGTAAGAGGCGACAGAGGAAACTGAGGCAGAAGATGGGCAGCAGCATCTTTCTGATAACAGCAAATAATAAAAAACTGCGGTTGCCAACCCGCTCGCCAAGCGTGGCAACTACGGCAATATCCCCAATGAAGAAAGTTACGAAGAAACGGCCCCAGTCCCGGCGGCCCCGCTATTCCTGGCTACGGTGGCGACCATGGTAACGGCGGGGCAGGGGTGCTAAGAATCTCCGGTGGAGGTTCGGTTGCCACCTACGACGACTCGACCTGGCAACTTATAACGCACGCACTCTGAGGACTGACGAGAAGATCCTGGAGCTGGAAGAAGAGATAGACAAGTTGCGCTGGAATATTATAGGATTATCCGAGGTCCGAAGAGGGGGGAAGGACACGATAATCCTCGAATCCGGCAACTTGTTCTATCACCGGGAGGGCGACCATCTGTCCCAAGGAGGTGTCGGATTTATCGTCCACAAGTCTCTCGTTAACAACGTTGTAAAGATTGGGAGTGTGTCGACGAGGGTTGCGTACCTTATACTCAGAATCACCAAACGGTATTCGCTGAAGGTCATACAGGTTTACGCACCAACGGCACACCCGATGAGGAGGTGGAGGAAATGTATGAGGATATCTCTAGAGCCATGCATTCCTCTAAAACCCACTATACGGTGTTAATGGGAGACTTCAACGCAAAGCTAGGCACAAGAGAGAACGGTGAGCTGAAAGTAGGAAATTCGGATTAGGGCAACGGAACCCAAGGGCCAGCAGCTGGCCGACTTCATGGAGAAAGAGGACTCTTTATGATGAACTCTTTCTTCCAGAAGCAGCCTCACAGGAAGTGGACCTGGTCGAGCCCCGACGGTTGGACAAAAAAAGAGATTGACTTCATCATCACGACTAGACGGCAACTGTTCAGTGATGTCTCTGTGATCGCGTGGGTGAAAACTGGTAGCGATCACCGAATGGTAAGAAGCACACTGAACCTAAACGTTAATTTGGAGAGGTCTTTTCTGATGAAATCAACGCTCCGTCCCCGTCGTGATCTAATCCAAAATCCCGAAACTTTCAGCTCGAGTTACGAAACCGTTTTCAGTGCCTAGAAGACTGCAATGCAGTGGACCAAATGAATGACAAGCTCGTGGAAACTGTCCATGCGGTCGGAGCTAAGTTCTGCAAGACCCGCCGCAGAAGAATAAAAAAGCTCTCCGATCACACTCTTAATCTCATGGCTGTTAGACGGAAATGAAGGTGCAATCTTCAGTAGATTTGATAGCATACAGGCAACTGAACAGACAGATCTCCAAATGCATGCGGCGTGACTTGCGCAACTTCAATACAGCTCGTATTGAAGAAGCGATCGAGCGGAACCAGGGCTCCAAAGTCTTTTCAGAGATCTGTCTGCCAGAAAGAGCCAACTGTCGAAGCTGAAGACCGAGTGTGGCAGCGTCGTTTCCGGACACCTGAGATTTTGAGTGAGATTGAGAGGTTCTATGGGCAGCTGTACACATCATCGTTGGAGCCACACGCAAGTGTGAGTAACGATCAAGAGCGAGTCTTATCCGACACTATTCCGATAATATCCCAGACGTCAGTCTGAGCGAGATTAGAATGGCTCTCCAGCACCTTAAAACGGCAAGGCCCCAGGCGAGGATGGGATTACAGCGGAGCTTCTGAAAGCGGGTGGAAAACCGGTACTTGAAGTCCTTCAGAAGCTCTTTAATTCCGTCCTACATGGTGACACTACACCGGAGGCGTGGAGCAGAAGTGGTGGTCTTGTTCTTCAAGAAAGGCGACAACGCTCTCTTAAAGAATTACAGACCGATTTCCCTTCTGAGCCGCGTCTACGTGCTGTTTTCGAGAGTCATTACGAATCGTCTCGCACGCAGACTCGACGACTTCCAGCCTCCCGAACAAGCCGGTTTCCGAAAAGGCTTTAGCACCATAGACCACATACATACCCTTCGGCAAATTGTACAGAAGTCCGAGGAGTACAATTTGCCACTATGTCTGGCGTATGTGGACTATGAGAAAGCCTTGATTCCGTCGAAATTTGGGCGGTGCTGCAGTCCCTTCAGCGGTGCCAAGTTGACTGTCGGTATATCGAAGTGCTGAAGTGCTTGTACAGTAGGGCTACGATGGCTATCCGAGTACAGAACCAGAGTACAAAACCTATCCAACTGCAGAGGTGTAAGACAGGGTGACGTTATATCCCCGAAACTCTTCACCGCTGCATTGGAAGACGTTTTCAAGCTTCTGGACTGGAAGGATACGGTATTAACATCAATGGCGAGTACATCACTCACCTTCGATTTGCCGATGATATAGTCCTATGGCAGAATCGCTGGAGGACCTAAGCACTATGCTCAATGACCTCAATAGTGCCTCCCAACGGATAGGTCTTAAGATGAACATGGACAAAACAAAGATCATGTTTAATGTCCATGTCACACCTATGCCGGTAGTTGTTGGGAGCACTAAGCTCGAAGTTGTTGACGAATATGTTTACCTGGGACAAATAGTCCGACTAGGTAAGTCCAACTTCGACCGAGAGGTCAATCGACGGATTCAACTCGGCTGGGCAGCGTTCGGGAAATTACGGCATCTTCTCGTCAGGTATACCTCAAAACTTGAAAACGAGGCTGTACAACCAGTGCGTGTTGCCAGTGATGACCTACGGAACTGAGACGTGGTCCTTCACTGCTGGCCGGATGAGGAAGCTCAAGGTCGCTCAGCGAGCTATGGAGAGCTATGCTCAGGGTCTCACTGCGTGATAAACTTAGAAATGAGGATATCCGCAGTAGAACCAGAGTGACCGACATAGCCCAACAGATTCGTAAGCTGAAGTGGCAATGGGCCGGCCATATAGCTCGAAGAACCGACAACCGATGGGGAAAAAGGTTCTCGGTGGCGGCCTCATGCCGGCGGACGAAGTGTAGGGCGTCCCCCACTAGATGGAGTGACGACCTGGTAAGACATGCAGGAAGTCGATGGATGCGGGTGGCTCAGGACCGTGCTTTGTTGCATTCCTTGGGGAGGCCTATGTTCAGCAGTGGACTTGTGAAGGGCTGTAATGATGATGATGATGATGATGATGATGTATGTCTGTAATATCTAAATAACTGCCTTTATTGACCTGTATTATTTGTGTGATATGGAGACATGAATAATCATTTTAAAAAAATCCGTTTGTGTGTCTGTCTGTCTGTTCGGGGTAATCTTCGGAATGGCTGAACTGAATGTGATAAAAGTTTGCGAATAGATAGAGAGCAATGCCAGGAGAGATCTAGGCTATACTTTATCCGAAAAGCTTGAAGACATTTAAAAAAAGTTGATAAAATAAATGGTTTTTGATTGTCATTAATTTAAATAACGCCACATTAATAGATCCTGACTAAACGAAGCCAGGGCGGGTCCTTAGTAATAAATAAGTTTTTAGAACAATAAATATTACACGCCTTTAATCTTAAAACAACTTGCGAGTAGTCTCGAGGACTGGACCGAAAATCATTGCAGTCACTGAGATAAGTTCTCAGTTTTATGCCGTAGCAATTTTGTTTATGTGAGTCATGATGAACTTCACACCCCTATTAGATGGAGTGACCACCTGGCAAGATATGTAGGATATCGATGGATGCAGATGGTTTAGGACCGTGTGTAATGGTCTTTCTTCCTACCTATGTTGATGATGATGATGGTAATAAGGTAAAAGTTAGTTTTGCGAAAGCTCGTAGAAAATGGTTTTTTTTTCCTTTAAAGCTTAATTCACATTCTTTAAGCTTATTTCGAAAACCGAAATCTAATAAATAATAAGATAATTTTTTTTTAAATTTTTTCTTACTACGATTTTTTTTCTTCTTTTTTTCTTACATTGTCTGTTTCTCATATTCTTACATCCGATTATGTTCTATATTCAAATTTCAAGCTAAGTAGCCGCGGCTTGGTCACCCGCGGTAAACAAAGAGGTGACAAACCTCCTTGGCTGGCCCGTGGCTGCCTGAATCCCCCTACTGCTGCAGTCGAGGTGGAGTCGTAGAGGAAAAGGAGTATTGGTATGGCGATGCGCCACTCGCTCTATCCTCCGCGACTCTGACGGGGCCGCACCGTTGATGCGGTGGTGGTGGGGCTGCGGTGGAGAGGAGTGTCGGTATTGCGAGGCGACGCTATCCCTACCCTCCGCAGTCGAATCTTGGTTGGCGGCGGAGCCATAGACCAGATCCGCCGCTGGGGTCGGGAAAGCTATTGCTTCCAAGTGCTCGTTTTTCCTGGCCCCATGGCCTTCGCGTATCGGACTCTGGGGAGTCCGTTTGGCAGTTGGAGTTTGAGGCCGTGGAGGAGAGCGCGCCTTGTGTTCCTGGTGCGCCTTACCTGAGAAGGAAGGGGGGAGGAGAAAACCTCTCCGAGGAGGGGCTGCCATGGGGCGGCTGGCGCTGGTCGGGCCGCGGATGTGTACGAAAGCGTTCCCGTGGCCCTGCTACTATGGAGCAAAGGTGGAACACCATGGGGTTTTAGTCGGTGCGACATAACCCGTCCTTGCCCCCGCGAGACGGGTATGCGTAGGCATTAAGGTGTCCATGGACTGCAGTGGCCGTTTACCGTCAGGTGAACTGCAAGTTCGATTGTCATTTCAGTTTTAAGAAAAAATAAGGATTTATTTTCGTTTTCTTGTATGACAGCGGAACCTTTAAAATCACCTAAACATGCCACTAAGAACAACCATTGTCAAATTAACGTTTGTTGTCTTCAATTAATGCAAATAAAACTTTATCAGATAGCTGAAAATTATAATAAAATTCAACATTTATTCATTTGCCGCCTTTCAGCGCGTGTGATTGAATAATTTGCATTTGGAATCGTAATGAAGGCACGTGCATGCATTAATCAACTTACCACTGTTTTTGTGAAAACAATGTTACATAAAACAAGCTTTACTTTGGTATCGTCCAAACATAAATGATACAGCAGTCACACAATTTCTAAGAAGGTTATAGAGTATTTAGTCCGCCTGAATGCTCCAGTTGGCGAACTTTACATGTCTCAGACATGTGGGTTTGCTCATGATGTTTTCCTTCGACGTTGAGCACGCGGTAAATCAGCATTTAAAATTGCAATTAACAATTTCATTGGTACCAAATGAAAATAAATAGTAATGATTTCTAATATTTACGCGAATATCATACATTAAATGAAACTAATTTTACGGATTTTCAAACGTTTAATTTAAATTTCTTGATTCTTAATTTCCGAAGTCATGGTCACGGGAAGGACTTGCTTTGCTTTGTCTTTTTTTTTAAATAACGTTACCTCCACACTAGGATTTTCTCCTGTATCGTGGGGGCAGTTTACACACATAAATTTCACAAGGACAAACATCCAGACCCGGAACAATTATTTGTAGACCATACAAATACTTGTTCCGTGCGGGATTCGAACCCGCAGCCCTTAGCGCAGCAAGTCATTGCTAAGCCACTGCGCCACGGAGCCGTCAGTCGTTCAACTTTTAAATATGAAGCTTTGGTCCGATCTGCGCAGAACGAGCTTAAAGTATCTTGAAGTCTTGCTATAGAATGCTTGGACTTGGATTACATTTTATTAATTATGGGCACCATGGGTGCTGTAAAGCGCCCGGAAAGTCGGAAATTAAACAACTTAAATTAAACGCGACAAAATCTATAAAATTAGTTTCATTTACATTCATCCATCACCCTATTTCGTCCCGCGGGTGTCTTAAGAGGCGACTGTAGGTAGAGCCAATAAAATTTTTAGGCTGCCGAAAGATGGCGGTATAATCGACGTGGTAGAACCACGCTGCAGCTATATTATGGTTGTAGCACACATGGGTCGGCTCGACCGGGATAGGTCCACGCTCTCACAAAATACCAGTGTAAAATAGCAGCTCAATACTGCTGTGCTTCATATGGTGAGTTCAGAGAACCGGAGACTCTTTTAACTGAAAACGAGGCATTTCATCAAAAGACTAGGACTATGAGTCCTCAGGTGTGACACCGCACCTATATTTTGATTCTTAATCGAGGATGGGTGTTCTGGTTGGTTCTTAATGGATGATGTCTATAAGCCACAGCATTCACTTACCATCAGGTGGACTGTGTGCTCGTTTTTCACCCTTATTCTATAGAAAAAACCATCTTATCTACGTCAGATGTAAAATACTAGACAACTGACGAGCAGCAGTGTCAAAGGTGCGCGATGTCTGGTACTGCGATCGTCAATCTGCTAGCTAAGCGTGACGATTAAGGCAAATCCTCCCTACAACGGGGGAGGGACTTGTCCAACAGTGGATTTCTAGTGGCTGATGATGATAACGAAGAAGAATACCACAAAGCTGATCGGTTTTCTGGCATTGTTTACATTGCAGTGATGTATGTAGGAGCACAAGGAATCATTAGTGTTAGTACAAATACTGATGCGGTTACTGAAGCGGCGTTTTATGTTCGGGAGACTAATTACAGTAAAGCTTCTGAGAAAACCACAAAAGCCTACTTCAGCGAAGTAACGGACTATTTGTCATTTAAAATTACCTTGAGTAATAACGGAATGAGCAATGTAAATTATTTTCTTATCTTGTTAATTAATGTAACTGAAATTCAAAATTTTGAATCAAGGATTTAAAGGATTAATATAGTGTGTTTTTTTATATAGTAAGGATTACAAACTATCACACTGTCCATCTGATGGTAAAAGGAGTTTGTGGTCCATTTGGTTGATTTGTGGCAGCGCAGCGCTATCGTCGCGTCACAAGCGAAACGAAAGCTTGAAGTTTAGGTTGAGGTTTCCAAAGGTTACAAGTTACGTGATCACGTCGGTTGGTCACCACTTTGGCCGTGAAAGGAAAAGGGGAGATATCCCGCCGGGCGAGGTTCAGCCCGGGGAGCGGCCAATGCTCCGTGTGGTATTACTGTCATATAATTATAGGTATGCAAATAGAATAAGAAAGAATAAAGCGGGCAGTTCACAATCGAGTCGTTGTCTTATTTGCACGCGTCCCCTGTTATTTGATAATTACAGAGTTATTCTATATATACCGCAATACTTCGGAACTTTAATAGCGTGATTTAGGCTTCGGTGCGTTTCGCTTGTTACGTGACGATAGCACCGCCACAGGTTGACTGTGTAATGGTAGTGTAAGAATATCCATTACCCCATCATATCCTATTCTATACGTGGTAGAGCCATGCTGAAGCTATATTAATTGTATAGTTGTAGCGCGAATGGGTCGACTCGATTGGGGTAGGGCCACGCTCTCACAGAATACCAGCGTAAAATAGCAGCTTAATGCTGTGTTTCGTATGGTGAGTGTAGAGAACCGGAGACCCTTTTTACTGGAAAAGAGGCATTCTATCTTAGTCCTCACGGCTGACAACTCATCTGCATTTTGATTCGCAAACGAGGATAGATGTAGATGTCTATGGGCCACAACAACCACTTACCATGAGGTGGACTGTGTACTCGCTTTTCACCCTTATCCTTTAAAAAAACACGTCCCGTGGGTATCGTAAGAGGCGTACGACGGTAACAAATAAGGAGATGGGCAGCAGCTATATTATGGTTGTAGCCCTAATGGGTCGGCTCGACCGGGGAAGGGCCACGCTCTCACAGAATACCAGCTTAATGCTGTTGTGTTTCTTTCTCGATCGATTTCGATTTCTTGATCGAGGATGGATGTACTTAGATGTCTATGGACCACAGCATCCACTTACCATCAAGTGGACTGTGTGCTCGTTTGTTACCCTATTTATATAAAAAATATATAAATCATCATCACGAAAGTATCAATTTACCTTAGAGTAATATCATATTACACATATATCCACGCCCAGCAGTCCATTACAGCCTATAAACGACAACTGCTGAACTAAGTCTCCCCCATAGATTGCTTCATAGGAAGGACATTGACATAGTTGCCACGCCTGGCAGGCGGGTGGGCAACCGCATTTTTGTATTATTTTGCGTTGTTATCAGGAAGATACTACTGCCCTTAAGTTGTTTCAGATTCCCTGTGTCGCCTCTTACGACACCCATAGAACGATATGGGGTAGTGGATATTCTTACACCACCAACTAGGATCGAAAGTTGAAGGTCCCTAAGTCGTATCGGTCGTAATATGTATGTTAACATATTACGACCGATACGACTTAGGGACCTTCAAGAAAAGAGCCTACTCTTTTTTATAAGGCTGGCAATGCATTTGCAATTCCCCTGGTGTTGCAGTTGTTCATGGGCGGCGGTTGTCACTTACCATCAGGTGAGCCGCATGCTCGTTTGTCCCCTCTTATATAATGTTAAATAATATGCAACTTATAATAAGTTGACTTATAAAAATATTCACAAACTAATGACAACCTGTATTCGTATTTAAAACAACGTAGCATATCCGTCGTACATTAACTAATAACTTCTAGATAATATTAACTTTGAAATTGATAACATTGTAGTCTTCTGTGCTATTGTAAGCAAACCTAACTTAGTTTGTAACTGTGATGTTGTCTTTTGCGGTAAAACTTTAACTCCGCACCTGTTCTTCGACGAGTCGTGAAATTGGTGACTGTATGTATTTATACAATTTTATGTAACTGCAGGAACAATGTTAATGTTGCTGTGATCTACACACTATCATACTCTGTGATCCGACCCCCACTAGATGGAGTGACGACCTTATAAGACATGCAGGAAATTGATGGATGCAGGTGGCTCAGGACAGTGCTTTGTGGCCATTAAATTGTTGTATTGTCACCGGTCTACGATTGCAAATTTTCAAAATTTTCAAGTCAATCGGCCGTCTACAAGTTGCTGAAAATTACATTACAGAGATAGATATATAGATGGACAGATGATACACGCGAAGCTAATAAAAGCCTGTTAAAAAATCGACGTCACTTTAAAGAAATGCTTAAAGATGTTCTCTCTCTTTTCAATTAATGCCACATGAACGAGACAGGTATAGAGATAATTAATACTTAATTTAAGTAAGCACTAATCAACGATTTGTAATTATAAGTAAGACCGAAATATCATTTTGACATTGGCATTTGACCATCGGTACATAAAAGGAAGCCAGAGTTTCTTGTCGGTTTTTTCTAAGGTCTTGCTTTCAGAACCGGTGTAGGTTTTAAGGTTCATAAGAGCTCTAAACTATTCTAAATTAAATAAAAAAAATTGACTTCGAAAACCATAAATTTAGAAAATTACGCTTTGGAAAACATAAAAACCAAATGTTTCTTGTGACCATAATGACTGAAGTTTTTGTAAGTCCTTGTAATATCTATGGTTGGTATGGTTTGATGGTTTGGATTAGTTGGATGGTATGGACGATCGCGAGACCATTTCGATCAGATTTAAGCAAGAGGTGCTTAGACACAGTACCTAATAAACTTAAAAGGAAACATAGCTTTGGATATAATTTAAATTACAGATTTCTGCAGAATAAAATAAGTTTTATTTAGGGGTGATTTTCCAATCGTCAGATAAAAGTTATCCATCGAATAAATTATAACTTGACTGAGTATAAAGGTGAAACAATTGAAATATTTTATTCATGCAACTGTAATTTTCATGTTATATTTATTCCATGAATATATTTTATCTGAGGATTGAAAAATCGACCATTAATCAAATTCAAAAAGACATTTTTCAAACGAAATTTAATTTTTTTACGTCGAAGAAATAAATATATTTCACTAGCGATCTGCCTCTGCAAGTGCCAAGTGACAAATGCTTTCTGAATCTCGACAACAGTTCAACCTATCGGGTCAAATTTTAAATCTAAACCATCCAGGAATCCACTCAAACATACACAAAAAATTCAACAAGATCGGTCCGGCCGCTTAGGAGTTCAGTGACAAACGCACGTACAGAAGAATTATATATATATTCATACATCCATTATGCTAATGTGTATTGTATGTTGAGTGTAGAGAATCGAAAATCATTTTTACTGGCACGAGGTATTCTACCTCAGTCCTTAGGTGTGACAACTCATATGTGGCCTTTCTGTTTGGATTTGTTGTAAGATTCCGTGGACTACTGTAGCCACTTACTCATTTATTCAATTTTTTTTGTCTTAATTGCCATTAAGAACGTTTGGAATAAAAAAGTGTAAGGTTTTAAAACTTAATTTGCAAATCTGCGTACTGAATGAGGCAATAATCTGCAACGTTGTTCGCAATTTGGTCTATATTAAAATACTTTTTTACTGTAGCCGTAAAAGCGGGGGCAAGAAACATCCCATCGTCAAGACGGATATCAGAAAAAGACCGGTATATAAAAAAAAAGACCTTGGAATTTTTGAACATTAAAGAGAAATTGTAATATACTCCACGCTCAACAGAGGGCGGAAATATAAAATGATGCGACGTACGCGTTTTAATACATACGTGCGGAAATTTCACATTGCCGCTTCACATTTTCATTATACCAACCTTACGACTCAACTCAAAGTTAATATCAGTCTAATAAAAACTACAATTTAGTTTAAATTTCGTTATGTAGAACGAACAAAATAATACTTACCTACTATACAATAGATTAAAATACCGTTACCGCTACAGCCTATTAAAGTCCACCGCGGAAATTAGGCCTCCCCGTAGATTTCCGCATAGGCCTCATATTTGCCATAGTTGTCACGCTTGGCAAGCGCAGTTTTTTATCTTTAGTCGTTATGAGGAAGACGCTGCTGCCCACCTCCTGATATGTTTCGCTCTTTCGCCTCTTTCGCACCCACGGGATGATATGGGGTAGTCGATATTCTTACAACACCACTACACGGTAATAATATAAATAAAATAGTAATTAATGTTTTTTTTTAAATAAATTGACATACAAACTTACTGTCCATCTTATGGTGAGTGGCTTCTGCAGTCCATGAATACCTGCAGCCAAATTCAAACCAAGAAGTCTACAGATGCATTGACACCCCTGAGGACTAAGATGGAGTGCCTCATAGCCTGTTATTGCACTGGCTCTATATAGCCTTGAGACCAGAACACAGCAGTGCAAGTACTGCTGTTTGGTGGCAGTTATAGGCCAGTTATAGGAAGGATAATGAAATGAAACATTAAACTATTTTTCCTTTTCAATGTATTCTCCTTAACCCTAATACATATTAGATCTGTCAAATAACTTATTAATACCGTCTAAAAAAGATTTGTCTTGGGTGTCAAAATAGGCCGAAATTGCCGACTTCACTTCATCATCGTCGCTAAATTTTTTCCCACACAATTCTTTTTCATTTTGGAATCAAATAATAATCGCTTAGGCCAGGTCTGGGCTGTAGGGTGGGTGGCGCAGTTATTCAAAACCGCACCGGTGAATGGCAGCCGTCGCAACATGGCTTGTGCACGGGCGAATTCTCGTGCAAAAGGAGCACGCCTTTGTAAGCTTTCCTCCTTTTTTCTTTAATAGCTTTCAATTGATCTAGTAAAGCTTGGTCTCCCGTTATGGAAACAGCATGTTCCTTATAATCAATCAAAGGATACCTTCTGTATCCCAAAAGATCGTCGCCATGATATTTCCGGCCGATTGAGACACTTTATACTTCTTAGGAGGGTGTGCCTTTTTATGCTACTGCTTCGACTCAGGTTCATAATGGTGAAACTAAGTTTCATAGCCAGTTACAATTCAGGCCATAACTTCCTCCTTTGCTCTCCACAGCAAAGTGTTTTTGATGCGCAGAAAGCATTCTCGGAACCCATCTTGCATAGACTTTAGTCATGCCAAGGTGTTGATAAAGGATGTTTAAAATGGTTGTTTTGATACTCAACTAATGCTGCAAGCTGTTTTTCTTTATCTGGGCATCTTCCGATACAAGTTTTCAACTTTTCGATTATTTCTGGCCGTCCAGGTCGGGGTCGTCTTTAATGGAGTCGCTCCCTTGTTTGAAAAGGGCGTGCCATTTTAAATCATGGTTTTCCAGGAACAAAGTCCCCATAAACAGGTGACATCTCTTGAAAAATGGTATGAGGTGTCTTTCCTTGTTTGGTGACAAACTTAATGACGGCGCGATATTCAATTATCTTCATAGTGGCTAGTTTATTCTCGATTGACTTGTTTACTCGTTGATAACTCAAAAGCTAATGACCCGATTAGGCTGCAACTTGATATATATAATAACAATGAGTCACTCAACTAGCGCCTACCTGGATGAGTAAACTCACCTCGCCAACTCCGCCATTCCGCGAACTTTTGACCTACCTTGTACCTACCCAGACAGACTCCTGGGCAGAAAAGGAGTGCTACCACCTAGTAAAGGGTTTTGTTGATTCATTACATTACATTTTCTTCTTTCTACTTCATCTCCACTTGAGCCGGGAGCTTGAGCATGAGGTTAATCAGTTTTATTGCAGAGACCTTTAACGGAGCTTACGTCTGGCATAAAGGAGATGTTATACAAATCAATTAAAAGCCATAAGTTTTTCTGGTCTGGTCTGGTCATCTTTAATGTGTCGCTAACGAGATTTAAGATAATCAAATATCATTTCATAAAAATATTTTTTCACTACCAAGCTTAGCAACTATGGCAAATATCCCCCTTATGAGGCGATCTATGGAGAGGCTTTTGTTCAGCAGTGAACTTTGATACGCTGTAATGAATGAATGAAAAATACTCTATACAATTAGTCTCATATTTATTTAAAAAAACTCATAATGTTAATACGTGGTAGGCACTTGAATAACGCATCGCACGTATTTCTACTGCTGTTCCCAATGTAATGAAACAAATATCGATATCGTTAATTGTTTTTAACTAAAGTGACAAACGAACTAACGCATTCTGTTCTTCTCGCAACAACCAATTTATTCGGTTTTTGCCGTAAATTATAATTTAACGCTATATTCTCCTTGTTTACTAATGTGGAAGTAATGGTGTGACTAAATAAAATAACTTCTAATTAAATGCTTTGTATATTACCAAATCATAACAGATTAGGTTAGCATCTAAACAACGAATAACTCTCTGTTTGCATTTCATAATCTTAAAAGACGCCTAGTCAATACAATAACTTGCGACGGCGTCATGTATACGCTCGGATAAAAATTATTTAACAGGAAAAATAAACGTAACCAATGAAATATATTATTAAACGCTTACAATTACTGTTTGACGGCAAATATCCAGACGGACTTTTAGGCAGAAAAGCAGTCCTACCTCCTACTAGCTATATATTATGAATTGTATTTAGATTTATTTCACAAAAATAAATCACTTGTGCGAAGCCGAGGCAGATCGCTACTGAAATATATTTATTTCTTCGACGTAAGAAATTAAATTTCGTTTGAAAAATGTCTTTTGAATTTGATTAATGGTCGATTTTTAATCCTCTGATAAAATATATTCATAGAATAAATATAACTTGAAAATTACAGTTGTGTGAATAAAATAGTTCAATTGTTTCACCTTTATACTCAGTCAAGTTATAATTTATTCGATGTATAACTTTATATGACGATTGGAAAATCACCCCCAAATAAAACTTATTTTATTCTGCAGAAATCTGTAATTTAAATTATATTCAAAGCTATGTTTCCTTTTAAGTTTATTAGGTACTGTGCCTAAGCACCTCTTGCTTAAATCTGATCGAAATGGTCTCGCGATCGTCCATACCATCCAACTAATCCAAACCATCAAACCATACCAACCACAGATATTACAAGGACTTACAAAACTTCAGTCATTATGGTCACAAGAAACTTTGGTTTTATGTTTTGCAAAGCGTAATTTTCTAAATTTATGGTTTTCGAAGTCAATTTTTTATTTAATTTAGGATTGTTTAGAGCTCTTATGAACGTTAAAATTTACACCGATTCTGAAACCAATACCTCAGAAAAACCGACAAGAAACTCTGGCTTCTGGTTGGTCAAATGCCAATGTCAAAATGATATTTCGGTCTTACTTATAATTACAAATCGTTGATTAGTGCTTACTTAAATTAAGTATTAATTATCTCTATACCTGTCTCGTTTCTGTGGCATTAATTGAAAAGAGAGAGAGCATCTTTAAGCATTTCTTTAAAGTGACGTCGATTTTTTAACACGCTTTTATTAGCTTTGCGTGTATCTATCTATCTATATATCTATCTGTGTAATGTAATTTTCAGCAACTTGTAGACGGCCGATTGACTTGAAAATTTGCACTCGTAGACCGGTGACAATACAACAATTTAATAACTTTATCCTAGTACCTAATCAGGATCATCATCATCATCATCATCATCATCATTACAGCCCTTCACAAGTCCACTGTTGAACATAGGCCTCCCCACGGAATGCCACAAAGCACGGTCCTGAGCCACCTGCATCCATCGACTTCCTGCATGTATTACCAGGTCGTCACTCCATCTAGTGGGGTCGCCCTACACCTTAATATTATATAATTTAATATAAACTTTAAAATTTTAACATACATGACTGTAGTTTACATATACCACAAATTTTCATTTTTGGATGGTAGTACAGACGGCAAATATGAACCTGGTTCTTAAGAAATGAAATGCTCATGATCCGATTATAATATGGAGCCGAAGAAGCAATCAAACAAAAGAAAATTGACTTTTGGTTGTATAAATCTGACGTTTTCACAGTCAACACAAAAAGCAAATGGTGCTACCAAGTTCAAGGCCAATTACGAACTGGTCAAAATATATGTATATTTGCCTGTGGATAGATACATTTGAATTCATAAAAGAAACGACCAGTTTTGTAAAGAAAACTTGGAGGAACTTTTAGTAAAATTCTACAATAACTGCTTACCTCCAGAGCTAGGTGATACGCGAGCTATAAGAATCTAAGATATCATAGCTAACACACGAATAAAACATACCGATGAAATAACTTGTAAAGCAAACATTTTCCTGTTTTTTTTTGTTTTTTATAGATTCCTCATTCACACATACATATAATCGGTACATGTACGATAATACAGCCGCAAGCGCACTGGTGCTCGTGGCGTCCTATACAAAATTATTTTGTAATTATGCTGAACCTGCACCCCACTCTCAAATTTACAAATAATAAAACATTATTATCATGCCAGATACCAAATGCGATTGCAAAGTTTCGCCAACTAACTTTACTTATAAGTAGCGACACGAAAGTCTAGCGGTGAACGTTATTGCATATAAGTCGCGCTGATTGGCTTATTGCGCATAAGTGCGCTGATTGGCTCGTGCGTATTGTTCGCACGCGCTGATTGGCTCTCCAGTCGCATTCGTGCAATTCAATACGTGCGCGTCTCCTCCACGTTTCGTTCAGCGCTAGACTTACGTGCCGCGACTTGTAATACTTATAAAATTTGAATCAGAGTAACATACTTAAATATTAATTAAAATAAATAATTCGGCAATCCACCCACCTACTAAGCAGGATGATCAAAGTTCATCCTCCCTATCACGGAGAGGCCTATGTTCAAAAAAACAACTAAGTAAACGCTGACTTCAAAGAATTAAATAATTTCACAATTTTTTAACTTTTACTTTGAATTATCAAAAAATAACTAAGTAAACGCTGACTTCAAAAAATTACAAGTATATGTTTGTACGGCTCTGGAGAGGTAGGGTGGTGGCAGGGGCTGCCGGGACAGGGAGCGATTTTGGCGGCGCGTTTCGGGCCACGCTTTGATTTCACTAATGTAGAGGTTTCATTCGTTACCGTCCATCAGGTCTGAGGAGCAGCTGCTGGACGAAGAGTTTGTGTTGGTGGCGGTCCTCTTCCGGGAGGACGAATTTATGGACGCGGTGTCGGAACACTCCATAGAGTCGGAGTCGTGGGACTCGGGCGGATCGTTCTGCGGGGCAGCCAAAGGGGCCGTCGGGCAGGTCGCAGCGAGGGCTGGGGAAGTACACGCCTGAGGGACAAGAACGGCGAGAGCCGTCTCGATGTTGGGGACGAATAACGTGAGGACGGCCCTGATTTGGGTGGCATCTAGGGTGGACATGTTGGGAAGAGGGGGGCGACGTTCTATTCTAAGACAGTAAGGGGGGGGGGAACCCTGTTCTCAAAAGAACAGGGGCTTGTTCTGAAAAGAACAAGAGACGTTCCAAGAACAAGAAACAGTAATACAAAAATAAGAACAATTAACAAAAACAGAAAAATAACAAAAACAAAAACAATGAGCGGTCAAACCTCCCTGCCAGGGGGCAGAGGGGCAAGAACGGTAAGTGAAGGCAAGCAAAACTCACCGAGGCGATTGCGCTGCACAGCGTGAGCAGGATAGCGAAAGGCGCGAGAGCGAGAGGCACTCAACGTACGGGGACGAGAGCGCGGTCAGCTTACACGTCCGCTCGAGAGTGGCGGCGCAAGCGGAATGACCCGATTAGGCTGCAACTTACAAAGAATTTTACATTTCATAAAATATCATCAAAAGATATTGTAAAATGTTTTAAAACTATTGATATTAAGAAAACTGCGGATCTGTGGTGCATTTCCGTTAAAGTTATTGCGTCTATAATCAATATAATCGCGCCTCAACTAGCTATTATTTTTAATACTAGTATCGAATATGGTGTGTTTCCTGATTTGATGAAGCATAGTAAAGTAATACCTTTATTTAAATCTGGTTGTACATTAGACCCCGCCAATTTTAGACCCATTTCTGTACTGCCAACACTAAGTAAAATTTTGAAAAATTATTCTTGATCAAATGTTAATTTTTAATGTTTAATTTACTATAAAAAATCAATTCGGTTTCTGAGGGTCGCTCGACAACTGATGCTGGTGTTTAGCTGATTAAATATATTTTCAATGCATGGGAGAATTCACAGGATGCTTTGGTATATTCTGTGACCTATCCAATGTGTTCACCATGAAACATTAATCAGGAAACTACAACACTACAGTGTAAATGCTCTTAAATTAATTGTTTCATATTTAACTAACAGAACTCAAAAGTTGTCATTAACAGTATGAGCTCTTCCGGGTCGATAGTACAAATGGGCGTGCCTCAAGGCTCAATTCTCATTTCTTTCTGTTTCTTGTATATATTAATGACTTACATAGTAGGGATAACCATAATATAGTATTATTTGCTGATGACACTTCATTAATTTTCAAATTAAAACGACAATTATTAAAATATGACGAAGTAAACAATGCTATATCTAAATTAGTAAATTGGTTTAATGTTAATAAATTGCATTTAAATAGCACTAAAACTAAATGTATGAAGTTCATGACTCCAAATGTCAGACAATTAAATACTAATGTAATTTTAAATGGGGAGGAACTGAGTCTTATCGATACCACCATTTTTCTTGGAATAACACTAGACGCGAAGCTTGGAGCCCATATATCGAACTTAGCAAGCAGACTTCGTTCTGCAGCATATGCTATAAAAAGATTAAATCTTACCAGTGTGGAAACAGTTAGACTTGTTTACTTTAGCTATTTCCATAGCATATTGTCGTATGGTATTTTGCTGGGGGACACGCAACTGACACTGAAATTATATTTGTTTTACAGAAGAGGGCCATAAGAGCAATCTGATTTAAAACCTAAAGAGTCGCTCCGACAAAATTTAAAAAATTAATATATTAACTGGCCTCTCATTACATTTATGAAAATGTAATGTACGTACCTAAATAAAATTAGTTATACAAAAATAAGTGATATTCATTCTGTAAATACTAGGAACAAACACAAGCTAGTAGTACCAGTTACTTGACTCCACCGAGTCAGTAATTCATTCTTGGGGCGATGTATACGCTTTTACAACAAAATCCCAGAAAATATACAAAATTCGACCTGCTCAAATTTCAAAAAACTTTATTAAACATAGTTTGTATAAAAAGGGTTATTATAATATTAAGGAATTTATGGATGATAATAACCCCTGGGAATAAGGTGTTCGCTACCAAGCTATTTCTAATTTGTTTTGTGTGGTTAATTGTGTAACATACATGATTGTAAGCTGTTATTTAAAAAAAAAGTCCCGCTGGGTTTCTTGCTGGTTCTTCCCAGGACAGAGGTTTTTTTTTCAAACCAGTGGTAATTAAACAAAAGAGTGACTTTCAATAAGTATTATTTATAATCTATATTGAATAAAAAAAAATCTGTTTCTGTTTCTGTTTCTTGATATATATAATAACAATGACTCACTCAACTAGCGCCTACCTGGATGAA
Source organism: Parnassius orleans (assembly GCA_029286625.1). NCBI lineage: Eukaryota > Metazoa > Arthropoda > Insecta > Lepidoptera > Papilionidae > Parnassius > Parnassius orleans. Next base: position 39,606 of record JAGSMP010000126.1, read on the forward strand.
TAAACTCACCCTCGCCATCCCCGCCATTCCGCGAACTTTTTGACCTCCCCTTGTACCTACCCAGACAGACTCCTGGGCAGATAATGAGTGCTACCACCTAGTAAAGTGTTTTGTTGATTCATTACATTACATTTTCTTCTTTCTACTTCATCTCCACTTGAGCCGGGAGTTTGAGCATGAGGTTAATCAGTTTTATTGCAGAGACCTTTAACGGAGCTTACGTCTGGCATAAAGGAGATGTTATACAAATCAATTAAAAGCCATAAGTTTTTCTGGTCTGGTCTGGTCTGGTCATCTTTAATGTGTCGTTAACGAGATTTAAGATAATCACATATCATTTCATAAAAAAAATATTTTTTCACTACCAAGCTTAGCAACTATGGCAAATATCCCCCTTATGAGGCGATCTATGGAGAGGCTTTTGTTCAGCAGTGAACTTTGATACGCTGTAATGAATGAATGAAAAAATACTCTATACAAATAGTCTCATATTTATTTTAAAAAAAGCTCATAATGTTAATACGGGGTAGGTACTTGAATAAAGCATCACACGAATTTATACTGTTCCCAATGTAATGAAACAAATATCGATATCGTTAACTTTTTTTAACTAAAGTGACAAACGACCTAACGTATTCTGTTCTTCTCGCAACAACCAATTTATTCGGTTTTGCCGTAAATTATAATTTAACGCTATATTCTCCTTGTTTACTAATGTGGAAGTAATGGTGTGACTAAATAAAATAACTTCTAATTAAATACTTTGTATATTACCAAATCATAACTGATTAGGTTAGCGTCTAACCAACGAATAACCCACTGTTTGCATTTCATAATCTTAAAAAGACGCCTAGTCAATACAATAACTTGCGACGGCGTCATGTAAACGCTCGGATAAAAATGATTTAACAGGAAATATAAACGTAACCAATGAAATATATTATTAAACGCTTACAATTACCGTTTGACAGCAAACATAGTTAAGTACTTACCCAGACGGACTTCTAGGCAGAAAAGGAGTCCTACCGCCTAGTAACTATATATCAATATATTATGAATTGTATTTAGATGTATTTCAATTTAAAGAAATCACTTGTGCGAAGCCGAGACAGATCGCTACTGAAATATATTTATTTCTTCGACGTAAGAAATTAAAATTTCGTTTGAAAAATTTCTTTTTGAATTTGATTAATGGTCGATTTTTCAATCCTCAGATAAAATATATTCATAGAATAAATATAACATGAAAATTACAGTTGTGTGAATAAAATAGTTCAATTGTTTCACCTTTATACTCAGTCAAGTTATAATTTATTCGATGTATAACTTTTATCTGACGATTGGAAAATCACCCCTAAATAAAACTTATTTTATTCTGCAGAAATCTGTAATTTAAATTATATCCAAAGCTATGTTTCCTTTTAAGTTTATTAGGTACTATGCCTAAGCACCTCTTCCTTAAATCTGATCGGAATGTTCTCGCGATTGTCCATACCATCCAAATAATCCAAACCATCAAACCATACCCACCATATATATTACATAGATATTACAAAGACTTAAAAAAATTCAGTTATTATGGTCACAAGAAACATTTGGTTTTTATAGTTCCCAAAACGTAATTTTCTAAATTTATGGTTTTCGAAGTCAATTTTTTTTATTTAATTTAGGATTGTTTAGAACTCTTATTAATTGACTTGAAAATTTGCACTCGTAGACCGGTGACAATACAACAATTTAATAACTTTATCCTAGTACCCTGATAAGGATCATCATCATCATCATTACAGCCCTTCACAAGTCCACTGCTGAACATAGGCCTCCCCCACGGAATGCCACAAAGCACGGTCCTGAGCCACCTACATCCATCGACTTCCTGCATGTCTTACCAGGTCGTCACTCCATCTAGTGGGGGGTCACCCTACACTTTAATATTATATAATATTAAAACTTTAAAATTTTAACATACATGACTGTAGTTTAGAGTGACTTTCAATAAGTATTATTTATAATCTATATTGAATAAAAAAGTTTCTGTTTCTGTTTCTGTTTACATATACCACAAATTTTCATTTCTGGATGGTAGTACAGACGGCAAATATTATTGTGAATAATTATAATATAATTTCACAATTTTTTTAGCTTTTACTTTGAATTACAAGTATATGTTTGTACCTTTTTTTGTGAACTAAATAATATCACAATGTGAATGTCGTCTAAATAGTAACATAAAATACATTAACCTATTTTGGCACCCTGCGGGTTAGAGTTTTTAGAGTTTTTTAAGATGATGTTGTGACAGGCCTGAGCAACACACATTGATATAATCAATAGTCGGTAGAATAAGTAACTGGACAAGTAAAATCTTAGTATTGGAGGGAAGAAAGTTTTTTAAACGATATAGAGATCGCAAGTTCAGTTCCAGTAGTTTTGCGACTCGCCTCCTGTATATGTTTGTTCCATGTTAAGCAACCATCAACATACAGACTAAGGTTCTTTACATGATGACATTATTTTTAAACATAATTGTGGGTAGGGTGGGAATATCTAGTTTAGATAATAATCTTGGGCTGCCTAAGATTATCGTTTGACTTTTAGACGGGTTCACGTTTTTGCCATACACAGTGGACCATTTGGAGATGTCTTTCAAGTCATCATTTAATAATGAAATAAGCTTAAAGATAGTTGAGAATTCCGCTTGGGCATTTATCTGCAGATCATCGGCATACAGATGGTAAGAGCAAATATTTAATGAAAAATAGAAACAGGAGAAAAACAAATGTAAAGCAGAAGAGGAGAGATTGCCATTGCTTGAGGGACGCCAGTAGACACATCACACCAGTCAGATAGTATATGTCCAGTACGCACTGGCTGTTGGCGCCCTCGAAGATATGGTGAAAACCAATCCTGAGCTGAAGCCGTGATATTCAAATGAGAAAGATATTTAGTAAGTAGATATTTAATAAGGATATGTGTTAACAAAACGTGTAAATCAAATTATAATTTCATTAGAGCCCTCTTACTAAATATGCATCACAGAAACAACGTTATAAGTACATACACATCATAATAATATCTATAAATATAAAGTAATGTAAAATTATTCTTTGAGAAGTGTTATATATGTAATAATATGAATTTAAATTTAAAATTTAAAATGCACTGGCAATAAAACGGAGGAAATAAAAGCAATTGTGTATATTTAAGTGAAATTAAGCTTAATGTTTTAGAGCCAATAAAGGGATCAGCTCCAGTAAACTCAGTATTATAAATTCTAAATATTCTAGTAAAAAAACTCGTGTTTTCACTATAGTTCGTTAGGTGAAAGGGAACATGGAATAAAGAAGTATATCTAGTGCGGCGCGAAGGAACCCACAACGACACGTGTTCTAATAATTCAGGACAGTTTAGTCGTACACGTATCCACATATCGTACGGCAGACCCATTTCCATCAGATCAGGACGTTCTTCAAGCGTAAGTAGACCAAAAATGCGACAATTATTCACATACAACATAGAAGATTGTTAACATTTATAACATAGATGTTTGATAATTTTTTGTTGTATGCGCTCAAGACGCTTCTTATAAACAGCATATTATGTTGGAGACCACACATATTTTTTTTTTGTCGTCAGCATAACAAGTGACGCGAATATTTAAAAGAGTTAAGTATCAAAAATGTACGCATTATAAAATAACGGACCAAGGTGTGAGCCCTGTGGAACACCGGACGGTTTTGTAATATAGTCAGACTTATATCCACTCATTACAACCGCCTGAGAGCGATTAGTAAGATGGGAACTGATCCAACTGTTTTTATTATTTTTATTTTATATTATGATGCTGCTCCCCATCACCTGTTTCAGCTTACCCTCTGTCGCATCGAACGATATGGGGTTGTGGATTCTTTTACGCCGCTACTATATGGCAAGAAAGAAAAAATTTGTTATAAAATTCATAAAAAAATGTTGTTTCTTAACCCAGACATAAAATCTTGATTTCGATTATTATTCTTACCGTGGTAGCTCAAGGGCTAAGTGCTTACCGCAAATTTCATAGTACGCGAGTAACCTGGGTTCAATCTCCGTAGGAACCAAAGAAAACATTAGTTCCGGCGGAGAACACACAGAACACTTTAAGGTCTGATTTACCACGGCTAAGCGATGAAGGTATACACGAAAAAAACCTGCACTACTGAGGAATAAAAATATTTCGAAGACTTGTGAAGTGTGCCAACACGCCTTGGAACAGCGCGGTGCACTAATTGACCTTCAAAAAATGCGAGGAGGTCTTTGCACAGCCGTGGGACGTATGTAGTATAACTTAACTTTTTAATAAACTTATAGAAAACATATTTTAGTAAGGATTTTCCCTTGTACGCATTAGTTACGAGATAGTTATGCGGTATGGTTAGGGGAAGCGCGTAATTTCAGAAGGAGCTGCGCGAGACAGCCTCCCGTTATTAATGACGCGCCTACCCTTACTGTTTACAAGTCATTAACCGAAACTAAGAATCATATTTCACATGATTGTATTAAATGTGAGCTGCAGTTGAACAATCTTAAGTACCTTTATTGATAAATTATATTTACCTTTGCTAGTAAAATAATACTGAAATGACTAAAACAGAAGATGGGCAGCAGTATCTTCCTAATAAAAACTCAAAAAAAATAAGAGCCGACTTCAAAGAATTTAAAAAGAATAAAATAACTTCACATTCTGAAGTCGGTGTTAAGATATAGTGTATAGAAAAATTAAAGCACCGACTTCAGATGTGAAATTAATTTATTTTTTGAAGTTGGCTTTTACTTTTTACTAAAAGTTAATTCGCAATATCACAATCTCAATGACGTCTAAATGAGTTACATTAAAATATTATCCCCTATTTTAACGCCCTTAGGAGTTTTTTTTTTCTAAATTTATATCTTTTTTCATACAAAAAGTGTTATCAAAGTCGGTTCTGATTGATGAAAGTACCGCGTAGTATGCATATACAACCATACAAGATTATTGAGCACCTACTCCTTTTTTCGAAGTTCATTGAAATTTGAAGAAAAAATTCAACTTTATTTGTTGAATTTTTTGGGTGGAAAAATAAGGAGTGAAGTTCTCAAAACAACTATTTAGACAACTCCAGCCCGACTTCAGGAGTCATTAAATTATATGTAAATTATTATGATTTTTTTTGTTTTCGAAGTTAGCTTTTACTTTCTTTAATTAAAATATTTAAAATACGAGTTAGCGAAACAAAATATTTCTAATTTCTCAGACATGCATTTGTCCTTAACAATAGAAGAAGCTAAGCTAGGTTAAGCTAGGCTCAGACTCAGACCGATATGGCGCGTTTATTATTTTGTAAATGTACTCTTAAAAAAATTTACTTATTGCTACTAGTGAAATATCTTTATACCATAAAGGAATATATAATCAATATATGTCAATGTCCAACAGTGGAATTTTAAGCGCTGATTAAGAAGAACAAGATTAAGAACCTTTTTTACGTCCTTCAATTTTTCCTCCTCTTTCTAATAACAACTAAAATAAAAAAAAATAAAAACTACGGTTGTTGGTGATTGTTGTTGACACTTTCAATATTACTTTAAAACATTATTTATACTGTTATAATTTTATGCAAAATCAAGACATCAAGTCTAGCTAATTAACCAAATACAGAAATATGTGTAATTACTAATTACAAACACACGCGTCATTTTATTTCGGCGTGTTGGTTACGAATTGAATAATATATATTTATTTTAGCAAAATAATACCGCATAGGTTGTAATAATATCTCGACTAATGACTTGTAAACAGGAATGAGCTTGGGTTCGACGTTAATAACGGGAAGGCTTGCTAACGTAGTTAGTGATCTATATCACACACACGGTAACCGGTATTATTCAGGAAGGGATACAAAAAGATTTTTAACTTCATTTACCCCGTGAGATATTTAATATTTTTAGAATTAAGGTGACAAACAACCACAAAGTCCACCTAATGGTAAGTGGATGCTGTGGCCCATACAAATTTTACATTTATCCTCGATTAAAAATCAAAATTCTGATGCGTTGTCACTACCCGAGGACTAAGATGGAATGCCGCGTTTCCAGTAAAAAGGGTGTCCGGTTCTCTTTACTCACCATATGAAACACAGTAGCATCAAGCTGCTATTTTACGCTGGTATTTTGTGAGAGCGACCCATTCGTGCTACAATCATAATATAGCTGCAGCGTTGCTCTATCACGTTTAAAATAGTATATATAATATTATTAGTTAATATATTATATCGATTAGATAATTTCTTAATAGCCTTTCGTAAGCTACTAACGTTGCACCAAGAAGCGAGAGGACGTATGCCAGCAGTAGACTGTACTACGACTGCTGGGCACAGGCCTCCTCTCACATCTGAAAGGCATATGGAGCAACTAATTTGCCGCGTTGCTCCTTTCAAATGTCCTCGAAATATTTTATTTTGATGTCGGAGGGTCTCGAAGTTGATTTGCTCACGTACCATGAAATTTACGGCAAGTGCTTATCTCCTGAGCTATCACGGCTCTTAAAAGCTCCAACTGTGGAAAGTGGGTAGTTAGGGTACACCGAACATTTGAACAATTGAAACGCGTTTTATAATCAGTTTTAAATTATCCCCGTCGGCATGAAATTGTTGATTGAAATTTTAAGTGCTGATACTACGTACGTGACGGTAAAGGAAAACATCGTGAGGAAACCTACATGTAAGTACGTCCTCTTAAAACAAGTTACTAAATAATAAATAGATTGTGTACAAAAAAACAATTGTGTGGAAATTGATATTATACACTCCTGTCAATGTTTTTGTTGGAAAAATACATGTGTGGCCGTAAACGAAAAGGGGAGATCTCCCGCCGAGCAAGGTGTTCTGCCCGGGAAGCGGCCAACGCTCCGAGTGGTAGTTCGGAGCTATTCTATATATACTGTTTTTAATTCGGAACTTTGATAGCGCGATTTAGGCTTCGAAGTATTTCGCTTGTGGCGCGACGACAGCGTCGCCACACATGTCTTACTCACTCACTCCCTCCTGTGGCGTAGTGACCCCAAAGTGGATCTTGGCCTCAGACAGGAGAACACGCTATTTCTCCCTATCCTGCCTACATGTCTGAGGAATTAAAATATTTTGAGGACATGTGAAGTCCGCCACCACGTAATGAAGCAGCGTGCCAGACAAATCGATTAATAACCCTCTCAAAAGTAAGAGGATGCATGTGCCTAACAGTGGGACGAATAAAGTAGATCTAAATTTTTTACATGTGTTAAAGGTACACTGCAGCAATATTATGCTTGTAACACAAATGGATAGGCTCGATCGCAGAAGGATCTTACAGAATACCAGCGTGAAATAGCAGCTAAATGCTGCTGTGTTTCGTATGATGAGTGTCGTGAACCGAAGACCCTTTTAACTGGAAACGAGGAATTTCATCTATACCTCAGAGGTTACAACGCATCTGCATTCTGATTATTAATCGAAGACCGTTGTAGATGTCTATGGACTACAGCATCCAATTCCATCAGGTGGACTATGTGCTCGTTTGTCAATTTTATTGTTCAAAAATAATTAATTACTTTTTGTAATATATGGGGTTGATTAAATATAAGTTTTAAGTCTAATTTTACATAGTTTATGAAAATATTTGACTTAATTAGGGCTGTTGCCTACGCAACATCCTACTTTAATATTATAAACGTAAAAGTTTGTGAGGATGTATGGATATTTGTTACTCTTCCCCGCAAAAACTACTGAATGTATTTTAATGAAACTTTACAATAATATAGCTCATACATCAGAACAACACATAGGCTATAATTAATAAAGATATTGTGTAAATTGGTCAAAATATTACGATAAGTGTTAAGTAAGTCGGAAAAATCTGTCATCTGCAACCTTTTTGGAGTGCAGTGCAAAAACTGTAAGAGTTACACAAATATATTGTATAGTGGAATTGTTTATCCTAAATGGTTCTACAAAAAAGTCCGTGACAGTATATATCTATCTTTTATGTGTAAGTTATTATTAACAAAATAGTGAACCATAAATAAAATAAAATTTGATACTTTACTTCCAAAGCACATTTTGCAGTAACAAATATATTTTATCAAAATAAATACTTTAATCGCTTCTGATGTTCAAAATAGATAAACTTTGTCTTTTAAACTACGTAATTTGGTTAAATAATTTAAAAGTAACGACTATATAAAATTGTGCGGTCCGGCGCGTGCTGGGCGGTCGAGCGTACTGCGGGCGAGGTGGGGAAAAACATCGCTCATCGCCGCGTGAGCAAATGTAACTTCTTCATGCTTAAACCGCTGTACCGATTTAAATGAAATTTGGTATCGAGATAGTTTAAGTCCCAGGGAAGGAAATAGGATAGCTTTGATCACGGAAATCATCCCTAAAGATGGTGATGGAATTTACTGTGAAAGTGCGATTATTGATGGATCACCTATGGTTTAAAGTATAATATCTACGCGTACGAAGTCGCGGGCAAAAGCTAGTTAAGTTATATTACTTGATAAGTTGAGGAGGCGTGTAATTGAAGGAGTTGCTAGACAACATAACCTCACATTATTAATGACAACCCTAACCGCTCAATTTCCAAGTCCTTATTCTATACACTCTCTTGGTTAGAATGTAGCCGCGATAACATACGTTTTATTTATTTGGTGTCGCGGATTCTGGGTTTTAATCCCAGCCGAACTAGATATTGTGAAAAAATACAAGCATCAATATTCTAGCGAATATCTTTTAGTATTTTGTATTGAATTTACGCAGGCTTTTATTCATCATCACCAGCCCGTTTAGTCCATTGATAAACATAAATAGTACCAGACATCTTGCGCTATTTAGCATATCGCTAAATACTATAATTATTGAGTCTCGAAATATGTGCATACGTCAGTAGTAATTAAAAAAGAGCCGTGGTAGGTAAGAGCCGTGGTAGCTCAGATGGTTAGCGCTCGCTGTAAGTTTCACAATACACGAGTAACCGGGTTCGATCCCCGCCGGCACCAATGAAAACGTTAATTGCAATTTTAAGTGCTGATTTACCACGTGCTCGGCGGTGAAGGAAAACATCGTGAGGAAACCTGCATGTCTGAGAAATAAAAAAAATAATTTCGAAGACATGTGAAGTTCGCCAACACGCATTGGGGCAGCGCGGCGGATATTTCCTTGCCCTAAAACCCTCTCAGAAATGAGAGGAGGCCTGTGCCCAGCAGTGGGTCGTATATAGGCTGTAACATTTACTTTACTTTACAGTAGTAATTAATGTCGCGTTATGTTCTCTGTGTGCTACTGTAGGTGAACACCATGCTTGTGTGTGTGCGTTGCGAGACACTTGCATAAAGGTTCCACACTCTCCTTCGCTCTTATTAAACTAAAACAGTGCATAGGCATAATTTAAATATAATTGAAGTACCTGTCTATAATATTGAAATAAGTAGCTTCTATTAAGCTCATCATATTTGCATGCTATTAAGAAATAAAATAACCATTTTTAAAGTTTTTCTCTGTCTATGACTGTCTGTATGTTTGTCTGTACGAACAGATAGAGAGTAATGCCAGGAGGGATCTAGGATATCCAAAGAACTTGAAGATTACTTTTTCAAAAAAAAACGAATAATTGATAAAATGAATGGTGTTTTACTATATTTTAATTATAAATCAAAATAGCAATAGTAGATCATATATAGCCGAAGCCCCCAGTTGGGGGTCGCTAGTATGATATACTATAATACATAGGTTAAATTTACTATAGGGTCAGCCTTTTTAAGCATTAAAACTCGTCTCTTTAATGTATACAGAAAAAATAAAAATACACAAAATTAACATGGAAAGGACAGTCTTTAAAAGAATATAGCGTGTGCAACGCCGGAATTAACTTTTTGGTGCCCTAGGTTTTTATAGCAAATGGTGATGTAGTTTTTTTTTATTTTATGCTGTTTTTTTTTAAAGTAAAATAATAACAATTTTTTAAGGTTTAATTTAGTGGCTTAAATACTGTTTCCTTGACTTTTTAATAGCGAAATCCCTATTATATCCCTATATTTTAATTTTTTATATGAGAAAAAAACATGGCAAATATTGATATTACATAAAAAATTACGGAAAGCTATATTTTCCAAAAAAAAAATATAGCTTTTGATCCATTTTGAATTATGTTCCACCATAAATCAAATCTAAATTCATTTAGTGCATTTATAACAGAGAGAGATTAATTTCTAATTTTATTGCTTAGTAACATTTTTTTTCCATAATAAAATATATCATTTTTTATCAGATTTTATTTTTATTTTTATAGGATAGGGTGACAAACGAGCACACAGTCCACCTGATGGTAAGTGGTTGGTGTGAGCCATAGACATCTACATCTATCTTCAATAAAGAATCAAAATGCAGATGCGTTGTCACCCGTAAGGACTAAGATGGAATGCCTCTTTTCCAGTAAAAAGGGTCTCCGGTTCTCTACACTCACCATACGAAACACAGCAGTGTTAAGCTGATATTTTACGCTGGTATTCTGTGAGAGCGTGGTCCTTCTCCGTTCGAGCCGACCCATTCGTACTACAACTATACTACTAATATAGCTGCAGCATGGCTCTACCACGTATAAATTGATTTCTCTGCAGTGATGCCCTAGGCCAGTGCCAGTGTGCTTTATTATAAATCCATCACTGGCCGTGTGATATACCTACCTATAATATAAGATATTAATAAAAGTATTTTCAATTACACCAAGGTTTTTACAGCTTTAAAAATGTAAGATTAAGAAGGCGAAGTATGAATGAAAATAACATAAAATAAGCAATAAAATGCCAACAAAAGGAAATATAATATCATGAAAGATCGTTTTATTACCTTCGTGAGAAAATTCAAAAGTGCTATTTCATATCCATCTCGTGCCTCTGTTTGAGTATTCGCTTGAAGTTAATTCACTTTTTCGGGCTGTATAATTTTAAATTTAATCATCGGTATCGTATAATTCTTTTTTATAGAATAAGGGTGACATAAACTATTTTTTCGATACTGAATTCACCTTTGATTAGTTGTAGTGGATGTTATTGTGATGATATAATTAGCTGCCCTTTAAAAACGTTGATAAGTCGCAAAGATCGCAATAATACAATGTAAACAAAACCTTTCTTGTATCTATATTTTCAAAAGTATTTCCTAAATTTTTAGGTGGAATGAAACACATTTTAACAGATTTTATCGCGTTCAACTTACTACTACTTCTGAACAGTGAAGTTCGGTGTTAGAGAAAATATATAATTCTCTCAGGGATGCACTATTTTATCCTATCTAGAAAAACTTGGAAAGTAAAACATCTAAATATAAATTTCATCCAAATCGTTAGAGCTAAACAAGCTTGGAAACACAGGGAAGCAATTTCATATTATAACAAAAAATATAGTAAAATTTGAATTTAAATATCTACAGCACAGTTGCGGAGAGATACCAACCAAGTGCTTGGGCCAGCCAGGATCAAATCTAGTCTGAAAAAGAAACTATGGTTGAGCGTGTGAATCTCACACTACAGGTATCCGAATGGGGTGATGCCAATCTTGTAAAATTCAACGCCTCCAAAACACAAGCTTGGTCTTGCATGGGGTATTGTGCTGCAAAATGATACCGAGCAGCTTTGGACTCAATGGAAAGCGTGCTAAAAGGCTTTTTGGTGAACCGAATCTGGTTTAAACCAGAAAATATTTAAAAAATATCGGCAAAGTAGTCAGCCTTTCGGTTTTCTACAGGATGCATTTCGGAGAGTATGCGCAGGAATTGCATAAATTAGTTCCTCCCTCTCCCTTCCACCATCGGACAACCAGACGTTCGGCGAGTTTCCACCCTTTCGTTGTTGATTTAAGGGCCACGCATTCAAACCACACGGTTTGCTAGTTGCCAGCATCTGTCTTTCTATCCGATTACAATATGGGTGTCTTAAGGCAAGAATGAATAGGTTTTAGTAAAGTCAGTGCGCTTCACCATCATAGGCTACATCACCACTTACTATCAGGTGGGATTGTAGCTAAGCGCTAACTTAGAATAGAAAAAAAATATTTCACGTTTGTATTTGCCGCGTTACAGAAAAAGTCTACTGGATGTCACAACTGATAGCAGTGCACTGAAATTTATTATACAAGAACAGTGAACTGGCTATACATCGTGACATAATGAGGCTATTTGATTTTCACCATTTTGGCTCTGATAGTAGAAGTGAGCGGCCACGGAACTAATAATAGAGACAGTGACAAATTATATCGATAAAAATTCTATACGCACTATTCCATTTATGTAGGCCTACTATTAGGCCTACTATTCTGTTTATGTATAATTTTAATATAATACCATACAATAAATAAATGTATCATTTAATACTTACGTCTTTGAAACAAGCTTTATACCTCATATTAAACAAAAATAGAGGCTGCGTTAGTCTATCTACGTTTTTCTTCGTAATTATAGAATGGGATTTGTTCCATTTGAACCATACATACTCAATGGAGAAACCATTGAGTATGTATGGTTCATTCAAGAGGTTTAAAAAGGTTTGATGAGAAAAAAACTGGAATAGATAACTACAAAATAAAAAAATATAATTTTGTAAATAATTTTAGTCCTCGCAATAGAGAAAATCAATAAGCTGCCAAAACATTATGCCTATTTCAACAATATTTATACAAATAAATAAAATGGAAGTGTCTGTTTGTAATGTCAAAATAACAGCTTCTTACTAAATGCATATGAAAGTATTAACGGTACTTATGACAAAAAAACAATTTTTAAAATTTTTGTCTGTCTGTCTGTTTATTCCGGCTAATCTCCAAAATGGCTGAACCGATTTTGACGGGATTTTCGATAGCAGATAGCTGATGTTATAAGAAGTAACTAAGGCTACTTTTATTTTTAGTAAAAGAATTAGCGTTCCGCGCAACAGAATTAAAACCCATGAAATCCAATCGTAACAAATTCCATGCGGGCGAAGTCGCGGGGAACAGCTAGTCTATAGGTACAATTAGAATTTTACAAACTTTAAATTACATCAAAGAATACCATAACACAAATCACTGATGTCATAATCAATTTGCTTCGGACACCAATTCACAAATTTTATGCTTTTTAGTAACAGTTTTAGTATATAGTCAGTTGGAAATCATTAAATTAATAAATATTTGATAATTATCTGTTGTCTGTTGACTGTTGACTTGGTGATTGTTGACTTTCTTTGTTGTAAACAGATGTAGGTTTGTTGTAAAAGCATCGATAAGTATTATCGACAAGGAACTCGTCAACCCTATTGAATTTTATTGTTTATAAAAAATAGGTAATTTAAAGCCAAACATGTTAGTAATTACATTTAATAAGAGACAGAGTTTTTAGAGCCTATATTATCAAATTATTTTTAACTTTTTATTATCAACTATAAATCCCCTTACTTGTGAAATGTTATCACACTTCCCTTCTGGTTACGAATTTTACATTATCATTGTTACTGAACTGTCTGTCATTTTTTGCGGGGAGAAATCTGCGCCACGCACACTTTATCAGTCTCCCACACAAAAATAATCGTCTGTCACCACGAAACTCACACATAACAATTAAAATAATGCACTAACAATTTAATACACGTATAGATACATTATGTGTCATAACTCCTAACTCATAAGAGTGTAATGAAGTGACGCAACTACATTAACAAGTTGCATACAGCCTTCACTGTAACAACTGTCCATACGCAATGTCGATGAAAAGGTGGATATTATAATTAAGATAGGACTTTATTTATTGCTGCTATAATTACATATAATTTAACATTAAGTTTAATGTTTATATAATTTTAAAAACCCTTGATAGTTTGGTTTTTAAAATAGATTAATTTTGTATATATATTTAGCGAATACATTTCTGTTGGTTTACTTTTTTCATTAAGAAAGAAATTCTTGTATCTGTATATTTTTTCATTATTAATCTTGCCGTTACAAATTAAGATTTATAAAATAATTTTCGTGTGAATGTAAATTGATAGAGGGAAAGAAATCTTTGCCAATAAACTTTTTTAAGGTTTTTGGCACGATTTGGTGTGTGGTACAAGATCAATGCAACCGAACCGAAACTAAGATGCTGTCTGAGCGCCGTGGACACGGCCGTCGCAGAATTGCGGAATGTTAGCAAATGTTTCCTGTCCTCAGCCCTAGTTATAAATTTGTTCAACTCTGACCTCTTAACACTAAAAATATTAATTAATATCAATGTATATGATTAAATATTCATGATTGTGATTTAACTAAGTATATTTTTTTATTGATTACCTTTTTGTTCTTAGAAATAAGTATTTATGTTATATGGTGGCTTGGTTCGTATAGGTTGATAGCGTAAACAACAAATAAACCCGAAATACGATTCCTAACAGAAATATGATCGTAATCTACTTAGTTAAAAATATTGTAAACAAAGTTTTAATTTCAGTATTTTGTGCTATTATAACTTAAAATATTTTAATTACAAAGACCAATAGGTAGAAGAAGGAAGAATAGATACTTGGGTAGTGAAGAAAATTTCAACTAAGTTTTGTAATAAAGTACTTAGGTATTACTTCTGTAGTTAAATTATTACTTAATTCTTTTTTCGCTATAAGTACCTATCTAACAAAAAAATTAAATCAATTCACCCTTTCATTATCCTTCGGTAACTTAAAAAATGATATATCTGAATCCTTTTAATTGCTCATTAAGCATCCATCCCCGCAACAATTATAGTAGGAACGACGTTTTGCCATTATAATTTATCAAATAGATAGGTAATATACATATTTTACTTAAATTACATTAAAACTTTTCAACTATTTTATCCTACAATTAAATATACTAAACACTAAACAAAAACTATTTCGACGAGTATTTCAACAAGTATTTACAAGAAACTATTTACGTAAACAGCGTTAAAAAACTTTAATATTCAATCGCCTAGAACGCGCTAGCCCCAACTGCGATCTACCCCTGGGGCGCCTCGTGATTGTAGGTAATTATTTCACGCAGTTAGCAAGAGTGACAGAGGCCTGCTGTCGTTGCGACCAAAGATTTTATTAATGACGTAAAGAACTATATAAATTATTTTCAAATTGACGGTTTCATAACTTAAAGCACAAATGTGTATACAAATAACAACAAGAAAATTGTATACTTAGATGACACAACTATGCCGTCCAAAACATAGTATTTTTTGCAAACCGAATAGATATTTATTTTAATATGACAATTTAATTTTTACTTATATATAGTATTTATGATGACATTGAGGCATTATTATTAATAATGCTTCAGGTAGAAACTCTGAAACTATTGGAGTACAAAAAAGGTTTTTATTTAAAAATCAACCCCCACACTCCGTCACACTTGACATTTATTTTTACTTGTGTTTCGAAATGTAAATTGTTCACTAATCAGAAGTTGATAAGAAATCAGAGTCTCGGGGTAAGTTAATGCCATTAGGACAATTTGCAATTCAAAAGTTTCGATTCGGATCCCTTTTATATATGTAATTTAATATTGATTTCGATCAATTATGGAAGAGTATTTTTTGAAATTCACTGAATGCTAGGCTCGGGTAATTTATTTTAAATCTGGAATATCTTTATATACAAAAATTACGTGTCAGATTTTTTGTCCGTGATGAACTCCTAAACTACTGAACTGATTTCAATGAAATTTTGCACACTGTGTGCAGTTTGATCCAACTTGAGGGATAAGATAGTTTTTATCCCGATAAGTGACCGTCAAAATTTTTATTACGAATTTAAGATTTTTTAAAAATTTACTAGGATCCTCGGAGAGGGCAGAACAACATCTGCCAGGCCAGCTAGTAATCTATATTTAATACTGCTGGTAGAACTTCTTTTTACGTACTAATCCATGTGGGTAGGTACGACCCTCATATCTATTTCAGTGGCCAAATAGCAGTACTTGCACCTAGGGTTACCAGATGACAGGAATTTTCCTGACATATCCGGAATTTCAGCTGTCTGTCAGGGAAACAGGGAAAATTGGAAATTGTCAGGAATTTTAATAAACGAGAAAAATTTAAGAAATTATATTATAATAAAATCAAATTATGAACTACTAATAATCAAAGAACGAAATCTAATAATTATCACGTTTAATTGATTAATTATTCATCTGATCTTCGTACTTTTCATTGCTGGTTATAGCTTGCAGCAGGTGCTGGTCTTTCATAACAATTTTATGAAACTCTTCACATGATTTGTTCTTCAGATTGAACTGTGTCAACAGTAGAGCCCTAACAGAAGCTATGGACAGTCTATTTCTCTCCTTTGTCCACTGCGCACCCATTAATGAAAACACTCGTTCGACATTAGCATTTTGTGCTTGAATTGCAAACACAAAACAGCAAATTTTGTTCAGTTCTTCCAGTCTTTCACAGATTACAGATTTTAAAATAATTTCCCATTGTTTAACAGGCCCCATTTCAATAAAGTCATTGCTTTACTGCCTTAAAAAAGAATTTAATGCAGTAATTTCATCAAAAAGTTTAACGTCATTTAAACACACTCCGTATCCATTCAAAAACTGCAAAGAAGAAACAACCTTCTCGTAATCAATATCAACACCTTTCAATATCATCCAACCTGGAATTCGTCTAGTGGCTGCAACCATTTGTCCAAATATTCCAGGCAAATCATATAAGCATTGTTCACGTCTTTCATAAATGTTTCTTTGGCCTCTTCAGTAAAATTCGACAGCAATTCTCGCACTTTTAACGGAACGAACGTAACCTCTGCTCTTGCTTTCAACGTTTCAGAGGTGGAATTTAATACTCCTAGAATATCCATGACGGAGTTATTTTCTCGTTCTATTTTTGCGATTTGTATTTATTATATATTAGTATTACAAGTAAGGCATTCCATTTTAGTCGCACAGAAGTGACCACGCATCCGTTGCCTTTTTGTTCGAATTTTGTTGGTGTTTATGAGCTGCAGTAGCCACTTACCATCAGGTGGACTGTAAATACATTTGTATCTTTCGTTTTATGAAAAATAATCTAGAGTAGCAGAAAGAGGAGTTCTGTACTTTCAGCTCTAATGAATTTAATTCTAGTACCGAAACAACTTTTATTAAATTGTTATCAATCTGAAGTCACGGCATAGTCTTTTTGATCCTATAAAATTTTGCGCTAGAAACTAATCAATTAATATAGCATAATATTTTGTTGGTACAGAATATCAAAATAAAAAGGCAAGAGTGAATAGACTTTGTTAATCTAAGTCAGTACGCTGTATCTTAGCCTACATGACCACTTACCATCAGGAAATAGTAGTAAAGCTCTGTTTTATAATGAAAAAAAAAATTTAAAATGGAAACCATATGGGTTCGGCAGGGAGCGGAGCCGGGTTGCTCGCATATTGTGATATTTCCTGAGAGCGCCTAACCGCCGAGCTAACATGGATAGATTGATTAACTTTGTAAATCAATCTATCCATTAAATTATTAACATCCACTACTGAACACTGAGTTATATATTGTCTGCTGCTATTTACACCTAGTAAATAACAACATTTACAATAAACTCGGTACTAACAATTAATTTTGTTTCAATATTATCATTTTATTTACTTTAAAAGTGTGCAGAAATTTTGCAAACAACGTGTCGAAGCAATACTTTTTATCACGTGTACTAAACTTATAAAATAGTTTTCTCATACCAGTGCATTTCGATACATGTGCCTGAATATTTTCCTCTGAGATCAGCAACATGAACACGTGCACTGCATTATTCAAGTATCTCGTATTTAACATTACGCTTGCGCAGATTTAAAAACAGAAATACTTTTTAATGTTGTATATCAATTTTAACCGACTTCAAAAAGGAAAGTAGAAAGCAAAGAACCTTTGTTCTCAATTCTGCTGTATTTTTATATAAATTTTGCATGATATCTTTGCTGACATCTTTACATGATACCTCGAGGGTGGTTCCACTTAAATTTGCATAATGAATTCGGGTGGGAAAAGTAGAGCATGATGTTTTTATGTAACTATATAGACGACGTTCAACTTAAGCATATGTAATTATTGTTTAGTCCACTCAGAAGGATCAAAACATTAACATTTTAAAAGGTATAAACTGATTTCAAAAACAAAAAAGAATATCTTCAATACTCACTGTATCAGCACCGACTTCAGAAGATATAAAATAATGTGAAAATCGTTTCATTTTTAGGTGTTTCAAATTAGACTTATTTTAAGTTAAATTATTACTTTGTCAATATGTGTCAGTCTGAGTAGAAACTACACTCATACCTGTCTCTGCTTCTACGAATACGTGTTCCACTGTTGTGTACCGTGATATAGAGAGCCAATTTTATTTCAGGGTGTAAGACATTCCCACTTAATTGTTAGAGGTGGCAAACCTCCACCTTCTTTGTTGAAGTAGTGTTGTTACCTCGATTTTCATATTGATCATCATCATCATTGCAGCCTATGAAAAGTCAGCTGAAGAACATGGGGCTCTCCTATAGATTGCCTCATGGGGGATATTTGTCATATTTGCCACGCTTGGCGGCGGGTTGGCAACCGCAGTTTTTTTAATATTTTAAGTTATTATCAGAAAGATGCTGCTGCCTATCTCCTGTTTCGTTACCCTCTGTCTCCTCTTACTTTTTTTTTGCGCCCAATGCAAGGACACCCTCCGGAAGCGGGGGAAGGAGGTGGTGAATGCTCCTAGCATACCACGCAGCCGGCTGTTATGTAGGACTCACTTTGAAGAAGTGCCTACCCACTAAACACCACCTTGGGAACGACTTTAGCCCGAAGGCTTTACCGTCGAATCGGAGACGACCTCCCTCGGGGAGAGGGAGGCGTGGAGCACAACCGTCCGGGGACGGAAGCGCGGGTCAACCAACACAGCCGCAAAGTACGGCGGTGCTGGAGGGTCTCCTCTTACGACACCCACGGGATTATATAGGGTGGTGGACGCCGTCACTACACGGCAAATTGAACATTATTTTCTTTCAAAATATACCGTTACCGTTACAGCCTATTAAAAAGTCCACCTTTTATTATTTTCAATTGACGTCAGAAAAATGCTCCTACCCATAATCTGTTTCACTTTCCTCTGTCGTCTCTTAGGACACCCACGGGATGGAATGGAGTGGTGAAGTCGCTTGCACCACCACCACAAGGCTACCTTAGTTATAAACAGTAATTACAAGAAGCAAAGTAAGCCACATATGTATTACTGCGAGTTGGAACATATTAAACCACACACGAGTAATTATTTTTTAATCTCTACTCACCGAAGCGCCGGATTATGGAAACTGTAAGCCTCGCGTAGAAATATGGGGCCAATTTACAATGTGCTAATATAGATTACAACTGCAATAGGATTATATATTTCTTCTTTCTTATTTATCAACGCGCGAAATTCTACTGCTGAACATGAGGGTCTGCTTAATAGAGATGCGTGGCAAGCAGATTGACGATCGCTGTACCAGATACCTCGCAATTTTGACACTACTCCCAGTCGCTGGTCTGGGTATTCTACCCATTGTATATATTAGTGGTTAAAGCGCCATCTATTGGAAGTCATGAGCTTTTTCTGGCATTTTCTATCGTGGTCTCTTACGACACCCACGAGGCGAAATGGATGTGGTAATGGAATTTCCTACACCACCATCACACGGTTAATATATACCTAATGATATTTCTATAGATGCTGTGATTGTTTTTTTATTGCAATTGCTGCAGCGCAGCGCTGTTTACGTCGTAGAGCCATAATAAAGCTATATTTTGGTTGCAGCACGAATGGGTCGGTTCGACCAGGGAATGACCACGCTCTCACAGAATACCAACGTAAAATAGCAGCTTAATGTTGTTGTGTTTCGTTCGTATGGTGAGTGTAGAGAATCGGAGACCCTTTTTACTGGAAGTGAGGCATTCCATCTTAGTCCCCAGGAGTGACAACGGATCTGTATTTTGATTACTAACCGAGGATAGATTTCGATGTCTATTGGTCACAGTATCCGCTTACCATCTGGTGGACTGTAACCTCGTTTGTCAACTTTATTCTATAAAAAAAGACTGTAAATTCCAAGCGTAAATCAACGTGTCATGTTATCTATCGTTATAAATTCACATACTGGCGCCATACGCAGATGCCATGATTGATTGTATAAAACTATTTCAACCTAAAAAAAACTATTTACCTATGTATAGATAAAAAAGTTTTCAACACTGTGCCGTACGTTATTTGATATGGGTAT
Source organism: Parnassius orleans (assembly GCA_029286625.1). Taxonomy (NCBI): domain Eukaryota; kingdom Metazoa; phylum Arthropoda; class Insecta; order Lepidoptera; family Papilionidae; genus Parnassius; species Parnassius orleans. Next base: position 59,913 of record JAGSMP010000126.1, read on the forward strand.
AACAGCTTGGTACTTAATCAAGATTATGCTTAAAACATTGTGATACACAAAACAAAATCCGTACATACAAACATACATACAATACATAATACTGTTCACCAGAGGGGTAGGCAGAGACTGCGGACTTCCATTTGGCACGATCCTAATACACCTCTCTCGCTTCTTTCCCATCCATATTTATCTACGCATACATGCTTGTCGGTTAAAGGTAGTCTCAACTTAGCCTATCTACAATTTATAGCCAATTTGGTCGATAAACTTACATCGAGGGACACCTACCTCTAATTTTTACAAAACAAAGACAACAAATAATGTAATTTATAAATATATTTTTTTATAGAATAAGGGTGACAAACGAACACAGTCCACCTGACGGTAAGTGGATACTGTGGTCCATAGACTTCTACATTTATCCTCGATTTAGAATCAACGGAATATATATAATGGACTATATATAATGGACTAAGATGGAATGCCTCGTATCCAGTAAAAAAGAATTCTCTACACTCACGATAACAAACACAGCATCATTGAGCTGCTCTTTTACACTGGTATTCTGTGAGAGCGTGGTCCTGGTCCCGGTCGAGCCGACCCATTCGTGCTACAACCATAATATAGCTGCAGCGTGGCTCTACCACGTACAAAATTCTAAGTCTAAATTTAATGGAAATTTATTATTTCGTTTGATTCCAAATCCTTCGATATATCTGGATTAGGTCTTAGATTTTTTACATGATCGTAACAAAGTAAACTAAAAGGACTTCAAAAAGGACATAAAAGCAGTAGCGGATTTAAGTTTAATGGTGCCTTAATCTCAGGCCGGCTTTGCGCCTTTTTTAACCGCGTTTAAAAAACGAAAAGGTTCTATTTCCGACGCGAAAGGTTCGATTCTCGTAAACGGCTGACCTGATTGAAATGGTTCTTTTTATTAAGTAGTTATACTTCAGGGTAGTCCCATATAAATTGTAGGACAAAATTACATTCTTAAGGGTGAAAAATAGTGGACGAATGTTTAAATGTAACTATTTACACGACATTCTAGTTGTTACATTTTGAAATCGGTTTGTATTTTTTACTAATTGAAGTTACACACAGTCTTTATGACGTAGCGCAGAAATTTAGTACGGTATTTTTAAAAACGTCATGTTTTTGTAATGTGTCACCGCTGGGGTGTATGGGTATACTATTATTTAACCTACTTATGTAATAAAATAAAGGAAGAATGAAATGCCGTAAAGAAGTTTCACTTCATACGTGCACACATTACACACCTGCAGCCAACTCCAAATAAAGAAAGCTTCAGATGCGTTTTCACACCTGAGGACTGAGATGAAACGTCTTACAACCTAAAATTGTACAAAGCTTCAGATGCGTTTTCACACCTGAGGACTGAGATGAAACGTCTTACAACCTAAAATTGTACTATCTTACCCTAACAGATACAGCAGCTATTGCTCAAAGAAGACACGATAGCCTGATAGAACGTGGAACACTGAAACTACACTTACCATAGGTGCCACGCTCGGCAGGCGGTTTGGAAACAGCAGTTGGTATGGATGGTATCTCTGTAATATTAAAATAACTGCCTTTTAATCAGCTGAGGGGGTTATTTGCATGCCATTATAACATAAATAACCATTTAAAAAAAATTGTCTCTATGTCTGTCAGTCTGTCCGGCCTCTCTTTGGAATGGCAGAACCGATTTTAATGAAACTTGACGAGTGGATCGAGAGCAATAAGAAGTGAATTCAGGCTAGATTCTAGGATTTTGAGAAATCGATAAATTAATAAAATAAATGGTCTAATAATTATTTGATAATTATCTTAAATCTAAATAACGCCTCATTAATGGATCCTATCCTAGAGAAGCCGGGACGGGTCCCTAATTTAGAATAAGAACGACAAATACTTGAAAGGTGTCCTCAAGTGAAGTGCCTTAAACAAAGAGACGAGGTGGATACGAAACAACTCTGTTGAAATTTCTCACACTGATTTATGACGTAATACTTTCGTATGTGTATTTCATTAGTCATTTTGTTCCGTTTATGGACAGTTCATAAAGTATTGCCTAATAGTTGTTTAAAGTGTTACCTCATAGTTTAAACAGATTATTATTAGGTCCTTACATATGAAATTGGCGTTTTGTACGGGAGGAATATAAAGTCCATTTTTTTTTTGTAAAATATATTTAATTAATCAAAGTATGCACCGTTGTTATCTATGCACTTTTGCCATCTCATAGGTAGTTCATTGATCCCTTTACTAAAAAAACTCTTTATCAATAAACTCTTTGCAGGCGGTTTGGACTGCCGCATCGGAGTTGAATTTTTTTCCTTGTAAGAAATTGTCCAAATTCCGGAAAAAAGCGTAATCTGTTGGAGCAAGGTCCGGGGAGTACGGTGGATGTCGCAGACATTCCAATTGTAGCTCATCTAACTTAGTGGTTGTTGTGCAGTGTGTGGTCTGGCGTTGTCGTGAGCAGCAGTGGCCTAGAGCGATTGACCAATCTCGGTTGTTTAGCAGCTATTTCTTCCTTCATGGTTTGCAGTTGCTGACAATAGATATCTGTCGTAATCGTTTGGCCAGATTTTAGAAAGCTGTAGTGAACGATACTGGCGCTAGTCCACCAAATACTCACAAGTAACTTTTTCTGAGTCAATTTTCGTTTAGGGCAGGATTTGGCTGGGTCTCCAGGGTTCAGCCATTGCGACGAGCGCTTCCGATGATCGTACAGTATCCACTTTTCATCACAAATAATGATTCGATTTAAAGGTTGAGCAAAGTAACACAGCAGTCGACGCGTGTTTGCAAGTTCGATTCACTCAATTCATGAGGTACCCATCGTTCAAGTTTTTTTACTTTCACGATTTGCTTCAAGTGGATTAATACAGTTTTATCACTTACCCCGAAGCCTGCAGCTATCTCTGAAGTGCTTTGTGATGGATCCGCTTCCACAATAGCCTTTAATTCTTCATTTTCCACTTTGGTCTCCGGCCGTCCACGGGGTTGGTTCTGAAGGTCGAAACTTCCAGAACGAAAACGTTGAAACCAAAAACGTACCGTGCTTTCTTTTGCGACACCAACGCCGTACACATCATTAATCCTTCGAGCTGTTTCTGCAGCACTGGTGCCACGGTAGAACTCGTACTCGTAAATATACCGATATTTCATGTTTTCCATTGTGCGGTAATAAGCGACGCCAAAGAATAAAATAATGAGGAAAAAACAAAGGAATGACTGTTTTCAAAACTCAAATGTACCAGCTAAATGAATTTATAAATTTGAATTTGGAATTCTTAACCAAAGAGGAGATTGAATAAAACTACTTTTACGGATTATGTCGCGTTTAATTAACTTATTTTTATTAATTCTCGACGTTTCGGGTGCTTTACAGCACCCATGGTCACGGGGGACTGAGGTGATTGACGTCCCAATGTCAGAGTTAATCCGGAGTACCTTCAGCTTTTTAATTATTAATTTTGGTCCGATCTACGCAGAATGAACTAACTGTGTCTTGAAGTCTTGCAGTGGTATGCTTGGGTTTAGTTTTAATTTTATTAATTACAGGATCCCAAGCAGGTGGTAGTACCCAGCCTCCCTCTCTATTGAAATTAGGATGTTTTTTTAATTTCAATAGCCTCACGTATCATCCTTGGCAGGAATCGATGTTCTTTCGCGAGAATCTGTGGTTTATCAAATCTAATGTAATGGCGGGGGCCGTCTAGGATATGATCACAAACTGCAGACTTCCCGGAACGTTGGTGCTTCACGTCAGCTATGTGTTGAAGCACCAACGTTCCGGGAAGTCTGCAGTTCAGCATTCTGCGTAGATCGGACCAAAATTAATAATTAAAAAGCTGAAGGTACTCCGGATTAACTCTGACATCGGGACGTCAATCACCTCAGTCCCCCGTGACCATGGGTGCTGTAAAGCACCCGAAATGTCGGGAATTAATAAAAATAAGTTAATTAAACGCGATATAATCCGTAAAAGTAGTTTTATTCAATGTGTAGTGTTCGCGTAAATATAAGAAATCACAAAGAGGAGATATTTCAGATCAAAGTGGTCAGTACGACAAAACGCTAATTTCATATATAAGGACCTAATATTACTCTTATTGTGATATTACCTTGTAGATAACAGTGCTGGTTGTGTAATTACTTGGTTTTCCTTTTTATAAGACCTGTATCAATGTATGAAGATAAAAAAAATAACGGTTGTAATCCTTCAATGTATTAACTAATGCCTACAAACGATGTTTATCTAGAGTAGGAAAATTCAAAAATAAGATTATTGATTTTTTTTTCTTTATCTTTTATTTATAAAAACATTACATCCACACTGGAAAAGTATTGTGGAGGCATTTTTAATTTATAAATTGCACCAAACCAATATTTATTCCGCGCAGGAATCGAACACACGACAGCAGTCAAAAGTGTAGTGGATACTACCGAGCCATAAAAATATGTTGTGTGTATGTGTGGTGATCACATAACAATTTCAATCTTAAGATTGTTAATATTGAAACCATTACCCCATTTAGTCCCGTAGTCGTAAAAGGCAAGGTAGTCTGAGAAATGCCAGAAAAATCCTTATGGCTTTCGATTATAACGGTAAAACCATCTCGTTTACTTCTGACGTAAATATCCAGGCCGACGATGGGCAGAAGCATCAACGGTGCTTGATTTCCAGATCATGTTTTCTGTTAATTATACTCTACCCATAACATTTGTGTGGACCGTGTAGTCGCGGTGTAAGAATATCCACTACCCCATATCACCCCATGGGTGTCGTAAGAGGCGACAGAGAGAAACAAATCAAGAGATGGGCAGCAGCGTCTTCCTAATGACGACTAAAAATAAAAAACTGCGGTTGCCAACCCGCTTGCCAAGCGTGGCAACTATGGCAAATATGTAGGTATATAAATATGGGGGTGGCCTCTGTTCAGCAGTGGACTTTAATAGGCTGTAACAGTAACATAACATAATATGTACACCCTACGCAATATACTAAATTACTAGTACTGCGTAGGGTGTCTGTTTTGATAATATTGCATGAGGGTTACGGGATAATTCGAAATTCTTTAATTAGTTGTGACATTTCTTAAAAATATAATATAGTCTAATGGTTTACATAAACTGTAATCTAATTGGCTAATTTGCTCTGTAAATTCCGAAATATTATAATAGCAAAGAGAAAATTTCTTCAGGAAAACTTGAAGCTTTTCTTAGGATATGGACAGATTTGATTACGTTTCATAATAAAATAAGAACTTGAATATTTTTTTTATAAGAGGGGTAAACGTGCATGCGTCTCATCTGATGGTAAGTGTCGACCGCCGCGCATAAACACATGCAACACCAGGGGAAGTGCAGGTGCTTTACCGGCCTTTCAAAAAGGAGTAAGCTCGTGCCTTGAAGTTCCCTAAGTCACATAGATTTGAAAAAATCGCCAGTAGTAGGCGATTCCACAAATAAATTGTGAGAGGAAGAAAACCCCTAGTAAATTCGAGTTGTATGAATCTAATATTTAATTTTGTTAATAAAAAATTTATATTTGTTTGTTCGTATTTTATGCAGTGCCATACCGTTCATCAGACTGCAGTAAGGCTTTGTCAACATATTGCTTTCACTTCCGCGAAGGTTATAGGCATAGTTCGACCCGGTAGTTGGCTCTGTTATAGAATCCAGATATCACCCGTGCAAAGCCGGGGCAGATCGCTAGTATAATATAAGATTTTATTTTACATTTCATTTGCAAGAAGCAAGCCTAAGTCAGGCAATAAAAGGCAAGTTGAGAGCTTTCTCAAACTGATAGAAATATAGAGTGATCCGGATGTAAGTGTTAAAGTTTGAAGAAGGAAATGGCTGGAATTCTAAAGTTCAGTACAAAATTTACTGCAATGGCAACTTGACAAGACGACCGTGGGGACTGGTGGATATAGTATTTGGCTACGCCGTGGGTCCTTGGTTCGAATGCTTACCGAAATTTTTTTATCGGATGTGTCTACTACGCCTTGGGTCTTTGGTTTGAATGCGAAACTAAGATTTTATTGGTTTAGTACGTATCTATATAGTCCATCAGTCTCTTTTCTTACCTATTTCTGCTATTAACTAGCAGTGCACCCACTTGAATGAAACCATTTTTTTAATAATTTAAAACTAAATTTTGCGGCGAATGCTAACTTCACTGTAACTTCACTGTAGCCGAGCAACCGTGGTTCGATCCTCGCCAGCACCAATGAAATTGTTAAATGATATTTTGAGACCTGACTTACAATGTACGAGTACTTTTTTTATATACATATATTCACACTTAGCGGTGAAGAAAAACATCCCGAGGAAACCTGCGTGTCTGAGAAATTATAAATATTTAAAGTCAAGCGAATTTTGCGAACAAATATTGGGGGAACACGGTGGACTCTTCCCTCCAAACTCCGTTTAGAAATCAATACTTGTACCAGCAGTATGACGAACATATTATAATACTTTACTTTTTTTAATTATCTTTTAACGGGCGGTGACTGCGAGAGAATCCATCATTTAATTTTTTATTATGAGTGTTGTGAGATGTAACTATAAATGAAATAAACATAACATGGTTTCCCGACAAATGTCAATTTTACAATCTTACTTAAAACCGGCAACGCACCTGCAATTCCCCTGATGTTGCGGTTGTTCATGGGCGGCGGTAGTCACTTACCATCATGTGAGCCGCATGGTCATTTGCCCCTCTTCTATAAAAAAAACGCCAACGTAAGTGCCCAGATAAGCAAAGACTTCTATGTATACTACTAGACAGGCTCTGCTGCCGTAATGTATTGCGCTGTAATAAGTTACGGTAAATTCTCCGTAACTCCTTTAGTCGAGCGGGCGAAAATACTAGTTCTTTGTTTTGTAAGCCGCGGACCTTGTTTTCGACAATCTAACACTGATTTTGTTTAATTTGACTAAGAAAACGCTGTCATTATTTATGTGCGCACTTTGTCAACGTGATTTTACAGCGAGCGCTTAGCCAGTGAGCGCGGCTCTATGTATACTACTAGATGGCGCTAGGGTACTAATAAGTACATTGCGCACTAAGTTGGTTATGGAGAATTGCCTATCAGTTATCCGTAACTTCTTGAGTTGTCTGCGAGCGGGCAAGAAAACCAGTTTTTTTTTTTTGTTTTTGTTTTGTAAGCCGCGAACGTTGTTTTCTAAAATTAATTTTGTTTAATGTGACTAAGAAATTGCTGTCGTTATTTATGTTTGTCAACGTCACCTTATCAACGTGATTTAAAGTTTATTTCAAAAAAGTATGTAACTTTGTTTTTCTTTAACTGTCGTAAATGAAAGTACAACTGCGTGGCATATTTATCGTGCCAGCTATCGCGGAATACACAGCTGTGACACATTTTTTGTTCTGAATTGCCGGTCTAGATATAAGAAGAACGTCTACATAGAAGTCTTTGCAGATAAGCGACGGGGAGGAGCGTCAAAGGTGCGAGACGTCTGGTACTGCGATCGTCAATCCGCCTAGCAACCGCGGCGATTATGGTAAATGCTAAAACAGGAGAGACATATACATAAGAAGACTTTTAAGAGCTTATGAAGAATAAAAAGTAGAACTTTTAACACAAATTGACACACATGATAATGGTTTCTTATATTTACGCGAATACTACACATTAAATGAAAGTAATTTTATCGCGTTTATCGCATTTTAAGTGGAATTACAAAGTTAAAATTAAACGCGATAAATCCGTAAAATTAGTTTCATTTAATGGATCACACGATTGCAACTTAGTTTAAAAAAAAGGCAAAAAAAATACAATTAAAGCAATGAATAACTATATTATTATAGTAGAAAATGCCAACTAGCATTAAGTCCGCCCTTTGTCGTCTTGGTGCATAAGCTGAAAATATATTTTTAAATAAATAAATAAAAATGTAATTTAATAAAGATTCATGAAATAAATTTGCAGTTATTGAAATCACCAATATTGCAAGCCTTTGGTTGTTCGCGCAAAAACAAACCAAACCTTAACAATGGTCGCCTGTCTAACATATTGGCTGCATGCGGCATTTTTTTTTCACTGCAGTGGAAAGCAACACAGAACGCCGCCCGCAAAAATGAATTATTGCGAATAACCAAGCAAATTTTACTTAGAATTGAATGTTAAAAGTTTATTTAAAAATGGATGCATACATTTAAAAATCTAACCGTTATAAAGTGTTTTAAAGGAACCATTATATGTGGTATCTCAGCACCCGCCCGAGCAACCAGTCGTGTGGTGGCGAGAGGACATGGAAATATTTATAGGAAATGCTGTTTAGACCTAAAATACCAGTGACTAAAACGTAATGATTTAAGAAATAAGTAAGTATAGGATACATAAATGAAGTAAGAAAAAAATAAATGAAAGAAGTAAATAAAAATTAATAAAGTTGATCTCTCTCTCTCTTCACTAAATGACAACAGTAAAACACAGGTATAAATAAAATTAATACCTAAGTAAGCTACGCCAGTATATTCTAAGTCTATAACTTAATTATGCAATAATAAACGATTTCGATTCTTCGATTATGAGTCCGTTACTCTGCCGGCAACGGGAACAACGTCAACGTCAAAAACTATACATTCAATTTAAGAAAAAAATACAATTTTTCGATAGAATTGAAAAAATAAAAGAGAATACCATATATTGTAGTAAATTACTTCTTACTTTCTTGTGATAAAAATCTAGTTTTAGTTACAAAACGAAAAAGTGACCTTAATAATTTGATGATGATAATTCTTGTTAACTACATAAAAACATTATAATAATGGTGTCATGGTGGTTCTTTGGTAATGAACTTGTACGGTCGTACTTTTGCCAGTGTCAAGTAATAAGAAATTATCTCTATATATAATAATCAATTGCTGTCCTTTAGTCTCGCTAAAACACGAAAACGGCTTAAACGATTTTGATGAAACTTTTTGTGTGCGTTTTAGTGGGTACTTGGATGGTTTAGATTCACAATCGCTAGTAATTTCTTATTATCTTCTTCCCAATATGTTGATATGTCACATTGCGAAGGTTTTAGGAGATTTTGACGCCAGCTTGAGCCAGCAAACAGCCGGTGACGATAGTATCTTAATGCGCTTAAACACACACATTATCTTGAGATTCACATCACCATCGGAGCACTTGTTTCATCGTTTCACTAATAGTTCACATGCGCAGATATTTCATACGCAATATTGCACCATTTTCACGTAGCAAAAACTAAGTAATTTAAACCATTATTTAAACAATAATTTACAGGAGCGGCAATCCGCCGGCAGTCAAGTTTCCGCAAAAACGCCGTCAAAGTTCTGACTCGAGGCTGTTACTAAGGATTTCTTTACAGAAAAACACAATAACATGTTTTGACCCGATCCGGAATTCGAACCCAGGACCACATGATCAGCAGTCGCGCTTACGACCACTAGACCAACAAGGCAGTCAAATATATTTAAATTCATAGATATCAATTTATCAATAGACATTTACACAGTCTTTTAAAATGCATTATTTTATAACACGTAGGTATAATATTTTTAGTTAATTTAAAATAATTTGTCACGTCAGTGGAGCAATGAAGCAGCAACAACAGAATGTATTAAGCTAATAGGATTGGCCTGTGTTCAATGATAACTAAACCGCTGACGCAGGCAGTAAGACATTGCTAGTTAAAATATTCCTTACTTTAAGTTAAAACTTGGGATTTATCTTACACTGAACCACCCAGGCACCTAAAATGTTAATAAGAGTATTTAATATTTCAACAGAAACGTCAGCAAAGTAAGAACTTTGGTAGAAACATCTGGATTTTTTATATACTTATTTCGAAAGACAGAAAGCGCTGTTTTTGACATTGGATTTTTTTTATTAAACCGGAGTGACAAACGAACAGTTCATGGACACATGCAGCCTGCTTCAAACAAAGAAGGCTTTACATGTGTTGTCACTTTTGAGGACTAAGATGGAATGTTTCACAGCTGGTTTATGCCCTTCAGACCGGAATATTAAGGTGCAAGCACTGCTATTTAGCGACAGAAATAGGTATAATGGTGATACCTACCTAGACGGAGTAGGGCACCTAGGCAGAAAAGGAGTTCTGCCACCTAGTGAAGGATTGGAAGGTGCTGGATTGCATAAGTTACTTTTATTTCCTTAATCATTTCATGAACATGGTTCAAAAAAAACATAACCAACAAAAACAGTATGTCAGCACCTAAAAATTCAAATATTTACAACAAACCGATATTTTGATGATCAATTACTATTTTTTCTATTAGTCCAGGGGGAATCGGCGCATGAGTACCGAAAACTATTCCACCTCAATTTTTTATGCGATTCTCTTCAAACTGTCCTACTGATGTTGCCGTGGGGCAACTCGGTGCCGTATTGTTTAAACCGATTTTTTTTTCAATTGCAAGGTATTGTTATTTTCAAACGGGACAGTTTTTTTTTAATTTTTTGATAAAATACAAATAAAAAAGGTCATATGACTTTTTACAATAAATTTAATATTTTCGGAGTTATGAGTTTTTAAATGTTTTATAAATCCTAAATTCGGAAATTCATTTAAAAATTTATAACTCCAAAACTATTAACTTTATTGTAAAAAATCATGGGACATTTTTATTCGTATTTCATCAAAAAATATTTAAAAAATATTTTATATTTTATTATTTTTCTTCATGTATTTTTAATGGGTCAAAAGTATCTGAATTTGGGATTTTTCAAACCTTTAAAAATTCATAACTCTGAAAATATCTTTTATATTTTATTATTTTTCTTTATGTATTTTTAATAGGACAAAAGTATTCGAACAATACGGCACCGAGTTGTCCCATGGCAACATGTGTATTTATATCATCAGTAGGACAATTTTAACAGAATCGCATAAAAAAATTGCGGTGGAATAGTTTTCGGTACTCGTGCTCTTGGACTCCTCCTCCTTCCTCCTGGACTATAACTACATTTAACTACTTTGATGTTGGTTTTATTATAATCACTTTTACTATTACGTTAACATGTCATAAAGTAATAATTGAATATCTACTGTAACGTTTTAATCATTAATATATTAAAACCCTAATACTATTATATAACACAAAGTTATCATAAATAGGTATGTAACTATATTTTATTTGCTTGAAATCCTTTTTTTTCTAAATTTTAGATTACAGCCACGATAGCTCTTTTTCATAAGTTTCTCTTCCTATAATTACAAAAAATTTACCCTAGAAATACGTGCCACGTTGTGCGGTTGCCGACCGCTTGTTATATTTAAGGAGACAGGTCCCAGTACCAATTCAAAATAAATTTATGGTGTGGGATTTTTAATGGCCAGATTGTGGGTCCCGTCGAGCTTCCACCTACATTAAATGCCAATAATTACTTGGAGTTTTTACGAGAAACCCTACCCACGCTCCTCGAAAATGTTCCGAGTGAGCTAAGAGAGGTGATGTGGCTTCAAAATGATGGGTGCCCTGCTCATTATGGCCGGGAAGTAAGAGCCTACTTAGATGAAGCTTATCCAGGCAGGTGGATTGGGTGACTGGGACCGATATTATGGCCACCTAGGTCTCCGGACCTAAGCCCCCTGGATTTTTTTTATTGGGGTGCCATGAAGGACAAAGTCTATGAAAAACCGATCCAAAATGACAATGAATTGAGAGCAAGGGTTAACATTGCAGCAAGAAAAATATCGGAAATAAGCCTGAGAAGATTCAAAAGCTAATTTTTAAGAAGATGCCGAGCGTGTATTAGGGCACAAGGGAAGCAATTTGAGCATTTATTGTAATTTATTTAAATAAATGTTTATTAAAATTAACTCCTCTGTTTTTTACTATCACTTATCCTTCAAGATGTCATTTACAGACCGGCCGGCCGGTCGGCTGTAGATTAATTATTATGTAATTCGAACCGTAGTACGACCTTACAACGATTCGAATTCAAAGTCACATTACTTGCATTTAAAATAAAATGTTTTATTAACTAAAATAGCTTATTTTTTGTATTTTTTAATGAAAATGCACTAGTATTGTATCTTCCCAAAACACCATTAAACAAGCTATTTTTTAAGTTTGTTGTACAAAACTGCCACATACATTTTTTTTCACCACTGTAGGTTAAACTTAAATGATAAGAAAATAGTTCTGTGCAAATTTAAACAAAAATAGTATTTTGAAAACATTCTTGTCTTTGATAGAAAAAGACTTATCAATGAGTAAAGTAACTATTCACAAATAATTTGATGTAAAAAAAAGTACTAGAAAAGGATTTTTTCATTACGAGATGCTTAAAAATCTGTTTCAAGGTAGAAATTTTTCGGTATTTCGGAAAATTTTGTAAAACTGTAAATCCGTAAGATTTTGCTGAACATATATTGTGTTGTATTAATAGGTAGTGACCCTAGCTATCACCCCCTGCAGTATGTCGTGCTATTTACTGGACAACCTGTAGATTACAACTGCAATAGGATTATATATTTCTTCTTTCTTATTTATCAACGCGCGAAATTCTACTGCTTACTATGAGGGTCGCCTTAATAGAGATGCGTGGCAAGCAGATTGACGATCGCTGTACCAGATATCTCGCAATTTTGCCACTACTCCCAGTCGCTGGTCTGGGTATTCTACCCATTGTATATATTAGTGGTTAAAGCGCCATCTATTGGAAGTCATGAGCTTTTTCTGGTATTTTCTAACGTGGTCTCTTACGACACCCACGATGCGAAATGGGGTAAGGGATTTTCCTACACCACCATCACACGGTTAATATATACCTAATGATATTTCTATAGATGCTGTGATTGTTTTTTTTTATTGCAATTGCTGCTGCGCAGCGCTGTTTACGTCGTAGAGCCATAATAAAGCTATATTTTGGTTGTAGCACGAATGGGTCGATTCGACCAGGGAATTACCACGCTCTCACAGAGTACCAGCGTAAAAAAGTAGTATAAGAAATAACCGACTGTATTTTTGTGTAAAAAAGAAAAAAATAGCAGCTTAATGTTGTTGTGTTTCGTTCATATGGTGAGTGTAGAGAATCGGAGACCCTTTTTACTGGAAGTGACGCATTCCATCTTAGTCCCCAGGAGTGACAACGGATCTGTATTTTGATTACTAACCGAGGATAGATTTCGATGTCTATTGGTACAGTATCCGCTTACCATCTAGTGGACTGTAACCTCGTTTGTCAACTTTATTCTATAAAAAAAGACTGTAAATTCCAAGCGTAAATCAACGTGTCATGTTATCTCTCGTTATAAATTCACATACTGGCGCCATACGCAGATGCCATGATTGATTGTATAAAAATAATTCAACCTAAAAAAAACTATTATAGCCAATTTGGTCGATAAACTTACATCGAGGGACACCTACCTCTAATTTTTACAAAACAAAGACAACAAATAATGTAATTTATAAATATATTTTTTATAGAATAAGGGTGACAAACGAACACAGTCCACCTGACGGTAAGTCCATAGACTTCTACATTTATCCTCGATTTAGAATCAACGGAATATATATAATGGACTATATATAATGGACTAAGATGGAATGCCTCGTATAAAGTAAAAAAGGATTCTCTACACTCACGATAACAAACACAGCAGCATTGAGCTGCTATTTTACGCTGGTATTCTGTGAGAGCGTGGTCCTTCCCCGGTTGAGCCGACCCATTCTTGTTGTAGCACGACAACCATAATATAGCTGCAGCGTGGCTCTACCACGTACAAAATTCTAAGTCTAAATTTAATGGAAATTTATTATTTCGTTTGATTCCAAATCCTTCGATAGATCTGGATTAGGTCTTAGATTTTTTACATGATCGTAACAAAGTAAACTAAAAGGACTTCAAAAAGGACATAAAAGCAGTAGCGGATTTAAGTTTAATGGTGCCTTAATCTCAGGCCGGCTTTGCGCCTTTTTTAACCGCGTTAAAAAAACGAAAAGGTTCTATTTCCGACGCGTATGTTTCGATTTCTCGTAAACGGCTGACCCGATTGAAATGGCTCTTTTTTATTAAATAGTTTATACTTCAGGGGTAGTCCCATATAAATTGTAGGACAAAATTACATTCTTAAGGGTGGAAAAATAGTGGACGAATGTTTAAATGTAACTATTTACACGACATTCTAGTTGTTACATTTTGAAGTCGGTTTGTACTATTTTTACTAATTGAAGTTACACACACAGTCTTTATGACGTAGTGCAGAAATTTAGTACGGTATTTTTAAAAAACGTCATGTTTTTTTTTTGTAATGTGTCACCGCCGGGGTGCATGGGTATACTATTATTTAACCTACTTATGTAAAATATAAAATAAAGGAAGAATGAAATGCCGTAAAGAAGTTTCACTTCACACGTGTGCACACAATTACACACCTGCAGCCAACTCCAAATAAAGAAAGCTTCAGATGCGTTTTCACACCTGAGGACTGAGATGAAACGTCTTACAACCTAAAATTGTACAAAGCTTCAGATGCGTTTTCACACCTGAGGACTGAGATGAAACGTCTTACAACCTAAAATTGTACTATCTTACCCCTAACAGATACACAGCAGCTATTGCTCAAAAGAAGACACGATAGCCTGATAGAACGTGGAACACTGAAACTACACTTACCATAGGTGCCACGCTCGGCAGGCGGTTTGGAAACCGCAGTTGGTATGGATGGTATCTCTGTAATATTAAAATAACTGCCTTTTAATCAGCTGAGGGGGTTATTTGCATGCCATTATAACATAAATAACCATTTTAAAAAAATTGTCTCTATGTCTGTCAGTCTGTCCGGCCTCTCTATGGAATGGCATAACCGATTTTAATGAAACTTGACGAGTGGATCGAGAGCAATGTAAGAAGTGAATTCAGGCTAGATTCTAGGATTTCTTTTTGAGAAATCGATAAATTAATAAAATAAATGGTCTAATAATTATCTGATAATTATCTTAAATCTAAATAACGCCTCATTAATGTATCCTATCCTATAGAGAGACCGGGATGGGTCCCTAATTTAGAATAAGAACGACAAATACTTGAAAGGTGTCCTCAAGTGAAGTGCCTTAAACAAAGAGACGAGGTGGATACGAAACAACTCTGTTGAAATTTCTCACGGTGATTTATGACGTAATATTTTCGTATGTGTATTTCATTATTCATTTTGTTCCGTTTATGAACAGTTCATAAAGTATTGCCTCGTAGTTGTTTAAAGTGTTACCTCATAATTTAAACAGATTATTATAAGAGTAACTGTTGAATAAAACTACTTTTACGGATTATATCGCGTTTAATTAACTTATTTTTATTAATTCCCGACGTTTCGGGTGCTTTACAGCACCCATGGTCACGGGGGACTGAGGTGATTGACGTCCTGATGTCAGAGTTAATCCGGAGTACCTTCAGCTTTTTTTAATTATTAATTTTGGTCCGATCTACGCAGAATGAACTAACTGTGTCTTGAAGTCTTGCGGTGGTATGCTTGGGTTTAGTTTTAATTTTATTAATTACAGGATCCCAAGCAGGTGGTAGTACCCAGCCTCCCTCTTTATTGAAATTCAATTGAATTATTGAAATTAGGAAGGTACTCCGGATTAACTCTGACATCGGGACGTCAATCACCTGAGTCCCCGGAGACCATGGGTGCTGTAAAGCACCCGAAACGTCGGGAATTAATAAAAATAAGTTAATTAAACGCGATATAATCCGTAAAAGTAGTTTTATTCAATGTGTAGTGTTCGCGTAAATATAAGAAATCATTAAGAGTAACTGTTGTTTCTCGAGGCAAGTTTTGGCTAACATAACCACTATAGTGGTTGCGTTGGCTGGTATTTGCTCATGGAAATCTCGAATTATTCATGTACTAGTGGTATCATACAACATGTTTGCTGTGCAACATAATATTAGGTCCTTACATATGAAATTGGCGTTTTGTACGGGAGGAATATAAAGTCAATTTTTTTTTGTAAAATATATTTAATTAATCAAAGTATGCACCGTTGTTATCTATGCACTTTTGCCATCTCATAGGCAGTTCGTTGATCCCTTTACTAAAAAAACCATAGGGGCGAGAATCAATAAACTCTTTGAAGGCGGTTTGGACTGTCGCATTGGAGTTGAATTTTTTTCCTTGTAAGAAGTTGTCCAAATTCCGGAAAAAATGGTAATAAGCGACGCCAAAGAATAAAATAATGAGGAAAAAACAAATGAATAACTGTTTTCAAAACTCAAATGTACAAGCTAAATGAATTTATAAATTTGAATTTGGAATTCTTAACCAAAGAGGAGATATTTCAGATCAAAGTGGTCAGTACGACAAAACGCTAATTTCATATGTAAGGACCTAATATTACTCTTATTGTGATATTACCTTGTGGATAACGGTGCTGGTTGTGTATTTACTTGGTTTTCCTTTTTATAAGATCTGTATCTGTAATAATATACAATTGTTTGTTGTCCTGAAGAAAAAAAAATCACGGTTGTAATCCTTCAATGTATTCACTAATGCCTACTGAACTCCGTATCCATCTAAACGATGTTTATCTAGAGTAAGAAAATTCAAAAATAAGATTATTGATTTTTTTTTCTTTATTTTTTATTTCTAAAAACATTACATCCACACTGGAAAAGTCTACAGTATTGTGGAGGCATTTTTAATTTATAAATTGCACCAAACCAATATTTATTCCGCGCAGGAATCGAACCCACGACAGCAGTCAAAAGTGTAGTGGATACTACCGAGTCACAAAACTATGTTGTGTGTATGTGTGGTGATCACATAACAATTTCAATCTTAATATTGTTAATATTGAAACCATTACTCCATTTAGTCCCGTGGTCGTAAAAGGCAAGGCAGTCTGCGAAATGCCAGAAAAATCCTTATGGCTTTCGATTATAACGGTAAAATCATCTCGTTTACTTCTGACGTAACTATCCAGGCCGACGATGGGCAGAAGCATCAACGGTGCTTGATTTCCAGATCATGTTTTCTTTTAATTATACTCTACCCATAACATTTGTGTGGACCGTGTAGTCGCGGTGTAAGAATATCCACTACCCCATATCACCCCATGGGTGTCCTAAGAGGCGACAGAGAGAAACAAATCAAGAGATGGGCAGCAGCGTCTTCCTAATGACGACTAAAAATAAAAAACTGCGGTTGCCAACCCGCTTGCCAAACGTGGCAACTATGGTAAATATGTAGGTATATAAATATGGGGGTGGCCTCTGTTCAGCAGTGGACTTTAATAGGCTGTAACAATAACATAACATAATATGTACACCCTACGCAATATACTAAATTACTAGTACTGCGTAGGGTGTCTGTTTTGATAATATTACATGAGGGTTACGGGATAATTCGAAACCACTTTAATTAGTTGTGACATTTCTTAAAAATATAATATAGTCTGATCGTTTACATAAACTGTAACCTAATTGGCTAATTTGCTCTGTAAATTCCGAAATATTATAATAGCAATAAGAAATTTTCTTCAGGAAAACTTGAAGCTTTTCTTAGGATATGGACAGATTTCATTACGTTTAATAATAAAATAAGAACTTGAATTTTTTTTTTATATAAGAGGGGTAAACGTGAATGCGTCTCATCTGATGGTAAGTGTCGACCGGCGCCCATAAACACATGCAGCACCTGGGGAAGTGCAGGTGCTTTACCGGCCTTTCAAAAAGGAGTAAGCTCGTGCCTTGAAGTTCCCTAAGTCACATAGATTTGAAAAATCGCCAGTAGTAGGCGACCCACAAATAAATTGTGAGAGGAAGAAAACCCTAGTAAATTGAGTTGTATGAATCTAATATTTAATTTTGTTAATAAAAATTTATATTTTATTCTGTATTTATGCAGTGCCATACCGTTCATCAGACTGCAGTAAGGCTTTGTCAACATATTGCTTTCACTTGCGAAGGTTATAGGCATAGTTCGACCCGGTAGTTGGCTCTGTTATAGAATCCAGATATCACCCGTGCAAAGCCAGGCAGATCGCTAGTATAATATAAGATTTTATTTTACATTTCATTTGCAAGAAGCAAGCCTAAGTCAGTCAATAAAAGGCAAGTTGAGAGCTTTCTCAAACTGATAGAAATATAGAGTGATCCGAATGTAAGTGTTAAAGTTTGAAGAAGGAAATGGCTGGAATTCTAAAGTTCAGTACAAAATTTACTGCAATGGCAACTTGACAAGACGACCGTGGGGACTGGTGGATATAGTATTTGGCTACGCCGTGGGTCCTTGGTTCGAATGCTCACCGAAATTTTTTCACTGGTTTTCGGATGTGTCTACTACGTCTTGGGTCTTTGGTTTGAATGCGAACCTAAGATTTTATTGGTTTCGTACGTATCTATATAGTCCATCAGTCTCTTTTCTTACCTATTTCTGCTATTAACTAGCAGTGCACCCACTTGAATTAAAACCATTTTTTTATAATTTAAAACCAAATATTGCGGCGAATGCTAACTTCATTGTAACTTCACTGTAGCCGAGCAACCGTGGTTCGATCCTCGCCAGCACCAATGAAATTGTTAAATGATATTTTGAGAACTTACTTACAATGTGAGTATTTTTTTATATACATTATATTCACACTTAGCGGTGAAGAAAACATCCTGAGGAAACTTGTGTCTGAGAAATTATAAATATTTAAAGTCAAGCGAATTTTGCGAACAAATATTGGGGAACACGGTGGACTCTTCCCTCCAAACTCCGTTTAGAAATCAATACTTGTACCAGCAGTATGACGAACATATTATAATACTTTACTTTTTTAATTATCTTTAACGGGCGGTGACTGCGAGAGAATCCATCATTTAATTTTTTATTATGAGTGTTGTGAGATGTAACTATAAATGAAATAAACATAACATGGTTTCCCGACAAATGTCAATTTTACAATCTTACTTAAAACCGGCAACGCACCTGCAATTCCCCTGATGTTGCGGTTGTTCATGGGCGGCGGTAGTCACTTACCATCATGTGAGCCGCATGGTCATTTGCCCCTCTTCTATAAAAAAAAAAAACGCCAACGTAAGTGCCCAGATAAGCAAAGACTTCTATGTATACTACTAGACAGGCTCTGCTGCCGTAATTTATTGCGCTGTAATAAGTTACGGTCAATTCTCCGTAACTCCTTTAGTCGAGCGGGCGAAAATACTAGTTCTTTGTTTTGTAAGCCGCGGACCTTGTTTTCGACAATCTAACACTGATTTTGTTTAATTTGACTAAGAAAACGCTGTCATTATTTATGTGCGCACTTTGTCAACGTGATTTTACAGCGAGCGCTTAGCTAGTGAGCGCGGCTCTATGTATACTACTAGATGGCGCTAGGGTACTAATAAGTACATTGCGCACTAAGTTGGTTATGGAGAATTGCCTATCAGTTATCCGTAACTTCTTGAGTTGTCTGCGAGCGGACGAGAAAACCAGTTCTTTTGTTTTGTAAGCCGCGAACGTTGTTTTCTAACATTGATTTTGTTTAATGTGACTAAGAAATTGTCGTCGTTATTTATGTTTGTCAACGTCACCTTATCAACGCGATTTAAAGTTTATTTCAAAAAAGTATGTAACTTTGTTTTTCTTTAACTGTCGTAAATGAAAGTACAACTGCGTGGCATATTTATCGTGCCAGCTATCGCGGAATACACAGCTGTGACACATTTTTTGTTCTGAATTGCCGGTCTAGATATAAGAAGAACGTCTACATAGAAGTCTTTGCAGATAAGCGACGGGGAGGAGCGTCAAAGGTGCGAGACGTCTGGTACTGCGATCGTCAATCCGCCTAGCAACCGCGGCGATTATGGTAAATGCTAAAACAGTAGAGACCTATCCATAAGAAGACTTTTAAGAGCTTACGAAGAAGAAAAAGTAGAACTTTTAACACAAATGGATCACATGATAATGATTTCTTATATTTATGCGAATACTACACATTAAATGAAAGTAATTTTATCGCGTTTATCGCATTTTAAGTGGAATTACAAAGTTAAAATTAAACGCGATAAATCCGTAAAATTAGTTTCATTTAATGGATCACACGATTGCAACTTAGTTTAAAAAAAAAAGGCAAAAAAAAATACAATTAAAGCAATGAATAACTATATTATTATAGTAGAAAATGCCAACTAGCATTAAGTCCGCCCTTTGTCGTCTTGGTGCATAAGCTGAAAAATATTTTAAATAAATAATAAAAATGTAATTTAATAAAGATTCATGAAATAAATTTGCAGTTATTGAAATCACCAATATTGCAAGCCTTTGGTTGTTCGCGCAAAAAACAAACCAAACCTTAACAATGGTCGCCTGTCTAACATATTGGCTGCATGCGGCATTTTTTTCACTGCAGTGGAAAGCAACACAGAACGCCGCCCGCAAAATGAATTATTGCGAAAAACCAAGCAAATTTTACTTAGAATTGAATGTTAAAAGTTTATTAAAAATGGATGCATACATTTAAAAATCTAACCTATAAAGTGTTTTAAAGGAACCATTATATGGTATCTCAGCACCGCCTGAGCAACCAGTCGTGTGGTGGCGAGAGGACATGGAAATATTTATAGGAAATGCTGTTTAGACCTAAAATACCAGTGACTAAAACGTTAAGAAATAAGTAAGTATAGGATACATAAATGAAGTAAGAAAAAAATAAATGAAAGAAGTAAATAAAAATTAATAAAGTTGATCTCTCTCTCTCTTCACTAAATGACAACAGTAAAACACAGGTATAAATAAAATTAATACCTAAGTAAGCTACGCCAGTATATTCTAAGTCTATAACTTAATTATGCAATAATAAACGATTTCGATTCTTCGATTATGAGTCCGTTACTCTGCCGGCAACGGGAACAACGTCAACGTCAAAAACTATACATTCAATTTAAGAAAAAAATACAATTTTTCGATAGAATTGAAAAAATAAAAGAGAATACCATATATTGTAGTAAATTACTTCTTACTTTCTTGTGATAAAAATCTAGTTTTAGTTACAAAACGAAAAAGTGACCTTAATAATTTGATGATGATAATTCTTGTTAACTACATAAAAACATTATAATAATGGTGTCATGGTGGTTCTTTGGTAATGAACTTGTACGGTCGTACTTTTGCCAGTGTCAAGTAATAAGAAATTATCTCTATATATAAAAATCAATTGCTGTCCTTTAGTCTCGCTAAAACACGAAAACGGCTTAAACGATTTTGATGAAACTTTTGTGTGCGTTTTAGTGGGTACTTGGATGGTTTAGATTCACAATCGCTAGTCATTTCTTATTATCTTCTTCCAATATGTTGATATGTCACATTGCGAAGTTTTAGAAAATTTTGACGGCAGCTTGAGCCAGCAAACAGCCGGCGACGATAGTATCTTAATGCGCTTAAACACACACCTTATCTTGAGGTTCACATCACCATCGGAGCACTTGTTTCATCGTTTCCACTAATAGTTCACATGCGCAGATATTTCATACATAATATTGCACCATTTTCACGTATCAAAAACTAAGTACTTTAAACCATTATTTAAACAATAATTTACAGGAGCGGCAATCCGCCGACAGTCAAGTTTCCGCAAAAACGCTGTCAAAGTTCTGACTCGAGGCTGTTACTAAGGATTTCTTTACAGAAAATATATATACGTGGTAGAGCCATGCTGCAGCTATATTTAATAGTATAGTTGTAGCACGAATGGGTCAGCTCGACCAGGGAAGGACCACGCTCTCGCAGAATACCAGCGTAAAATAGCAGCTTAATGATGCTGTGTTTCGTATGGTGAGTGTAGAGAACCGGAGAGCCTTTTTACTGGAAAAGAGGCATTCTATCTTAGTCCTCACGGCTGGCAACGCATCTGCATTTTAATTCGCAAACGAAGATAGATGTAGATGTCTATGGGCCACAGCAACCACTTACCATCAGGTGGACTGTGTGCTCGTTTGTCACCCTTATTCTATTTAAAAAAAAACACAATAACATGTTTTGACCCGATCCGGAATTCGAACCCAGGCCTACATGATCAGCAGTCGCGCTTACGACCACTAGACTAACGAGGCAGTTAAATATAAATTCGTAGATATCAATTTATCAATAGACATTTACACAGTCTTTTAAAATGCATTATTTTATAACACGTAGGTATAATATTTTTAGTTTATTTAAAATAATTTGTCACGTCAGTGAAGCAATGAAGCAGCAACAACAGAATGTATTAAGCTAATAGGATTGGCCTGTGTTCAATGATAACTAAACCGCTGACGCAGGCAGTAAGACATTGCTAGTTAAAATATTCCTTACTTTAAGTTAAAACTTGGGATTTATCTTACACTGAACCACCCAGGCACCTAAAATGTTAATAAGAGTATTTAATATTTCAACAGAAACGTCAGCAAAATAAAAACTTTGGTAGAAACATCTGGATTTTTTCTATACTTATTTCGAAAGACAGAAAGCGCTGTTTCTGACATGGGATTTTTTTTTATATAAAACCGGAGTGACAAACGAACAGTTCATGGACACCTGCAGCCTGCTTCAAACAAAGAAGGCTTCACATGTGTTGTCACTTTCGAGGACTAAGATGGAATGTTTCACAGCTAGTTTATACCGTTCAGACCGGAAGATTACGGTGCAAGCACTGCTATTTAACGACAGGAATAGGTAAAATGGTGATACCTACCTAGACGGAGTAGGACACCTAGGCAGAAAAGGAGTTCTGCCACCTAGTGAAGGATTGGAAGGTGCTGGATTGCATAAGTTACTTTTATTTCCTTAATCATTTCATGAACATCGTTCAAAAAGAACATAACCAACAAAAACAGTATGTCAGCACCTAAAAATTCAATATTTTGATGATCAATTACTATTTTTTCTATTAGTCCAGGGGGAATCGGCGCATGAGTACCGAAAACTATGCCACCTCAATTTTTTTTATGCGATTCTCTTCAAACTGTCCTACTGATGATATAAATGCATGTTGCCATGGGGCAACTCGGTGCCGTATTGTTTAAACCGATTTTTTTTTCAATTGCAAGGTATTGTTATTTTCAAACAGGACAATTTTTTTTAACTTTTTGATAAAATACAAATAAAAAAGGTCATATGACTTTTTACAATAAATTTAATATTTTCGGAGTTATGAATTTTTAAAGGTTTGAAAAATCCTAAATTCGGAGATTCATTTAAAAATTTATAACTCCAAAAATATTAACTTTATTGTAAAAAATAGTAGGACATTTTTATTCGTATTTCATCAAAAAATATTTAAAAAATATTTTATATTTTATTATTTTTCTTTATGTATTTTTAATGGGTCAAAAGTATCTGAATTTGGGATTTTTCAAACCTTTAAAAATTCATAACTCTGAAAATATCTTTTATATTTTATTCTTTTTCTTTATGTATTTTTAATGGGACAAAAGTATTCGAACAATACGGCACCGAGTTGTCCCATGGCAACATGTATTTATATCATCAGTAGGACAATTTTAACAGAATCGCATAAAAAAATTGCAGTGGAATAGTTTTCGGTACTCGTGCGCCGATTCCTCCTGGACTATAACTACATTTAACTACTTTGATGTTGGTTTTATTATAATCACTTTTACTATTACGTTAACATGTCATAAAGTAATAATTGAATATCTACTGTAACGTTTTAATCATTAATATATTAAAACCCTAATACTATTATATAACACAAAGTTATCATAAATAGGTATGTAACTATATTTTATTTGCTTGAAATCCTTTTTTTCTACATTTTAGTTTACAGCCACGATAGCTCTTGTTCATAAGTTTCTCTTCCTATAATTACAAAAAATTTACCCTAGAAATACGTGCCACGTTGAGCGATTGCCGACCGCTTGTTATATTTACTTTACCAACCAATGCAACGGCAGATATAGCCAAGAATATAAA
The DNA here is from genome assembly GCA_029286625.1 of Parnassius orleans. Taxonomy (NCBI): domain Eukaryota; kingdom Metazoa; phylum Arthropoda; class Insecta; order Lepidoptera; family Papilionidae; genus Parnassius; species Parnassius orleans. Next base: position 83,850 of record JAGSMP010000126.1, read on the forward strand.
ATTACATAATTATATTTCAACCTTACCCAAATTAGTGGGTGTCATAAGAGGCGACAGAGAGAACTAAAACAGGAGACGGGCAGCAGCATCTTGCTGATAACAACTCGAAATAATAAAAAAACTGCAGAGACCAGCACGCCTGCCTAGCGTGGCAACTATCAAAATCCCCCCTTTGAGGTAATCTATTGGGAAGGACTATATTCAACAGTGAATATTTTTTGAGTGTAATGAATGGACGGATGGATATTTCAACCACCAAACAAGAGTCCATAGACTCAGACTAAGTCTATGCAAGAGTCTAATTTCCTCCAAAAAGTTTACACTTAACGCTTCTAGAAATCATTCTTAAACGTCAATAAAATCAAAAAATGTCAACAGTAAAACATAACAAGATAAAAGTAAAGAATTGCGAAAGAAACACGGCTAAAGAAAGTTAAAATACAAATAATCAAAGTTAAAAGATATGGGTAAACTTTTGACTCGATAGGAATATTTTCGAGTCAAACTGTTTTCAATGATCGCTATGGTTAGCAATTCTATTCAGTATATAAACAGTGTCGCGTAGAAAATCCATCTCTGCGTTCACACATTTCATTCCGTCGATATCCGATAGATCACCCAAACCGACAACAAAGACCAACGTTAAAGTTACAAAACTGTAAAACATCTGTGCACTTCGATATACCAGGTATAAATCCTAAATCGATTGCCAATTCGCCCGCTAAACGTGGTGAAAAATAAAGCAGAAACAAAAAACGCATTATGTAAATCTATGTAGGAAGCTTGTCATCTTCGCTCAACACTCTTCTTCTTACCCCAGCACATTCTGTTACATCAGTATGCTTTTAGAACTAGTTGCCTTTCCATATTCGCCGTGCTCAGTTACTTGAAATTTAATTATTCCCCGTCATATTTGCCGTCTTTTTTTGTACCTATCCTTCTTATCCTCAATTGTCCTCATCTTTTGTTTTTTTATTTATTTATTTTTAACTTAATGTATAAGTTATGTACGGGAGGTGTACCATTCTTGGCCATTCCTTGCAAACAAAAGTTCTTTGCGTAAAAAGTTTCCTGGAAGAAATCGCTTCCAGCGCGATGAAACCGCCTATTGTAACCTTCATTGTTTCTTTCATTTTGTTTCTGTTTCAATTTGTATTGGTTTACAATAAAGAATATAATGATTGATTGATTTAAGCTTATGTGAATATGTAAAGATAATAAACGATTGATAAGTAAGATTAGATGAAGACTTTAAGAATTTGATTTGGCATTTTTATTTAGAATAAGAGTAACAAACGAACACACAGTCCACCTGATGGTAAGTGGAATGCTGTGGCCCTTAGACATCTACATATATCCTCGATTAAGAATCCAATTGGAGATGTGTTATCACCCCTGAGGACTAAGATGGAAAGCCTTGTTTTCAGTAAAAAGGGTCTTCGGATCTCTACACTCGCCATACGAAACACATCGAAGCACTACTATTTTATGCTGGCATTCTGTGTGTGGTATTCTTCTGTACACCACTCTCTACCACGTATAAAAAAATAACTACAGACTGATGAAGATGAAGAAAGATATTTAACTACATGTAACTTTTAAATTAGTTATGTTTTAATTTTTTCCCAATTTCTCCGACAGGACCAATTGTTAAATCGTGAGTGGTGGGTATACATGCTTATCGTACTGGGCATGTACATGAGCTGTTTGTTCCTTAACTACGTTGTGAAGAAAATGAATGGTAATAGAATCGTTTTCCAATTTAAAACCAGATGATTATATTAGTTCTACTATTTAGACGACATTCTAGTTCTTATCTCAAACTTGAAAATTCCCTAGTCTTTTCTACTTGCAAAGAGTAAAAAAATATTTTATACTTTTTAGTTTTTTACGTGGTCGGTTTTTCCATAATTAAAGTTTTTTTTTTATTCGTCATGTATGAAAGATTTCTCGCGATATTTAGCTTTACCAGTAAGCATGTAGTAAATGAGCACTTAAAATTGCAATTAAGAATTTCATTGGTGCCGGCGAGAATCGAACCCAGGTTTCTCGCGTACTGGAAAATTAACGTCGTGCGCTTAGCGCCTGAGCTACTACGGCTTATTTATACTAATATTATTTTCTTTTTGAGAAAGTGTAAATAAGCAGAAACAAACTGAGTCTGTATGTTTTTTATAAAACAAGTGACACTACTAGTGTAATGCAGTCCATGGACACCTGCAACCATTTTCAACAAAGAATTCTTAGATGCGTGGTACCTCTGAGGACTAACATGGCATGCCTCACAGCCTGTAATTATAATAACTCTCTATATGCTTCAGAAAAGAAGTCCTTCCACTGAATGAAAAATAAGTGTTCAGATTTTGAAATTTTGATTAAGTATTTAACGTTAACTGAAAAACCGAGTTTTAATTTACCACATTGCAGAAGCGAAGCACGAAGATAGATTAAGAAAAATTGAAAGTAAAAATTTAAGCAATCCGCTAACACATGCACAAGTAGAAGAGCTGCCAGAAGATAAACATATAACAGAAGAAAATATAGCAAATAAACTCATTCCTAAAGGAAAACCCTTTATTTCCGATCCAAAAGATATTTGCTGTGACAAAAAAATGTCATTTTATTCGGCTTGCAGTGCTAACAGCGTTGTTTCTCCCCATGTTTCCAAAATGAGTTCAAGTCCCCAACTTAATAATAAACGTATTTCTCATACCGACTCTATAAAAACTATAAATGTAAACAGTAATAATATGAAACATTGGAATGGTAATAATATTATTCATCAAAACTATCCAACGGAAGAAAAAAACTCCATTTCACATATTCAGACTTTGATAACTCTACGAAATGAACATGAAATAAAACAATGGATATCAGACCTTATAAAAAATATTAAAGAGTGAAATAAATTTAATATTTTTTATTGTTTTATGAGTCTTGTGCCCCAAGATAATAATATCATTTTAAATCACTGCAGCTAGCATTGAAATATAATGTACTGACATATTATGTACTACATATTACTTCAATGGCCGCTATTATATTATTATATTATATAAAATAAAATATTATTATAAAAGGACAGATGTTTGTGCCTATATTTCACTCTGCAGCCAAAACTACAAATCAAAGACGAATAATGTTTGTATTTGGTAGTAGTTACAAGTCTCCCATCGTGCAATATGGGGGTTGCGAGTCGATTGCTGTAGGGGTGTAAAAGATACGGGGGTTGAAAAAAGTTATCTTCAAAATTGTGGGACTATAATTAGTCGAAAATATTCTGAATTGTTCAAAAAAATTTTAGAATGATCTCAAAAGTTCTCTAATATATTTAAATATTTTGAATTAGATGGAACTGACTCTAATCAGTCTAGAACGTTCTAGATTGTTCTAAAAACTTCTGGAATGATCTGAGAGTTCTCAAATATATTTCAATGTTTAAAATTACTTAGAGATAAATTCTAATAAATCAAGAACGTTCTAGAATGTTTTCAAAATTTCGAGTATGATCTGGAAAGTTCCATAATGTGTCTCAATCCGTCTATACTGTTTTGGATTGTCCTAAAAAATTCGAGAATAATCCAGAAAATTCTAATATCTGTATATCTATATATCGAAAATTTTAAATTACATTCAATGTTTTAAAATGATATGAAAAGTTATTCTTATCATTCTAGAATAATCTAGAATGTTCTTGATTGTTCAAAAATATTCGAGAATTATCTGGAATATTCTAAATTTATTTAGAATGATTCAAATAACTTATCAATTATCCTCATCGGCTTAAAGTGTTCTAGATTCTTCTATTAACTTTACGAACAATCGAAAAAAGAAGAACTTTCCAGAACATTGTGGGTAGTTTTGAAGAGTATATAAGATGAAATAGAAAAGGCACGCGTTCTTCAGTTGGTTTTCTATAAGAAGAAGTGTACATCTCACGCAAAGTAAAAAGTGCAAACAAGTAGTTCAAAGTAAATAGTTGCAATGTCAGAAGTTAAAATATTAAAAACGATGATGAAGCGTAAAAAGTCTTTTCGCGTTCTCGATCTATATCAAAAAGCAAAAAACAGCGCGGCAAAATTAATCTATAGAAGAAAGAGAAGCGCGTCTAGAAATGGAACGAGAAAATTATTATTGTCACCGATATAATCTGACCGAAGAGCAGATTAAGAATTACAGAGAAACACATCGAATTAGAGAAAGATCACGGAGAAAAAGAGAAACGAAGACCCAAATTTATTACAGACGAAAGCAATCTAGAGAGAAATGAGTAACACTCGACAACACGAACATTTGGTGGCTCAAGTATTGGACAAAACTGTACGTGCGGTTCGTTAAAAACATCAAGGAACTTCCTTGTCACGAAGCGTTTCATTACAATTCCACTAGGAATTATAACGAACATCCAAATGTAGTGATTAGGAGAATATATCAAATATGTAAATTTTGTAAAGCAAAAAAATTCCTTTTGCCTTACAAAATTTACATATTACATATTATATATAAAAATACATTGCATATATATATATAAAAAATTGATTTTTGGAATTAATGAAAGGAGAAACACAAAATTCAAAAGAGCTTTTACAAAAAATTTGAAGTTACAATTCATGTTTCCAAATGACTTCGTTTGGAACAACTGATATAATCGATTAACAATGATTCAATCCAGTGTTTAGAGTCCAAGGACAAATATATCATAAAATTGGATCATTATTATCACTTCCAAATGAATCACCGAAGTTTTTATAAATTTACTTCATAGGAAATGAAGAAAACGAAGTCGACCAAAGGTTAACAAATTTTTCAGGATTGTGTCGAGATATAATTTCTGATATACAGGGTTTTCTTCATGAAAATAATAAGTTAACAAGAATGTTTAAGACTGCAATGGAAAAAATGGTCTCAGATAATTACAAAGTAATAATTCGAGCAGATAAAAGACCGATTGGTGAGCATAAACAACGATTTAATGTACCTCAAGTGAATGAAATAGCGGTAGTAATGGTTGACAATGAGAGCAGTTATAGGGGTATTGTGGTTCAACGAAGAAGTAACAAGTTAGTACGTATTGCGGAACCTCATCACCTGTATGATGCCTTGCAATATCCTTTGATATTTTGGCAAGGCGAAGATGGTTACCATTTTAATATTCAGCAAATTGATCCCCAAACGAATCAACAAACGAAAAAAGTTTCGTCAAAGTAATTTTATGCATATCGCATAATGGAGAGAGAGAATAAATATAATCATATACTCAACTGTCGGCAATTGTTTCTACAGTTTATTGTCGATATGCAAGCAAAAATAGAAGCAGAAAGACTGTTATACATTCGCTAAATCAGAGCAAGTTACGATGAATACATTCATCTGCGAGATGCGATAGCTAATAATGGAAACATTGAAGATTTGGGACGATTGGTAATTTTACCTTCTTCGTTTACTGGTAGCCCCAGACATATGCAGGAATATGCACCAGATGCAATGATTTATGTGAGAAAATATGGTCTTTCTGATTTGTTTGTTATGTTTACATGTAATTCATCGTGGAAAGAAATTCAAGATGAGTTACAATATGGACAAAAGCCACATGATAGACATGATATAATTGCACGAGTGTTTAGACAAAAACAAGTGATTTATTATGCAATTGTGAAGAGTTGTATTTTCGGAGATCTTATTAGTTGGGTGTACTCAATAGAATGGCAAAAAAGAGGTTTCCACGCTCACATAACTTAATTTGGCTCAAAAATTCATTCAATTCGAATTGATGATGTTATTAAGGCAGAGATCCAAACCCGGTTAAAGATCGTATTTTGTATGAAATTATTGTTAAAAATATGATACATGGAACCTGTGGAACACTAAATATGCAATCTCCCTGTATTAATAATAACAAATCCTCGAAGAGATATCCAAGATCATTTTTGAATAAAACCCAAACGGGTGACGATGAATTATCCTAAATACAGACGTCGACCACCGAGTCCTGCCGAGGGAGGATTTACAGCAAAAATCAAAATTAGAGGTGAAGAAGGTGAAATTTCAATGGGTTGAAATGCACACATAAACGTAGAATATTGTAATTCTGTAAAGTCAATCAAATATGTTTGTAAGTATATTAACAAGTAAGCGGCAACAGAGACAAATAGAAACTGAAACAGGAATGGACAACGGCATCTCTCTGATAAAAACCGAAAATAATAAGAAACCGAAAATAATAAGAAACCTACGGTTGCCAGCCCGCCTGCCATGTGTGGCAACGATGACAAAATCCCCCAAAGAGGCTATCAATGGGGAAGGTCTATGTTCAGAAGTGAACTTAACCCTTAATCCACTACCCCTATTAAAATCCCACTAATCACCAGGAGTCCCAGGAACTCATGTTTTATTTTTGATATAATAAACACTCATTATTTTTTTTTATTTATCTTTGTTATTTAGTTTATATTTCACTGATGGCATATTTATAATAAAAAACATCACTGTTCTAAAATAAAAATCAATAATTATTCTTCTTAAAAACAACATTATAGACCAAGATCCCGTGATCGCCAGACCTTCCTTATTTTATAAAACAGCAACAGGTAACAGGTAGCAAAGGTGTATAAAATAGCAAGTTATCTTTGTCAAAGTATAAAGCGTAATTTTCTCATATTTTTTTCGGAACAATATTAAAAATCACATCATCCGTTGCTAGACATTTAGTATCGTGGTAAGCCCTTGCCAGACACCCTTAAACTTTAATAAACTGCACTTACGTTATAGTATAAAAGCTGAATTTTATATATATATATGTTACATGGTTAATTGTTAGATGTTTTCTCAGTAGCCAGACAGTTTCGACAGTGAGTTATGTGCAGTTAGGATGTCATGATCATGTATATAGTAAAACGTAGGTATACTGTGCGTATATACATATGACTATAGATAATATACTATATAGGGCACATATGACTGAGGAAACGCAGGATTCGCAGCGAAGCGTCGCTAAAGACCTAACTCACTATATCACTTGTATCCACTCAGATATATATTACCTTGCGCTCGCACCTACAGCTACCCTATAATATGTTTGTCTGGCCAGGTGTTAGAACTGTCAAAACTGTGTGGCTACTGAGGAAACCTCTTCTAATAATTAACCATGTAACATATATAAAATTCAGCTTTTATACTATAACGTAAGTACTACCCGTGCGGTTAAAGAATAGGATTGAAAATGGCGTTGCCTCTTTTCACCTCTCGCTCGCACACTGTCGCTGTCTATACTCACACCCACCGGTAGAGACTGCAAAGAAAATACGTTGCGATATGCGTTTTTCGTACGTTCTATAACTTCAGTTCAACTTGTCATTAAAATCAATGATTTCTATCCTGCCTTTTCTCTCTAAGGTTCTGGAAGCTGTTGCTCATAAACAGATTTCTTCTTTTGTATTCTCAAATAATATTCTTTCCTTATCAGTCGGGTTTCCGCCCTGGTCATTCTACAACTACTGCTCTTCTCAAGGTGACGGAAGATATCCGAGGGAATGGAAAATCAAAACTGACCGTCCTCATCTTAATTGATTTTTCTAACGCATTTAATTCTGTTGATCATGATATCTTGTTAGCTCTTCTTTCTCATTTGAATATCTGTCTTCTGCTGAGGAATGGTTCTCTTCATATCTTCGAGGGCGCCAACAGGCCGTGCGCACTGGACATATATTATCTGACTGGTGTAATGTGTCTACTGGCGTTCCTCAAGGCGGTATAGTCTCTCCTCTTCTGTTTTCAATTTTTATCAATCTCATCACATTAAATCTCAAGTGCTCTTACCATCTATATGCCGATGATCTGCAGTTATATGCGCAAGTGGAACACTCAAATATCTCTAATGCTATCTCATTATTAAACGATGACTTAAAATATATCTCCGAATGGTCCACTGTGTTTGGCATAAACGTGAACCCATCTAAATGCCAAACCATAATCTTAGGTAGCCCACGATTATTATCGAATTTAGATATGCCCACCCTACCATCAATTATGTTTAAAATAATGTCATACCATTCTCCCCATGTAAAGAACCTGGTCTGTATGTTGATGGTTGCTTTACATGGAACAAACATATACAGGAGGTGAGTCAAAACAACTGAACTTTGCGATCTCTATATCGATTAAAAACTTTCTTCCCACCAATACTAAGATTTTACTTGTCCAGTCACTTATTCTACCGATTATTGATTATGTCGATGTGTTGCTCAGACCTGTCTCAACATCACCTTAATACATTGGATCGTCTACTTAACAACTGCATCAGATACATTTATGGTCTTCGTAAATACGACCATGTATCTTCTTTTCGTGCCCAGCTAAATTGGCTGCCTATCCGTCAGCGCAGATATGTTAGAATACTCTGCACCCTTTTCACAATTATGAACGATCCATGTGCTCCGAGTATCTGAAATCCAAATTTCAATACCTGGAGATTCTCATAATCGTTCTCTCCGTTCTTCGGCTAATCTTAAGTTGCTCACCCTTACACCGTACTGGTTATTTATCTCACTTTTCGCCCTCACGGCCATCAGACTCTGGAACGACATACCTCTTGACATTAAAAAGTTCCCAATAAGTTTGTTTTAAAATCAAGTCCGAAAGCATGTGAAAAATCGTTGCAAGTTTGAACCAACTCAACTCTTATTTTTATTTATTTAATAATGTATATTTGATATTTGTTCTGACATAGATAATATTTATATATATTGTGTATATAAAATGTACTGTATGCATGTATATGTATCCATATATTTATATATGTATATATTGTGTGTATTTAAGTATATATGTGTATGTATGTGTGTGTATATGTATATTTATATGTATATACAATATTTTTTTAGCTCTTTTCTATTTTGATTATTGCTGCACCGCCTCTTGTTTGTCTATATCTGTTTAGCCTAATGGTTGACTGGGAGAATGCCCTATGGCATTAAGTCCGCCATATGTACAACTGTGTGCATGAAAGATTAAATAAATAAAAAAAAAATAAAAAATAACAAAACGCCATAAACTACAAAAAAATCAGTCCAGTTTCACTTATTTGTGAGCTAAACGCGCTCTAAGAGTTGTCTTCATAATGATTGTTGATTTTGTTTGTTAATATTTTCGTATAAAATATTTACATGCTAATCATGGATGTCGCCGCCGGAGGACCAAAAAAAACAAAATTACTTTTATTAAATTTAATTTAAAAGATATTACAACTAAAAGAACTAATACTAATTAAATCTAATTAAACCTACACTTGTTCGATGCCAGAAACGAAGTGAAGTGGCATCGTGGAGTTTCGTATATATATAATGCTGTCGGATGACGCCGCGGGCGTCACTGTGAATCCACGACAGCCACATTTCTCATCAAGTCAGCAGAATTCCCTCACTGCATTAGGTTTCTGGTAAGGTGCTATGTCGGTTGAAACCGCGTGCGTCATTGTGAGTCCAAGGCGACCGAGTTTCCCATCAAGTCAGCAAAACTGCCTCGTGGAAACAATGTTCAAATTTTGTGTGGGAATATGAGTAAGTCCGTAACGTTTTAAAGCAACAAGGCTTGTAAGTACCAGTATACTTTATGTCATTATAGTGTATATTTCGACGAAACTTGGTCAATTTGTAAAATCTGTTGAGACATCAGATTATGTTGAATTTCATGTAATCTCTTTAAGTCAATAGATTTGAGGTGTATGTGAGACGAGTTATCCCGATGAGTAGCTGGGTTATAGGGAAGCTTCGTGATCTACAAAGGCTGCCCTTTCACTCGGTCGTTGATGTTAGTGGTGGTAAACTCCGTAGTATACAGAAAGCAGTTCATAGGGAGGGTAACCAGGTAAGTACCATTTAAGATGCTTTAATTCTCTCGCCCGCACCAATTATGTATCTTCGTGGCGTTAGGGAATGCCAAGACGTAATGTTTTTGATCAAGTTCCTCTAAAGCTGTTCTGGACAGGGTGACGGTGGTCATCTGGCAGGTCTTGCTAAGGGATTTATTGATGATGAGTTCTTGGGTGCAATCTGGATGCTGTCGAAGCTGGTGGTCCATCTTCTCACTACAGAGGTACCAGTGACTGTACTTCGGGCATTCAGCCTCTATGTACACATATCCTTTCCTGTTTGTTGCTATCAATGGATAAGGAGGGATGAGAGCCTGCCGGTATTTATTAGGAGCTACACATAATTTATATAAGTCGTAAGTATCTAGGGCGAATATACAATTATTATTTTGTTTCCCGAATAATAATAGCCAGGTTTTATTATATCATAATATTCTCTAGGTTATAATTCAAATATATGTTCTTTACTGTATATAAAGACTAATTTATTAATCATAAATTATTAATCGCTACTAAGTACCCCGACACTTAACGTTGGGTGGTGAGTACTTGAGGAACGAATGAAAGCTATATTCGATCCGAGTCAGCTCGTCTAATATGTCGTCTATGTTTTCCGTTATAATAGCTAAATATTTGGCGAACTTAGCGAATTTTTATGAGACTCGAATCTTTGTAAGCATCTGAATCTAAAATAATTTTTAAAGTTTCATTTATTTTATTTTATTTTCAATTAATTTAGTCATTATTTCAGAAATCTGGGTCATCCACTCGTTATTTAAGCTTATATGGGTTTTAAATTGACTGGTAAGTTTATTATTATTATCCTGAAGAATTTTGATAGCATTATCATACCTTATAGCGTTTGAGTTGTCTAAGTTTCCGGTGATAGTCTTAACAATTGAACCTAATCCATTTATGAGACCTCTTTTTACGCGTGTTGGCTGTAAAGTTTCTAGGTGCTTTGTAACTTTTAGTAATTTAGAAGAAAAATATTCTATTTGAAGTTCGTACAATATGTAAGTATCATTTTTCAACTGAAGTTTGAATTCTGCTAATTGTACTTGTAATAATTCTATTTTATCGCTAATGTCTTTAAGTTGTATAAACTGCAGGAACGTATGGTAGTGCGTAATTAACCTCGTCGATCCAAGTCGAAGTGGTGGTAATTCAGGACCATTATCAAGGCTCTCAAGTGTTACCCCCTGAATGGTTTCCTGGGCCGTTATCAAAGGAGTAGTTAGGACCAGAAGCACCCTGTGACAATTGGGCACTTTTAGGGACTCTCTTTAACCTATTTTTAGCGACAGCTCCACGTTCCTGGCTACGGTGGCGACCATGGTAACGGCGGGGCAGGGGGTGCTAAGAATCTCCGGTGGAGGTTCGGTTGCCACGACGACTCGACCTGGCAACTTATAACGCACGTACCCTGAGGACTGACGAGAAGATCCTGGAGCTGGAGAAGAGATAGACAAGTTGCGCTGGAATATTATAGGATTATCCGAGGTCCGAAGAGGACACGGTAATCCTCGAATCCGGCAACTTGTTCTATCACCGGGGCGACCATCTGTCCCAAGGAGGTGTCGGATTTATCGTCCACAAGTCTCTCGTTAACAACGTTGTAAAGATTGGGAGTGTGTCGACGAGGTTGCGTAGAAATCACCACGCACCAACCTCGGCAAACCCCGATGAGGAGGTGGAGGAAATGTATGAAGATATCTCTAGAGCCATACATTCCTCCAAAACCCACTATACGGTGTTATGGGAGACTTCAACGCAAAACTAGGCACAAGAGAGTACGGTGAGCTGAAAATAGGGAAATTCGGAGTAGAACAAAAGGAACCCAGGGGCCAACAGCTGGCCGACTGGAGAGACTTTTTATGATGAACTCTTTCTTCCAGAAGCGGCCCCACAGGAAGTGGACCTGGTCGAGCCCCGACGGTTAGACAAAAAATGAGATTGACTTCATTATGACGACCAGGCAACAATTGTTCAGTGATGTCTCAGTGATCGCGAGGGTGAAACCGGCAGCGATCACCGAATGGTGAGGGCACTGAACCTAAACGTAAAGTTGGAGAGGTCACGTCTAATGAAGTCAACGCTCCGTCCCCCTCGTGCTCTAATCCAAAGTCCCGAAACCGTTTTCAGTGCCTAGAAGATTGCAATGCAGTGGACGATATGAATGACAAGCTCGTGGAAACTGTCCATGCGGTCGGAGCTAAGTTTTGCAAGACCCGCCGCAGAAGAACACAAAAACTCTCCGATCACACTCTTAATCTCATGGCTGTTAGACGGGATATGAAGCTGCAGTCTTCAGTAGATTTGACAGAATACAGGCAACTGAACAGACAGATCTCCAAATGCATGCGGCGGGACTTGCGCAACTTCAATACAGCTCGTATTGAAGAAGCGATCGAGCGGAACCAGGGCTCCAAAGTCTTTGCTAGAGATCTGTCTGCCAGAAAGAGCCAACTGTCGGCTGAAGACCGAGTGTGGCAGCGTCGTTTCCGGGACACCTGAGATTTTGAGTGAGATTGAGAGGTTCTATGGGCAGCTGTACACATCATCGTTGGAGCCACACGCAAGTGTGAGTAACGATCCAAGAGCGAGTCTTATCCGACACTATTCCGATGATATCCCGGACGTCAGTCTGAGCGAGATTAGAATGGCTCCAGCACCTTAAAACGGCAAGGCCCCAGGCGAGGATGGAATTACAGCGGAGCTTCTGAAAGCGGGTGAAAACCGGTACTTGAAGTCCTTCAGAAGCTCTTTAATTCCGTCCTACATGGTGGCATTACACCGGAGGCGTGGAGCAGAAGTGCAGTGGTCTTGTTTTCAAGAAAGGCGACAACGCTCTTGAAGAACTACAGACCGATTTCCTTCTGAGCCGCGTCTACGTGCTGTTTTCGAGAGTCATTACGAATCGTCTCGCACGCAGACTTGACGACTTCCAGCCTCCCGAACAAGCCGGTTTCCGAAAAGGTTTTAGCACCATAGACCACATGCATACCTTCGGCAAATTGTACAGAAGTCCGAGGAGTACAATTTGCCACTATGTTTGGCGTATGTGGACTATGAGAAAGCTTTGATTCCGTCGAAATTTGGCGGTGCTGCAGTCCCTTCAGCGGTGCCAAGTTGACTGTCGGTATATCGAAGTGCTGAAGTGCTTGTACAGTAGGGCTATGATGGCTATCCGAGTACAGAACAGGAGTGAAACCTATCCAACTGCAGAGAGTGTAAGACAGGGTGACGTTATATCCCTGAAACTCTTCACCACTGCATTGGAAGACGTTTTCAAGCTTCTGGACTGGAAAGGATACGGTATTAACATCAATGGCGAGTACATCACTCACCTTCGATTTGCCGACGATATAGTCCATGGCAGAATCGCTGGAGGACCTAAGCACTATGCTCATGACCTCAATAGTGCCTCCCAACGGATAGGTCTTAAGATGAACATGGACAAAACAAAGATCATGTTTAATGTCCATGTCACACCTATGCCGGTAGTTGTTGGGAGCACTAAGCTCGAAGTTGTTGACGAGTATGTTTACCTGGGACAAAAAGTCCGACTAGGTAAGTCCAACTTCGACCGAGAGGTCAATCGACGGATTCAACTCGGCTGGGCAGCGTTCGGGAAATTACGGCACATCTTCTCTTCAGATATACCTCAAAACTTGAAAACGAGGCTGTACAACCAGTGCGTGTTGCCAGTGATGACCTACGGAACTGAGACGTGGTCCTTCACTGCTGGCCGGATGAGGAAAGTCAAGGTCGCTCAGCGAGCTATGGAGAGGGCTATGCTCGGAGTCTCACTACGTGATAAACTTAGAAATGAGGATATCCGCAGTAGAACCAGAGTAATCGACATAGCCCAACGGATTAGTAAGCTGAAGTGGCAATGGGCCGGCCATATAGCTCGAAGAACCGACAACCGATGGGGAAAAAAGGTTCTCGAGTGGCGGCCTCGTACCGGCGGACGAAGTGTAGGGCGTCCAGAACTGGTCGTATCTTTTTATGAATTCAAATTTATCTATCCACAGGCAAATATACATATATTTTGACCAGTTCGTAATTGGCCCTGAACTTGGAAGTACCATTTGCTTTTTGTGTTGACTGTGAAAACGTCAGATTTATACAACCAAAAGTCAATTTTCTTTTGTTTGATTGCTTCTTCGGGCTCCATATTATAATCGGATCATGAGCATTTCATTTCTTAAGAACCAGGTTCATATTTGCCGTCTGTACTACCATCCAGAAATGAAAATTTGTGGTATATGTAAACTACAGTTATGTATGTTAAAATTTTAAAGTTTAAATTATATTAAGTATTTAATATTAAAGTGTAGGGTGACCCCCCACTAGATGGAGTGACGACCTGGTAAGGCATGCAGGGAGTCGATGGATGCAGGTGGCTCAGGACCGTGCTTTGTGGCATTTTTTGGGGGAGGCCTATGTTCAGCAATGGACTTGTGAAGGGCTGTAATGATGATGATGACGATGATGATGGGGTTTCGATCGTATTTTGCTTGACCGCAGACAGTGCAGTTATTAATAAATTTTGTAATGTCGTCCTTCATTTTTGGCCAGTAATAGCGACGACTTAAAGCTAAATGACATTCATTTATGCGCCGGTGGTTAGTTTTACCCTCGTGATAATGTTTTAATATCTCTTGTTGTCTAAGATACTCCTTCACGTTCTCTACTTCGAACTTAGCTAGTACTAAATTCATGGAAGAGGTCTTAAATTTTTCTTAAAGGAGGATTTATAAGCATCGCGGTTTTAATTTTTGGATTTACGAACTCTTTAATTACGTCTATGACATCAGCTTCTAAGTTTGACATAGATACTTGTACAGACGTCCTTGTGTGAGTATCAAAAGGCTTAGAGGCCGTCGGACGCTTCTTAATATCGCCAACCACCGTTATACATAACTGTCTGTGATATTTATTTAATGGTTCCACAACGATTGGGACTTCTAAAATTTGATTCTCTAAGTTTGTGTGCGCCGAGGCAGTAGATGAGTTCTCTACTGAAGGTGGGTGCTCAGATGGATTTGCAATCATCGAACTAGTCTCCTCATTGTGAATTTCGATACGAAACAGGGCATCGGCGTTAGAATTACAACTGCCCTTTTTATAAGTCACAGTGAAATCATACTCCGAAAGTTTGAGCTTCAAACGAGTTAAATGCGAGTTGGGCTCTTTAAGATTCATAACCCACTGGAGTGGCTTGTGATCTGTCACAATTTTGAATTTCCTTCCGAATAAATAAGGTCTAAAATATTTGGTTGCCCAGACTATAGCGAGGAGTTCTTTTTCGATGGTGCTGTATTGATCTCGCTCTCGTTTAGAGTACGAGAAGCATAGCACACTGGTTTGTCCGCGCCTATGGGTCCTTGCGACAATATAGCACCTATCGCTAAATTAGACGCATCCGTTGTAAGCAAGAAATCTTTCGAAAAATCCGGGTATTGTAAAATTTGATCATTAGTTAATAATAATTTACACTTTTCAAAGCAAGCAATATATTCTGAATCTGCTACAATTTTCCTACCTATCTTTAGACACTGTGTTAAAGGTTTTGTTATACGCAAAGTCTGGAATAAATTTTCGGTAGTAACCTATCGCCGAGAAACTGCTTAATTTCCTTAGGCGTTCTAGGAAGTGGTATTTTAATGGCAGAATTTTATCAGGATTCGGTTTTATACCATCCTTACTGATAACGTGTCCGAGATAAGCATTTTCTAGTTTAAGGAACTCCGATTTGTCTAACTGGATTTTAAAGTTCGACTCGGAGTCTTTGAAAACCTTTTCACGTTTGGCTTCGATAGTTGTAACGACGCTCTCGTGTAAAGTCACGTACGTCATGATGGTGCTAAATAGATTAACACACCGATCGTAAAATTCCTGGGGCGAACTATACCCTTGCGTGGCCAATATAAGGTCATTGTAAAAAGCTGTCTCGTCTTTTTGGTCTGAAAAATTATTGAAGAGGGCATTTTTTATGCTATCCCAATCTTCAGAAATGTCATTATAATACGTGCAGCTGACCCAGTAATTTTATTTAAAATACCGTTTATTAAATATAGCTTAGCTAGTTCTTTGCCAGGATTTTCACTTATATATTCAGAAAAGATCTGTTCACACAAATGAATTAACCTAGGCAATATATTCGGGTTCCCATCAAAATTTGGTACTAAACGTAAGGCTTTAAAGATAATGTCTACGTCTGTCATTTCGAATCTACCGAGGAGTTAATTGAATTACCTAAATCTACACTAATGTTTCTATTATTATCTAATTTGAACCTACGAGCTACTCTGGCATATGCAGGCTCTCTAGAGGTAGTTTGCTTAGGATAGAAAATTTTGTACAATAAAATTACTACTAGAACAATTGAAGCAACACACAGAAACGATTTATGAGTGTACTTACATGAGTTTCATTCTGGTTCCTCTGGGATCGATGTCTAGATTTATACTCCGATCTGGACTCCAGGTTCTTTGGATACCCGATGATTCGTGGCAGTGGTAGCGATATGGATTTCGATTTTTTTTTTTATAGGATAGGGTGACAAACGAGCACACAGTCCACCTGATGGTAAGTGGTTGCTGTGACCCATAGACATCTACATCTATCTTCAATAAAGAATCAAAATGCAGATGCGTTGTCACCCGTGAGGACTAAGATGGAATGCCTCTTTTCCAGTAAAAAGGGTCTCCGGTTCTCTACACTCACCATACGAAACACAGCAGTGTTCGATATAAGAATTTCACTAATAAACTACACTGAGCCTACTCGAGTATCCTACCGACTGCGCCAATTATGGATGTCGCCGCCGGAGGACCCAAAAAAACCAAAATTACTTTTATTAAATTTCATTTAAAAGATATTACAACTAAAAGAACTAATACTAATTAAATCTAATTAAACCTACACTTGTTCGATGCTAGAAACGAAGTGAAGTGGCATCGTGGAGTTTCGTATATATATAATGCTGTCGGATGACGCCGCGGGCGTCACTGTGAATCCACGGCAGCCACATTCCCCATCAAGTCAGCAAAATTCCCTCACTGCATTAGGTTTCTGGTAAGGTGCTACGTTGGTTGACACCGCGTGCGTCATTGTGAGTCCACGGCGACCGAGTTTCCCATCAAGTCAGCAAAACTGCCTCGTGGAAACAATGTTGAAATGTTGTGTGGGAATATGAGGTTGCTGCGTAGTTCGCGGTTTTGTAAGGGGGCATCCATATAACATGCTATTGAGACATGAGTAAAAATATTTTTAAAATTTTCGTTCGTCTTTCTATTCGAGCTAATTTTCGGAATGGTGACGAGGTAAATTTTATGCGAAAAAAATTAAGAGACTTTATTAAAATAGAAATATTGATTAAATAAAATAAATGGTCTTTAGTGATTATATTAAGTCTAAATAACGCCACATTAATAGATCCCACCCAGGCGAAGCCAGAACGGGTCGCTAGTTATAGATGTGTTATTTTAAAATTAATGTACCCACTTTTTTTATAGAATAGTGGTCAAACGAGCATGACACCTGATGGTAAGTAACTACCGCCGCCCAACTATACAGTTACAATTTATTAAACTTTAAGGGTGTCCGAGAAGGGGTTGCCACTATACTAAGTGTATGGCAACGGATAACAAGATTTCTAATATTATTGCGAAGATAATATGATAAAATTACGCTTTATACTTTGACTTTAAGTTGTTATTTTATACGCCTTTGCTACCCGCTAAAGCCAAGATGATCGAAACATAGTAGCCCATCGTTCCTACCTATGTTGAGAGCATGCGCTGATAAATTTTCAGCTTTTATAAAATAAGGAAGGTCTGACGATCACGGGCTCTCGCTCTATTAAGTATTATACTAAAAAATTAAAACTAAGAAGAGGCGACAGAGGGAAACAAATCATGAGGCAGCAGCGTCTTCCTAATAACGACTAAAAATAAAAAACTGCGATTGCCAACCCGCTTGCCAAGCGTGGCAATTATGGCAAATATCTCCCCTATGAGGCAATCTATGGGGGAGGCCTATGTTCAGCAGTGGACTTTAATAGGTTGTAACGGTAACAATAGCACAACATAAAATTTCAAAACGTGCAACAGGCAAACATATACTATGACGTGTTAACTCACTTCTTCAAAATGTGTTGGTGCACATCGCAGGACCGGGAAATTCGAAAGGTGTGATACATAGAACCTAATACCTAATATGTAGGTAATCTTTCTTTTCTACATTTTATTTTACTTACTGGCCAGTGGCCACACGGTTTTATTTTGACAGGTGGCTGAGTGAGGGCTAATCCACTCACCAGATGTCGCTAGCTGTGACTGAGGTAAAGTTTTCTGTTACACAATGTCACTTAATTGAGAAATTAGATTTAAATAATAGTTTATCAGTTTCTAGTGTGTTATATTAATACACAACTCTATGCGTCAGTGATTTGATCTTCAATTTTTTGTACTTTATACTTTTCTTTTTAATTTTTTTTTACTTTTAGTTATATTTATAATTGGGTTTATTTATTTTTAATCTAATTAATATAAAACATAACTTCTAATACAGAAATAAACATTAACGTTTACATTTTTCTAAGAAATTATCTTCTCCGCTATGAAATCTGTGGCGGGTGGAAGGAAAAGGGGAGATCTCCCGCCGGGCAAGGTGTTCTGCCCGGGGAGCGGCCAACGCTCCGAGTGGTAGTTCGGGAGCTATTGTATATATACTGTTTTTTAATTCGGAACTTTGATAGCGCGATTTAGGCTTCGATGTATTTCGCTTGTGGCGCGACGACAGCGCCGCCACATCACCCCCCTGCTCAGACCGGAGGTCGATAGTGCAGTCTAGATGTCAACGAATGTGCAAGTGCCAGGGAATTGCCTTGTAGTCTGCGGTGAGTCGAGAAGAAGGCAAGTAATCTGCGAGAGTGCCGTGAAGCAGAGGCGAGCAGTAAGGCTCAGAGCCGTGCCGAACACTGTAGCGCAGAGAGTAGCTTGAAGGAACAGGAAGCATTATTATAGTGCTGCGATGAACCTTTGTAAAGCTAGATGGCTTGCAGGATGTGAAGACTGAATATTTGCTCGGGAGCGAATGAATGGGGTATTTGAGAACGATGACGAGGATTTGAAGTTGTAGTTTCCGAAGGTTCTTGATTGCGTGTTCATATCACGTCGGGGTCACCATTGTGGCGGGTGGAAGGAAAAGGGGAGATCTGCCGCCGAGCAAGGTGTTCCCTGAGCGGGCCAACGCTGAGTGGTAGTTCGAGCTATTGTATATATACTGTTTTTAATTCGGAACTTTGATAGCGCGATTTAGGCTTCGATGTATTTCGCTTGTGGCGCGACGACAGCGCCGCCACAAATCTGTCAAATGATTTACCTCATTGTAAAGTGGCGCCGCCCTGGTGGCAGAAAAAGTCGTGGATGCCCTCGTTGACAGATGTGTTTATGATACGTAATGCACGGATAGCAACTTGTGCTTGTAAGTTAGCAAGCTAGTTGCTCTGACTTCATATTGTACAGAATTAGCTTTACTTCTTGTCTAGTAAGTTACTATCTAAAGCCAGGATGGTTAAACAGGATAGTTATATTTGTTGCGGCATGGCGCATTTTTAAATTAACGCAATGAGCGCAGCAGTAAACTGCGCCTTAGTTACGGAGTTAACGCAAGGAATTTCGCTGAGTTACCCATGTCTACGTCAAAATCTCCTAAGAACTTTGCAATGTTCATCAGCATATTGTGAAAAGTTTTAGGAACAAAATATAAATCAGACTAGGCTGTATACTCTAAGAGCTTTGCCTGCCTAAATTCTTAGGTCATTGACTATAATAAGTGGCTCTTGCCTCAGTGTTTCTATAATCTTATGTTTTTGATTAACTAGCCATGGTAGGTGTCTTTGGGCTGCGGAAGCCACTTATAATCAGATGAACTTGAGTTCTTTTATCACTTCAGTTTTAAAAATAAACATTGATAATAAAATTGACAGAATTTTACTTCATAGTTTTCGAAGGGAAGTAAGGCCTTAAAAGTGGGAAAACTTAATTGAGGCCAGTGTTACCAGAAAATTCAAAATTCAAAATTCTTTATTCAGTATCTTAAATTTAAATACAATAACTAGCTGGGGTCTCCTTTTAAGAATATCAATACCTGTGTTAGGGGACCCCGCTCTACCATAACAATTTTTTTTGATACTTCTAAGATCACATACATAAAGATTAAACGTGTGTGCGTATGTGTGCGCGTGTATGTGCGTGGTGAGTATGTGTAGTGCGTACGTGCGCGCGCGTGCAGGCGCGCGCGTGTGTGTGTATATGTCTCTCTCTCTCTCTCTCTCTCTATGTGTGTGTGTGTGTGTGTGTGTGCTTGTGTTGTAGTATTTGCTGTCAGTTTTTATGCTATGGTGAACATTGATCTACTTATTTTAATAAATTTTCAGTTTCATCATACTCTATTGTCTTTAACCACCCTGTAACGTGTTTTTTCACATTGTACTGGGTCATTGCATATATGTTTAGATTTTATTAATGTAGTTATAGAGATGAGCAGATTGACTTTTAAATTCCTTCTGGCAAATCTCTTTTCATAGGAACTACTGTGGCCACAGTATGTCTTCTTCTTCTGTCGCAATTTCTGGGGTTGTATTTCAGTGTCTTGTGCAATCTTAAGACAGAGTTAAGGATATACAGCCTCCTGACCGAAAGGTGGTCACATAGAGAGTACAGATCTTGAGTAGGGAATCTATAGGGGTTAAAGTGCATCACCTTTAGTAACAATCTCTGTACTCTTTCCAGTTCCAGAAACTTCATTTTAATGGCCCCTCCCCAAACCCGGATACAGTACGTCAAGATAGATTGAGCTAATGAAACATATATTTGGCTCAGTAAGTTCTTATCTGTTACTAAGTGTTTTAAAAATCCATATGAGTTTCCGTATCCTAGTCATCATCACTTCCAGATGTGCATGCCAGGATAGACGCTGGTCAATTATTACTCCTAAATATTTTGTTTTGCTTACTTTTGATATTTTGTTACAAGTGCAGTCAGGGTTTGAGATTTCAGAACATGTATGAATTTTGATTTCAAAGTTGGTTTCCGGTTGTGAGTTATTATAATTTGAAAAAGCTATATAATTAGTTTTGGTGGTATTGAGAGTTAAGAGATTAGAATTTAACCAGTTGGCTATCTCAGTGAGACCTCTTTCTGCTATTAAACGAACATCATCCCAGCTACGCCCCTTAAAAACAACAGCTGTGTGATCCGCGTAAGAAAATATCTGTCCACCTCTTATTTTCATACCACATAGATTGTTAATATATATTAGGAAAAGGGTCGGATCAAGTACACTACCCTGGGGAACGCCAAAAGTCACATCACAGTGCTCACTCACATAGGGTCCAATTCTTACGCATTGTTTACGCCCAGTGAGATAGTCAACAAAAAGTTTTAAAGGGATTCCCCTTATACCTATGTCTTCGAGCCTTCGTACTAAGGTAGGTACCGACACGGTATTGAAGGCTTTTTTCAAGTCTAAAAATACAGTTAGGCATTTGTTACCCTTGTCCACATTATCTACGATAAGAGAAGTCAGTGCAGTAACAGCATCTTCAGTGGAAATCCCTTTTCTAAATCCGAATTGCTGGTCAGAAAGCAGCTTGTATGTATTTAAGTAGGATATCAACCGATTATTTAAAAGTTTTTCTAGGACTTTTGAGATGGCCGGTAAAACAGAAGTAGGTCTATAGTTTGATGTATCTTCCATGTCACCAGACTTATATACTGGTATTATTATTGCTCGCTTTAGGGCAGTTGGGAAAATGCCTGACTAAAGCAAGATTTGCCAAATGAGCTATCACAGGAGCTACGTGTTCCTTAGCGAGTTTCAAGAATCGTGTTGATATGTCATCCCACCCAGCGGCACTTTCAGATTTAAGGTTCATCAGTAAAGCACCTATCTCTTTTGAATCGGTTTCCAAAAGTATGAACGATGAGGCTTTTGAGTTAAGTGGTACCCTAATATTGTGCTGTTGTGAGTATTTCAATGTGATGTTTTCAGCTAGCGTTTTACCAATATTTGCAAAATAGTGGTTCACGTAATTCGTCGATTCTTGGGGAGATGATTTCATCTCTAAAAGTTTGATGTTTTGTGTCTTATTTTTATTTCGCTATGTTATATTGTTAATTAATTTCCAAAGTGCTTTAGGATCTCTTTTACTCTTAGAAAGGTGTTCCCTCTCATGCTTACGTTTAAGTTTTTTTATTAAGTTATTACAATAATTATGATATCTCCTGTATGTTATTTTTAAAATTTCGTTTTCCGGATCATTTCGTAGCTTTTTTTTCTTTTACTGACACAATATGCCTAACGTCATCCAAGGTTTGATTAGGCGATTTTACATGGGATTATTTCTTACAGTATTCTCGAGACAATTTTTTAGTGTACCTATTAGTTCAATTAAAGTAGTTGGGTTATTTATCGATACTAAATTGTCTATTTTACTATTTATTAAACTTAACAAAGCATTTTCATAGTTTATTTTTGTTTTAATTGTAGGACAATTATTTGATTTACCTACATTAGACAGCCTCAAAAATATCATACAGTGATCTGTAATCGTAAAATTTAAAACAAAAATAGATGCAGTGTGACAAACCTTATCTATCTTCAGAATAAAATGATCCAAACATTTCTTGTTCCTTGTTGGCAAGTAATGGCCCGGTAACAATCCATAACTCACCAACATGTTAAGATAATTGTGTCTATTTATGTGCTCATATGTTTGCTCTATATCTTTAGTGATGATATTGATGTTTATGTCACCAGTTACAATTAAATTTTTACAAGACCCTATGGTTATAAGGTGACTGTTTAAAGAATTTATAAAGTCATCTGCATTATGGTTAGAAGGAGAGCGGTAGATAGCAAGGGTTTTAAAGTCGAGTATAGATATTTGTAGGCAAGATGCGCTCATCAGTTTTATTTCATTGACACAAGCTTTGTGACTGTTTTTGACGTATACTACCACTCCGTCACAGCGATTGACATGATTTACCGTAGAGTAAGAGGTATAATTAGGTATCAATGGTATAGGTTTGTTCTCGTTAAGTCTACACTCACTCAAAACTATCACATCAATTGTAAAATTAAAGTGAGTAAGAGTAATAATCAAGTCATCAATGTTACTGTAAATGCTTCTAATATTTTGTGATACGATAGTGAGATCGGTGTTTGTTACATGTATGTATTTAGTAACATCCTGAACTTCACATACTCTTGATTGTGCAATTTCTGCATTGTCTATTTCCTTTATAGATGTAAGGACACTATTCATTATTTGAATGAAAGAAACAGTCGAATTGCATTCCCAGATCTAGAGATATACATATAATTTGGTCCGTATGGTTAAAAATCAATATAAATGTTTTGCTTTCTTTCAAACTAGATGTATGAGGTAATGTAAGAATGATTAAGAATGTATATATTTTAAAGTCTTGTGTGGGTGTGTCTGAGTAGAAATAATGTTAAGTATAGGGTTGTATTGTGATTGTAATTGTATGTACAGGTAGTATTTTATTATTATATTTATGTTCAATATGTGTATGTGTGTGTTAGTAAAAAATGTATAAGGAGTTGACAAATTAATTATAATTAAAAACATAAAAAGTACATTTCGACTTGATGCATTATTTTTAAAGAAACAAGTAATACCTAGTTATTTTTCCTGCATTAAAGTGTGTATTTGTGACTCATTTTTAATAATAATTATTGGCGAGTTTTCATTATTTCTTACATACACTCTCCCATATGCTGTCCAGCAGAATTTGTAAGCCTTCGATTTAGCGAGGTCTCGCGCAATGAAGAAAAGCCGAGCTCCTTTAGCAGTAAATTGTTCTGAGACATATATAGGGGTGTCTGTGTTTTTGGTGAAGCCTAAATGTCTGGCGCAAAGTTTTTCTTTGTGTTTTGCGTTGTGTGTTTTAGTCATCTTCAAGATTTCGGTCTTCAAAATAGTTGATACAGTTTCAACAATAATTGGCGAGTTGCCCTGTACCTCTTTTTTCCCACGTACCCTGTAAATGTCCCTGATATCTGATTTTTCCATTTTACAGTTTATCGACTTAGACAAAGAGAAAACCATGTTTAGTAGATCTTCTTTCGTTTCTTTAGGCGCTCTAGGAACATTTTTTATCTCTATGTTTACTTTGCGAGATCCTCGTTGAATGTCCTCAATTTTGTCTTCCAATAGGTTAATATACTCTTTCTCCTTCCTAGCCTGTTCCTGTAAGTCCTGTATTTTTTTCTTAAATTCTTTTTTTTGTTCTGCAAGGAAGGACATGGAGTTCTCAATGTTTACATTGGTTTGCTTAATTTCTATAAGCGAGTGATCTTTTTGAGTTCATTTTCTTGTGTATTAAACATTGATTGAATCATTAATTTTATTTCATTTTTAAAGTCACATAAATCACTCATAGTGACCGCCTCATTCTCCCTTTTTCTCTTTATACGTTGAGATATGTAGTTTGGTGGTGTAGTAAGAAGACACTCCGCTTCTTGTTCAGCTATGTTTGGTTCAGATACGGCTTTATTTTCTAAGTGCGCCATTAGTAGTACTAGGATAATATGACGGCAAAGAGGTCTTAGTAGTGTGTAAGCAAAGCAAGCGAAAAGACAGTAAAGCGGTAGGCGCTTGGGCGGTCACTTCTGGAGGACGTGTAAACCTTGGAGGCGGGTCCAACTCAGCGAATAGCGTAGCAGGGCGGGCGGAGCCTCCAAGAGTTGCAAAGATGGTGGAGGCTGCGCGCGCGACGTAAAAATGTGTTGTGGTAATACTAGGACAGCAGCGCTCACCTGTATGTGGCGTCCGTAAACTTGTTCTGCTCTCCTCGAATATTTTTCACTGTCGACGCTTGGCAATGGAAGTACCAGGCGGTCAGGAAAGCAAAGAATATTGCGTTTTAATCACTGATCTCCTTATGTCTATGCACTCTTATTTTTATGTCGTGTATTTTTTCACTTGAAAAACTCAAATAAATTTCAATTTATAGAAATAAGTGTACACGTCTGATAGCTTTTGCGTCCAGGGGGGAAGAGCATAATATAGCATAATAAGAATACCAGATACACGGTAATTACCGTAAATGCACTGTATTTTTACTAAAACACGATCGTAGGTACTGTGTCGTATTCTATGGTATTTTTAAAATGAGTTACCGTGTAAATAATAGTCGAATTTGAATCCCAAATTATAAAAAGGCGTAAAATGAAACGCATATTTTAATTAGGTAGACTTAATCAGCAACACCGGCCGCCGCTGTTCGGGAAATCCCAAACATTAAATTGATTGCCAGGTCATATAATCCGGCAAAATGAAAAAGTTGGCTGTGGTTTTTTTCTTTTTTATACCTTAATTATATTAACCTATAAACTCGGAATGCGTATGAATTAATACGCATGATTTTGTCTTACTTTTGGCTCGGAATGCGTACGAATCTATGCGCACATACCAACAAATAAAAAATCTTGTGTTACTATTACCATCTCACTCTGGACATACTAATTTTGTATGGGAAGAAAAGAAAAAATAAAACGTGCCTTTATTTGGTGTATAATACTTGTGTTTTATTGTCTTTGGCATTGAGTAATGCCATTTTGAAAACAGTTGATTCAATCGTGCTGTGTTAGTGGTGACAAAAACAATTATTTTTAGTATTAATTTTATTATGAAAAGCATAAAACTTCATAAGTAGGATTTTTAATCATATATTTAAGATTACAAATATCATAAAACATTTTTCCAAGCTCCTTTATATGTCCTAAAAATATTTTTTTATATTGTTACGAGCTTGGGGTTCGAGACAATTAAAAACTGCCGAGTGAATTACCAAAATTGACACTTTAATTATAGAACACTAAATACAAAAACCACACTAATAACAAAACACAATTATACTACTGATCACTTCAATTCCCAGTTGTATCGCTGAAGTCTTCGCTTGTATCGCCAATTCAATACTCCCCCGGTCGTGGTTTATACCGGCCTTATATAGCCTCAGATACTTTCCAGAACCTTCTACGTAGAAACATATAGAATGTTCCGGTACATATCGGTCCCGAAATTTCTAGAAGGATCTTGACTCTCCTAGTTCTGCTACTCGATACTAGGGCGCTAGTGGTAACTAGTGTTGCCATATAGTAAGACATTAATGGCGCGCAACACTGCCCCCTAAGACATGCCTCGTCGAGCATTATTGGCCCCATAATAACGCGCCAGTCGATCACATGGACGACCTTAGTACCTCTTGCACCTTCTGTATCCGGTAGGTTACGTCATTGATCCTTGTCACAATCCGGTACGGTCCGTCCCATTTAGCTTGAAGCTTAGGGATTTCCTGCTGCTGCGAACTGGATTGTGTAACCACACTGTTGAACCTTCGTCAAACCCTTTGTTGTTCATTTTGCGACACCAGTCCTCGACATCGTCACGACAGTGGACCCAGTAAAACCGTTTTCGGATCTTCAGTAAGTTCGTTTAACTCCCAGGTGGCCTCCTGAACAACCATTATGGTACAGCTGTAGAACATCCGGTACTTTAGCTTTAGGGACAACCATTTGCAAATGACAACTGTCTCCCCATTTTCATTTACAGCACAGGACTCCATCCTGAATCAGCAAGCTGTCCCATTGGGCCCAATAGCTTTCGTGGTCGGACTCATCGCTGAGACGTCACTCCACTTAGGCTTGGAGCACTGGCCTTCATCCATTCAAGTCGGCTTGATGTCGGATCTTCCTGCTGTGCATGTTGTGGCTGTCCTTCCACTCATTGCTGAGCTGGTCTGTCCTGAGCATTCTCACAGATACCACTTCCTTACCCTCTTGCCTGGTACAATGCTTGCAATCTTCAGGACAAGGTCTTCTTGACAATGCATCTGCGTTGCCATGAGATTTCCGCTGTGCTGGGCGGGCGGATAGCCGCACTGCCTCGAGATAGTTCACCTTCCTTTCTACAGTTCGCTTAGGGCATCTGGATCAAGATGCCCCTTTCCTGCCATGGCACCTAGGGCTGTATCCTTTATAGATCGCGAACTGCAGCTGCTGCAACCTCCCTGACGCGATGGGATCGATGATCCTGCCGTACGGCTTCCACCTCCAGTGCATGGGCTAACGCGATAAGCGTCTCGTGGTGCGAGCCTCACAGCAGCTCTGACTGGTCGCGGATGCCATCGATGAATGTCTGTACTGGGTTCCCCTACAATGAGCGCAGGTACAGACTGGTATGCTTTTCAGACCAGCTTCTCACCTCAAGGGCCCTGCTGCAGGTTTTCGTTGCTGCGTTGCACGCGATCCTGAGCTGCGCACGAAAGACGTGTTCCAGGTGAGCGTTGCCATATCTCGCCTCCAATGCCTCAAGGAGCTGCTCGTAAGTCACTTCCTTACCGAGCTTCCAGAACAGTTAAGGCCTGGTCACGCAGGCCTAGGGTAAACAGTCATGGCCTGACTTTTTATTCCAGCGTTCGCCTTCATGACAGCCTCGAACTGGATTTTGTAAAGCCGACCAGGAAGATCCCGTCGAACGGCGGCACTTTGAATCCACGTAGCGAGGTGTTGTAGCTACCACGGAAACTGTAATTCCTTCCCAAGTTTGAGGTCGTCCAGCGTTTTCTTTATGTCAGCCATCACGTTGTCAACCCGATTGTTCACTTGGTTGATTGGGTTTCAGCTTCCGACAGGCGGTTGTCATGTTGAGCAACTCTATCCTTCACCTCCCTTATCTCTTTCGAGGTAGCGTGAAGGTCCTTTGCGAGGCATCTGCTCTTCCATACCGCGCGCAGCTGCTCTTCAACCGACGGGCCTGCCTCCTGTCGGCGGGCCTGTTCACTCCTGTCCAGTGGGCCTGCTCCTGCCTGCAGCATCATCATCAGAGCACCTAAGTCAGGTGCTGCAGATGCAAGCTGCAGACAGGCCGGCCTCCGTGGTCGGCAGCTGGCCTCCGACGTCTGCGACGTTGCACCACCAAATCGTCTCTGGTCCGTCTCCTGTTGGCGTTGACGGGTACGGATACCCTCCGTGTCATCTTTAGGTAAAATCGGCATGATTTGATCCCACTGACACCAATTGTTACGAGCTTGGGGTTCGAGGACAATTAAAACTGCCAGTGAATTACCAAAATTGACACTTTAATTATAGAACACTAAATACAACACCACACTAATAACAAAACACAATTATACTACTGATCACTTTAATTCCCAGTTGTATCGCTTCGAAGTCTTCCTTGTATCGCCAATTCAATACTCCCCGGTCGTGGTTTATACCGGCCTTATAGCGCCCCTCAGATACTTTCAGAACCTTCTACTGGAAACATATAGAATGTGCAGTACATATCGGTCCCGAAATTTCTAGAAGGATCTTGACTCTCCTAGTTCACTACTCGATACTAGAGGCGCTAGTGGTAACTAGTGTTGCCATATGTAAGACATTAATAGTGGCGCGCAACAATATCAATACTAACCATCTTTCATTATGTATATATTTTCGCCAAAAATGTAATGATTTGAGATTATAAAACGCATTCGAATTTAGATCAAATATAACACAGCATTATCATAAAACAGTTTTCTTTTTAAATCACGTAAATCGTTTTCGTAGATTACAAGTTGTCGTCGACGCCATAACACCGCGCGAGCTTACTGGTATAGCGCCAGACAGCTGTCAACTGAGTCTAAAGGTTAAAATTAGTAGTTTATTAATGAATTAATGGAATGTCATTACATTTCTTGAAAAGTTTACTGGTGCATAAAATATATTTTTTACGAACTCGTACAATACGAAATCATAATAGGCAGCGACGACAGTGACAATGATAGTTACGAGACTGATTCTGAAACTGGACCGACATCCTCCAAAATAGCAAGAGCTGGACGATAACGTAAGTATTACTAACAAAAGTTCAAAGATGAGTGGTTATATTATGTTACTTTATTATTTTTACATTATTTAAATCGCCTCTTTCTTGGTACACACAGTTAAGTAATGTTTTCATTGTTTACAGATAGCTCAGCTGAAGGACCAAAGTGTATTTTCTCCATTTTGGTATTTAAATTTCTGTCCACATTTATGTTGAACATTCTGCCCTTGCTCCACTTCAATGTTGCATGTGAGAGATTGTTCAATCAACTTGAAATCGAACAAAAAGAAAGAGACTGATTACAAAGACTATAAAATAAAACACTGGCTCAACAATCTATTCACCGAAATGGAAATTGTGTTGATTTTTACACCATCGAAAGACATGATTAAAAAATGATTTCGTCATTTTATGACCAAGAAGTGAAACTTTTGGAAGAATAATTTATTTCTAACAATAAAAATCTATACCACGTTGTATTTTGTTTTACATTGACACGGTAATATACACTGTTATTTAAAATAAATCTAAGGTAATTTTACTTAAAATACGGAAATTTTTGTCTGCTAACACGGTAGTTTGCAATTTTCATCTGGTAACATTGATTGAAGCGTGAGGAACTCAAACTATTAAAGTGGAAACACTTTCCCGGCTCGCGTCATTTATTGCTACATATTTATTTATCTATGATTTATTGTTTGATTTTGACATTACATATTTTTAACCAATTTAGTAACAAATTATCATTAACTTTAAACTTCCATTAATGTTCAACAACTCTTCAAAATAGAAATATAACAGTATATAATAAACAAAATTGCAAGCTACGGTAGTTAACAAAAATTATTATATTTCGAAGATGACTTCCATCATCAAATTACACTGTCTTTCTGGAGCTGGTGATGAATCTCCACCCTGTTACGTTCTTCAAATAGATGAATTTAAGTTTCTTCTAGATTGCGGTTGGGACGAAAAATTTGATATAGATTTTATAAAAGAGTTGAAAAGGTGAGATTTTTAGGTTATGTTTTTGTATTTAAACTTTAAACTGTAATGGCACGTTTAAGGCGGCTATCTAGGGTGTACAGCGATCGGGGCAATATCAGAAATGTCTCTACAGTCTACACACATGCCTGCCCTTCATTATGAGAGTGTACGTCTCGCTGGACACACACGCATTGAAAATGGCGCCAGTTTTATCGAAATATCAATGAATCGGTATATATAACCTTGACTTTTTTGTCTATAGAATAAGGGTGACAAATTAGCACAGTCACCTGATGGTAAGTGGATACAGTGGTCCATAGACATCCACATTTATCGATAAAACAACAAATTAATAATTACAACCATAATATAGTGCTTTAATTGTGCTTATAAGCTGCAGCATGGCTCTACCACGTTCAAATAACGTTCTTTCTGCGGTGCTACCGCAAAAAAAGACAAAAAGGAGATACTGGGTGAAGAAGTCGCTCTTTATACACTACTATCACCAGTGACCAGAATGTTTCACATTCTTTACTGGTATCCAATGTGACTTGCAGTCTCATGTGTGCTCCGTGCAAAAGTCGATAACAAACTGATTGAAATTGCCCCAATTGCGCTACACACTCAATAGGGGCAGCTATGATCTAGGGAGCAAGGAAAGATTGCGCCCCGGCCGCAGGGTCGACTTTGGATATTGCCCCTGCTTGCATACACACATTACAATTAAGGAGGCAATTAAGGGTCATCCCCACACCTACACCCTAGATTGCCCCTGCGGCAGGCAAGTGAGTATCCGCCTTTAGATTATCATACGAGCAACTCGCCGAGTTATTTGTGGACGAGTACGACGCGTTTACATATTCGGCTGTATTCATTCAACTTAGATCTTGTAAACATGGATGACGTGCCTCTCCTTGATATGAATTTGTGTATTTACTATTTATAGACTCACAAATATTTATTTTATGAATAATTATTTTAAACCCATATCTAGGATCCCATATCAGGTGTTCTCCTTGATTAAGTTCTTTTTTTTTGGGATAACGTTAGCCCTACACTACGATTTTCTCCTGTATTGTGGACCATAGAAATACTTGTTCTTTGGGGGATTCGAACCCGTCGCCCCCAGCGCAACAATTCATTGCTAAGCCACAAAGCCGTCAATAAAAAAAATAAAAAAATAGTGGACTTGTTAGTCCAATCCATCACAGTTGATAAATATTTTTCTTATTATTTTTTTTTTTATTATTTTATAAGAAAAATAACCACCTTCAACAAAGTTCACGGGTCAAGCGAATAATGACGAGTATGTTAAAAACGATACGAATACACACGACGAGCATTCCTTTGACTCTTGCTAAAAACCCGACATCGAGTGGAGAACAGGCGAATACTCGGGTTGAGTAGCAAGAACACCCATACAAGGCATTTACATGTCCGTAATGCCTACTCGTCTGGGCTTGGCGAGTATCTAAACATTGCATTATATCAGTATTAATGAAGATTAAAGACTACTATTAAATGTGGCTTTACAATAATTTTACAAATTTTTAGGCATGTCAATAGTATCGATGCTGTCCTTCTTTCTCACTCGGATCCTCTTCACCTTGGTGCCTTACCATTTGCAGTTGGTCAACTTGGCCTCAACTGTCCAATATATGCCACTCTTCCTGTGTACAAGATGGGTCAAATGTTTATGTATGATTTGTATCAGTCACATCGGAATGTATCAGATTTTGATTTGTTCACACTGGATGATGTGGATGCAGCTTTTGATAGGATTACACAGTTAAAATACAATCAGAGTGTTGATATGAAAGGTATGTATTATAAATAGATGTATTTTAATTATATAATTAAATAATATTAACTTCTTAAAGCTTTCATGTGTTGATGTCCTGCCTCATCCCAATTTAATCACAGCACATTTATAATAACTTAATTTTATACAAAATTTCATTTTGATAAGAGAATTTAATTTTACTAATATTTAAGTTAACAATACTGAAGCTGTTTCATGCAAATTATTACTTGAATGGCAGAAGTGACTTTATTGCTTTTTAAGATATAATGTTTGTAATTAAGAATAATATATTGGGGTTATGCGTAATCCATACAAATAATATAAACATATTCCTCTGTTTATTTTTGCAATACAATCTATATCTACTACTGCTAAGTTACAGGTTTTTTTTTTATAAGTTTTTAAATTAATTATTTCATAAACTAGGAACCTTCTCAAATTCCTAAATTTGCTCTGTTATAATGCTGATTCAGTAAACAATTTTAAGATGGTAGACCCATGGCATTGCTATGTTATGGTTGCAGCAATAATGGATCGGCTCGACTGGTTAAGGACAACACACACAATACCAGTGTAAATTAGTAGCTTAATACCGTTTTGTATGATCAGTGTAAATAACTGGAGACCCTTAGTAGTACCAAGTCATTCTATCATAGTCTTCTGGGATGACAACACATCTAGATCTTAATTCTTAATTAGGGATAGATATGGGTGTCTATGGGCCACAGCATCCACTCACCATCCATGGTCTCTCTTTCTTTTTTTTCCTTTTTATAGCGGTTTGGTAAAATTCGACAATGACATATTGAGTGGAAGATGAAAGCTTATTAGTTTAATTAAAATAAGGGTCTGTGATAATACAAGGATTTAGTTTTCCTCCTAGAATTTTGACAAATCAATCTGTTGAATTACCTAGAACAAATGACAAACACATGTGTTCATGTGAGAATATTATTAGTATGTTAAAAGTGACAAGGATTTAAAGTTTCATGTTATTAGTATTAATAAAATCACATAAAATATACAGAAAAGGAGTACTTGTATATGTTAAAGAGAATTAAAATCTAAAGGTCGAGAATATAAGGAGGTAATCATAAGGGAGGAGGATGGTTTGGGACAGTTGAAAAAATGGTTTGTGGAACCTTCATTCAAAGCCACATTCACACAATGAGCTATCCTAACTCTGATTTTTGCCAATGTACATGTATTAAGCATCGATAATCTACAGATGATTGATTTATGTATTTGCTTTGTTAAATTAAAAAACCAAGGCTTGTGAGGAATAACCTCTTGGATGGCATATAGTGCTCACCCTTAACATTTTGGATACTTCCCACAATTTATTCAATTTCATTCAGTTTCCTCTTTTAGCTAGCAAAATTAGGTCATGTGAGTAAATAAATTTTGTAGAATGCCATTAGCAATTGCATTTTAGCAGTACATCAGCTGTTTCGTTTCTATAGATACCACTGTGGCCAGGGATCCAGGCTACTGAAACATGGATTCCGTTAAGATGGCATCTGAACAGGGTATTTTTATTTTGAAATTAGTGGAAATTTATGTTTGTTATGGAATTGATTGGACAAAATAGCTAGCAACTTTTTGAATCTGTGAAAATACTGTTTTATTAAGATTATGTGACTCGACATATAACAAAACTTCACTGATTGCTGTTACTTCACCAGTAAAAGTGGAGGATAGTGAGGCATTTAAAGTTAAGAATGATTTTGAACTTAGGATCCAAACAGCAGCTCAGTATAGTCTTCATCAGACTGTTTGGAGCGCCTGTACCTGACAAGCCAATCTTTAAATGTTTTTCTACAATTTCTTTTAATTTTAAATTTGCCATTGGAGAATATGTTTCTACCTAAATCTAGATGGATGTCAGGTTGGTAAAAAAATTGCCTCGTAAGGAACATCAAAGTGGATTTATTTCATTGAAAGATTGGGTAGAAACTGAAGAATTACAAAACTTTTGAATAAGCAGGAGAATCATATGGGTCCAGAAACGGCCAAGATGAGATATACTCTGAAAGAAGATGCAATTTAGGATGGGGATGCTTTCTCAATCTTAAGGAGGATCTCGCCTCAACCTGAAGAACATTTATTGGTAGGATTTCATTGCCCTGTAATAATGCAAAGGCATTTTCAATTGAATTTTGTCCATTACTCTCAGGGATGATTTATTGCAAGGCTCAAAGAAAACATCCATAGTCAAGGTGGCTTCGTATTAGAGTATTATACAGTAATTTCTGAGAAAAAGGATGGGTCCCCACCAAACACCAGACAAAGACCGAAGAATATTTATATTTTTTTCGCATTTTTGTCATATATATTCAATGTGATGATTGAGGATACCTCCCAAAAATTTAACATTGCCTCTAAATGGAATAGGTTGATTATAATATACAACAGATATATCGGGAACTCGCCTTTGATAGGAAAAGATCACCACACTGCTTTTGGCCACAGATAAGGAAAGACCATGATTAGTTAACCATTCTTGTAAATAGTTCATGGATGAGTTTAGACGGGAACATGCCACTGTGAAGTTGTTTAAAGAGATGTATAGAGCTAAATTGTCTGCATATTGAAGGATATTACAAAAAGAATTCACTGAAAGTTCTAAATCAGTATATATCCTAGAATAAAGGAAGAGGATTAAGCACTGAGCCTTGTGAAGTCCTTTTCATATAGTTTTGGAGGAAGGGGAAATTTGAACATTTATAGATATGGATCTAGAAGAGAAAAGTTAGAGACATAATGATCTATGCTCACTGGAATGCTCAAATTAAGCATTTTCTGCCTGAGCACAGGAAGGCTGCACTATCATATGCAGACGAAATATCCAGAAACTCCTATAAGAATTCATGTTTTGAAAAAGCAATGCGAATATCTGTGAGCAAGTACTAAGGAGCTATCCAGTACTTAAGCTTTTCGGAAACCGAAATTAGCTTTAAGTGAACATTATTCCTTTCAAAAACCATTCCAAGCGATTTTATTAGATGTTCCAAGATCTTTGCCAAAGTACATGAAAGGGCAATAGGTCGGTAACTGGAAGGGTCAATGCTAGACTTACCTGGTTTGAGAATGGGCAAAATGATTTGGGATTTCCATTCAGCAGGAGGAGCACCAATAATATAAATAAAATTTAAAAGGATAGTAAGACAGTTTTAGTATTCTCACTACTATTAATTATAAACGAATAAGGAATCCCATCAATACCTGGCGAGGAGTCTTTAAGGCCATTGAGAACAGTAAACAATTCCTGAGAAGAAAAGGGGGAATCAAATTTATCATGTTTTTTTTTATATAGGAGAGGGGGCAAACGAGCATGCGGCTCACCTGATGGTAAGTGACTACCGCCGCCCATGAACAACTGCAACACCAGGGAACAGAGGAATTGCAGATGCGTTGCCGGCCTTTTAAAAGGGTAGGCTCTTTTCTTGAAGGTCCCTAAGTCATATCGGGTGGAAAATCGCTGGTGGTAACTATTCCACAAGGAAGTTGTGCGAGAAAACATCTTCTAAATCACAGTGGTGGACTGGATGATATCAGGTTCTGCCGCGATGTGCGTTCGTGAAATGTGGCGGCTGGGATTAATCCGAACAATTCCTCAGAGCACTCCCGTGGTAAATGCGAAAGAAAATGCAAAGAGATGCAACATCTCTTCGCAGCGCCAATGAATCGAGCCGATCGGAAAGGACTCGGCCGTCGACCATTCGAGCCGCTCTGCGCTGGATGCGGTCAAGTGAAAGAGCTGGCACTGGGGCCCCAGCCAGAGATGGGAACAGTATTCCATGTGAGGCCGAACCTGCGCCTTGTAAAGTTGCAGGCGTTGTGCCGGCATGAAATACTGTCCGCTCTGCTGAGCACGCCAAGCTTTTAGAGGCCAATTTGGCTTCTCTTCCAAGTGACCGCAAACTGCGTCACTCGATATGTCGACGCCGAGGATTCGATACTGGCTGAGGCAACAGGGAGTGCCTTGAAACTGAGGAGATACGACAAAGGGTTCTTTTGGCGGTAAACGCGCAAACTTGTGTCTGAGGATTAAACTGGACTGATTTAGTCGCCCCAATCCGAGACTTTGTTCAGCAAAGACTCGACTTCGAACTAAGTTTGTTCCGGTACTCAGCGACTTTTCGAGAAATATTCGCACGGCCGGCGTATAGAGCATCACAGTGCTATCATCCGCAT
The DNA here is from genome assembly GCA_029286625.1 of Parnassius orleans. Taxonomy (NCBI): domain Eukaryota; kingdom Metazoa; phylum Arthropoda; class Insecta; order Lepidoptera; family Papilionidae; genus Parnassius; species Parnassius orleans. Next base: position 119,625 of record JAGSMP010000126.1, read on the forward strand.
AGCAATAGATGCTACCGGTTTGCAACATATCATTGATATGCAGAAGAAACAGTGTTGGTGATAGCACGCAGCCTTGTGGAACACCAGCGTTAATAAACATGGTCGGGCATGCACCGTCTACAACGACCTTGATGCTCCGATCTGCAAAAGCTGGTGATCAATTGCACAATTTCTCAGGAAGCCCATAGGAAGGAGCTTCGTAAGAAGCGCTTTGTGCCAAACCCGATCGAAAGCCTTGCAATGTCCAAACTAACGGCCAATGCCTCCCCTGGACTCTACTGCCTCCGCCCATCTGAGTCAGGTAGACCAAAAGATCACCAGTCGACCGGCACGAAAACCATATTGGCGGTCACTAATCAGCTGGTGATCCTCAAGGTACCACATGAGCTGGCAGTTTATAATGGATTCCATTATTTTGGAGAACAAGCGATAGGCCTGTAGTTGGACAGGTCTGAGCGGTCGCCTTTTTGGGGATCAGTTGGACAAAGCTGTCTTCCATGATTTCGGACTTTCGTCTTTTCCGGTACTCCTACTCCCTAGGCGTAGGGGTAGGAGTACCAGAAAAAACTGCGATCGGCTCAGTGCCAACTCCGGAGCACACGTCCTCCAGCACAATTGGGGATTCCGTCAGGCCCACTCGACTTATGGATGTCCAGGAGAGGTGCTTTGGCGAGCGCTGTGAGAACCGAACATCCGGCATGGAACACTCACACCGCGGGATGGCCGGCGGTGTTCTCCCCGGCATCAAGAGTCGAGTTGGACGCAAAAGTGAGCCTAAAAGTCAGCTTTCTCTTTTGCGTCGTGGGCCAGTGAGTCATCCTCCTGTGCAGAGATGGTAGTGATGGCTTACAGAATTCCTTGGACAGCCTTGGCGAGACCAGAATGCACGGGTTCCCGAGAAGGCGAACTAGTTTCTCTGCCAATTCTGCCTATGTGCTCTGACTTTGCCTTGGCAATAACACTTTTGAAGGACCTGGAGGCGAAGTTATACTTCTTTTTAAGCATGCTGGTGTTTACATCCCGAGCCGCCGAAGCCTCAGCCCAGGCCTGATAGCACTCCTGCTTACTGCGTAATGCAGTCTTACAGGAGCGACCAAATCATCATGTATTTGTAAAGAAGCAGAATTAAAAACTAGGCATTCATCATAAGATGGGACTGTCTGTGGTGCAAGTTTATGGGAGAATTCATCTATCCATGGGGAAGGATCATTAGAAATTACATTTTCACTGAAAACTGCACAGCGATATTTTTTAACATTTCTCCAGACCAAAGATGGGAGAGTCCTAGGTGACAGTGACTCACAGAACTTAAACCAACCAGTTCGCTTTTTGTCTGACAGTAATTTTAAGGTGTCTGCAGCAATTTTTTTATAAGAGATATAATTCATAGAACGGGAGTATATTAATTCAGCCTCTTTTCTTCTCGTACAAGCTGCTGAACAATCTTGGTCCCACCAAGGAGGGGAAGGATAATTATTTTTTGAATGTTTTTTTTGAGGGGATTGACTTATTAGCAGCAGAAAGAATTGCATTTCTGAACTCTATATATACCGGAACAATGTTATCCTTGTTAATTGGGGGAAGAGTTGACACCTCTCGTTCTAAAACTGAAGAATATAATTGCCAATTAGCTTTGGATAGATTATACTTTAGTCTGGGAAAATTTATTCTAGGGAAGTAGGAGGTGATGAATATAGGAAATGGTCACTGCCATGGCTAGAAGGTAATATTTGCCACAAAAGAAGGGAAGCAATATCTGGGGAACAGAAAGTTAGGTCAACGGCACTTCTAACATTTTGTAATGGGGATACTCGACGAGTAGGAGGCCCGTCATTTAGAATACAGAGATTAAAATTATCAATAAGATCTAAAAATAAGGGAGCCAGTGAATCACAAAGATGGGAGCCCCAAACAGTATGATGCATATTAAAATCTAAAATAACCATAGGAGGTGACAGAGAAGAAATAAGTGTTGCAAGTTCTGTTAAGACATTTACATCAGGATTAGGAATGTAAACAAGAGAGAATAGAGATATCAATGACCTTAATAGCAATAGCATTTATTGCTGGACTATGCGAAGGGAGAGAAATTTGTGAAAATGTAACTGTTCTTGAAATGAAAATAGAGGTACCAGCACGACCGTCACTCCTATCATCCTGGATGCATGCGTAGCCTGAAACCCCAAAATGAGACTCAGGCCTAAGCCACGTCTCCTGGATGGCAAGAATGAAGGGATGAAATTTATTAAGGAGGTAAATGAGTTAATTTTTTTTATTTCTAATGCTCCGACTATTCCATTGAGTAATTGGTGGGACAGCGTATGTTAAGGGCTAAGGAGGAAAGCTCAGTAAGTTTCTGACGTAAATTACATGGAACTAAGGCACATCCATTAGATAAAGAAGAGGCAGGGGTTTCAGTAATTGCATGATGAGCAGATTTGTCATATCCAATACCTGATGCTGGGTTCGGAGAATGTCTGGCAATGAATATAGTTTTTCTATGGGAGGAGATTTGGGATGAGGAAGATAATGATGTAGATAGATCACTTGGTACAGTATGGGAGATTTGTTGGATATTAGGATTGAGAGCTCTTGTGGTGTCAGCAGAAGATCTTCTCACTGGAGGGAATGTTGCTGAGGCTTCCTAGTAACAAATATTTTCTTGAGACATTACTAATTTTAGAGATTTTTGTCTGGAGTGTTCAGGTCAAGAAGGATCTTTTGCTGAATGGGAACCAGAGCAAAATAAGCAAGTAGGAGTTAGGCGAGAACAAGATACTCCTTCATGGTTTTGAGCGCATATAAAACAGCGAGGGGAGGACCCTACACTGGGAAGTTAAATGTCCAAATCCAAAACATAGGTCTCTATGGGCATTGATGTATAAAAACAGTAAATATGAGTTGGTAATTTTTGTCCTGAGAAAGTCAAAACAACAGTCTGAGTGGGGATCCAAATTGGATTATTGCTCTCATTAACAGATCGTCTATTCAGTCGGCGTGCTTTGATAACTTTACCAAAACCAGAGGGGACTTTAATGGAAATGACTAATTCTTCTAATTGAACACTTACACCCACTCTACAGGAACCTGTCTAACTATTCCCATTCGAGTGACATTATATGAGGGTATCACAGTTTTATATTTGGCTGCCGAAAGGGCTGGATGATCGATAAAAGTATTGGCGTCGGCTTCACTTTTAAATTCAACAGATATTCTGTTGCGTCCTACTCGCTTGACGCCATCGCAAACAATATTTTTGATATTATTGTGAAAAAGGAAATGGCCAAATATAATAGGTTTTAACACTGTTCCGGATAATAATTCATTCGCTATTTTACTCACATGTTTAGACTTTTTTTTCAATATAATCAGGGTGGGTATATATAGATTGGATCGATGGTAAAGGTTGTGCTGGGTTTATTATCAACCTTTTTTGTGGGCTAATTGTATCACTAATGCTTTGCCGTCGTTTGCGATTAATTTGCTCAATGTTACTCGTATCCACTGATACGGGAGGACGAGGATTATCGGAACACCATCCGGATCGGGAGCATCCTCCTCCATTTTATTTAAGGAAATCACATATAAATCTAAACTACTAATCAACACTTACTTTTAAAACCACAACCAACACAAATTAAGATCAATTAAAGCAAATCAACAGTTCTGCAATTTAAAAAAAAACGCCTAAAATAGCACGAAACTTGTTATCTCACTCGACTCCCCCAGTATTTATCGTCACATGGTCTATGTTCTTGTTTGTCACATTTATTCTACAAAAATTAATCAAACAAACATTAAAAGAAAAACATACAGTCACAAAATATCTTATATTACTCTCCCAAAAAATCAATTAAGATCTGAAGAGAAGGGAATATAAGTGATGATTTTTAAATTTATTTCTAATTCAGATTTTATTTCTCTTGGTTGTCTAGTTTTGTTGTTCAGGCACAGTGTGAAATAATAGATTGTTAATAACCTATTCTTCAAATTTAATGCAGCCCAGATAATATTATAAGATTTTTCCTTTGATTACATTTTAATTAAAAGAAAATTTAAAATATTTTAATGTTGCAAGAAACCTCCCCTCCCCCAACACAATTTTTTGTTTCGAATTTGAAAAGTTAAGTTAAAGTTACAGCCTATATATGTCCCACTGCTGGGTACAGGCCTCTTCTCATTTCTGAGAGGGTTTTAGGGCAAGGAAGTGTCCGCCGCGCTGCCCCAATGCGTGTTGGCGAACTTCACATGTTTTCGGAATATTTTTTTTCTTATTTCTCAGACATGCAGGTTTCCTCACGATGTTTTCCTTCACCGCCGAGCACGTGGTAAATCAGCACTTAAAATTGCAATTAACAATTTCATTGGTGCCGGCGGGGATCGAACCCGGGTTGCTCGTTTCGAATTTACACATTTTTAATTATGGTTGGTTTTGGAGACCTAAATATAACAAGCAAATCTTATATTTTACTATATCACTAATGTACCACTTTAGTAATAAATCTTAAAAATGTTTAAATGAAAATGCTATAGCAAAAATATACTATCAGTGAAAATGCAGATCCATGACAACATACACTATTATGTATTATGTATTTAATATTGTTAAAACACAGGCAATACATGTCATAATAGTTGGAGTACCTGTCTACTCTATGGTAGGTCCTAAACTGAAATTCTATAGTTTTGATTTTAACAAGGAATTGTGACACAAGGTGCTAAACAGCATCACAACATTACTCACATTATTAATAGTGAGAAAATTAGAATAAAATCATAGAAATATAAAAAACAGGAGAAGTGGCAAGGGGGCGTGTCTGTGTCTACACGCTATGATCAAAATGACGGCTCCGTGGCGCAGTGGCTTAGCAACTGAGTTGCAGCGCTAAGGGCCGCGGGTTTGAATCCCGCACGGAACAAGTATTTGTATGGCCTACAAATAATTGTTTCGGGTCTGGATGTTTGTCCTTGTGAATTTATGTTTGCCCCCACGACACAGGAGAAAATCCTAGTGCGGAGGTTACGTTTAAAAAAAATGCTCAAGTTCTATGCAGATGGCTGTCTCCGCAAAATAGTGCGCTTTCGACCGTCATCGTGATACATTATCAGAATGCCGCATTGGTCAGTGGTTTCTTATAAAAACCGAAGCCAAAACAAAAACTTTGTAAATCATGAAAAACAGCAAATCGTAAAATATTTCTTGCTCTTACTACGTTATTTTTGTTTTCAAATATCACAGCCACTGAACTACTTTTGCAGTAAATACATTGCTCCTTACCCACTACCTAAGTATATCATCTTTTAACTATTATTTATTCTGTGCTATTATTTATTCTGTGTTATTATTTATTCTGTGTTATTATTTATTCTGTGGTATATCGCTAAGTGACTCGGCAAGCAATGTAAATAACACAAAACGATATTTTTTTATGTGGATGCATCGCATAGTACGGCCGCTGTATCTTGCTACGAGTTAGTGATGTGCTTGTACAAATCCACTAACGTAGGCTATCTATAGCTATAGGAGTAAGAAGTAGTGCGGTGCATGGTAAATGCATGCTGTAATTGTAGGGATAAGGTAATAATTGATTGCATCGTACGTTCTAATTTATAAAATGCGGGTGTGTGCGTGACTTCGTATCTAATGCTTTTTCTGATCTGCATGTGTAGTAGTTGACGCGTGGTAGGTGCCAACTAAAGACACCGGATTCCGATACATTTTAAACTACCGGAAATATTTCCTTCTATCTTATATCTATGAATAAAATACTATTCATTGTGACTGAAATTAATTTACGTTAATATTTTTTTGCAGGTAAAGGGCATGGATTGAGAATTACCCCCATACCTGCAGGCCACTCTCTTGGTGGAACGGTATGGCGTATAGTGGCGCCGGGCGAAGAAGATATAGTGTACGCACCAGACTTCAATCATAAGAAAGAACGGCATCTTAATGGCTGTGAAATTGAGAAAATAATGAGACCGTCTTTGCTGTTGCTTGGTGCAGCAAATGCTGATTATGTGCAACAGAGACGGAGAATGAGGGATGAGAAGCTTATGAGTTCGTATTTGTTTCTTTTCTTTTGGACATTATTTTTCTTTAGATGCGTGGAGGGCAATTTTGCCGCAATTTATAATACATGTATATCATTTTAGTTTTAAGAAAAGCAATTTTTATTTAAAATTAATACAACACCTTTATCATTCGGATGAAAGGCTATGAGGCTGTGTCAGAAAAATTAGGGCAATCACAATTACACACTTTATTTTTCACATTATTATAATCCCGCTGAGATTCTAACCTGGAATTTATAACCAGATTCTATATTTACTATGACAAGCAGCCGCCAGATTTTACTTTTAAGGCTGCTCTAGTCAATCATTTTTCCACAATTAACTAGATAAAAAAAATACAATGTTCAACAGTGGACTTTTGATGGGCTATTACAGCCTATATTATAGCCTATAGACAGATGATGACGATGATGTTATGATATTACATAATACTGTACTTAAACTTGTAGTGGTGTTTCAGTGTAAGAATATTCACTACCACATATCATCCCATGGATGTCGTAAGAGGCGACAGAGGGAAACTGAACCAAGAGATGGCCAGCAGCATCTTCTTAATAACTACTGAAATGCGTTTGGCAACTATGGCAAATATCCCCCCTAGGGGGGATCCAAACTATTGGGGAGGAATGTATTCAGCAGTGGACTTTGGATTGACTGTTATGATTGATTTTGATTGGCTGATACTGCATGCGTAACTGTACTGTGCCCAATTGTGCAGCGCACTTATGCGAAATATTTTTATTGTTTTTTTTTTACTTATACAAGCTTATGCTTGTACTTACATTTCCACCTGATGGTAAATAGTGATGAAAAGCCCTAAATGGTAAATTGCACTGTCTCAGCATACAAAAGCCTATTCGTTCTCGCCTTGAAAACGCCCAGAGAGTAATCGCACGGAAAGATAGTCACGGATTATTTCACTAAAGACGAATTTTTATAATAATAATGACACTGTTTATCCCAGCAACAATACTTAGCACTCTCCGCGGAGGAGGCTGCGTTTTGGTGTGCACGGACACGGCTGGCCGAGTACTGGAGCTGGCTCACATGCTGGACCAGCTGTGGCGCAACAAGGACTCGGGACTCGTCGCATACTCACTGCTCCTGCTCTCCAATGTCAGCTACAATGTCCTTGAGTTTGCCAAGTCACAGGTCAGTACTTTACTGTACAGTACTTTACAGTAGCTTTACTGTGCTATAGTTCCTTTTCTATCTTGATCTCTGTTTATAGATACCACTTTCTTACCTATTCAAGCAACTTTAAAAAAAGGATATATATGTGGTAGAGCCATGCTGCTGCTATATTATGGTTGTAACATGAATGGGTCAACTCGACTGGGGTAGGACCTCGCTCTCACAGAATATCAGTGTAAAATAGCAGCTTAATACTGCTGTGTTTCATATGGTGAGTGTAAGGAACCGAAGACTCTTTTTACTGGAAACTAGGCATTCTACACTAGGGTAATTTTGATTCTTAATCGAGGGTAAATGTAGATGTCTATGGGCCACGGCATCCACTTACCATCAGGTGGACAGTGTGCTTGTCTGTCACGCTTATTTTATAAAAAAGGAAGTTCTCAATTTGAGGAAATATTTTTTTATGTATGATCAGAGACAATGGACTCTAGAAAGAAAGAAACTTTATTTTGGCACAGACCATTGACCTACACAACAAGATACTTATAAAATAATATATATAATAATATAAACACTCACGCCTGTCACCCAGAGGGGTAGGCAGAGACTATGGACTTCCATTTGGCACGATCCTGACACACCTCTCTCGCCTCCTCCACATCCATATACCTACGCATACACGCTCGTCGGTTAAGGGTACTCTTAATTTGGCCCATTTTCAATATATCGCCAATTTGGTCGATAAATTTTCGCCTAGGGCGTCCCGTCCAGACTCTGCCGTTCACCTCTGACACATAAATTTGCTTTGTCACTCTTTCCTCATTCATTCTTTCTACATGACCAAACCACCGAAGCATTCCTTTCTTAATCCTGGTCACAACATCGTCTTGCAAACCACACTCTTCTCTTATCCCACAATTTCTCACTCTGTCATTTAGATTCAACCCTAATATACTCCTTAATGACCGCATTTCTACAGCATTTATTCTACTCTCGTGCTTCTTCTGCCACACCCAACTTTCACTACCATACATTAAAGTAGAGACTAACACAGCATTGTGAATTGCCATACGTGCCTTTTTGGACACATTCTGACTTTCCACAATACAGTGTAGATCCCCATTTACTCTATTTCCTGCGTTCACTCGTTCTATATCCTTATCATATCTACCAAAGATACTTATATCATAACAAAAATAAGATACTTATATATAACAAAAATACGAAAACATAATAAATTTGGCTATGTAAGTTGAAGGCATGCTTAAAAAGGTCATTTAAAGACACTCAGCATGAGTTGTGACCAAACCACAATGCTGATTTTCCATAATGACCAAAAAAAACTCTTAAACACTGGAAGTGTAATTTTGAACAAAATCCACGGAAATTTGTCGCAACATCAACAAATTATCTTAAGTATTCGAATGAAAAAACAACACGTGCTAACAGCCCAATTAGATGCGGTCGCGTACCACGCTGTATTCCGGCAAGTGCGGTGATTAGTTAGAATTATAGTACAAAGAGCATAATATATAAGGCGGATCTAATTTCATGTTGCTTTGCTATTATTATGTTATCGTTTCCGAGCTTTGTACGTTGGTATATAAGTTCAATAAAAGTCTATACATGTTTGGTATAATTATTTATTTCATTTTTATTTAAAAAATATTGATTACTTTTATTGGAAAAAAACCTTTTATACGTGGTAGAGCCATGCTGCAGCTATATTAGTAGTATAGTTGTAGCATGAATGGGTCTGCTCGACCGGGGAAGGACCACGCTCTCACAGAATATCAGCGTAAAATAGCAGCTTAACGCTGCTGTGTTTCGTATGGTGAGTGTAGAGAACCGGAGACCCTTTTTACTGGAATAGAGGCATCACATCTTAGTCCTCATGGGTGACAACGCATCTGCATTTTGATTCGCAAACGAGGATAGATGTAGATGTCTATGGGCCACAGCAACCACTTACCATCAGGTGGACTCTGGGATCGTTTGTCACCCTATCCTATAAAAAAAACCTAAATTTATAAAAATAAAAATGATTCCTTAACTTTAAAAAAAATGAAAAGAAATATATAGATTTCTTTAACATGCCATTGCCTGTACGCAAGTAATGAATGCCTTCGTCTTCAAAATGTGTCGAGCACCCCCTACTGGTATAAGTTGACAACCGGCCATCCTCTCTTCTTATTATTATTTTCATTTTCGTTCTACGCTTAGTACGTAGGTATAATAGGTGATTTCAATAAAAGTCTATACGCGTTAGATATAATATATCGTAAGCAGTTATTCCACTTCTGATGTTAGAAATTATCCTCAAAATAATTTAAATAAAAGAACACTACTCGGTAACAAACCATTCTGGAGGCCAATTGTTTAAGATATTTAAGGTGTGAAAGCGGATGCTCAACTTGCTCTCCTGCTCACGCAACCAATCATTATCAGCAACAAAACAGCGCACTGCACCATACATTCAGTATAGAGCAATACAGTTCTACCAACCGTAATATGTTCCCGCCACAATCACACACCGTTGTAACGTGAAGGCCCCAATTACATGATAACACCAAAGTATGCAAACCAACAGCAACACCACCCATCTCAATGTAACACGATCTTCCTTGCCTACACTAGTAGAAAACCCCAACAGGCATTGTAACGACAGTGAGACTCGTAGAATTACAGACTGATCTGTATTAGTCGCCTGCGCGATACTTTATACAGATAGAACAAGTGGGAGATTATAGTTCTACCTTAATTTTGTTCGTATTTCCTTTTTTTTTACCCTCATTCCCAAAAATATAATAAAAATTATTCTTTATCTCTTTACTAAAGAAATATATAGATTTCTTTTCATGTAGATTTCTTTTGCCTGTACGCAAGTAATAAATGTCTTCGTCTTCAAAATGTGTACAGCACACGCTACTGGCATTAGTTGACGACCAGTCATCCTCTTTTCTTTTTAAGCGATTTGATTTTATACATTCTAATTGCCAAATCTCTTTATTGGGGAAACTAAAAGTACATAATTAATCCTTTTAAGAAACTCGTTTAGGATACTTATGTGTTTTGGTTAATGGGATTGTTGATCCTATAAAAAAATCCAGTAAATTTCTATATGTCCCATAGTATCAGCTGAACTGGACCCAGGTGGGAGAAATGGCAGATGTTAATCCCATTTTACAAAAATTAATCTACAAATCTTTTTAGTTGTCATCCTTGATAACTTACATCTAGGTACTTCTTAATTAGGTTCTTTCTATCTTCTACACTACATTACTTCTACACTATAGGAGGTCACTTTTGGTTTTTGGATCGAAATGCTTTTATTTTAAATTATTATTATGGGGTATTTATAGAGTATTCTCATCTGGTTGGGCTGAATAAATATATTAAAGGAAATAATAAATAATTATAAATATATATTTAATATACTAACATAAATAAATAAAGTCCCAACCAGATTTGACGGCTCCGTGGCGCAGTGGCTTAGCAATGAGTTGTTGCGCTGGGGCCGCAGGTTCGAATCCCGCACGGAACAAGTATTTGTATGGCCTACAATAATTGTTCCGGGTCTGATGTTTGTCCTCGTGCAATTTATGTTTGTAAACTGCCTCCACGATACAGGAGAAAATCCTAGTGTGGGGTAACGTTTTAAACAAAAAAAAAAAAAAAAAAAAAACCAGATGGAAGCCCTCGGCAGGGGAGACCAAACGGCCGAGGGTTAGGGGGAAAGAGAAAGAAACCGGCGGACGATACGGGCGGTATCAAGGAGCACCGCCTCCTGCATTTGAGCCCGGAGCGGTCCGTCACGGAGTCCCAGTCGCCTCAGATGACCCGAAAGGCTGACCGGGATTAACCCGTTTGCAGAGACGACTACAGGAATAATTTCGGTCTGCAGACCACCCCACATGTCGGTCACCTCGTGAGCCAGGTCGAGATATCTTATCTGCTTCGGCTTTCACGAGGTTCTCGTCATACGGAACGGGAATGTCGACCAAAAATATCCTTGTCTGTGCCCGGTCCATCAGCACAATATCAGACTTATTCGCAAGAATAGTCCTGTCTGTGATGACGGCCCGGTCCCAGTAGAGCCTGGCGCGGTCATTTTCGAGCACGGCTTCCGGCAAGTACTTATAATAAGGCAGTTTCCGATCCACGAAACCGTATTTCAGAGCGAGCTCCTGGTGCAGAATCCTGGCTACTAGGTTGTGTCTGTGCAAATACTCAGAGTTAGAAAGCGTTGAACTAGCGGAGATGACATGCCTAAGTGCCTCACCGGCAGGGCTCGAAACCGGTTTAAATTGAAACCGGTTTCGGTCATTGACCCCAAAACCGGTTTAGTATTTAAACCGGTATTCCTAAACCGGTTTTGTGGAATACCGGTTTTTCACAAATTTAGGTTTAGGTAGTAACAATTAACCGGTTAAAACCAAGCTTTGTAATGTCCCCGCCCTCTCCCTTACCCCGCTTGTATTCAACTTTGTACGGCTGCGCTCTGTTGAATTCACGAAGTTTTGAACGCACGTACGATATATTCATTGCATCAACGCGACTTCCTTATAACGACATCCTCATATTTTTCATCTTTCAGCAATTACCGTATTATAAATAACAGAGATAAGTTTTGTTTATCTCTGTTATTTATAATACGGTTAATTAATTATGCGTTATCTCCACTTTAAAATTAAGTTTCGATATCATGTTTAATTTGACCTTATATATTTATATTGACTTTAATTATATTGAAAGTTTTCTACTAAAATTACGCTTTGCATCTTTAATTCAATGCCTTTAGTTTTAGTAATATATCGCAATAAATGATGAACTTTCTTAACAGAAAACACGATTTTTAAAGTTGATGAAATTATATGTTACAGTATTTGTTCTTTTAGGACTGAAGTGAGGCAGATCAGCAGATTTTTTAGATTTAGAAGCTCGTGATTAGAACCAACCTCTATCTCGGTCTTTGCAAAAACTAATAATTACCACTTCTGAGGTAAATAAAGTTTAATTAGAAGTCGTGTCTTTATACGATAAAAAATTTGTTATTATACATAATAAAAATAAATTACCATTTTTCACATCTCTTTAATGAGGAACTGAAGCATATCTTAATATGTTGTACGTACAAGATGCTACTAAAAATATTAGTTTTTTAAATAGTAGAAGGTAACCACATAGACGAAATTGACTTTACTGATACTGAAGTCAATAAAGAAAGATAATAATTTGAATCTAACAAATCATTATTATTAAAATCGGCTATATTTTGCTGTCGACTGTCACGAAATACATATACTGAAAATTCCTGTCATTTACTAACAGTAATTATTAATAACTCCCAATGAACTAGATACTCAACAGTATAAATCACACTGATATTTACGATCTTGTATTGAATTATAAAAGAGAATGATTAAAAGTGCAACCAAGTTTCCTCACACCTCAAGATCAAAATAATATAGTGATCGCTTTTGAATTTTTTACAACCTTTCATACTTTACCAATATCAAAGAAAATATACACTACGCGAATCAATATGGAATTAAATCTATTTAAATAAATAAAATTGAAGTATCTGTTTGTAATGTCAAAATAACAGATTTTACCAAATACATATTATGAAAGTTGGGTGCGTTGCCGGCCTTTTAGAAGGAGTAAGCTTTTTTCTTGAAGGTCCCTAAGTCGTATCGGTCCGGAAAAATCGCCGGTGGTAAACAATTCCACAGAGAAGTTGAGCAAGGAATTATTTAAGGAATTATTAGTTTTATACGTGGTAGAGCCATGCTGCAGCTATATTAGTAGTATAGCTGTAGCACGAATGGGCTGGCTCTACCGAAGAAGGACCACGCTCTTACAGAATATTAGCGTAAAATAGCAGCTTAACACTGCTGTGTTTCGTATGGTGAGTTTAGAGAACCGGAGACCCTTTTACTGGAAGAGGCATTCCATCTTAGTCCTCACGGGTGACAACGTATCTGCATTTTGATTCGCAAACGAGGATATGTGTAGATATCTAAGGGCCACAGCAACCACTTACCATCAGGTGGACTGTGTGCTTGTTTGTCACCCTATCTTATAAAAAAAAAGGAAGAAAACTCCTAGTAAAACGCAGAGTGGTGGACCGTCAAGCATCCAGATGGAAAGGATGGTATTGTGAATTTTGACGCGATGTGCGTTCGTGAAATATGGCGGCTGGAATTATCCAAACCTCAGAGTACTCCCTGTGGTAGATGTGATAGAAAATGCGAAGGGATGCAACATCCCTACGCAGTGCCAGTGAATCGACGCGATCAGAAAGAACTCGGACGTCAACGATTCGAACCGCTCTGCGCTGGATGCGGTCAAATGGAAGGAGCTGGCACTGGGGTGCCCAGGCCTAGAGATGAGAACAGTATTCCATGTGAAGCCGAATTTGCACTTTGTAAAGTTGCAAGCGATGTGCCGACATGAAATACTGCCCCGCTCTGCTGAGCACGTTAAGCTTTTTAGAGGCTAATTTGCCTTCCTTCCAAGTGACCACGAAACTGCACACTATTCAATATGTCGCCGACGATTCCGATGCTAGCTAAGGCAGCAAAGGAGTGCCTTGAAACTGTGAAGGTACGACAAAGGGTTCTTTTTAGCGATAAACACGCAGACTCTACTTCAGACATAAGTTTGTTCTGGTACTCGGCGACCTTTTCATGAGAAATATTGGCACGGCTTGTATATAAAGCATCACCAGTGCTGTCGTCCACATAGCAATGAAAGTTAAAGTGCAAGTTTGCAACATATCATTTATATGCAGAAAAAATAGCGTTGATGATAGCACGCAGCCTTGTGGAACATCAGCCTTAATAGGCTTATAATCAGAGCATACACCGTCTACTACAACCTTGATGCTCCGATCAGCAAGGAAACTGTTGATCCAATTGCACAATTTCTCGGGAAGCCCATAGGAATAGAGCTTCGAAAGAAGCGCTTTGTGCCAGAACCGATCGAAGGCCTTCGCTATGTCCAAACTAACGGCCAATGCCTTCCCTTTAGACTCTACTACCTACGCCCATCTATGAGTTAGGTAAACCAGAAGATCACCAGCTGATCGACCCCAACAAAAACCGTTTACAATAGATTCCATTATTTTTGAGAAGAAGGAGGAGCGGACGGCTTTTAAGGGATTGGGTGGACCAAAGCTGTCTTCCATGAATTCGAAACTACACCTTAGGAGTAGGAGTACCGGAAAAGACGCGTTAAAACCGGTGCCAACTTCGGAGCACACGTGTTCAACACAATGGGTGGGACTCCATAAGTCCCACTCGTCTTGTTGACGTTCAGGGAGAGGATTGCTTTGCGAACCGTGCGCTGTGTAAACCGCACATCCGGCATAGAGTAATCACACCGCGGGATGGTCGGCGGTGTGTTCCCCCCGTCATCGAGAGTCGAGTTCGAGTCGAGAGGAAGATTAACAGATCGGCTTTCTCCTTTGCGGCATGGGCCAGTGAGTCCCTCTCTGTGCTGAGATGGAAGAGATGGCTGACAGAAGTTCCGTTAGACAGCCTTGGCAAGAGACCAGAATGCACGGGTTCCCGAAGGAAGGCGAACTAGCTTCTCGCCAATTCTGCCGATGTGCTCTGACCTTGCCTTGGCAATGACTATTTTGAAGGACCTGGAGGCGGAATTATACTTCTTTTTAAGAGCGCTGGTATTTACATCCCGAGATGTTGATGCGTCAGTCTATGTCCGGTATATTGTGATGCTATTTTACTGAGATCTGCCTCCGATGGGCACCACAGAAGTTGGAATAAAAAGTTCCATATCCTGAAATACCACATCAGCAACAGAATCAGCAACAACCCTGGGAGTATCCAGCGAGAAGTAAACCCGCACCCAACGGTAGGATGCAAAGAAAGACCGCATTCCGTCCCAATCCGCCGACCTGTAATGCCAAACGCGGCGGCAGTCTGCAGAACGCAACTGCAAGGGGAGCGTGAGTGGCACCACACTCCGGACAAGACAATGGTCCTAGGAGTCAAGAGGGGCGTCTTCAGAAACCTGATATCCATCCGGTTGAGAGGTCAGCAGAAGGTCCAATAGGGAAGGTGCATAATCCTCCACATCTGGAATCCGAGTAGGCGAAGTAACCAGCTGTGTAAAACCATATGCCAAGGCAAAGTCATAAACAGATCTCCCCGCATGATCGGTTAAATGTGAACCGAGCCATTCGACGTGGTGGGCGTTAAATTGCAAGGATAACGATCTCTGCTGTAGCAAAGAATCTGTAGCCATTTGGACGTGTTCAATGAGTCGGTCTGTTTCGGCATTACCGCTATGGGACCTATAGAGGCACCCGTAGACACGGGGATAGTCGTCGCCGTCTACGCGCAGCCATAGGATGGACAGGTCCGTACCTTCAAGACTGCCGAGGAGTTGAAAACAGATGTCTTCTCTGACGCATACGCAAACTCTCCAGAGGGTGTTCTAATTTGTACCCAGGTAGGTCTATGAGAGATATGAAGTATCAGCCGCGTGGCTCACTGTTAAAACATAAACATGGAACAAATTCTATTTACATCATAAATAAACAACCGATACACAAAAATGAATTATTTTCTTCGTATGAGACAAGTCCAGTCTTAACGAATAAACCAAACACAATAACTGCCTTTCCACCGGGCTCTTTTTTGCGCGAATACTTCTCTAATACTTTAATGTTTTTCGTTAATGCCAAACTTCCACTAGACACTCTGATCGCGAGTGAAAGAACGTGTCGCTTAAAGGCAGATAATTGACCATAAGTATGCCCGCATGCGGCGACACGGCATAAGCACCTCACAACATGAATCTACCTATCCCATTCATAATTACTTTTACGTTTTACGGTATTAACCGGTTAATTTGGGTGTCAAAACCGGTAAGTAACCAGTAACCTTTACCGTTTAGGTTAGTTAAAACCGGTTACTTGTTTAACCGGTAATTGAAGGAGCGATATATTTACCGGTAATTAATCGAAATTAACCGCTCTTTTAAACCGGTTCCGAGCCCTGCTCACCGGGATGGCGACAAGCTCGATAGATGTCGACGGTGCCATCCTTTAGGATGTATCTCCGATAGTTGTTGGTCTTAATAACCTGATCCTGTATTGCACAGACAAAACCCTCGGTTTCCCCTAAGAGGTCACCAATACGTAGCCAGTGGAGGGAGGCAACTGTGTCTACGAAAAGCTCATGAAGAGCCTTGTAGAACCTCCCGTGGAGCTCCTTCTCCTTCCATACAGTCTCCCAGTCGGAAATAGACTGTACTGCTGGGTCTTGCCATTGCTCGTTGGCTAAGGATAGAGGTTAGCCCTTTATCACACGAAATGACGTCCCTGTAGAATGGATCATCCGATTTCGTCAGGAACTAATTACGAAGGCCGCACACATCGCGATTATGCATGGTGAGAGCGCTTAACAAGCCGCGCCCACCTTGTTTCCGCGGCAAGTACAGCCTCATTACTGACGATCTCGGATGATGCATGCTGTGGGACGTCATAACAGTGCGGACTTTTCTATCCAGAACGTTCAGTTCGGTCTGAATGCACCTGAGTATACCAAAGGTGTACATGAGAACAGGCATGATCCAACCGTTATATGCGTATCTTATTAACGCCCGACAAAAGACTGTTAAGCACTTTTGTCAAACGTGCACAAAACACATCGCAAACTGACTGTTTCATGTCCGCCTCATCGATACCTATGTTCTGTGACATACCCAGGTATGTTTCAGCCTCGGATAGGGTTCTCATGTTGATGGGCATAGATAAGTCTATGTCCTCAGAGTTAGCAACCCTACCCCTTTCGACATGGAGGACCGCACACTTATCCGTCCCCAGCTCCATTCTAATAGAATTGCTAAAATCACAAGTGATGTTTAGCAATTCCATAAGACGGGAGCGACTGAAGACGAATAACTTGAGATCATCCATATAGAAAAGGTGGGTCACTTTTGTACCTCCTTTCCGAAGCTGAAATCTCCTCCCGGAACCCTCCTTGGTTCCAGTGGAGTACGATCCTTTGTCATCAAGGATGACAAAGGATCCTACTCCACTGCCCGATACACTGCCCGAGGAAGTCCCGAACTGTACAGTCAACCTTATACAGCTCGAGGACCCTCTTCAGCCATGTATGAGGCACTGAGTCCAATGCCTTTTTGTAGTTCTATCCAGGCGGCAGAGAGGTTCCGACGGTTGCGTTTAACCACCTTGCCAATAACCGCGTCAATGAGAGGTGGTTTCTTGGTTCTACGATCACCGCCCCGACATCCATTTTGAGCGCGCGACATCACCTGATTTGAGTTCAGGTGACGAGTGATTCTCGCGCTCAAAATGGATGTTAGTGTCTTGTATATGATGGGTAGACACGTTGTGGGACGGTATTTGCTTGGGTCTGTGGTATCTTGGTCTTTAGGAACCAAATGAGTGATCCCAGTAGTGAAGAGGCTCAGAGCGACTTCTGGTCGAGAGCATCTTGAAACTGTCGGGCGAGCACAGCGTGACACACCACGAACCCCTTCAGCCAGTACTGATGCACTCCGGCCCCGGACTTTTCCAGTTCGGGGCCCTTCGGACTGCCTCAGCTACGTCGTCCGGCGTTATAATGACGGGGTCCATGGGCGTAACATTCGCACACTGACTCGCCACAACTTCCGTCTAAGGTTTACGGGCTCTGACCACAGGCCGCGCCAGAATGCGACAGTTTCAGCCTGTTTCGGTGCTGATTCGTTTATTATTATTATTACTTAACAGGCCAGCAGTTGAAACAACTGATATAAGCCCGTATCCTATTTTCAAATGTGTAATTATTTTATTTTGTTGTTTATATAATCTGTTCTTGAATTGGTTAATAGTTTGTGCAGATATCACTTCTGATGGCAGCTTGTTCCATGCTTCAACCACTCTTTCAATTACCATTTTTCACAGATTGAATGGATGAGCGACAAACTAACACGCGCTTTCGAAGGCGCCCGTAGTAACCCATTCGCTCTTCGCCATTTGCAACTTTGCCATTCGGTGGTGGAGGTCACAAGGACACCAGGACCAAAGGTGGTTCTCGCTTCGTTCCCCGATCTAGAGGTCGGTTTTGCGAGGGACCTGTTTCTGCTTTGGGCGCCCAACCATTTGAACTCCATTGTTTTGACAGCTAGGTAAAATTTACTAATTAATTAAAAACCGTTTACACACATAACTCAACAAATTAATAACAATTTAATGAAATATATTTTATAAGACTTTTTTATATTTATAGATATTTCTATTCTATGATTAGATTTTTAGATTTTTCATTCAATATAGTACATAGATTATGAATAATTCTTATTGAAAGCCATTACTTTTACCATTGCTTCTAAAAATAACCTCTCTCCTAAGTAGAACCAACAAAAAAAACCCAACAAGATTTTTTACTTTAATCACGCTACTCCTGTATTATGATATCTATAATATAACTGCAGCACGAATGGGTCTGCTCGACCGGGAAGAAGGACCACGCTCTATTGTATCACCAGTTCTCGTTATCCACCATTTCGTATGAACTGATTAGTCTTTTAGTGGCAACTATACGTTCAATATTAGACCTGACAATCTGTGTTTTGATTGATGACAAACGGAGTTCAAATACTCATATACCATACGGGTTTTATATGTGGAAAAGCCATGGTGCAGCTATATTTATGGTAGTAACACGAATGGCTCGGCACGACCGAGGAGGACCACATTGTCATAGAATACCAGCGTAAAATGATGCTGTGTTTCTTATGGTGATTATAGTTGTCCTTCCATACCAGATAGTCCTTAGGGGTGACAACGCATTTATATTTTGATTCTCAATCGAGGATAGATGTAGATATGTCTATGGGCCACAGCATCCACTTACCATCAGGTGCACTGTCTGCTTTTTGATAACATTTACCTGTATAAAAACCATTTTCTTGGTCTTCATTTCAGAACATCACCGGGTACATTAGCTCGGGATCTTATAGAGAAAGGTGGGGACCGTACTATTGAGCTAACTGTGAAACGTAGAGTGAGACTTGAGGGTGCTGAGTTGGAAGACTTTCTGCAGCAGCAAAGAATAAAGATAAATAACAGTATAAAGTAAGTGTGTAGCCTTCTTATTTAAAGTTAGTTGCAGGTGTCCATGGGCTGCAGTTACCCCTTACCTAGGGTCTGAAGGCTTCTATATCTATTATAGTTACAGGCTGTGAGGCATTCTATCTTAGTCCTCAGAGGCTACAACGCATCTGTAGCCTTCTTTACTTAAAGTTAGTTGCAGGTGTCCATGGGCTGTAGTAACCTTACACCTAAGGTCTGGAGGCTCTATATCCATTATAGTTACAGGCTGTGAGGCATTCTATCTTAGTCCTCAGAGGCTACAACGCATCTGTAGCCTTCTTTGTTTAAAGTTAGTTGCAGGTGTCCATGGGCTGCAGTAACCCTTTACCTAAGGCCTGAAGGCTTCTATATCCATTATAGTTACAGGCTGTGAGGCATTCTATCTTAGTCCTCAGAGGCTACAACGCATCTGTAGCCTTCTTTATTTAAAGTTAGTTGCAGGTGTCCATGGGCTATAGTAACCTTTTACCTAAGGTCTGGAGGCTCTATATCCATTATAGTTACAGGCTGTGAGGCATTCTATCTTAGTCCTCAGAGGCTACAACGCATCTGCAGCCTTCTTTATTTAAAGTTAGTTGAAGGTGCCCATGGGCTGCAGTAACCCTTTACCTAATGTCTGGAGGCTCTATATCCATTATAGTTACAGGCTATGAGACATTCTATCTTAGTCCCAGCTGACAATTGTCACATCTTTGTTTGAAGATGGTTGCAGGTGTACATGGGCTGCATTAACCCCTTACCATCAGGTGGACAGTATGTTCCTCACTTCAGTTTTATAAAAAGTCCACTGCTAGACATGGGCTCGGGCTCTCATTTCTGTACCGGATGTCTCTCACCTTTGACCCTGCTCCTTGTCTGTTCCTGGGTTCTACAGCCAACTATCGGAAGCCGTAAGATCTTTTCTGTCATTCCTCATAGTCGCCTCTTGTGACACTCACAGGACAAAGGTGAAGAATCCATCATTCTCTTACACTGTCACCATGTGCCAATCTGAAAATATTTTTTTATCAATATTTTTTTTAATTAAATATTTCATTTCATGTAAATGGGTTAAAGATATTCAGGACGATTTTATCTAAAAATTATACTAGCAATAAAAAAAAAATATTTTATTCTATGAAAATGGTTGAAAGATATTCAGGACGATTTCACCTAAAAATTATATCAATAAAATTTTAATTGAATATATTATTTTATGTAAATGGTTGGAAGATTTCAGCACAATTGTTTAAAATCATGTCCGAATCTGCCGCCTCAAGGAAGAAAAAAACTGAAATATATTTTTATATATATATTATGTCTATTTCTTTGGCACACTGTAGCCTAAACGGCTTGATGGATTTTAACATATGAGGTGTCGTTAGATTCGTCTTAGTTCTTGAAGTGACATAGTGACATATTTACACAGTTTTACATTTTATTACTGTTTTAACCAAAAGACTTGTTAATTCTAATATGAATGAGTCATATAATGTTATTTTTTCGTGATTACCTCTCTTAAAACTTCTCTACATTCAGAATGTAGAGAAGTTTTAAGAGAGGTCAAATAATTAGTGTTTTTCGCTAAACATATTAAAAATTGCTTCAATAAACTTTTATACGACAACACCATTGAAATTAACCTTAGAACCTTTTTTGCTAATTTTTGAAATGGAATAACGTCGCTGCGACTGACAAGTTCCATATGTGATATTTGTAAGGTTTTGAAACAACAAAAAGCGTGTTATTGAATAAACAAACAGAAACACTGCCAAATTATTAATGCAATATAATAGACATTTATTTGAGACATATTAGAAATAAAAAAAATCCATAAATATTTCTTATTTAAGGAGCTAGAAATTTTTAAACCAAAAAGCGCACATAACTGGTTTAGAAACGTCTAAAACAATGACGTATGTGCGTTATTGCATATGAAGGATTTGGCAATGTGACACTTTTTGATATTAACTTTCTTATGTTACAAAATACTTAGATAATAAAATTATTAGAAACTACTAGATTTTATAGTTAAAATAATCATACATTACTTATGACAAACAAACAGATATGGAGAGATATAAAATAGTGGCTTAGTACTTCATTTACTAAGTTCAACCATTCTTTGACAGAATGTGATTTAATAACTTTCGAAACAGGGTTTAATTGCACAATGGCTACGAAATCACGCTGCTAATATAGACTGAAGAAATAAAACAAAGGTTTGTACTGTTGACGAACAGATAGCAATGTTTAATTCACTTCTTGTTCAATTCTATGAACCACATGCTCCTGTTCGTCCAAATAGAGTACGTCATCTCCCAGCCTCGTGGTTGACTGAAGATCTTAAAAGACTGATAGACAGGAAGAATGACGCAGTCAAGGTACAGGTCAAATCCAAAGAATGACAGGATTCGGGAGAAGTACAGACTCCTGCAGAATCACAAACTAATAAGAAGTATAAAAGCAATAAAATGTGTAGAGATTAACGACGCCGCCACATCCATAAATCAGTACAAAACCAATATCCATGTCGTGCTTAGAACTTCTTAAGGTCCATAGGAGTTGGGAAAACACGTTCATGCTCTATACCAAACAACATGATTTAAATTTGCTTAACCAGGATTTCTCCTCTGCTTGCTTGGATAATATTGCAAAATCAATAACACTGACTTAATTTTCATCGTTTCCCACTCTTGACTTTTCTCCATTTGTGTTTAAGCAATTTGCAGATTGTGATATTATACTTTCTATCCATTCTGACTCTGTCGGAAGTGAAGACGTCAGTCGTAAAATGATCATTCCCTTGCTAGACTTTTTAATATCTATTATTACTTTTATCTTAAATTTTCCATATCCTCATCTTCTTTCCCTTCCCAATGGAGGGCGCCCAAATCATACCTTCACACGAAAAAGCAAATTCTTCAAGTTTTTCGAATATTGTCCTATTTCGATTCTTCTCTTCCTTTCCAAAGTCATAGAACGCCTTGTCCAAAAACACATTAATTATTTTTGTTTAAGAAATAGTATCCTCAATCCTCTCCAATCTGGCTTTAGATCTGGTCATAGTGCGACTACGGCGTTATTAAAAATCACGATAACATTCGCTACAGTATGGAGAATCATCAAGTCACAGTATTGGTGTTACTGGATTTCAGCAATGCATACTGTTGATCATGATATTCTACTGGGGATACTGCGTTCTCTTAGCATATCTCCAACTGCAATTTCCTGGTTTCACAGTTATTTGTATGGACGCCGGCAACGAATTCGTGTCCAAGATAGACTTTCTTCGTGGCTTGATACTGTAGCTGGCGTTCCGCAAGGCGGCGTCTTATGTCCTCTTTTATTTGCAATACTTATTAATACAGTTACGTCTAAACAACCAGTGACGATCTTCCGAAAGCAGTTGAATGTATAAGCAAGGATCTGGCTTTTATTTTCGACTGGAGTCCATCGTATGGGTTAACTGTAAACCTTTTAAAATCCCAAGCTATAATTATTGGGACTTCAAGATTGATTTGCAAAATAAAAAAATGTCAATTACAGTCCGTTATATTTGATAGTGTCCCTATCCCTTATAATGTCATAGTTAAAAATTAAGGTGTCCTTTTAGATCCCAGTCTTTCTTGGACTCCCCAAATTAATGCAGTAAGCCGTAAAATGTTTGCAGCATATGCTTCACCCCGGAGACTTCTATACTTTTTACACATTTCCACTAAAATTACGCTTGCACATTCTTCACTACTCCCTATTCTCGACTATACTGATATTTGTTACCTTGATATCACCGAAGAGCGACGTAACAAATTTGAGCGACTCTAAAATCTCTGCATACGGTTCATATTTGGCCTTCATAAATATGACCATGTCTCGGAATACCGCACTAAACTCAAGTGGCTATCAATACGTCTTCGTCGGAATAATCATATTCTTTCTGCCCTCCACTGCATCTTATTTAATATATCAAGCCCTCCCTATCTAAAAATCGTTTTGAATTGCTTAGTTCCTGTCATAATTTTTCCCTAAAATCCAAGGAAAAACTTTAGAACTCCTTGCTCCATTTGATTAAAAGTGCTTAATCCTCACATGTGTTCAAGAAACAAGTTTAGGAACATTATATGTCCCTCTAACCCCTCTCTCTCTTCCTCCTTTTATTTATGGTCATTGATCTACCTAAAGTATGTTGTCTTTTTTGTGCGTAAGTTGGTATCCTTTCTTATTTTAGATGCAGCTATATTATTATGGTTGTAGCATGAATGGGTCAGCTCGATAAGGGACGCTTTCACAGAATACCAGCGTAATATAACAGCTTAATGCTGCTGTGTTTCGTATTGTGGATGTTCTCTAGAACCGGAGACCCTTTTTACTGGAAACGAGGCATTCCAGCTCAGTACTTAGGGGTGATAACGCATCATCTTTTCTTTTTTTGTAGGATAAGAGTGACAAACGAGCACACAGAGTCCACCTGATGGTAAATGGTTGCTGCGGCCCATAGACATCTACATCTATCCTCGATTACGAATCAAAATGCAGATGCGTTGTCACCCGTGAGGACTACGATGGAATGCCTCGTTTCCAGTAAAAAGGATCTCCGGTTCTCTACACTCACCATACGGAACACAGCAGCGTTAAGCTGCTATTTTACGCTGGTCTTCTGTGAGAGGTCCTTCCCCGGTCGAACCGACCCATTCGTGCTACAACTATACAACTAATATAGCTGCAGCATGGCTCTACCACATATAAATCATCATCAATTGAAAAACTTTATTTCTTAATTGAGAATAATTGTAGATGTTTATGGGCCACAGGATCCACTTACCATCAGGTTGGCTGTGCTCGTTTGTTACCCTTATTCTATAAAAAAACCCTACCCGTTAATGTTTTAATAAGACCGTCTTTTGTTTTTCCCTTAATATTTGTTTATTTTTGTTATATTTGTCTTTCCTTGCTGTACAATAAAGAGTATTGTGTTGTATTATCCTAATTCATATCTCGCTTTCTCGCCTGCTTCGTCACATTTCCTCTTTCTGCATGTATTTTTTGCCACATACCCTCTGTAGTTTATTGAACTCCTTTTGTTTTCTATTTATTTCCTCGTCACTATTCGAAAACTCAGTTTCAGATATCCTATTGTTGCCTTCGTATATACAAACCACATTATTATTTCGCTCTAGTATCCCTGTCTTTTCATCGAGGAATTAGTTATCTTTATTGAAGATTTCCTCAAGTTATTCCGTATCCTCTCTTAACTGGCCAGTGATTTCTGAACACAGTAAAAGTGGTAGGTAATTAAATAGTGAATTTATCACTTACAACTACTTACAACTATTACTGTGTTTTGACTCCTAAAATTATTTTTATCATGTTGTTTACACCACATCCCTTACGTCGCTAACACTGTTGGCGGGCGACTGAAGACGGAACACGAATTTTCCTAAACGGTAAAAATACATATGGAATTTGTTAGCATCGTTTCTAGTGCGAATATCGCAAAAAGAACTTTATCAACACATAGAGAACGAAACGGAGATTTTGTTTAGCGCAAGCAACAAAAAATGAAAAAATGCACATATGGAATTTGGCAGTCGCAGCGACGGTAAAGATATTATTTTGTGTTTTTTTCCACAATTAGAAATATAAACAAACACACATATCAAAACTTGAAACAAAGGAGCCGTGGTAGCTCAGATGGTTAACGCTCGCTGTAAACTTCACAGTACGCGAGCAACCGTAAAACCCTCTCAGAAATGAGAGGAGGCCTGTGCCCAGCAGTGGGACGGGACGTATATAAGCTGTAACTTTAACTTTTAACTTATCAAAATTAACTGAATTGTTACAGAGAAGAAGCTGGAGGTATCTCTTCTGACTCGGAGTCAGAAGGGGAACTGGAAATGTATGTGGTGACAGGGAGGCACGATATACCAGTCCGTCACGATACCAGACCCACCGGCTGCTTTAAGAGCAACAAGCGGCACCACGCTATGTACCCATTCCATGAAGAACGCACCAGATCTGATGATTACGGGGAAATAATACGGGTGAGTGTGGTAACATTATTTGGAAAAAAAATGGAACTAAAGGTTGTTGCCATCATAAGTCTCTTAACCCATATCATGACGCAGATGTCGCAAGAAGCGACAGAGAAAAATTAAACAAGAGATGGGCAGCATTATCTTCCTGACAACGACTAAAAATATTAAAAAACTACGGTTGCCAGCCCGCCTGCCAAGCCAGGCAACTATGGCATTAAGCAATCTATGAAGGAAGTTTATGTTTAGCAGTGGTTTTTGATAAACCGTAATGTTTTTTTTATTTTAGCCGGAAGACTACAGGTTAGCGGAAATAGTTGATGCGGAAGGAGAGATCCGAGATGTTCCACCAGCGCCTCCACCAAAACAAGAGCCTGACGGTATGATTTGTTTTATACAAATACCTAGTCAGGTCAAATTCTGTCACATGTTTAATATAAAATAATTGAAACAAGTTTATTCATTATGTAACCATTTACATACCAAAATGAACTTAACAAAACATACATTCTTATGACACTAAAGTTTATTCAAAATGACCTCCGTGATTTTGAATACAGGCCTTCAATCTGCGCGGCCAGTTGTCTATCGCAGCACGAACGAGGTCCATGTCAATATCGGCGGCTGCCTTAATCAAGGATGTCTTGAGTGACTCCAAATTGGGATGAGGCTTTGAGCACGCCTTTTCCTCCAAGTGTTGCCATATCTTGTAATCTAACGGATTCAAATCTGGACTGGAGGAGGGCCAGTCTTCGTGCCGGATGAAGTCGATTTCACGCGCCGCCAGCCAGTCTTGTGTGCTCTTCGCTCTATGAGCTGGCGCCGAATCTTGTTGGAATACCCAGTGCCTGTTATTGAACATGGTATGAGAAACAGGTTCCACAAGGTTCGTCAGGACTGTATTTTGATACACAACTGCATTCGTTTTTACACCTTTCTCACAAAAATGTACCTCTGTTAAGCCCCAATAAGAAACTCCCAACCACACCATGACCGAGGATGGAAAATGACCTCGTTGGACACGCGGAATACGGTTGCACGCTTCTTCACTACTGTGTGCATATACCTTATCATTTTGTTTGTTGTAGCTCTCTTCTACGGTAAAAATTTTTCATCCGAAAAAAAATCCCGATTTTTTTTCCCGCGTACCGCTTCAACAAAGCGGCATCTCTTCAGTCTCAGGTCCATTAGACGAGCATTCAAACGATGTCCTGTTTTTCTTCGATATGCCCGAAGCCCTAAGTCTTCATTTAACACCCTTTTCACCGTGGTTCTGCTTAACCCCATCTGAAGGCCAACAGTTTCTGCTTACGTTTGGGATTTCTTTGAATTCGCGCCTCACAGCTTTTATCACTGCTGGAGTCCTAACAGCGAATTCAAAGAACCCAATTTGAATTCGCGCTTCACAGCTTTTATCACTGCTGAGTCCTAACAGACCGAGGGCGACCACTTGACCTGTCATCTACACTAGAGTCTTCATTGTATCGTTTGATGGTACGATAAACGAATCTTTTGGTTATATTCAAATTTTTCAGTATGTCAAAATTTGAATTGGCGTAACCGCAACGATGCAACGCAATAACTGCAACACGGTCTTCTTTAAGCGTCCACTCCATATTTAAAATGAGTAAAATTCTAAAAAGTATACAGTTTTATTTTCATGAACAATTCGAAATTGAATTCAATAAACTTTTTGTGGCCAGCATTCTAAAGAAAAGTTTTTACTGTGTGACAATACTCATGACCTGACTGTGTATATATTAGTACATCACAATTCCCTAGTAGGCCTCTCCTAAAAACAAAGCTACATTCCTGAGTCACTTACATCCGTGAACTTGGACTGGGAGCTAGATCTGACGAATAGGGCGGGTGTTCAAGCAGTTCAAACTTGTTTTGATGACAGTTATCGCAACTGCGGCTTTGTGAGCCGCAGTTGCGATGGCTGCCATTGCGTTGTCAACGGAGCGTTGTCTTGGTGAAACAGCACTCCAACTCGCAGTTTGCCGCGTCTTTTTGTCTTTATAGCCTCCCGCAATCTTCGTATTTGGCCTGCGTAGAAAGAGCCCGAAATACTCCCTTTCCTAAATATTCCACCATAATTATTCCTTCAGCGTCCCAAAACCTTTCCTGCCGAACTTGACACTTTGAATTTCTTCGGCATCGGTGAGGAGGCTCGTTTCCAAACCATTGATTGTTGTTTGGTTTCAAGATCAAATGGATCCAGGTCTCGTCGATGGTCACGAAACGTGACAAAAAAATTTCGTGATCTGCTTGGAACCTTTCGGATTCATCCTCGAAATGTCGACTCGTTTGTTTTTTTTTTTGTCGATTAACATTCTCGGTACCCAACGCGCAGAGACCTTTTTCATATGCAATTCGTTCACATGGATTCTTCGAGCATTGCCATATGAGATCCCTGTGACCTCAGTTACATGCCTGATGGTCATTCTTCGATCTGCCAACGATTTTTCACGTTATCTTCAGTGAGGGATGTGGATGGGCGTCCTTCGCGGAGTTCACCTTCCGTGGATGTTCTGCCCAGCTTAAACTCCTTGGCCCAGCGTGCAACTGTGGAATATGGAGGAGCAGAGTTCCCCAATGTTTCCGCCATGTCGCTGTGTATGTCTTTGGTAGATTTTTTTTTAAACAGGTACTTGATGACAGCTCTAATTTCGATTTTCTCCATTTTTATGTTATCTCTTCGATGATTCGTATTCAAATTAATGTACCTCCCGGGAGTCGTAGCCTATTTATATGATTTTTTATGTTGATCTAGTACAAAAACTAGCAAAAAAAATGGGTTTTGATTTTTAAGTGCACTGGAAATAACCGATTATAATCGGTAATTATCATTACTTTTGGATCATCCCTCGTACAGGTTATTAACAATGTAATTTATACAGCGTTTTTGTGTTGTATATTTAAAAATTAATTCACTACATGCAGTAGTTAAGCCACATAAATTTTATTTTATGTAGGTAGTAATTTTTACACATGATGTAGATAAACAACTTTTCAGCTTTTCACTAGGCAAAGTTAATGTGGTCAATCATTCGGGCTAACAATTTTCCATTCACTAGTTGGGGTTGAGGTGAAGTTATTTGTTACAAAATGTCATTATAATTTAGAAGTTGCGCTAAAATTGAATGTTTATCGGTTTTAAGAGTATGCAAATACACAAATAATGCCTCAGTCGTTTGCTCTTTAATTTATTGCACATTTTTAAACTCTCTTTTTAAGTCTTCTACTTCTAGGAATATTCATAGTTTGTTTTATCCATTTCTAATCTAAGTAATATAAAATATAACTAAAATTTCTGAAATAAAAATTAGAGATTTTCCTAACTAATTAACTTACTCCGCTTTGAAATCTGCTACACATTTTACTTCATTCCTAAATGGCGCCGCCCTGGTGGCAAAAAAAGTCGTGGACACTTTTACGTTACACATGGTGCTGCAATTCGCTTAATAATAATTTCTTCATTGTCATTTTTACAGTATAGCTTCAATACTTGTTATAAAGATATACAATACATCGTGCGAACTATTCATAATTAGAAATGAGTAGAATTTTGAGTCTCATATCTAGGTTACATAACGTGTGTACGGTCCAACCGTACATTTCTGCTGGCGTTAAAATTTTACGCAAAGCAATCGCTATAGTTTGACAATTACAAAAATTGTATTAGTTTACGTAACATAACATATAACATAATAACATTATTTAACATATTTTAACCTTATATTTTCCACTTGTTTAGTAAACTGTTTGAACATAAACTTTAAATTATTATTGAACATTCGTCCAATTTCTCCGTGTAGTGGCGGGTAAGAATACTCACTACCCCATATCTTCCCATGGGTGTCGTAAGAGGCGACAGAGGGAAACTGAGGCAGAGGATGGGCAGCAGCATCTTTCTGATAACAGCAAAACAAAAATAAAAAACTGCGGTTGCCAACCCGCTCGCCAAGCGTGGCAACTATGGCAATATACCCCCCATGAACAATGAAACAAATAAACGGCCCCCAGTCCCCGGCGGTCCCGCTATTCCTGGCTACGGTGGAGACCATGGTAACGGCGGGGCAGAGGGTGCTAAGAATCTCCGGTGGAGGTTCGGTTGCCACCTACGACGACTCGACCTGGCAACTTATAACGCACGCACCCTGAGGACTGACGAGAAGATCCTGAACTGAAGAAGAGATAGACAAGTTGCGCTGGAATATTATAGGATTATCCGAGGTCCGAAGAGGGGGACACGGTAATCCTCGAATCCGGCAACTTGTTCTATCACCGGGAGGGTGACCATCTGTCCCAAGGAGGTGTCGGATTTATCGTCCACAAGTCTCACGTTAACAACGTTGTAAAGATTGGGAGTGTGTCGACGAGGGTTGCGTACCTTATACTCAGAATAACCAAACGGTATTCGCTGAAGGTCATGCAGGTTTACGCACCAACCTCGGCACACCCCGATGAGGAGGTGGAGGAAATATATGAGCATATCTCTAGAGCCATGCATTCCTCCAAAACCCGCTATACGGTGTTAATGGGAGACTCAACGCAAAACTAGGCACAAGAGAGAACAGTGAGCTGAAAGTAGGGAAATTTGGAATAGGGCAACGGAACCCAGGCCAGCAGCTGGCCGACTTCAGAGGAAGAGGACTCTTTATGATGAACTCTTTCTTCCAGAAGCGGCCCCACAGGAAGTGGACCTGGTCTGGACAAAAAATGAGATTGACTTCATTATGACGACCAGACGACAACTGTTCAGTGATGTCTCAGTGATCGCGAGGGTGAAAACCGGCAGCGATCACCGAATGGTGAGAGGCACACTGAACCTAAACGTTAAGTTGGAGAGGTCACGTCTAATGAAGTCAACGCCCGTCCCCTCGTGCTCTAATCCAAAGTTCCGAAACCTTTCAGCTCGAGCTACGAAACCGTTTTCAGTGCCTAGAAGATTGCAATGCAGTGGACGATATGAATGACAAGCTCGTGGAAACTGTCCATGCGGTTGGAGCTAAGTTTTGCAAGACCCGCCGCAGAAGAACACAGAAACTCCGATCACACTCTTAATCTCATGGCTGTTAGACGGGATATGAAGCTGCAGTCTGCAGTAGATTTGACAGCATCCAGGCAACTGAACAGACAGATCTCCAAATGCATGGCGGGACTTACGCAACTTCAATGCTGCTCGTATTGAAGAAGCGATCGAGCGGAACCAGGGCTCCAAAGTCTTTGCTAGAGATCTGTCTGCCAGAAAGAGCCAACTGTCAAGCTGAAGACCGAGTGTGGCAGCGTCGTTTCCGGGACACCTGAGATTTTGAGTGAGATTGAGAGGTTCTATGGGCAGCTGTACATATCATCATTGAGCCACACGCAAGTGTGAGTAACGATCCAAGAGCGACTTATCCGACACTATTCGATGATTTCCGGACGTCAGTTTGAGCGAGATTAGAATGGCTCTCCAGCACCTTAAAACGGCAAGGCCCCAGGCGAGGATGGAGTTACAGCGGAGCTTCTGAAAGCGGTGGAAAACCAGTACTTGAAGTCCTTCAGAAGCTTTTAATTCCGTCCTCCATGGTGGCATTACACCGAGGCGTGGAGCAGAAGTGCGGTGGCCTTGTTCTTCAAGAAAGGCGACAACGCTCTTTGAAGACCGACTTACAGACCGATTTCCTTCTGAGCCGCGTCTACGTGCTGTTTTCGAGAGTCACGAATCGTCTCGCACGCAGACTCGACGACTTCCAGCCTCCCGAACAAGCCGGTTTCCGAAAAGGCTTTAGAACCATAGACCACATACATACCTTCGGCAAATTATACAGAAGTCCGAAGAGTACAATTTGCCCTATGTCTGGCATGTGTGGACTATGAGGAAACCTTTGATTCCGTCGAAATTTGGCGGTGCTGCAATCCCTTCAGCGGTGCCAAGTTGACTGTCGGTATATCGAAGTGCTGAAGTGCTTGTACAGTAGGGCTACGATGGCTATCCAGTACAGAACCAGAGTACGAAACCTATCCAACTGCAGAGAAAGACAGGGTGACGTTATATCCCGAAACTCTTCACCGCCGCATTGGAAGACGTTTTCAAGCTTCTGGACTGGAAAGGATACGGTATTAACATCAATGGCGAGTACATCACCACCTTCGATTTGCCGACGATATAGTCCTGGTGGCAGAATCGCTGGAGGACCTAAGCACTGTGCTCAATGACTCAATAGTGCCTCCCAACGGATAGGTCTTAAGATGAACATGGACAAAACAAAGATCATGTTTAATGTCCATGTCACACCTATGCCGGTAGTTGTTGGGAGCACTAAGCTCGAAGTTGTTGACGAGTATGTTTACCTGGGACAAATAGTCCGACTAGGTAAGTCCAACTTCGACCGAGAGGTCAATCGACGGATTCAACTCGGCTGGGCAGCGTTCGGGAGATTACGACCCATCTTCTCGTCAGGCATACCTCAAAACCTCAAAACTAAATTGTACAACCAGTGCGTGTTGCCAGTGATGACATATGGAATTGAGACGTGGTCCTTCACTGCTGGCCGTATGAGGAAGCTCAAGGTCGCCCAGCGAGTTATGGAGAGGGCTATGCTCGGAGTTTTCTGCGTGATAAACTTAGAAATGAGGATATCCGCAGTAGAACCAGAGTAACCGACATAGCCCAAAGGATTAGTAAGCTGAAGTGGCAATGGGCCGGCCATAGCTCGAAGAACCGACAACCGATGGGGAAAAAGGTTCTCGAGTGGCGACCTGTACTGTAAGGGCGTCCCCCACTAGATGGAGTGACGACCTGGTAAGACATGCAGGAAGTCGATGGATGCAGGGCTCAGGACCGTGCTTTGTGGCATTCCTTGGGGAGGCCTATGTTCAGCAGTGGACTTGTGAAGGGCTGTAATGATGATGATGATTCGTCCAATACCCGAACACTTTTGGTCCTTCGAGCCAGATCGGACGAATGTTCAATAATACCCGAACAACCTGTATTTAGGAGATATAGTCCTATTTCTCCTTTAGGTTTGGAAAACATAATTATAACGTTTATAGTAAATATAAAATTTTTACAGGAAAAGGCCAATAAAAAACGCTATTAAGCGTAATATGCGTGAGAATAAAAGTAATTTTTTGAATATTTTACTGTCGTGCCCACCTGTGGGACGTATACATATGTATAGACTGTAACTTTATTTTACTTATGCAATGTTTCCGTTTCCAGAGGAGATGGTGGAGATCCCGAGTAAATGCGTGACGTCGGTGCGTCAGGTGGCGGTCCGTGCCAGCGTGCAGTACATCGAGCTGGAGGGGCGCTGCGACGGCGAGTCGCTGCTGCGGCTCGTGGCGCACGCCAAGCCGCGGGCCGTGGTCGCACTGCGAGCGCGCCCGCACGCAGTACACACGCTCAGGTACATACATATATACTGCGAGCTGCGAGCTGCGAGCAAGTGCGTGACGTCATCACGTCAGCTGGAGGGGCGCTGCGACGGCGAGTCGCTGCTGCGGCTCGTGGCGCACGCCAAGCCGCGGGCCGTGGTCGCACTGCGAGCGCGCCCGCACGCAGTACACACGCTCAGGTACATACATATATACTGCGAGCTGCGAGCTGCGAGCAAGTGCGTGACGTCATCACGTCAGCTGGAGGGGCGCTACGATGGCGACTGCGGCTCGTGGCTACGATAATTTAAAAATAGCACGCTCGTACGTAATGAGGTCACGGTCAATACTGTCAGCTGTCGGCCAGCCGGGCGGACGTAGGTACCTAGCTTTGTAACGGTTATCGAAATGAAAGGGCGCGGAAAGATGCGCGACAAGGTACCTAAATTTTTAACCGAGTTACCATTACGAGTGTGTGCATGCGTAGTAAAATTGTAGACGTTAGACATTTATTTATGAATGACAATCAGTTAATAATATGTGTATAAATCGTAAATAGTTCATTACCACACATTCTAAATTTAAAAGATAAAAAGGACAGAATGAGGACAGGTTTACTTATTCAGAAAGGACAGAATTACTTATTCTGAACCTTCTCTACAAATTTGGCCGTATATTTCAAAATAACCCTGTATATTGTTACGACAGCCAGTTGCGTGTTGCATCACGTTGCTCGAGATCGTTTGCGAAAATAACGGTCAATGGCCTCTGCTAAGTTAATAACATGTGTAGGCATAAAAATTGACTACGTTAAAACTATTGATGCAAGGAAAACGCAACCTTTATCTAATTAAAAAACATATTTCTTATTATAAATACATTAGTTAATTTTCTTCTCATTCTCCATAATTCTCCAAACAAATTTGAACATCTTCCCGCTCTGTTGTTTTGAAAAATCATAAAAAAAATTACGGAGTACTTTCAGTAAGTTTCGAGTCAATCGCCCCGTAATATAAAAGTTTCATATTTTACCTATTTACTTTATTACCACCCTATTTCACCATACTAAGAGTTTAATTTTCGATATTACTTTCTTAGTGGATGCCTACGTCATAAAAGCTTCTGTCCAAATTTTAAATTTCTACGTCAAGGCATGGTTTTGGCTATGCGTTGATAGATGAGTCAGTCACTAAGACAACCTCTTTTATAATAGATAAAAAATATACCCATTAGTGACTAAAATATGTGACAGAATTATTTAAACATATCTATTTCCTTCTAGTAAACACTGCGAAAGTGAGGGCATAGACAAGGTGTTCACGCCCAACAAGGGCGAAACTATCGACGCGACGACGGAGTCCCATATTTATCAGGTAATTGAAAAAATTATATAAAGTATATTGATAATGAACTATAACTGCTTGTATACAATTTTGTCAATTTTATTTTTTTAGTTTAATATATGAATTTCTTGGATTAGTTGCCGATGTAGATTATAAGTTGTAACTAATATGCCTCATCACTAT
This sequence comes from Parnassius orleans, assembly GCA_029286625.1. Lineage (NCBI taxonomy): Eukaryota > Metazoa > Arthropoda > Insecta > Lepidoptera > Papilionidae > Parnassius > Parnassius orleans. The sequence continues at coordinate 153,878 of JAGSMP010000126.1, forward strand.
GGATGAAAATTTTGAGGAATGGAGGAATGTGTTTTCGTTATTCACTACTTTAGACGACTGATCCGTGGCGTAGTGGCTTAGCAAGGAGTAGCGGCACTGAGTAACGCGGGTTCGAATCCTGCTTGGAACAAGTATTTGTATACTGCCATAACATGCTTGGCAGTTAGTTGTTATTACAAAGACGCTGGTGACGTTCTCCTGGTTTCCCTCTTTGCCTCTTATTTAAACTGAAATTGATTGTAATAATAAAGCTCGTCCAAAAGGATGCAGGTAGCTTAGATAGCAAGAGGAGCCAATAGTGAATACTGAGTGTGACAAATTAATGGAAAAAATATCAGAAAACAATATTATTGAAAAAAAATTGAATTTTTCAATCCATCAAAATATGTATTGCATTCACCAATGTTTTAATAATAAACATTGGCATTGGTGGATGCAGAAATGAATGCGATATGTACTAACATTGGTGAAAGTAATTTCTTTTTATAGTATAAGTGTGACAAACGGGCACACAGTCCACCTGATGGTAAGCATACTGTGGCCCATAAACATCTACATTTATCCTCGATTAAGAATCAAAACGCAGATACGTTGTCACCCCTGAGGACTAAGATGGAATGCCTCGTTTCCGATAAAAATGAATGCGACGTGCTCTTTTCACTTGTCAGGTGAAGCTGACGGACGCGCTGGTGAGCGGGCTGGCGTGGCGCGCGGCGGGCGACGCCGAGCTGGCCTGGCTGTCCGCCGTCGTGGCCGAGCGCGCGCGCCCAAGGGACGCCGGCACAGGTCAGCGCACAATGCAGCCTTTGTTTTTTTAACATTTTGTTTACAGTGTAACCGTTCCCGGTCAGTGGACCATGGAGCCTTTGTTTTTTTAACATTTTGTTTTACAGTGCAATCGTCGCTGGTTAGTGGACCATGGAGCCTTTATTTAATTACACTGTGTTTTACTGTACAATCGTGCACTAATATGGATGCTAGTGGTCGCTTACTAGTCGAAATGCGACCGTCATAACATCCGTTGTATTCCAGAATTCTGATACCATCACCCTTTTTCCGGTCCATCACTTTAGGTCTTCTTGGAGGCGGTGAGCCGGGTGAAAGTAAAAGTCGATATTCAACCGTATGTAAACGTAAACGCCCATCCTTCGTACAAACAGGAAATGTCCATGTACAAAAGTCTCATTCGAGTTATTTATCAATGAATATGTCGTTACAGAGGAGCGCGCGGATGACGAACTGATGTCGCTGGAGCCCACGCGTGGGGAGCGCGGCACCGCCCACTGCGCGTCCTTCATAAATTCCGTGCGCCTGTCGGAGCTGCGAGCGCACCTCGCGCGCCTCGGCCTCAACGCGGAGTTCAGCGGCGGCGCGCTCGAGTGCTGCAACGGCACCATCGCCATACGCAGGGTACGTACGCTCTCTCGCTCGCGTGCATACGTCCGTCCCGATCGCTCGCTCTACGCGCTTGAGTGCTGCACAACGGTAGCATCGCCATACGCAGGGTACGTACGCTGTCCCGCTCGCGTGCATACGTCCATCCCGATCGCTCGCTCTACGCGCTTGAGTGCTGCAACGGTAGCATCGCCATACGTAGGATTACGGCAAATCCTCTCAGCTTTATATTCAACCAAATCTAAGAAATATCTTTTGATTTCACATTAATCATTTCGCAATAACTTTGTACAAGCGTACTCACACGATTTATAACAAGCTTTTACGTAAATCGAAATAATTATGAAATTATCTTTATTTCGTTACAACATGTATAGTTCTTAATCACTTATTTAAATTCACATATTCAAACAAAGCAAAATATAAAAAAATAACCAGTTACCCCTTATGCTCCTTAGCGTAGCGTTTGTATGATTCAAATTCATGCTAATGCGAATGATTTGTAAAAAATTCAAATAATGTAACCTTTACATTTTTTTATTTATTACTTGTTTATTTAAATTTTTAGTTTTAGAGTTGCATAAATTAAACAAGTCAATTTTTTTTATAATTTCTGTGGCACTGTGGCAAAGTTGCGAGTAAGTTTAGAAGATGCCAGCCGGCTATGCAAAAAAATTGACAAACGCAAAATAATTATTTAGAGACAAATGCAAAGAATAACATTTTTACGAGAAATTAAAAACATAACCAATTGTGACAACGTTATATTCATTGATGAAACATGGCTAAACGCCAACCACACTGTCCACATGCCAAATGACACGTGCCCGTGGGAAAAGGTGGATGCCTCAGAAATTGCTATGTGGGATCCGCCGGAGGAAGATTTGTAGAAAATATAAATACTACACAAGCGATCACTGGGCCAAAGTGATGAAGAAAACAAAGAAAATTTTTATGGACGATTATGAAAGAGACATTCATTTTGAATGTATTATAGAAAATTAAATAATAATAATGGTCGTTGCTGCTGGTGATAAGGGGGCTGGTTATTTTCTCGCTCAAAGGCTAAATATAGCCATTCAGCGAGGAAACGCAGCCAGCTTTCTTGGCACGATACCACGGGGAGTAGCACTGTATGATAATTAAGTTATTACTTTTAGTTTTTTTTAATTATAGTTTTCTAATATTATATATAATAATAAATTAATGTAAATAAAGATGATGACGACAAAAGCTCAACTAGTTGCAGTCAAAGTGCTTGAAATTAGCAGTAACCAATAATATAAAGAAACTGATACATTTTGTGTTTTGAGTTATCTGTTTCTAATTATATATTAATCTAGATAAAATGGTATTAATTCGATAAAACTCTAAATTATCACCAACTCTAAAGAATCAGTATCGATTTCTCTTCACAAAAAGCAAGTAGATGAGAAAATTGTGTTTGTTCCTGTAAATGCTAGTCGCTTGGAGAAGTTTAGAAGTAACATAGTGAAGAAACTTCCATCACTTTCATACCAAAATGATCCTAATTTTTTATATGGAACAGTGTTTAAACTTATTTGCAATGAATTTGATAATATTTTTACTTCTAAAACGTTCTCCTTGAACAGTCGGAAGGCTTTCAATGAATGGGCGACAGTAGGAGTCCATAAGAGAGACAAAGGTTATATGAACTTACCATGAAAGGTCATATAACCCTAGCGTCGAATTTAGGAATATGTTAAAAATATTCAAAATATTTAAAGGAGTGCTCCAGCCAAGTCTTTGCATTTGAGCAACAAAATTAAGACGGCTTCTAATAAAATTAAAATGACGTGGAGTATAATTAATAGTGAAACTGGTAAGGTCAACTCTCGCAATTCAAACTACCGGTTGAGTTTTAACAACAAATTAACGGAATCAGATCAGGATGTTGCAATGGTTTTGAGAAGTATATTACGGATATTCCGATCTTAACCACTATGTCACTGAATTCTTCTCCTGCCGTCGCCGAATCATTGCTTAAACAAAATGTAAATGCGTGTACAAAGACCTTTACATTTCATAAAATATCATCAAAAGATATTGTAAAATATTTTAAAACTATTGATGTTAAGAAAACTGCGGATCTGTGGGCATTTCCGTTAAAGTTATTGCGTCTATAATCGATATAATCGCGCCTCAACTAGCTATTATTTTTAATACTAGTATCGAATATGGTGTGTTTCTGATTTGATGAAGCATAGTAGTATACTTTATTTAAATCTGGTAGTACATTAGACCCCGCCAATTTTAGACCCATTTGTACTGCCAACACTAAGTAAAATTTTGAAAAATTATTCTTGATCAAATGTTAATTTTTAATGTTAATAATTTATTTCATAAAATCAATTCGGTTTCACAAGGGTCGCTCGACAACTAATGCTGGTGTTGAGCTGATTAAATATATTTTCAATGCATGGAGAATTCACAGGATGCTTTGGGTATATTCCCAGACCTATCCAAAGCCTTCGATTGTGTTCAATGAAACATTAATCAGAAACTACAACACTACGGTGTAAGAAGTAATGCTCTTAAATTAATTGTTTCATATTTAGTAACAGAACCCAAAAGTTGTCATTAATAGTATGAGCTCTTCCGGGTCGATAGTACAAATGGGCGTGCCTCAAGGCTCACCTCGGCCCCTTTCTGTTTTTGTATATATTAATGACTTACCATATAGGGGATAACCATAATATAGTATTATTTGTTGATGACACTTCATTAATTTTCAAATTAAAACGACAATTATTAAAATATGACGAAGTAAATAATGCTATATCTAAATTAGTAAATTGGTTTAATGTTAATAACTTGCATTTAAATAGCACTAAAACGAAATGTATGAAGTTCGTGACTCAAATGTCAGACAATTAAATACTAATGTAATTTTAAATGGGGAGGAACTGAGTCTTGTCGATACCACCATTTTCTTGGAATAACACTAGACGTGAAGCTTCAATGGAGCCCCCATATAAAAGTTAGTCAGACTTAGTTCTGCAGCATATGCTGTAAAAAGATTAGAAATCTTACCAGTGTGGAAACAGCTAGACTTGTTTACTTTAGCTGTTTCATAGCATAATGTCCTATGGTATTTTGCTATGGGGCACGCAACTGACACTGAAATTATATTTGTTTTACAGAAGCGGGCCATAAGAGCAATCTATGATTTAAAACCTAAAGATCGCTCAGACAAAATTTAAGGAAATTAATATATTAACTTTGGCCTCTATACATTTATGAAAACAATGTATGTACACAAAAATAAAAGTAGTTATACAAAAATAAGTGATATTCATTCTGTAAATACTAGGAACAAACACAAGCTAGTAGTACCAGTTACTCGACTCCACCGAGTCAGTAATTCATTCTGGGGCGATGTATACGCTTTACAACAAAATCCCAGAAAATATACAAAATTGACCTGCTAAAATTCAAAACTTTATTAAACATAGTTTGTATAAAAGGGTTATTATAATGTTAAGGAATTTATGGATGATAATAACCCCTGGAATAAGGTGTTCGCTGCCAGGCTGTTTCTAATTTGTTTTGTGGTTAATTGTGTAATATACATGATTGTAAGCTGTTATTTAAAAAAAAAGTCCTCTGGGTTTCTTGGTTCTTCCAGGACAGAGGTTTTTTTTCGAACCAGTGGTAATTAGACAAAAGAGTGACTTTCAATAAGTATTATTTATAATCTATATTGAATAAAAAAGTTTCTGTTTCTGTTTCTGTTTCTGTTTCTTAAGAATTGAATATTGTAGGTACCGATTTTTCAGTTAGAATGGCTAGTCCAGTAAATTTGACAGCTGTCAAAAGGTACTTACTACTACTACTAGCGATGGGCGATTATTGCAAAAAAAACAATCGACTGAATCGAAAATTGTGCTATTGCGCATTCGATTGTCGATTTAGTAGTTCCTCACCATGATTATTCGAATAACAATCGACAAACTACTAATTGTACGCACATCGCATGCGAGTGTGCGTGTACTTGTTGCGTGCGGTGAACTTTAAGGCCGCGCGGGGCGGTGTGTGCGGGACAGTGTTGAATGCGTCGATTGTTTTTAAGTATTACAAAATACATAATTATTTTAATTTGTTTACTTTAGTTGGTTATTGACTTTTTTAGAGAAAGGTCAGGCGCGGATTATGAATGACCGGCTTGACGCGATGCCTAAAAATCATAATATAATGTAAATATTGATTTAATAAACTTTTAAATACGCTTAGCTTAATAAAACTTTTTAATACTAGAGAGTCCTGTTCCTATTAAAGTATGAAGAAATGTTTATTGAATTAAAATTTCATGCGTAAAATTTAAGCAATAAAATTAATATCAACAATTTTAAAATAAAAATCCAATACAAAAGTAAGTAATATTTTTAACTGTTAATTTTATCTGTTAAAAAAATTAACAAATAAATTTTTACAAATAAATAAATTTAACCATTAATGCCATGTCTAGAATGGATGTTCCCTCAATCGATGGTTTAATTACAATACAAAACCGACAATTGAATAATCTATTGGCGCCAATCGCATACCTAATAACTGCAGTCGTAACGTAAGTAGTGGCGCGCAGACTTAGCGCAACTTCTTAGACAACGAATTTTTGTAACTACTTATTTAGTAGTACGCATAATGGGTGCGCGGCGCTACAAATTAGTAGTTAAAGTTGACACGGTAACCGTGTCAGTCATTGTCGCTCGCCGCACGCCGTCGATAACAATCGACTAACATGGATTTTTATCGAATGTTATCGACTAAACTGAACAATCGGCTAATTCAATTAGTTTTAGTAATAATCGCCCATCGTTAACTACTACCCGTGCGGTTAAAGAATGGGATTGAAAATGGCGTCGCCTCTATTCACTTCTCGCTCGCACACTGTCGCTATCTATACTCACAACCGCCGGTAAGAACAGCAAAAAAAATTACGTTACGATATGCGTTTTTCGGTACGTTCTATAACTTCAGTCCAACTTGTCATTGGAATCAACGATAACAAATTCCCATAAACTACAAAAAAAATCTGTCCGGTTTTGCCAATTTGTGAGCTACGACGCGTCAGAGTTTTCTTCATAATTATTGTTTATTTTGTTTGTTAATATTTTCATCCGACTTCAAAAAGGAGGAGGTTCTCAATTCGTCGGAATCTTTTTTTATACATGTTCACCGATTACTCGAAGACGCCTGAACTGATTTCGATGATTCTTTTTTATTTGAAAGCTGATGCTTTTCATGTGGTCCCTTATAAATTTGATCAAGGTCTGACCAGTAGTTTTTGAGTTATCCTTAATAATTTATATTGAAGTCGGTTGTACAAAATTTTTAATTTTTGTTGATTTTGTTTGTTAATATTTTTGTTTAAAATATTTACATGCCATTGAGACATAAGTAACCATTTTTTAAATTTTCTTTTGTCTGTCTGTCCGAGCTAATCTTTGAAATGGCTGAACCGATTGTAATAAAACTTCACGGACAAATGAGAGAAGAACGAAAAGAAAAGAGAGTAATACCAGAAGTGATCTAGACTAAATTTTATCCGAAAAATTTAAAGATTTTATTAAAATAGAACTAAATATAACAGTAAAATGGAATTAAAATAGAATAATATATTGATAAGATAAAATAAATGGTCTTTAATGATTATCTTAAGTCGTCAATTAGATCCCACCCAGGCGAACCAGAGCGGGTCGCTAGTTATTAATGTTATTTTAAAGTTAATGTACCTACTTTCGTATACAGTTATTTTCAAATATTTTCCCATTAATAGAAAATTTACAATTAACCGAATAATATAACGTTATAACGATATAAAGTTATTAGCGGGTTTTGGCTATTGGTACTGTCCGTATGGACTGTATTTATTGGATTTGGTGGAGTATAGGTAGGCTTATGTCCGGCTGTAAATGTTTCCTGTCATCTCAGATCAACAAAGATAGAGGGAGCGCGACGTACATTTCAAGTAATGCCGAAATCATACTCAATTTCTTGACACCCATATGCGTGAATGCATCTTTCTTCTTCCTTTCTTTATCAGCCCGAAAAGTTTACTGCTGGACGCACAAATATACTTCCAAAACCATGTTGTTGGTTGCAAATGATTTTAAATACATAATATGTGTATGTGAGTACGTGTTCTTACAATAAGGTGAGCATGGTTTTGGTTTGATTTTTGCGTTACTTGAAATGTACGCAGCGGTGCCTCTTTCTTTGTTTGTACGAGTCTGTAGTTTGAATTTGACTTAACTATAATTATTTTTTGTCAAAAAAAAAGGTTCTCGAGTCGCGGCCTCGTACCTGCGGACGTAGTGTAGGGCGTCCCCCCACTAGATGGATTGACGACCTGGTAAGACATGCAGGAAGTCGATGGATGCAGGTGGCTCAGGACCGTGCTTTGTGGCATTCCTTTGGGGAGGCCTATGTTCAGCAGTGGACTTGTGAAGGGCTGTAATGATGATGATGATAATTATTTTATTTACAGTTGGAGAACGGGCGTGTAGCTTTGGAAGGCGTGTTGTCCGAAGAATATTACAAAGTGAGAGAACTGCTCTACGACCAGTTTGCTATAGTTTAGCACACGTTGTTGCTTTGTGCTAAACTCTGTGCGAGGTGATAGCTAAGCCACATTAGCCATTATAATTTCAAGATGACAGACACCAAGAAACTTGCGACGTAATGAAAACTTTTGAGTAAATGTTATGTGACAATGGACGTAGTCGACGAACGTAAACTTCTTCTTGATGCATAAAGAAAAGCTAGCCTCCTAATTACTATTTATAAAGCCATCTTTGGATAATATTCACGAAGGCTTAGCTTAGTTGTACATATTATGATAACAAATAAAATGAATAAACTATCTTTATTTTTGAACATTCTTTTTTTTAATAGCCTTTCATCATCATACATATAATTCTACAAATACTTTCTGTGTTTGAAAAGTCACTAAGTTTTTATTGAAATCGATTGTTTTGACAAAAAAAATTACATCTGGTCACCAAATTGAAAGATGATAATGTAAGCATAAGTAGGATTTTGTTTGTCGGCCTTTATAAGGGCAACATTAATCCATCGAAAATTATCATTTGATTTTGAAAGCTGTCACTTGTGACAGGAGGATGGGATTGCGACCATAGAGTAATAAAACAATAAAAAAAACATGCGATCTACTGGCCAAGGTCCAAAGTGTTCGTCTTGAAAGCAAGCTTAAGCTGATTGAATCTTGGTTGAGTTTCAGCATCAATGCTTAATAGCATTTAGTAGCTTTTTTACAATATGGGTGACAAACGAGCACACAGTCCACCTGATGGTAAGTGGGTGCTGTGGCCCATAGACATCTACATCAATCCTCAATATAGAATCAAAATTGCAGATGCGTTGTCACACTTGAGGACTAAGATGGAATGCAACGTTTCCAGTAAAAAGAGTTTCCGTTTCTCTTCACTCACCATACGAAACATATCATTATTAAGCTGCTATTCTCCGTAGTTACGTATAAAGCTTTGGTAATATTTTGTCACAACAAAGGCTTCTGCCGTGTGGTTCAAAAAAATCTTTTTTGGCTTTCAGCTGATGGCTTGGTGACTTCAGGAGAAAAGCGTCTTAATTTGTAAAAAAGATTTTCTAATTCTTTTTCGGTAAGATTTTATCTAAATTTTCTTACTGTTCACATTTAGTTTCAGATTTCACAGTATTAATAACTTCATTGCTAGACGGGATTTCTATTGTCATATTTTTTCGCTAGGTTTTTTTTTAAATAATTTCTGGGTTGCCTTAATTTCTGGATGACTTACCTTTTGTTGTTTATATTTAACTTTTAAGGACGCGTTTGCAAAATTGATAGGTATAGAATTGAATTATTACATTGACACGGGTCATACACACAAGTGTACGCACGGTTAGCTGCGGTTGTGGGAATCGTAATGAAGTAAAAACATTTTGATAATTTGAAAGATTGATTTTTTTCTCATTTCTTATATCTACAAAAAAATATTACATACGAAATACGAATAGCTGCTCCAGAGACTGCTAGGCACTAGAAGCCCACTACTAGCAGTGAGATGGTGGCTGTGGACTTTGGGCTGGTTTTGTTAGTTATGATAAGACTTTAGCTTCGGACTTGGTGAAGTGACTTGAAGGTATACTTTGGTGACTACTACTGGAACTCCTGAACGAGTAGAACTAGATGTGCCGAGTTTGGGCTCGTTTTGTTAGTTACGATGAAACCTAACCTCCGGGCTTGGTGAAGAGACCTGATGGTGTACTTTGGTGACTACTACTGGAACTCCTGCACGAGTAGAACTAGGTGTGCCGAGTTTGGGCTCGTTTTGTTAGTTATTATGAGACTTAACCTCCAGGCTTGATGGTGTACTTCGGTGACTACTGCTGGAATTCCTGGACGAGTAGAACTAGGTGTGCCGAGTTTGGGCTCGTTTTGTTAGTTATCATTAGACCTAACTCCTTGATGGAGAGAGACCTGATGGTGTACTTGGTGACAGCTACTGAACCTCGACGTGTAGTACTTGATGCTGATTTGGGCTCGTTTTGTTAGTTATTATGAGACCTAACTCCAGGCTTGATGGAGACTTGATGGTGTACGAAAGCTTACTGCTGAATTAACCCCGGACTTGATGGCACAGACACACCTAGTTCTACTCGTCCAGGAATTCCAGCAGTAGTCACCAAGTACACCATCAGGTCTCTCCATCAAGCCCGGAGGTTAGGTCTAATCATAACTAACAAAACGAGCCCAAACTCGGCACACCTAGTTCTACTCGTCCAGGAATTCCAGCAGTAGTCACCGAAGTACACTTTCAGATCACTCCATAAAGTCCAAGACGAATAAGCATTTATATAATATAATAAAAATGTGTGATTATAAAAATAATAATATTATTTTGCCTTGTCAAGTACCTATGTATCAAATTCGAATATTTTGTGTATGTACAGCGATCTTTTTCAGCTGCTGCAATCAGGCAGGCGGAACAGTATCCACTCACGACGGCGGCCGAGCGCGGACTGTGGTTTCATCGAAATTTTTGTACAACAAATCAAACAGGCACTAAAAATAAAATAACCCTTATTGCAATCCATTATGATTCATCCATATTAGCAAAATATGTGAAAAAATAAGCATCAGTTTTTAATTTTTTACGACTATTTGTGACATTTTGATAAAAAGTAAACACCACTATTTTTTATTGAATATGTCTGCCTACGTATAGTATTTTTAGAAATCTTAATATATGTTGATAATAGTACAAAAAATGTACCTAAACATGAGCCGGTATCGTTAATTTTGTAGAAAATGGCTAGGGAAGATCGTTTTTACAATATAAAAAAACTAATAAACCATTAATCACCTAATAACCATTTTCAACAAAAAAGTTACCACCATTTGAAGATTAAGAACCATTCTATACATGGTAGCTATTAGCTATGTTTGATTTGGTTTAGTTTTGGCACAAAATGTACCGAAAAACAGCATAATTTTGCCCGATTTGCAAATGCACCCTTAAGCACCAAGAATTAATAAATTTCTTAAATATTTTATATAAATTTTATACCTGGGCATTTTGATGTGAAACTCATAAGAGTTAGTTCTGCATGGTGCAACATTCTGCTAGACTGTATCCGAAACAAGAAGAATTCCATAGTAGAAAGGCTTAGGAAATCTTTTTGCTGGTGAAATTTTATTTATTTTTGAAATAATGTTAGTAATGGCTTATCTTTATATAGTGATTTTTTTGGAGCAAAAATGTCTGTTGTGTTGTTCCAGTGCGAAATGTAACTCAAGCGCTTATTTCCTGAGCTACTAAGGCTTAGTAAATAAAAAAGTAATAGTATGGTATCAAATACAGTTTTCATAAATAAAAGTGCATAATTTTAGCCATTTCAATTTATTTCACATAATTATCTTCGAGACCGGTTGACATAACTATAAATAACAAAGTATAAACAAACGAGGTTACGCATTCCAATTAAAATAAGAGACGGCTGTAGTTGGACTCAACTGGTTTGATCTGAAATTGCTACAGGGTACAAAGGACTACACTATTCTGTCAACAATCACAAAGTATATGCATCATGCTACACATAAATATTTATATACTGTAATATACATTGAATATCTATATAAACCAATCGCCTCCCTTAATATTTTAATTTTAAAATTAAACCATATTTCATTACGAAAACATGGTAGATCTAATAATATAACAAATTTAGGAACTATATTATGAATTAAACAAAATATATAAAATGGCGGTAGTTTAGATAACGACCGTTAATATTTACATAAGTTTTGGTTCACGTATGTAAAATTTATACTTGATCTTAAAGATCTAAATAAAAGTATAATTTAGCGCCAAAACAATGGTCCGCCATTTTGTCGTAGGAATAACAGATCAAACACGAAAAATATTATTAAAAAACACTTAACACCTAATCTGGCACATCTCGCAATTTGTACAGCTATCATACCCTGAGACTATCCCCGCCCTGTACACAAAGTACATTTAAAAAATTATAAATAACATGAATATTCTTAACATAAGAATAACTACAACATAACGTTTCGTTCGACTCACTGGAAATTAGTATACATTTTATTAGGACTTTCCTATATTATGTACGCGCCTTTACCTGTCACACAGACAAAAAAAATTATATTGTGAAATAACAAAACAAAAATTCTGTCAGACATTTAACCAGTTGCATTTTATTAATGTATGTCATATTGTATAAAAGTAATACATATGCAATATCATATCGCGTTTACTATACTTAAATCCATGAACTGTTTCGACAGTGATATAATTCAATGTTTTCAATGTTTTATTATATTATAGTATTGGATCATGCAACAGGAAATGAAACGCGCATCCATAAATTAATCAGAGAGATCGCTCAATTATAAATCTTACAGAATTACAGATTATAAAAATTATTTTGCAAATATCAAGGTTGCCAACTGATTAATTAGTCACAATAAATGTCACGTCATAAAGTTGTATATAAATAGATAAAATCGATTCCATACATCTTAATTAGCACTATAAATTTTCAATATTTATTATTGTATAATTATTTACAAAGTGTAAGTATATCTTTTGAAATTTATGCTAGTTAAAATTGCGGTTCGATATTTCATAATAAATTGGGCGATATATCTGATTGTTTTTTTACCTTATATTAAATATGTTTTCTACATCATATTATATGATAATTTCTGTGTATTGGTAACAGATACCTGAGGTATTTACGATTTACAGTACTATTCCACTTGTCTCAAACACATTTTGTAACAATATTTATAGATATATTTATATGTTAAACATTGATAACTAATTCAACAATGCAAATCATGATACATTTATAAGTGGAACAGATTTTAAAATAGATATAATCGATATACATATGTCAGCATAAAATACGTCTAACTGGTTTAAAATCCTCTGAATAACAACCGATTAAGCTGTGCCAATTTTAAAAGCACATTTAATCTAGGAATCGTTTAGCCAAGACTACATTCATGTATAACATAAAAAGTTACACACCAACATTCATTGAATAGAACGGGCGTAGAATCATGAACGACTTTTAGCGCACAAAAATGAACATAACGACTACACCAGTAATTAACAAATCCCTATCTTCCGTTGATACACAGAAGTATCGAAATAACGCATTTAAAGTTAATTCTGCCGAAAACGGCCCCCGCTTTACCTGATACATTTACTTCAATGTGCAGTCAAGAAAACAACCCATTTTGTTAATTTCCTTATAAGATATGAGGTATCACTACACTACACGGGTGTTATCTAAAACATTTACAAATCGTATTCTGTACTTAAGTTTGAGGCAATGAGTAAAGCTACCTATAATATTATAAAGGGGTAAATAACGTTTTATATTTTCGTTGTAAAAATAATTCCTTTTCTATTGCAATCTTTTTTCATATTGCTATTTAAATATTTGCAGATTATTTTATATAAAAACTACGTCATATTTGAAATGCCTTACAAACGTCATATTTATTATATAATTCTATATTGTTATTTACGTGTCTGTACATTATTAAGTAATATAGAAAACAAACTATTAACTTACATTAATTTACTTCAGCTCAACGTTTGAGGTATTTTTATATTGGTATGTGTGTAGCATGCGTTCTCTAAGTATGAAACATTCTCGACCGCATTAATCTCGAAACCTTATCGCCCAGTAAAACTAGATATACTTTTAATATTATACAAAAATAGTAACAAGTTTTGTACTAGATCCGTCCATTGTTTTGTACATTATTGCCGCGGGGACGCGACAGTATTTCCCGCCAAAAGTAACCTAAAGAAATCTGAAACGTCAAATTATTTCCAGTCTCCCAATCAAGACCGCCCGCCACTTCACAGCCATAATACCACAGACTAAACAATGTCCATAAATAACGTATGTACACTCACAACAATAATCACATTTCTCTCGACAACAACAAAACGTTTACGCTTCGCGAACGTTAAATGCAGATTATAAAAAGTTATGGCAAACGAACTTTACTACCGATGTGATATGATTTTTTGTGATGACAAATGAAACGACTAAGTCGCGACCCCGCGTCCTTTCGCCATTTTGACACTGCGCGAGTGTTTGCTCCTACATTCTGGTCCTTCCAAACCCGATAGAGCAAGGTCGTAGGTACAAAGATAGCTTAATCGTTAAGGAAGCGTCGTAGCGAAACGCGAAACGTAACTCTAGTAATGAGAAAATACGCATGACAACTTTAATTCGCCACTTTTTAACGCCCATACAGAAAAAAGTGTTCACAGATTAAAAACGTTCGAAAGTTCAAACGTTTTTAAAACAACAAATATAACACAACCATCTTCGAATGTACCATCAGTTCACGAATACGGCGCTATTGCGCAAAAGGGGTGAGTAGAGGTCTACCGGAGACAGGCCTCCAGCATTTCGACGAAGAGTTTATTCATGGGCGCGCGTCGATCTCTATGTACGGCGGCCCAGAAGCGTCGCACCGACACGTCCGCATGTCGCAACGCTGGCAACACCAGCAGCAGTTGCTGTAGCGCTGCGTTGCCGTTGTACGGCCTGAAATACACCACAGCTTACAATCAAAAACGTCTTCACATAGTACTATACTATAGTCTAAGCTAGTACAGGCAACTTGTCATTAAGATGAATGAATTTTTCTTTAAACTTTTATGCACAAAAAATAAAATCGTACATAATGCGGACTTAATATAAATCAAAATATATATAATAAAAATAAACAAATATATTTTATTTCAACCATCATGGATCATACACGTAAGTAATACAAGATACTTAAAACGTATTTGTTAGTAAAAAAACTTAAATAAATAAAATAAACTACTCATAATGCCTACTTAACCTAAGATAACTGTGTGTGCGTGTACGTATGTGTGCGTGCGCCCGAGTGCAGCGACGGCGTCTTTGAACGACGCTGTGGTATTATTGGGTGTAAGTGCATGTCTGCGTACTTGAACGCTTCTTTGGCGTCGTTAAGCGCGTCTGTGTAAATATGTGCTTGTGTGTATCTGTGCACGGTGACGGCGTCGTGTGCGCGCCTGTGTGAGAGTGCGTGCGTGTGCGTGTGTATACATATACGCATACGTATGCATACCTGAGCGCAGCGACGGTGTCGTTTAACGCGCATGTGTGTAAATGTTCATATGCTGTTCGAGGCGCGCCTCCGAGTTGGCGAGCGCGAGCTGTGTGTGAGTGCGTGTGTGTACGTGCACGTGTGCATGTGTGTGTACGTGTGTGTACCTGAGCGCGTGCGTGGCGTCGTTGAGCGCGGCGAGGATCGCGTCGCGGAAGCGGCGCAGCGCGGCGTGCTCGTCGAGGCGCGCCTCCGAGTTGGCGAGCGCGAGCGCCTTCAGCAGGAAGCACTCCTCGCGCAGCGCACCCGCGCGCTCCAGCCGCCTCGCCACGCCGCACACCTGCCGCCAAACACAACATCATCAACATCAAACCTCTGCCTGGGGTTCCGGTTTTAAGATACCGGCTCCAAAATATCATGAAAAGACAAATTCCAAATCGATGGGGGAAGCCTTCGTGATATTTTACTTTATAGCTATATTTTTCCGGGTCTAAAACCGTTTCAGAAATGAGAAGGGACTTGTGCCCATCAGTGGAACGTAAATACAGTCTTTTACGATATACATAATATATATAATACAGTCTGTAACTTGATTTTGCTTCGATCGTAACAAACACGTTTTAGGTAGTGTAGTGTCGTGTGCAGTGTAAATGTAGGTAGTATGGTGTCATGCGCAGTGTACCTGTAGGTAGCGTGGTGTGGCGTGGTAGGGACTTGTGCCCATCAGTGGAACGTAAATACAGTCTTTTACGATATACATAATATATATAATACAGTCTGTAACTTGATTTTGCTTCGATCGTAACAAACACGTTTTAGGTAGTGTAGTGTCGTGTGCAGTGTAAATGTAGGTAGTATGGTGTCATGCGCAGTGTACCTGTAGGTAGCGTGGTGTGGCGTGCGGTGTACCTACAGGTAGCGTAGTGTGGTGTGCGGTGTACCTGCAGGTAGCGTGGTATGTGGTGCGCAGTGTACCTGCAGGTAGTGTGGTGTGGTGCGCAGTGTAATGCAGTTATGTGGTGTCATGCGCAGTGTACCTGCAGGTAGTGGGGTGTGGTGCGTAGTGTAATGCAGGTAGTGTGATGTCATGCGCAGTGTACCTGCAGGTAGTGTGGTGTGGTGCGTAATGTAATGCAGGTAGTGTGGTGTCATTCGCAGTGTACCTGCAGGTAGCGTGGTGTGGTGTGCAGTGTACCTGCATGTAGTGTGGCGTGGTGCGCAGTGTAATGCAGGTAGCGTGGTGTGGTGCACAGTGTACCTGCAGGTAGTGTGGTGTCATTCGCAGTGTACCTGCATGTAGTGTGGTGTGGTGCGCAGTGTAATGCAGGTAATGTGGTGTCATTCGCAGTGTACCTGCAGATAGTGTGGTGTCATTCGCAGTGTACCTGCAGGTAGCGTGGTGTGGTGTGCAGTGTACCTGCATGTAGTGTGGTGTGGTGCGCAGTGTACCTGCAGGTAGTGTGGTGTAGTGCGTAATGTAATGCAGGTAGTGTGGTGTCATTCACAGTGTACCTGCAGGTAGCGTGGTGTGTGGTGCGCAGTGTACCTGCATGTAGTGTGGTGTGGTGCGCAGTGTACCTGCAGGTAGTGTGGTGTGTTACGCAGCGTACCTGCAGGTAGCGTGGTGTGTGGTGCGCAGTGTACCTGCATGTAGTGTGGTGTGGTGCGCAGTGTACCCGCAGGTAGTGTGGTGTTACGCAGCGCACCCAGCAGGTGTGGTGTGGTGCGCAGTGTACCCGGTATGGTGTGGTGTGCGCAGTAATGCAGGTAGTGTGACAACGCAGTGTACCTGCAGGTAGCGGGGTGTGTTGCGCAGCGTACCTGCAGGTAGCATGGTGTGTGATACGCAGTGTATCTGCATGTAGTGTGGTGTGGTGCGCAGTGTAATGCAGGTAGCGTGATGTGGTGCACAGTGTACCTGCAGGTAGTGTGGTGTGGTGCGCAGTGTAATGCAGGTAGCGTGGTGTGGTGCACAGTGTACCTGCAGGTAGCGTGGTGTGGTGCACAGTGTACCTGCAGGTAGTGTGGTGTGGTGTGTAATGTAATGCAGATAGTGTGGTGTCATTCGCAGTGCACCTGCAGGTAGCGTGGTGTGGTGTGCAACGTACCTGCATGTAGTGTGGTGTGGTGCGCAGTGTAATGCAGGTAGTGTGGTGTAGTGCGTAATGTAATGCAGGTAGCGTGGTGTCATTCGCAGTGTACATGCAGGTAGCGTGGTGTGTGTTGCGCAGCGTACCTGCAGGTAGCGTGGTGTGGTGCGCAGGCACCGTGGTGGTGCGCAGTACCTGCAGTGTGGTGTAGTGCGAAGTGTACCTGCAGGTAGCGTGGTGCGTGGTGCGCAGTGTACCTGCAGGTAGTGTGGTATGGTGCGCAGTGTACCTGCAGGTAGCGTGGTGTGTGGTGCGCAGTGTACCTGCAGGAAGTGTGGTGCCGTGCGCAGTGTACCTGCAGGAAGTGTGGTGCCGTGCGCAGTGTACCTGCAGGAAGTGTGGTGCCGTGTACCTGCAGGAAGTGTGGTGCCGTGCGCAGTGTACCTGCAGGATGTGTGGTGCCGTGCGCAGTGTGCCTGCAGGAAGTGTGGTGCCGTGCGCAGTGTACCTGCAGGAAGTGTGGTGCCGTGCGCAGTGTACCTGCAGGTAGTGTGGTGTGGTGCGCAGTGTACCTGCAGGAAGTGTGGTGCCGTGCGCAGTGTACCTGCAGGTAGTGTGGTGTGGTGCGCAGTGTAATGCAGGTAGTGTGATGTCATGCGCAGTGTACCTGCAGGTAGCGTGGTGCGTTGCGCAGCGTACCTGCAGGTAGCATGGTGTGTGATACGCAGTGTATCTGCATGTAGTGTGGTGTGGTGCGCAGTGTAATGCAGGTAGCGTGGTGTGGTGCACAGTGTACCTGCAGGTAGCGTAGTGTGATGCACAGTGTACCTGCAGGTAGTGTGGTGTGGTGTGTAATGTAATGCAGGTAGTGTGGTGTCATTCGCAGTGTACCTGCAGGTAGCGTGGTGTGGTGTGCAGTGTACCTGCATGTAGTGTGGTGTGGTGCGCAGTATAATGCAGGTAGTGTGGTGTAGTGCGTAATGTAATGCAGGTAGTGTGGTGTCACTCGCAGTGTACCTGCAGGTAGCGTGGTGTGTGTTGCGCAGCGTACCTGCAGGTAGCGTGGTGTGTGGTGCGCAGTGTACCTGCATGTAGTGTGGTGTGGTGCGCAGTGTACCTGCAGGTAGTGTGGTGTGGTGTGTAATGTAATGCAGGTAGTGTGGTGTCATTCGCAGTGTACCTGCAGGTAGCGTGGTGCCGTGCGCAGTGTACCTGCAGGAAGTGTGGTGCCGTGTACCTGCAGGAAGTGTGGTGCCGTGCGCAGTGTACCTGCAGGAAGTGTGGTGCCGTACGCAGTGTACCTGCAGGAAGTGTGGTGCCGTGCGCAGTGTACCTGCAGGAAGAGTGGTGCCGTGCGCAGTGTACCAGGAAGTGTGGTGCCGTGCGCAGTGCACCCAGGCATTGTGGTGCCGTGCGCAGTGTACCTGCAGGAAGTGTGGTGCCGTGTACCTGCAGGAAGTGTGGTGCCGTGCGCAGTGTACCTGCAGGAAGTGTGGTGCCGTGCGCAGTGTACCTGCAGGAAGTGTGGTGCCGTGCGCAGTGTACCTGCAGGAAGTGTGGTGCCGTGCGCAGTGTACCTGCAGGAAGTGTGGTGCCGTGCGCAGTGTACCTGCAGGTAGAGGTCGAGCGCGCCGATGTCGCGCGCCTGCTGCTCGTCGAGCGTGAGGTCTGCGGCGAAGCGCAGGCGCAGCGCGCCAGGCCCGGCGGCCGGCAGCGAGCGGTACGCCAGCATCAGGCTCAGCATCTCCGCCCACGTACTCTGCAGCAGCCGCATCTGTGCGAGGGGGAGAGGGATAGTTGTTAGATAGATGTTTCTTAGTGGGTGTCTACGCCGGGAAAGGAGTATATATCCAAAATTTAAGTCAATTGGGCATATAGTTTTGGAGATCTCGTGATGAGTGTGTGAGTCAGTGGTATTTCGCTTATATATAGAAATGCCAAGTTATATTGACATCCGATAGTTGACACCTTCACCTTGACCTTCTCGTTTACGATAGACGTAAAATAACCAAACCGGTGACGGTTACGTTGCGATAAATGTGCAAGACGTCTGGTACTGCGATCCTCAATCTGCCTGCTAAGCGTGACGATTATAGTAAATCTTTCTTAGGATAAGAGAAGTTCATGCGCAGCTGTGAGCTTTAACCAGCATGGCTTTCTCTTGGCATTGACACTGAACGACTTCACTTCTGATATATATAACTACAATTATACTCTTTCAGTGTTCAGACTGAAACATAAATAATTTGGTCTTTCGAGCCGGACTGAACTAGCGGCCTTTAGATATACTGGAAGCTAGGAGAAGTTTCTGGCATTTCACAGTATCCTTTTACGACACCCGTGATACGGAATGGTGTAATGTGCTGACGGGTTCTCCTACGCCGCATAAATAAGGACATAGTACTGACAACAACGAGAACGCATCATTTAATTCAAATGTAATCAATACCAAAAATTCTGAACCTTACGCACCTGATCATTAAGTTGTAAATCTGTGAAACCGGGTATCTGTTTTGCCCATCCAATGACGCCCACTAGCTCTCTATCATAGAGATCTGCTAGTAAGGCTAGTGTTCTCGCAGTTGGATCTGTCACGCCGGCAGGTGGCGCTGCGCATGTTAACAATTCGGGTTCATAGGATGATAGTGCTTCAAGGATCTGAAATAAAGAATGAAATCTCGTATAATTTCAATTCATTGAAACACCACACTAGAGATAAAGTAACAAACACATCATCACTATGCGCCGTGGACATATCCAGTTTAAACCATTGTTTACCACCAAATCCAATAGGTAAATGTGAATTTTCATGATAGCGTCATAACACTGCTATTCTAAAAATATCATTATTTTTGTTTTTGCATTACTATTATTAGTATAACAATGTAAATAAAAATAAATATTTATTAAATGTATTTTTCTTTCGCACAGCAGTGGTATCGCACCGGTGAGATTTATGACGAACGGCGTTGCGTGGGTTTACGGGTAACCATGCGCTGCAACAGCGTTTTCCTTCATATGCCTGTGCGAGCTGCTTTACAGCGCACTAGTTCACCTCGATTGTGCGGTGCATGCTTGCTTGAAGCGCTGCAGGGAGTCTTGATATTATGTCGGTACATCTTGCTTGCAGCGCCACGACGTTCACCTCACTTTGCCTGTATCGAGATACGGCTTAACGCCTACCTCACTATGGCGGCACGTGCTATAGCGCTCACTTTGCTGCAGTACTCATCTCGCTGAGTGTGTGTGCGCAGGCCACTTGCAGCGCTGCAACTAACATCTCTCTGTGTGTGCGCAAGCCGCTTGCACCGCTGCAGCACTCACTTCGTTGCGTGTAGAAGTCACTTGTAGCGATACAACGCTCACCTGGCTATATGTGCGCAGTCCGCTTGCACCGCTGCAACGCTCACCTCGCTCTGTGTGGGCAGGTGGCTTACAGCGCTATAACAGTCACCTCGCTATGTGTACGCAGGTCGCTTGCAGCACTACAATGCTCACTTCACTTCGTTTGTGTGCGCAGGCCGCTCGCAGCGCTGCAGCTCACCTTGATGTCGTCGAGATGCGGGCGGGGCGCGTGCTGCGCGGGCGCGTCGGGCGCGCGGCGGTACTTCTGGCGGCCGCTTGCAGCGCTGCAGCTCACCTTGATGTCGTCGAGATGCGGGCGGGGCGCGTGCTGCGCGGGCGCGTCGGGCGCGCGGCGGTACTTCTGGCGGCCGCTTGCAGCGCTGCAGCTCACCTTGATGTCGTCGAGGTGCGGGCGGGGCGCGTGCTGCGCGGGCGCGTCGGGCGCGCGGCGGTACTTCTGGCGGCCGCTTGCAGCGCTGCAGCTCACCTTGATGTCGTCGAGGTGCGGGCGGGGCGCGTGCTGCGCGGGCGCGTCGGGCGCGCGGCGGTACTTCTGGCGGCCGCCGCGCACGCGGTCCAGCCGCACGCCCTCGCGCAGCATCCCGGTGCGCAGGCACTTGCGGAAGCGGCACGCCTGGCACGCTTTGCGCCGCCGCTTGTTGATCTCGCACTCGTTGGACGCTGGACACGTGTACTCTATGTTGCCCTGGTCAAATTAATTTACCTTACGTCATTTAATTTTTTTACCAATTCTTTTAGGAAACTTATGGCTAAATACTCAAAAGCTACTCAATTTTAAAATGTCTTTAAGTCTCGTGCCCTAGAGCCCTTTAAAAGTTCACTGCTGAACATAGGCCTCCCCCAAAGAATGCCATAAAGCATACTCCTGAGTCAACTGTATCCTATCGATTTCCTGCATATCTTACCATGTCGTCACTCCATCTAGTGGAGGGTCGCCCTACACTTCGCCTACCGGTACGAGGCTGCCACTCGAGAACCTTCCTTCTCAATCGGTTGTCGGTTCTTCGATCTATATGGCCGGCCCATATGACATAAGAAACACCCATTGGAAAGGACAGAAAATCAAGAGAAATCTCGTGAAATCCGACAGAAGGTGGAGTGCCGCCACTCCAGAGTCAGAGAATTCATTCCTACCGTATTATTAGAGTCCTGAACTCACCTGTATGGTGCGTTTGAAGAAGGCCTTGCAGGCCTCGCAGCTCGCAACTCCGTAGTGGAAGCCGGAGGCGACGTCGCCGCACACGAGGCAGTAGCGGCGCGGCGAGTCCTCGTCCCGCGCGCCCCCCGCGGCCGCCGCGGTCGTCGACGAGCAGTGCTGCTGCTCCGGGCTGGTGTTGCCAACAACACCGCTCTCCGGCGACACGCAGAACTTCACCTCCTCCTTTGGCTCGAGCTCCAACTGTCGCCAATGGATGGACTTTTTGACGTGAATACGTATTTAAATTTGCTTCTATAGTGGGAGGCAATTCAGAAAACTGATGAATGATGATAACAAAATCGGGGGATACAGTGTATCCCCCGATTTTGTTATCAGTGTATGGTGTATGCAGCTACATATCTATCATCTACATACAAAATTTAATTACAGCACTCGAAAGCTAAAGGTTCAAAGATCGTTTCGTTACGTACAGGTGAAACACACGGCCGTGTCCACTAAAAGGCCACACCCCGATTTTTTTTTAATATAGAATAAGGGTGATAATCGAGCGCACAGTCCACCGTAATAATTCCACAGTAAACTAAAATAAAAACTAAAAGTGGCGTCTGGTTTGGTATCACATTCTTAATTATTTATACAAAGCAGTAGTGCACCCAGTGCTATGCCCAGGTTTGAAGAGTCAGCATACTCACAGACTTTCGTCTATAGTTCTGCTGGTAAAACCAGATGGCTCACTGGCGCATGCGCCTAAGGAGAAAGCGGACTTATTTGCTTCTCTTTTTGCTTGCAATTCACGTCTGGACAGTAGCAACAGCGTACCATCTCAATTACCTCACTGCGGTACCTCTATGTCAGAGGTCCGTATCACCAACAAGGAGGTTCTTAAAACCTTGCGAAGTCTAGACGTGAACAAAGCTAGTGGACCTGATGGTATACCAGCTATAGTTCTAAAGGTCTGTGCACCTGAGTTGTCTCCTGTGTTGACACGCTTGTTCCGCCTCTCATTCAGGACTGGAATAGTGCCCAAATCTTGGAAGCTGGCCAATGTGCAGCCTGTGCCTAAAAAAGGTAGCCGTACCGACCCTGCCAACTATCGGCCAATTTCAATTACCTCCATACTCTGCAAGATTATGGAGCGTATATTGAACGCCCACCTCATGGCATACCTAGAGCAAAATGATCTCCTCAGTGATCGCCAGTACGGGTTTCGCCGAAATCGATCAACTGGGGACCTTCTAGCGTATGCCACTCACATATGGGGTGAAGCTCTCGAGAACAGTGGTGAAGCACTTGCTGTTTCCCTCGATGTTTCGAAGGCCTTTGACAGGGTTTGGCACGCTAGTCTATTGGGCAAGCTTTCAGCGTACGGCTTATCCCCTGGCCTGATTGTCTGGGTGAAGGACTTTCTGAGTGAACGGTCTCTCCGGGTCGTCGTCGATGGCTGCTCATCCGATACTGTGGCGACTAACGCCGGTGTTCCTCAGGGGTCCGTTCTCTCCGCAACTCTCTTCCTGCTGCATATAAATGATCTGCTCATTCCCGGTATCTATGGGTATGCAGACGACAGCACAGTTGTGGAGAGATACCAACCAAGTGCCCGGGCCAGTCGGGATCAAATCCAGTCAGAAAGAGAGGCTATGGTTGAGCGTGTGAGTCTTACACTACAGGCAGTCTCCGAATGGGGCGATGCCAATCTCGTGAGATTTAACGCCTCCAAAACACAAGCGTGTCTTTTCACCGCTAAAAGAAGCCCGCTCATCTTGACTCCTACTTTCCGGAATGTATCCTTGGAGTACACTGACCGCCTTCAGTTGTTCAGTCCAGAGCCAAAGCAGCCGCAAGGAAACTTGGTGTCCTTGCAAGGGTGCGGCGGTACTTCACGCAGGGGCAGCTTCTTACCTTATACAAAGCGCAAGTCCAATCGCGCATGGAGTACTGCTGTCACATATGGGCTGGTGCTGCAAAATGCCACCTGGCAGCGTTGGACTCAGTGGAGAGACGTGCTAAGAGGCTCATTTGTGACCTTGATTTGGTTGAAACCAATCTTGTCAGCCTCGAGCACAGGCGCAGAGTAGCCAGTCTCTCGGTATTCTATAGGATGCATTTCGGTGAGTGAGCTCAGGAATTACACGCTTTAATTCCTCCCTCTCCTTTCCACCGTCGGACAACCAGGCGGTCGGCGGGTCTTCACCCCTTTGTTGTCGATATTCCACGCATTAGAACCAAACGGTTTGCTTCGACTTTTGTAATGCGTACAGCAAAGAAGTGGAATAATTTGCCGGCGTCTATCTTTCCGTCCGAATACAATCTGGGCGTCATCAAGGCAAGAGTGAATAGGCTTTTGTTACGCTAAGACAGTGCGATTTACCATCTAAGGCCGCATCACCACTTACCACCAGGTGGGGTTGTGGTCAAGCGCTGGCTTATAATAAGTTAAAAAAAAAATACTCGTCGACTCGTTGGTAAGCGAACTTCGTTCTCAAAAGTAAAAATACATCACTGCATTATTTACTTGCAGTAGCCCATAGATATCTACATTTATCCTTGATTAAGAATCTAAACGCAGATGCGTTATCACGCGTTTCCTATAAAAAGAGTCTCCCGTTCTCTACACTCACTATACGAAACACAACAGCATCAAGCTGCTACTTTACGCTGGTATTCTATGAGAGCGTGGTCTGACCCTTTCGTGCTGCAGCATGACACTACCACGTATAAATGTAGTTACCACGTAACGTAGGTAGCCTACCAAATTCAAGTAACAAAAGTAATTATTATTCTAATTTGGTTACAACGTTAGTTTGTTTTCCCCAAATTTGCTATTTGCTTTCTCCAAAATGCCCCAAATTTCGAACTCTGGGCTCACAACTTACAGTATGGCTGTGACGTGAACCGATGAGCTATGCGAACGTCGCTTTCTTTACAATTATTATACAACTATATATTTGAATATTATCTTATCCAATTATTACTCAACTTTTAACATATCTATCATTCAATTATTTATGTCAGTACTAGGGAGACAAATATTTACATTAATCAAAAAAGCGAAAGAATAAAATGTTGAAAAAACATAATAAATAATCGTTTTCAAAGGAAAAATGTTATATACGCAAAAGTCGTGCCAAATACAAATCAATACGCAAAGTCTATTTGATGGAGGACGAAGCAAGTGCGCGGATAAATGCATCTTCATACACACAGTTGGTTACCTTTTTCGATGAATGTCGAAATTTTACAATACAAAATGCATTTCATATCTAAATAAGAGATACGTACTCAGAAATTAAAGTGCTCTA
Organism: Parnassius orleans; assembly: GCA_029286625.1. Classification (NCBI taxonomy): domain Eukaryota; kingdom Metazoa; phylum Arthropoda; class Insecta; order Lepidoptera; family Papilionidae; genus Parnassius; species Parnassius orleans. Next base: position 178,853 of record JAGSMP010000126.1, read on the forward strand.
AGTCGCTGTTAAAAATACAGTATGATATGTTCACTCATGCAGTTGAAATTGCAACGAAGATCACGTTAAGTGTTTATGGTGAATAATTAAAATAAATTACATTTTAAATAAACAATTAACTACGAAAACACACCTAGGTTTTTTTCTGCGCAATACAGCTCACTAATTACAATATAGTTTAAAATGTAGGACGTGCTATAAAACCCAGGTTTAAAATCTGACACACTAACATTTCGCCTTGTAACCTAGTTATTGATTTTCAGTCTGTGCTCCTCTTCGTAAGAGAGAATGCATCCGTATCAATCTAGTGTCCGACTGAGCGATGCTTGCGTGCAGTGGTGACGAATCACCAATTTAGTCTATTGGGTATATTTAAGGACAGGATAAGGCTGGACACTCACCTGGGGAGCATGTACCATCGGCACAGGGCGGTGAGGCGGGTGCTCCGCGAGCGTTTCTGGCGAGTACTGGGGCGGGGGCTCCGCTTCCTGCTTCACGCGGCGCAGCATAGGCTCCCCGCTCACCGCGGACATCATCTGCACCTGCAACTGTGAGTGCTCTAGATTAAAATGAATTATGCGACGGTGAACGCGCGCGATAGGAAAGTGGTCTTTATTACTTCGCGATAAGAGTTGCGAAATCTAATATTTGACCGTACTTAATTTTTTTTCAACGTGCGAATATTAGCTTACGTTTTAACTTTTAGTACTTAAAGTACGTAGGAATAATATAATATATTATTTGCTTCAAGTAACGTACTGGAGTCATATTTGAAAAGGGTGCAGTTTTTTTTTCTAATAAAGTTATAATATAGATATTTTCATAATTATTGGAACTATTGAAGTGCATGCACTAAAATATTTATATAAATTATAGTAAAAAATTTGACAACTCGATGGCGTAGTAGCTTCGGCGCTTCGGGTCGCGAGTTGTAATCCTCCACGGGACAAATATTTGTATGGCCTACAAATCGTGAATAACCTGGACATTTAACTATGTGCAAATTATGTATGTACAACGCTCCACAAGAGGACAAATTCCCAATGGGGATAACTTTTTTTTATTAAAACAAAACACTAGTAAGTTTAAAAAATTCAAAATCTTTATTCACTGCTGAAAATAGGTCTTTCCAAGAATGCGCCAGCTGACTCGACTTAGAATAGTCGTCCATTAAGTACCGCACTGGGCAAGCAGGTTAGGGAGAAGAGAACCTTTCAACTATCTATGAGATTTAAATTTGGAACCTTCAAACGTCTTTCTTGCGGAAGTTGACATTAAAGACTTAATACGAGTACGTCCACTTCAACTCACGAACTCGGTTATAACTAAAGTGACCATGCGTCCCGTTTTGAACGGGACTGTCCCTTTTCTCGGTCACCTGTCCCGTTGTCCCCAAACAAAGCTCCGGGACGCAAAATAGTCCCGTTTTATGAAATAGTGCGAAAATTTAACACTATGAAGTTTGTGAGACACGAACGGTGCGAGAACGAGACCGACCAAAATAAAACCGAATGGGATAATTTAAAAGTTTCCGCAGAAAGTAGCTGGATGGAAGTATTCAAACACTTTCGCACCGACAATTTTGAACATAATTTTTTTGCATTTTAATCGAATATATTTTATGTCTACCTGGTACAAATACTCCAGTAGAAAGCGTATTTTTCATTGGTTCCAGTTCTAAACGCGATAGTGAAAAAAACATGCCCAGAATTTTGTTCTTATATAAAATTATCACCAACTTTATTAAAGCAAATTTGTTCCACTGACAAATATAAATGTAATTAAAAAAATAATATGTTGCATTTTTAATAATTACTGTCTGAGGAACTTTGCTTTAAAGAAGCTTGTGAACTGGTAATTGATTTTTACTTTTCACAATTTGTTATAATAAAAATAACTATAAATAATGGAAATATAATTATAATGAACATTAATTGTATAACGTTACAGTTGTTAGAGTATAAATAAACCCGTGTCCCGTTTATAAAAGTCCCGTTAAACATAAATCTTTGTATTGTTGACGGTGGTGTGTCTTTCCTAGTGTAGTGGTTATGGATTTAATGGTGACAGTGATAGTGCACGCAATTGTGGGAGGAAGGGAGGTGCTCCTTTAACTAGGTTGTTTTAATTCCAACTAGGATTCGAACCTAGACCTACTAAAACGTATTTAGGTACAATTTACTGACCTACACAATCGTCAATCACTATAATCAGACTTTTAAGTAAAATAAATTGCAATAAAATAATGTATTTAATAATAAACCAAATACCACCATGGGAATTGGAAATACATACAAATACGAACTAAGTAATCCGTTTATGTTATAACTTATAAAACTACACACACACACTGTTAAGTTATAGTTTAACAAGATAACAAATGTGCAGTCACGTTTAATATCTTTTTCAAGTGTGTTTCGTGTGAAATATATTCTAAGACAGCGACATACCATACCATATTTACAGGCTTCAGGTCATCATAACGTTTAGCTTACATAGATGGCGTTGTTTTCAATTAAAATGTAATGTCACTTTTTAATTACTTTTATTATCTGTTAATGTAATATTTTGCTATAAATAATAGATAAATGATTATCTACAGAACTCAAACATTCAATTACAAATTCGAATCAATATTTTTAATTTTTAATATTTTCTAATATTATCTTTATATATAAAAATTACGTGTCACATTGTTTGTCCGCGATGAACTCCTAAACTACTCAACTCATTTCAATGAAATTTTTCACACTGTGTGTAGTTTGGCCCAACTTGAGAGATAGGATGGTTTTATCCCGATAAGTGTTCCTCAATATTTTTTATTGCGAATTTTAAAAAAAATAGGACGGGTCGTCAGAAAGGGCAGAACAACGTCTGCTTGGCCAGCTAGTTATTAATAAGTTTCAATTTTCTTTTATAAAAATCCATAACAAAGGATTTTTAACTACTCGTATGTCAGATTTGTTCATAATAAAATTAACTGAACGTTTATTACGCGACGCTCTTAAACTTTCGCCGGTTACCGAAGATTGATAAAAAATAAATATATTGAATTAGTACTATTTACGGACCCTATTGTACCATAGAATCAACTAAATGTAGTAAGTAACAAGATATTTATTGTAACCAAAGACTTCTACGTTTACTAAGTAGTAAGTATCGAGATACTATATAATATAACTCCTGCACTTCTGCATCTTGCATACAAGATGCAAGATGCAGGAGTGTACAAGCTTGATTGTGAATGTGGTCTCTCATATATAGGGCAAACAAAACGATCTATTAAAACCAGCGTAAAAGAACACATAGCTGACGTGAAGCACCAACGTTCCGGGAAGTCTGCAGTTTGTGATCATATCCTAGACGGCCCCCGCCATTACATTAGATTTGATAAACCACAAATTCTCGCGAAAGAACATCGATTCCTGCCAAGGATGATACGTGAGGCTATTGAAATTAAAAAACATCCTAATTTCAATAGAGAGGGAGGCTGGGTACTACCACCTGCTTGGGATCCTGTAATTAATAAAATTAAAACTAAACCCAAACATACCACTGCAAGACTTCAAGACACAGTTAGTTCATTGTGCGTAGATCGGACCAAAATTAATAATTAAAAAGCTGAAGGTACCCCGGATTAATAATCCGGGGTGGATTAACTCTGACATCGGGACGTCAATTACCTCAGTCCCCCGTGACCATGGGTGCTGTAAAGAACCCGAAACGTCGGGAATTAATAAAAATAAGTTGATTAAACGCGATATAATGCGTAAAATTAGTTTTATTCAATGTGTAGTGTTCGCGTAAATATAAGAAATCATTAAACAACTGTCCATAAATAGGTTAAACAGCCACGGAGAAGCTACACAGCCCTGTCTGACACCTTTTTGGATGCCAAACCAGTCCGAGTAGACCCCGTTGATCCTGACACAAGTACTAGAATCCCTATAAAGAGACTTCAATGCCTGTATCAAACCAGCGCTCAAACCAAATGAGTTAAGTGTTTGCCATAACACATTCCTGTCCACTCTGTCATAAGCCTTTTCCAAAACTTTCTGGTTTTTGGCCAAAAACTTCTCCGCAATCATGCGCATGGAAAATACTTGATCCGTAAACCCCATTCCCTTTCTAAATCCAGCTTGCACATCCCAAATTTTTCCATCAGTTTCTTCCATAACTCTTTCAATTAACACCTTAGCATACAGTTTACCCACAATGCAAAGCAAGCTGATACCACGGTAGTTTTTACAGTCCTGCTGTGACCCTTTTCCTTTATATGTTGGGACTATAACGGCTTTGCACCAGTGTTCCGGCACCCGCTTCAGTTCCCAACATAAATTAAACAAGGTGTACAGCAGGCCTGCCACCACTCCCTCTCCAGCCCTTAGCATCGAGAGTTATAGAGTTTCGAGTGATACTCTATCATATCCGGCTGCCTTACCTGCTTTTCATTGCTTTCACTATTTCATCTACACTTATCTCTCTCCACTTCTTTCGGAATTTCTATTTCACTTAATTCAGACGACTCTTCACTCATAAACACGCTTTCAAAGTATTCCATATTCAGTTATAGGTTAGGCTGGTGGTCGAAGCCTACGGACGCGTGCGACTCACACACATATATATATATATATATATATATATATATATATAAAAAAGGTCGCCAAAGGGGCTGGGCCTAAGGTCGCTACTGCTTTTATGGCGTTTAAGTCAAATATAGCTTTTTCACTTAAGTGGCTTTATAGTCATCAAAGCGCACATTTCTTTACATACCTACTCAATAATAAGAGAAGTTCTTACTGGTAATATTATATATTCCAATTGCGTAAGCTAGTCTCGTAACCTTATATTCTTTAAAAGGGCAACGTCCGAAGCAAAGACTTTTAACCTTAGATATATTATTATGATGCGCCAACAAATTAAATTAGCCGTTTATATAAATTAATGAATTTAATTATTATCATACACAGTCGTCATTATATAAGTCCATATATAAGTCCACCTGATAAGTCCACCGTGGATGCTTTTTTCTTATAGGATAAGGGTGACAAGCGAGCACAGTCCACCTGATGGTAAGTGGTTGCTGTGGCCCATAGACATCTACATATATCTTCGCTTGCGAATCAAAATGCAGATGCGTTGTCAGCCGTAAGGACTAAGATGGAACGCCTCTTTTCCAGTAAAAAGGGTCTCCGGTTCCCTACACTCACTATACTATACAAAACACAGCATAATTAAGCTGGTGTTATGTGAGAGAGTGGTCCTTCCCGATCGAGCCGACCCATCTGTCAGTGTGTATGTCTCTATGTCTGACGGTCACAAAGTTGTTTTTCTAAGAGTCTTTCACGTGGATGACTGAAATTTCGTTATAGTCATAAACGGTTGTACAACACATGTTAAAAATTATTGACCCATTCAGGTTTAGTTTTGAGGGGTTAATAAGGAAAATTAAAAAGAAATTATGAAGATTATCGAGTGGGGTGTTCGTTAAAATTAAGCTTTTAAAATAAGGCTTACTTTTGATATCAAGATAATTTTCTATGCATATTGCTTTTCAAACATTTTTCGGAAAAATATTGAAAAAGTTGCCGTTACCAATCACCCTGAATAATCTAATATTACATAATAAAAGTTAGATCAAGGGAGGGGATGCCCACGTATGCGTAATAATTGTGGATAATTTAATATATAGTATAATATAGATAAAATATAGGTACATCTTTACGTTTTTAGAATTTTTTACATAAAGTCATAACTAATTGTATTATAAATCACTCTAACAAAATGTTAAGTTAGATTTTATTAGGTGTTACTTAGGTTATAATTAGTTAGAATAATTCAATTGTAGGTAATGACTAAACGTAAAAAACCAAAGCGCATCGTAATTTATACGCCGGTTGCATTCGCGATAAGTCAAGACATACCTACCTACTGCGGCGGTGGAAAATAAAAAAGTATTTATCTACGATATCTGCTTCTTCAAGGATGTGGGTTCAATGCCCCCTTGACATTGGCGGGTTTCCGATAAAAATATGTGTCGTGACGCAATCAGTCGAGTTTTCGTAAAACATAACTATAACTGAATTATACACGATTGCCATGCATTATGCAAATCAAGCCAATGATATATTCGGTGTTTGGTCGGCGTGGTTGTACAGTTCACAACTGCTGAGGCATTCAGTCCACAGTCCTAAATTCGAATATCTACCGCTAACCAAAGCCACTCAACAAACTAAATGTGTTGACTTCTTCTTTATCCCTTCCTTTTCTTAGTATTTTTTTATCACAAATTATATTTATTGCCACTATTTTGCTTATATTGAAATTACTGTAAATTTTTAAAACACTAAATTAATTTATTAAGCTTAACAAGCGCTAGTGTTCATATTATGTATTAGCACAGAATAAATAATAGTTAAAAGAAGTACTATTAGCTAAAGCAAAGACTAGGTATAACCACTACGTTTTAATTTTAAGTAAGAACCTGTTATTGATATTAGTAATTTCTTTTTTTTTTAATTATAACGTGTTGGTTCCGTGAACGATTAAAAAAAAGTTGGTTTTGTTCCCACAAATTTAAATAATAAAAATAAAGCTGCACATAAGAATCGATTCTTGTTTTAAAACATTGTTCCGTTAATTATATAAATAACATAACAACGGTACAACCCGTCGGAAATGTGTAGGCCTGTCAGAAATAACGTCATGCAACTAGAGTCTGAAGCTATGAAGGGAACAAGAGAACATGGGCAAGGCGCAGTGTATCGCGGGACCATCCCGAATTCCAGCGAGGACCGTATTTTTTCATCGGGTTGTAAATATACAACCAACACACATTTACAACGGCGCTATCGTGAATATATGGGTCAGTTATATAACGAACGTTTTATGAGCATTCCGGTCACGTTCACAATGAATACTTAGCACAAATATCACACCAATTTAAATTAGTATTTACATTAATAATAACTTGAATAAAATGAAGGCTTTATAAGCTAAGGGATTGTTTGAGGCAAAAGCTATTCCCACCTTTTTTTTATAAAAGATATAGCCATTGATATATATGTACTACGCACTAGATTTCGCATTCCGAACATTCACTATGTTCAACTGAACTGTACTGCAATCCGTACACCTTACTTTAGTGTCATTTACTGTGGCTTCAATATTCATGCAGTGTGGAGCGGCGATAATAATACGAGATTTCAAATTAAAGTTTAAACATTACGTAAATAACAATTCAGTAGTCGAGTAAGTAAAATTTTTTGTTGTTCAAGTGAATAAATAGGTAATAATATCGTAATATTTTACTATCTATCGCGCATGCGCGAAGAAATAGAGTAGCGCATATTTTTTGTTTGGAATAGCTTCTCTAGTACGTAGTACATAGAACTCAATGGATATAGCAAACAGCATGCGTTTATATAAAACTAGTTTTTAGTTTTTACGGATTTTATCGCGTATATTAACTTGTCGCGTATACCTATATATAATATTTTTGATCCTATCATGAGGTCCGTTTCGAAGCCCGGGTCGGGCCAAAACCATTTATTGGATTTATCTGTCAAGAAATCTCAGCAGCCCGGAATTAGGAAGTAGGCGGTGTATCACGTATCACCCGCGTGCCTTAGGAAGCACACCCTTTCATATTTTTAGGGATTGGTTGCTCGGTCGGCATTTCGCGCCGCGACACTGTTAGTACATATATTTACGCACCCCTCGTCTCATTATACCAGCTCCCGGTGTTTGAATTTTTTTTGTCGAAACTGCGTAGGCAGTGAAGTAGTCCATAAAAGGTCTTAATTTTATTGAGGACCGCTCCGGCTTCGCATGGTCAATTTCTGGATCTCGACAACAACGCCACTTACCGGGTCCAATTGAATCTAAACCATTCTCTAATCAACTTAATCACACACACAAAATTTCATCAAAATCGGTCCAGCCCTTTAGGAGGAGTTCAGTCACATACACACGGACAGAAGAATTATATAATATATACTATGCACGTATTATACATATAAACCTTCCTCTAGAATCATTCTATTTATTGATGAAAAATCGCATCAAAATCCGTTGCGTATTTCAAAAGATCTAAGCGAACAGACGACGGAAAGCGACTTTGTTTTATAATATGTAGAGAAGTAGAGCTTTAGTGCTTCACAGCGTGATGTTGGAGCTTGCAGGAATATTTTTTTTGTTTCAGTTGTTTATTTTAAACGTATCTACCTATATGTCACAGTCAAAACTCATAACCGGTCAAAACCACTTTTAACTGCAAAAATCAGGCAAAAATGGTTTTGACCGATGCCCTTAGTCAAAAACTAATTTTGCCTCATTTGAAGTTCAGACTATCGTATCGGTGAAAACTCGCAGTATCAGTAAAGCCGCGTACATTATAACGATATAAAATATAATATTGAAGAAATTTAACTTTTTACTTTGAGAAATTCTAAAAGTAGAAGTCAAAAGTAGTTTTGACTAACATTCTTGGTCGAAACCACTTTTAGCCGATGTAATTTGGTCAAAATCATTATTATCCAATATTTTTGCAAATTAAAAATGGTTTTGACCAACGTCCTTAGTCAAAACTACTTTTGCCTGATTATTTGCAGTCAAAAGTGGCTTTGACCGGTTATGACTTTTGACTGTAACATAATATATTATAAGTATCAAAACTGTGCTTTTTCATCGTCTGTTTTTGTGTTGTTATTTAATACTGTTTTGGTTTTTTTTCTATATCTATATATCCGCCTGTTTTTGTCCATATGTGTGTCAAATAAATGTCTCTTTCTTTCTTTCTTTCATCATTAAATTGAGCATAATTCGTAACGGCGCGGCGGCGTAGAATTTAATCAATCGAGCGGCGCTGATAAAGGCGGAGCGGGAGACCTATCCCAACTTCGGCACAGTTGCGCCGCGCCGCGTTCACTTAGCCGAATTTTGTTTCCAATTTCCATTTATCTACGAGGCTCGAAGGTGAAACCACGGGCGCACGGTCGACGACCCGCCAGCCGTGTAGTCATTATGAATATCTATTTTTCGCCACAACACACCGAAACTCGCATGTTTACGCGATTTTATCGCGTCAAGGTCTTTCACTTTCTGCATCTCTTAAAATAATTTAGAGTTTTTAATTTCTTAACACAGGCCGTGGGCGGTTATATATTTTTTAATTCCCAACCAGCGATGACACAATATGATGAAATTTCTTACAGTATTTATTAAGCATTCAGCTGCTTATAATAATGGCACTTTCTCGCCATCGTCATCCTTGACAATACAGGTATATTATCATGATAAAATGAATAAATAAAATTTCTGCTGAACATTGGCCTCCCCTAAAAGAATGTCCATAGCCACCTGCATTCATCGACTTGCTGCATCTATACGGGTTACTCACTCCATCTATTGCGGAGCCGCCCTACTACATACACACATATATATACACATATACACTACATATACACTTCGCTTGACGAGACTGTCACTCGAGAACATTTATTTTCTTCCCTATTCGTTGTCGGTTCTTCGAGCTACGCTATTCCTGGCACATTGACGCTTCAGCTTACTAATCCGTTAAGACTATATCGGTTACTCTCTATACAAATATTTAATATCAAAAAATGTTTAGAAATTCATTTTAGATTTTATTTTATCTACCTTTCCCTCAAACAAATGTAGATAACTTTTTACCATCATTGATTTAAAATATGCTTATTGGTGTTAAACACAGACTACCAAGAACGGTCATTTCATTTTTGATGTAAGAAATTAAAAATGTATTTACCAATAATCCTATTTAAAACTATAACTGTTTGAAAGTCAGGTCTCGGAAGTCTCTGACGGAATCGGCGAACTCCGCAGGAATCCTCTGTTTTGCCATAACAAATCTGTGAACGTTTTCAACATGAAAACTTTACACTTCTTATATTTTCTGTTCAGCGTTCAGTTCAGCGTCCAAGGTGTGAGACGTTATAATCTCCGATCCATAGCGAAGGCCCGTATCAAACACTAGAATATATTTTTAATTGTTCGTTCGGTCGTAAAATGTCGTCAATTCACAACAAATTGTTATTGAAATTTAATTAACAACCTGCAATATAACCTTTAACCTACTAATATTTGTGTGTTAGCACCGAACAAACATCCGGTTTCGGGTGCAATTATTGCATCCATTATGAAAATCAAATGTTCAGACTGGAATAAGCAATGATCCCACTTCAAATATATTTGTAAATTAAAAACTACAACTAACATCCGAAAAGAAAACAAATTTTAATAATTTAAAAAAAATTAAAACGACTAAATTCTTATAAATAATATTTTTTCGGCCTTAATTGTGCAAAGCCTACAAAGCACTAAGTGATCGAATAAGCTACAAAAATAAAGAATAAATTATGAAGTTTAAAGATAAGTTTAGAGCTAAAATTGTAATTGCATGTTAAGTGCTGATTTACCTGATGTCCGCCTAACATGCACAGCAGCAGCAGCGGACCTATTTGAGGAGACATAAGAGGAGGCCTGTGCTTAGCAATGGGTCGTTTATATATATAGGGTGTAAATTTTAAATATTTATAATAATATCATACCTGGTCATTCAAAAGCTTTTAAATTAGGTTTATATTTTGAGATAGACAATAGTCAGAGTTGTCTGGGAGCAATAGCTACAAGTCATTAAGTCGGCCCCTTGTAACATTAAGTGAAGGGCACAATGGGATTTTACAAAAATAATAAAAAAATCAATTTTCAATATAATATAATAATAATAATAATATTTATTGGATAATAAGTACATTGTAAATTGATACAGTGTTATAGTTGAGACCTTCTTTTAAGTAGGTATATAAAATACTTTAATATACCTACTTAAAAGAATAATAATTACTACTTGCCAGAAGGCCACACGCTACCATAGGTTTTTAAGGTTTTAAGCCAAATAATTAATTTCTTTTTACACTTTACGGATGTATTTTGATAGATATCTATTATTTTGTTTATTCTATTATATAATATATAAATATGAAATAGGAATTAAAAAAATATACACATACAAACAGAATATGCATTTTGCTAAAATATCTTCAACATAAAACGTTGTCTGTCATAATAATATTTAATTATACCTATACCTAAATTTCTTATCTTTTTGTTCGAACCTATTATCTTCTGGAAACAATTTAATGATAAATACAAACTAGTACGATACGTGTAGGTATCTAATCTAGCTGCATATTACGTCATCTTATATCTGAAATAGACAGAACAAAAAATCATAGAGTTAGACTCAGGGTTACCTATAAATGTTTCGTGGAACTAGTAGGTGGTATTATATAATTAATAATTATTAAACATTACATGATTGATTTTTAAAACCTGCATTTATCATCATTTATATTATTTTGTATGAACAATTAATGTAAATGTAAAGCCAGTAGGTATTATATTTTTTTTAATAAAAATAAAACTTGTAGAATAAATTGGAGCTAAGGAAATTGAATTAATTTCAAGCATGTTCCGAAATCAACAACTATAAAATAGAATAGAAATAGAATGATCGATTTTTTTTTTTTGCAATTGGATCGTTTTCGTAATATTTATTGACGTATTAAAGGCTGATTAAGGCAAAATGCTTTTGCATTGCTATGACCCGTAAAAAAAATTCGTGTTACTTAGAAATCTCAAACAGAATTTGGTCACGTACAACAGAGTCATAGGTGTTGACAATTTAAATTCTTATCGAAGACAACAACAATAACTATCTATGTAATATATATTATATATAGTATTAAATGTGAAGTTCAGCGTATAAGTTACTTCTTACGGTTTTTATAATTTTTCGCCTAAACGAACCAGTACAAAACCAAAAGGATTCGAATTTAATAAAGAATTGTAAATAAAATATAATAAAAATTGTAAATTAATTTAGAGGTTTATTTACATTATTTAATTTCGAAATGTTGTCATTTGTAAAAAAAGACCCGCTAAAATATATATTTGGCCGATCTTTTAAATGATAACCCTAGCCATAACGTTGTCGCCATGTTTGTTTATATGAGCGCGCCGGACCTACCTCAACATTATGATTAGGCTGTCGCTTTTATCCATTGCGTTATCATTCCTAGTCGTTTTATGTTCGAATGAAAAATCGTTTGTCTATTGTGTGAGCTGTCAATTAGTTTGCGTTCGAGGCCGTCTGGGTGGGCTTTACATGAAAATTTGCACAGCTGCGCCATCTTTACCGTACCATACTCATATTCGATTTTTTTTTTGGTTGTTATATGCTTTACAATTATATATACAACCTAGTTTCCAATACTTTTAAAATATGTTTTAAAAAGTGAGGAATTCCATTAAATCTATATTATATTATGTACATTTTATGACATAATATGTGACAACATCGATTGAATAACATCATAGAACGATAATTAATCAACCGTCTTTTTATTACAATTATTGTATACTTTCACAGTGGTCGCATTTAAATCATTACCAATCTTTAGTAATCTATCATCAATTGAGAATAAAAATGCACATGGGTTGTCATTCCTGTGGAGTTAAAATGGTATTCCTCGTTACCGGAAAAAGGGTCCCTAGCAAGAGTGTAACTTCTATTCACTAGCGATACCAAACAGCAGTGTTATGCAGCTATTTTACACTGATATCTGTAAGTTCGAGGACCTTTCCTGGTCGAGTAGACCCATTCGTGCTGCAGCCATTGAATCGCTGCAGCGTTACTCTACCATGAAATAAACAACATATATATGACTTGCCAATACAGTTATATAAATATTAACATATATATGTATACGATTAGATAGATGCTAAAGTTTAGTTTCATTAAAATACTCCGTTCCAGCCTATCAAAAGCCCACAACTGAACATAGGTCTCCCCCATAAATTGCCTCATAGGGATATTTGGGATGGCAACCGGTTTTTATTTATTTAGTTGTTATTCGGAAGACGCTGCTGCCCATCACCTGGTATGTTTACCTATTCTGTCTCCTCTTACGACACCCACGGGACTATATGGGGTAGCGGATATTCTTATACCGCCACTACACGGTTAACAAGCGAATGTTCACAATAAATATACTCGCTTGGTTGGTATACATTATATTATTAGCCGCAGCTACAGAAACAAAATAAAAAATGTAGGGTAAGGTTGCGATTATTGGACCGGCACTTTCATTGGACCGCTTCGATATTTTCGAAACGGTTCGATTTTAAAACTGTTGCTGGGCGTCGGACGCTTGGTATACGTCCCCGCTACACCCCCGTGTTTCAGTTCTGCCGCAAATCCGTCGCGGACGTGGGTTTGTCGCAGCGTTTCGCGCGCTCAAAATTTTTTCGCCGGCTAAACCAAACCATGTAATAGATTCCTAAGGATATTCATGCGTGTTGTTTAATGTTCTGTTCTTTGTTTATCAACGTTATTGATTCTTATAGAAAGGAATGTCAAAAGTTATAGTTTAGTCGTAATGTTTGACCTTGTAAAACCATACGTAGTTGCCATCATTGAACCACCTCAAGCTCCTCGATTGGACCGTCCAATCATGGCAGCTAATATAAAACCTGAATTTTAAATATCATTCGAGAGATCTACCTATTTTTAATGATGAAATAATAATAAATATAAATAAATTGATTTAATTTTAAATGGCAGCCTGTGTTTAAAATATCATTGGAATACCTATGTCAACTTATTTTTTAAATGTGAAATAATAAATTTTAAATAAATAATCAGTTTAATTTCGATTGCCATGTATGTGTGCTGATATTATTGTATTGGTAATAGAAAATATTTTTATTGCAGCATGTCTAAGGGCAATATTACGTGGGTAAACAAGCATGAAACTAGCATTACAGGCATTACGTAATAAGGAAGTTGGCTTAAATAAACAAGCAGAATTTTGGTGTACAAAAGCTGAAACAGCCAAGAAGAAAAACAGGTTCTGGGTGATCTCACACCTGAATTGGAAGAAAAGTTGCCAACATATTCTAGAAATGGAAGCCTGTTTGTACGGTCTAACACCAAAGATGTGAGATCACTTGCTTTTAAAATAGCTGAGAAAAACAATAGCACAGATTTAATAAAACAAAAAAAATGGTGGGAAGAAGTGGTACTATGCATTTTAAAGCGTCATCCCAGTCTAAGTTTAAGACAACCAGAGCTACATCTTTAAATAGAGCTACAGCATTTAATAAACCAATTGTCAAAGACTTTTTGAAAAAATTAGAAAAAGTGATGGTGAGCACGGTATACATGACCCACGATACATTTATAATGTAGATGAGACAGGCCTCTCAACAGTGCAACGAAAACCAAGAAAGATATTGGCCAAGGAAAGCATCAAGTTGGTGCTATTACAAGTGGTGAGCGTGATTCACTACTACTGCTGTGTGTTGTGCAAGTGCAGCTGGCCATTTTGTACCACCTCTTATAATTTTTAAACGAAAAACGCTAAGACGAACTTCGGCGAACTCCACCTGGTTCAATCTTTGCAACTTCGACAGTGGCTACATTAATAGTGAAATATTTTGTTTGGTTTGCAACACTTTGTAGAATGTAAAGCCGACCACGGAGCAGAAAGTTTGCTGTTACTTGATGGACACACTAGTCACACAAAAATTTGGATGCTATTAAATATCCAAGGAAAACAATGTTGTGTTACTGTCACTTCCTGCTCATACTTCCAATAAACACAGCCCTTAGATACTTCGTTTTTTAGACCGTTGAGTTGCTATTATTGATGAAACAGAAGTGGCTGCGTACAAATCCAGGAAGACGTGTTACAGTATTTCAAATTTCAATGCTTTTCGGTAAAGCCTACGCCCGTGCTGCATCTATTGCAACCGCTGAAAGTGGATTTCGAAGTACGGGCATATATCCTTTTAATAAGGATATTTTCCAGGATTATGAGTTCGTTACTTTACCTGAAGATAACGACAACTTACCGTCTATTGAGAATGAGAACATGATTGTGGATCCCTTGTTTGAGCTTAATGATGTAGATTACAATGGAATACCAAAGATGTTACCTCGGATGATCCACCATTTGGCGCGTTGAATCTACTGATGTAAATACGATGCAAACAATACCATCTGCTTCCAAAACCCTGTTATACCAACCCTGATTTATCGGATAATGCAACAATATAAATATTCAACCTGAAGCACCAATCATAGCAACAAAGAAGTAAAACAATGGCAACCACTTACACTAGCTCAAATTTCAAATTTGTAGTGTAACTCGACTGCAAAGAAAGTCATGCAAGAATTGAGAAAGAAGTCGTAAACCACAATCGGCAATAGAGTTAACTGCTTCCCCATATAAAACACAATTGGAAGAGTCAAAAGCTAAGCATCCAAAACAAAATCTGATGCTGAAAAGAAAAAAAAGTTGCTGCATTAAACTTGGAAAACAGTAAAATCTAATATAGGTCAGAGAAACAGATAAGAAGACGTGAAGAAAGAAAGTGCCAGCTGCGGAGTTAGAAAAATGGTTCTGCAAAATTTGTCTCCATTGTGCTATTGAGACATGATACAGTGTTTGTTATGTAAATGTTGGGTCCACGAGGTGTGCTTGCGTTAAAGGGATCAAAAATATATTTGCCCATCATGTACTGAATAATGGATCTCAAATGTCTGAAATTATTGAATATTAATTTAAGTTTGAATGTTGATTTCTTTTAGATATTGAAATTTTTAATTAATGTTCGGAAAATTTTTATATCCCTGAAGATGGGTTTAAGTTTTATGTTTTGATATTAGTACAGAAAAAGTTTAACAATTTTTTTAACAATACTCAAAAATTATTAGGTTAAGTTTATTGTTGTTCAGACTAGTATTTTTAGTTTTTAAATTTTACACTAAATACTTTGATATTCCTATATTTTTCTATGAAGATTTTAGTATGTAGCATTTTAAAAGTGGTTACATGGTATTAAATATAAGGACCAAGAGACTATTTTGTGAGCCAATGTTAAAATAATTAATATTAAAATAATGGTTAAAAACTTAAGTATCTCAAGTTGTTGTTTTATAATTTTTTTTTGAAACATTTAAAAAATGTTACATACATGCACAGTATTAAAACCAAGAAGACTGTTTCATATGCCTATATTGAAAAATGACAATTAGTAACATAAATATTAAAATAATGATTAAAATGTTCATTTCTTTAAATTGTAGTATTATTATTTTGTCACCTTAAACCATGAAATTTCCGAGTTCCCATCAATGGACCGGTCGACTCATTTTCCTAAGTCAATGATAGCAACAAAGTGGTCTAATGAACGTTCCAGTGGTCCAATCAAAACCTTAACAAAAATCATTTTACCCATTTATTGACTCTATTTACTATTTTAGAATTCTGAAACTTTAGGTATTTACACAGGAATACAAGAGCACTTCAGTAACTAAATCACTTTTATTCCACATTGCATACATTCGTTTTTAAGCATTTAAACAAAGTGGTCCAATCATCGCAACCTTACCCTAAGTTTCGTGGGTTTGGCGCAAAAAATTAGTTTCGTGTTTGATACGCCCCTTTGTATCGAAAATAAGCTTTGTACATAATCAAGATCGGTTTTCCCAATCATCGGTGGCAATTAACAATTTTTCACGTTTCCATTTAAGATATCCACAAAACATAATAAGCAGCGAAATTATAAAAATACAACTACCTACATTTTCTATCTGTGACGATTAAAATAACTTTATTATTCTCTCTGCCTTGAAACAAAAAGAAGCTTCTACTTTAATTTTCTTTTTATTTGTTTAATTAAAAATAACTGTAGAGTCTCAGATCGCAAAATTATTACAATTTTAATTTTAAAATCGTTTTTGCAGAATACTGGCTGACATGAACGATTTAAAAATGAAACAAAAAAAAGCGACGAACAAAAAGGTCCGTTTCAAAACTTAGCCTTACAGTCTAGCGAGGCAAGTGGCAGACACAGGATTTCCTTGACCGGTACGGAGTTTGATTGGTAGGATAAAAATTAGATTGTTGTATATAGACCGAACAATATTTGTGTGTGGTCCGCCTTCAAGGCCGGCGCATTAGGTATTCGCCGGCGCTTGCCGCCGATGACTGCACCGCCATATTTTTATCGAAGTGCAGTAATTCTCATGGAACACGGTAAACAATAGAATACATTAAGTAAATATGCGAAAAATAAACGAAATAGGGAAAAGACAATTAAGTGTCTTAGTTTTAGAATAACACTCAAAATAAATAGATTTTAACTCTAAACAGAAAACATATTTTACTTTGTTTTAATATGTTCAGGAGGTTAAAACGTGGGAGTTTAAATCTTTAAATTAAAAACATAGGGCTCACCTACTGAATATTATGGATTGTATATAATCGATATGTAATACGATATTACTGTCATTCAATGTAATAAACAATTTACTGATTAAAGGAAAAGATTGTCTGTCAGGTACAGTTATTAATAAGTAAGTAATGGAAGTGGTTTAAGCAATATGTATTGTTACAAAAGTTTAATTTATATTTTTCTTTACAAAATTCATCTGCTTATTCATTCATTTTCATTTTTAAAATCTGCCAGCTCTTTAATTTCCCAAGACACGGTAAATACAACTTTGATATTTTGAGCCATATCATTACCTATATTACAACATTCTTTATCAATTTTACGTACATAGGTATGTACCTACGCTAAGATTAAACTAGGAATTGTTGCCATAATAACACGGAAGAGTTGTAGTAAAAACTTTCGAGAATCGAAAGTATGCTAGCAACATTCCCTCAATTGGGGTAGATCGGTGGGGCGTCGCGGTAGGTAACATACTATGTTTTTCTTGGCTCACCCCATCACGGCGCCACGACTAACAAACTAATCACGCTTGGATTATTCAATACTTAGAAGTTCTATATTGTATTTAAATTGAACGTATCATAAAATTGTATTAGCATTCAGTCGTAAAACCATGTAAAACGTTGCAAATCATATCGATGACGGAACAGTAAGGCCAAGCGCTGTTGCACACAAGAATAATCGGCGCATAATTTATGGTTTATATAATTACTAGGTGCTGTAATTTATGAACGTGGGACCCGTTTATAAATGTGTATAATTTCAATCCTAATTGGCATGTTATAATTTTGTAATGACTAGCTACGAAATCGGTCGACGCTGTCTAGTCGTATACGCACACCTAGTTCTACATATAGGTAGGTCAGGTTCGAGCTACACCCAGGCAAATTCGGCGACGGCTGTCGAGGTAAAAATAAGTGGGGGTGTAGTGTGCGAGCGGGGCGGGCGATCGGGTGGGGGTTGCGTCTAGACTGCGGCCTTGACCGCCGCGCAGTTTCCGCGCGAACGAGATCGCTGCGACCTTCGCAGCCCACAGACCGAGTGCGGAGTACGGACGCGGAGATATGCTAGCCCCCTAGACCTTTTTGTGTCAGCGACCGCGTTTGATATTAGCACCTAGCTAAGCGATTTTTATAATATAAAGACTGCTCATAATTTCTAAAATTGTAAGGGATCTGTTACATCTCCTAGTTTTAAAACGCGTGGGCAGATTTGATCGATTATGCTGTTTGTTGTATGGTCGTGAATCGTGATTTTAGTAATCTACATGGCTGTACACATGAAAAAGATACCTACACTTAATACATAAAATCACGAATAACTTAAAGCTATCATTTTGTCCTAAATTCAGAATTGCAGATTTATATAGGACAAAATTCTAACATAATGTATATTTTGCCACGCAAGGATGTTGTGACTATAATGGTAATAACATTGTTTATTTTTAAAATCGGCCCGTTCTTCCCATTCTTAAGACACGATAAAATTATTGCTTTAAGATTTTGACCCATATTATTATTTTCATATGTTACAAAACTCTTCATCAACTTTATTACGTTTGAAATTGTTGATAATATTATAAGGGCTGTTGTAATAACATTTTTCGAGATCGAAAGTACCTATGCCAGCAACATCCCCCAATTGGGGTAGGTCGGTGGGGCGTCGCGCTATGTTACATAACCCGGCGTCACTCGGCAGGTGCTCGGCGTTCGTCCGCGTGGGTGATATTGGGCTGTCGGTCGTTCACCCAGCGCTATCTGCATTATTTAGCTCGGCCCAATGTCGGCGCAATGTCGAAGCCGCGTGAGTTCACGAACCCGCCGACGCGACTCGCTCGACCGCTGCTCTAGCTAATTTTTATGGCCGCATATATAAGAATGAAGGGGAGAGGGGAGAGATTATTGGTGTAGAATGTTTTGGAGTTGTTTAGGATGATTCTTAATTTTATATTTACAATATTGTGGGTTTTAAATAAGTAAAACGTCAGTTACGCCAGTGATCGATTCATAACTTACGGCCTTATTAATCGGTTATTAATTTAAAAAAAATCGAAGTCAATTTAGAAATGCTTAAAGTTGCCCTTTCTCTCTTTTCACACGAAATGACAATAGAAAGAGATATGTACGGAGTTAATTTATACTTAATTTATGCAAACGATCCTACTAAGAAAATGACATCATTAACTATTATAAATTTACAAAATATTAATTATAGAACCCAATTTAAACTTTATCATATATTAGGTCCTTACATATGAAATTAGCGTTTTGTCGTACTGACCACTTTGATCTGAAATATCTCCTCTATGGTTATGAGGTCATTTGTTTTTACTCATTATTTTTTTCTTTGGCGTCGCTTATTACCGCACAATCATACAAAGATTTTAAATCGAATCATTACTTGTAATGAAAAGTGGATACTGTACGATAATCGGAAGCGCTCGTCGCAATGGCTGAACCCAGGAGACCTGGCCTAAACGAAAATTGACTCAGAAAAAGTTACTTGTGAGTATTTGGTGGACTAGCGCCGGTGTCGTTCACTACAGCTTTCTAAAATCTGGCCAAACTATTACGGCAGATATCTATTGTCAGCAACTGCAAACCATGAAGGAAGAACTAACTGCTAAACAACCGAGATTGATCAATCGCTCTAGACCACTGCTGCTTCACGACAACGCAAGACCACACACTGCACAACAAACAACCACTAAGTTAGATGAGCTACAATTGGAATGTCTGCGACATCCACCGTACTCCCCGGACCTTGCTCCAACAGATTACCATTTTTTCCGGAATTTGGAAAACTTCTTACAAGGAAAAAAATTCAACTCCGATGCGGCAGTCCAAACCGCGTCTAGAATTTCCTAAAGTTTTTAGGGGTTGGAAAAAAGTGATAACCCATCAGATTACGTTGATTTCAATCAGCTTAATCAGCACCTCCTCTTCGTCTAGTATTGATTAACAAAAAGAAAGAAAATCAAAAATACTTTGAATTCCTCTCTAATATTCCCATTCCAGACTCTTCTGCTTTTAATTTTAGTCACTTTAATAATTATAACTCTTAACGAAAAGTAAAAACCGACTTCAAATTTCTAAGATAGAAGTTATTAATTTGCTACCCTTAGCGGTGGAATTTTTTCTCCAAATTTATATGGGACCACCTTGAGGTATAACCTTTTTAAAAAGAAAAGAATCATTAAAATCGGTTGTCAATCTGCGAAGATATCATATGAAATTCCTTGAACAATAGTCCAATATGAAACTTTTTTCCGTATTTTCCACCCTTGGGGAAGGAAGTTTTTCTTCAAAATCTAATGGGACCACTCTTGAGGAAAAGCATATTTAATATAAAAAGAATAATTGAAATGGGTTCACAATCTGCGAAGATATCGCATAACATACATACAAAAAGAAGAACATACACTCGAATTGAGAACCTCCTCCTTTTTGAATTCGGTTAAAAATTGTGATGTTGAAAGAGCCCTTCTTTTCATCCATTGGTATTCGGTAGTTGGTGATTTTATTGGTCAAATGATAATTCCTCCCCTGGATCTCCTTACTCCTGTAATTGCTTTCATCTTAAACAATTCAGTGAGAACTAAGTACTCCTTTTCCCTCTGCTTGGAAAGATACCAATGTAATTCCTCTTCGTAAAAGGAAAAATCCTAAATGTTTTCCGATTACCGTCCAAGTTTACTCCCTTTTCTATCTACAGTGTAAGAACGTCTGGTGTCCTAGTAAACTTAGTTCTTTTACGAAAATCCCTTGATCAAGACTACAATAATTTTACAAATTACTAACTACATTCGTTATAGTATGAAAAATCAAAACTTATAAGAAGTGACTTTGCTGGATTTCAGCATTGCGTTCAATACAGTCGATTTTGATATTTTCTTGAATAAATTGCGCTATCTCAACATATCTCCGACTGTAGTTGACTGGTTTCGTAGTTACTTATTAGGGCCAACAATGTATTAAGTTACAGGATATCTTCTCTACTTGGTCTGTTTCTGTTGCCGGCGTCCCACAAGGTAGCATGTTGTCTCCTCTCCTCTTTTGTTTACATTTTCATTAATTACGTAAGTATCAACTGTCTAATATTATACTTAATCATACCTGGAAGATTTAGCTAAAGCTTTATTGATACCCACAACTAATGCTGATCTGACTTGTATTTTGGACTGGTATGAGTTGTATGGATTATCCATTAGTCACAAAAAATACTCAAGCAATAATTATTGGTATTTCTAGATTAGTTGCTAAGGTTGACTAGTCTCACCTACCACCTATTCTCCTCATTCATTCATTTTAAAGATTTATTTCCCTAAGTCGCCACTTTAGAAGAAAGGCCTCCCATAGGAATGCCACAAACAAAACACGGTCCTGAGTCCCGATTTCCTGCATGTTTTATCAGGTCGTATGTAATGAGGGACCGCCCTAATCTTCACTCGCCGATCGACCTGTCCATTGCCTCTTCATAATATTTATTTATTAAATGCATATTTTTGTTTTAAAAATCGTGTGACCGCACTTTAATTGCTCGCTCTCGAAATTTAAATGGGGTTTCGAAAAGCTTGCAGGACCAAACAGTAAAATGTTATAAGACAATAGATGCGAAAATACGCAAAGCCTAAATTATTTTATAAGTACCTGTTAACTGTCTAATTTTAAGCAGCAGAATAACATATACAATACAGCAAATGCAGCACACTCTAATTTATTTGCCCGATTCTTAATATGTGCAACCCATTAAATGAAAATTGAAGCATAGAATTAGACTTTAAATCCCAAGAACACGATGTAATTAAGAAACCTTGTGGTTCATCTTTCATTATTCATCATACCTGTTCAAAGCTGTGTATATATATAGCAGAAGCCAAGATGTATTCATCAATACATTATTTTCATTATTACAACCTATCAAAATTCCACTACAGAACATAGGCCTCCCCCATTGATTGCCTTATAGGAGGGATATTTATTACATAATTGCCACGCTTGACAGGCGGGTTGGCAACCGGAGATTATTTATTATATTGAGTTGTTATCAGGAAGACGCTTCTGCCCATCTCCTCGTTTGTTTTTCTTTGTCGGCTCTTACGACACCTAAGGTACGATATGGGTTAGTGGATATTCTTACGCCACTAGATACACGGTTTTCTCTTATATGTAGGAAACCCTAGGTTTATGTCAAGAAGTTGTCTGTTTAATGCTTACAGACAGATATTAAGATATAACTGTGTTATAATAATTTTGGTCACCATTTGAAGATGAAATTAATGTCTATATTTTATTCTACTTTTTTAGGATCTTTTTAAACATTTTATTAGGATTCAATTCTATCAGGGAGACGGCCATATCCAGCTGTTAATTTTTATGGGGTAAGGGAGAATTTTACTAGGATACCAAAATGTTCAAGTTACCTACTATTAAAACATAAAATGATACCATTATATTTGTTTAATGTATCACCAATAAGTATGAAAAAGCAACAGGTGTTATACGATTAACAGATGGTCCTACCGCAATCTACATCGCATTCTGTTCAACTGTAACTGTAATTAACAAATAATTAAATATGTAAATGTAATTATAGATTATGGTCATGAAGAAAAAATACATGGTGTTGTCTATTCTCCTGTAATTCAATTTTCAACTGGCCAGTTGGGAAACAACGGCTCACGTAACCACGTTACGTGACAAGAGTAGGTAACTACGAAAAGGCCCAAAAATCAAAGACTACGACGCCACCATTCGGAAATGATTCACGCAGACGTTCATGCGATCGGACGGGGCGGTGGTATGCGCGCGGGACGAACGGGAGGGGGGGGCAGCGATCTACGAAACTTCGCGCCGGGTGACATTGCGCGGGCAACGACACCGCGCCCGACCTACGCCACCACGGCCACGGCCCGCCGAACGCCCGCGGAAAACTACGTTTCGCCGCAATGGCGGCATCGGAGCTCCGGCGTTCCTTCATTACCTACCTCAACGCAATACCGGGGGCCCCAGTTATCCGGCAAATTTGGGGCATAGAGGCGACTTGTACATACAGGGTTTTTATGCTAGACCGCACGCGCGATGCGGAAATCAACGTTATTGTGTATTTTTATCAATATGGCGCATTATAACATGTTGATATAAGTGCATTTTATATTCTATATTCAAAAGTAAGGTGTTTAGACATCGTTCAGAGGTTGTTTCAACGTAGTTTTATTGATCGAAGTTATATCAGCAATCTGTAGAATTTTCCATTTCACAGAGCTAATTTGTAAAGTTTTCTTGCCTACTTATAATCACAAAATCCTAAACATATCTGTTCACAGTCGTATCGTTAACATATATATTATTTAAAATTAAAGAAGGCATAACACAAATAGATGTTAACGAAATCCCAGCGGAAAAAAAAATAACACAATTTAAACAACATTCTATTTTTAAAATATTATTTATAGAATTCTTTTCTATGATCACATTTAGCTTTATCAACATTAGGTTAGCAAATTCGTTTAATATTAATTCATTAGGTAGGAACCTAGTTCTTTTTAAAGAATCGTTTTTTGTATATTCTGGCACTGCGACAGGTCGCCGTATAGTATCCGTAGCGTCGTAAAAGAATCCACTAGCCGACAGAGGCAAACTGAAACAGGAGATGGGCAGCAGCATCTTCTTGATAACAACTCAGAATAATATAAAAAACTGTTGTCACCCCGCTTGCCAAGCATTGTAACTATGTCCAATATTCAACTATGAAGGCAATCTATAAAACTTATGTTCAGCAGTGGACTTTTGGTAGGTCGTAATGAAAAAATTGAATTGCAACAGGAACAATAACAACGTATTAAATACAATGGACATTCCATTGTATACGTGAATTTGTAAGAAAAATAAAACCATTTATAACAGCATATCTCCTTACAGATTTTTTATGTAATTATGGAGCAATATTAGTCCGCCGCGATGCTAGAGCATCTTCAAATAATTTATTTCTTAGAGATGCAGGTTTCCTCACGATATTTTCTTTCTGTTTCTAAAATAATTTTGTAAAAAGTTTGCACAACCTTTCTTATTGTATAATCTTGCTGGTTCTTCCCAGGATAGAGGTTCTTTTTCCAAACCAGTGGTAAAAGTAAAAAAAAAATACTTTCAATAAGAATTACATAACATGTAATCTATATTGAATAAAAAAATATTATATTCTATTCTGTTCTACCGTAGAGCACGTGGCAAATCAGCACTTAAAATTGCAATTAACAATGTCACTGACGACCACTTGACGACCAACTGATAGTGGAAAATCCATTCAAAACCGCTGCACATTAAAATTACAAAGACTTACAAAGACAAATTCTTGTTGCTTAGTTACTGTGCGAGTGCAAGTTGCTCAATTATACACGATTTAGTCCTTGCGCAAGTCTATGTTCCTCCCTATGCCTTACCCACCCCCGCGCTGCTAGCACGTTCGCCTACTGGGTTATAGTCTTAAGAAACAAGGTTGGGACCGTCGACAGTTCTTTCTTATTCCCCAGCGTTTTCGTAAACTTAAACATTTCTAAACCTATTCTTTGCAATGTATAAACAGAAGGCAAGAGAACGCGTGCGTAAATACTAAATATTCTAACTTGTGTAAGCTACTAGGCATTATCTGCAACAGGCAGTTCATATTAGTGGTGATGTGAGAATTATAATATGAACACTAAGTACTAGGCAAACATATGTATATAATGATAGTAAAATAGTCACTATGGCCTGTCCTTTGTCGATAAAGACAATACCAATTTCTGAACATATATAAAATACTATTTTGTTTTATATTTTCCTGACACAGATAATGTACAAAATCGGTGTAGCATTGAATGCATCCGCCGCGACCTATCAAAGCTCACTTACCGCTTAGACTCGGGCGATTTCGATACTATAAAACGCGCGATAAACTTTATTGACGTGGGAATAAAGGTTAAACGGTTATCGGCAGTTATTTCAAACAATGTAATGAAGTAAAGAGGGCATCCACGACTTTTTCTGCCACCAGGGTGGCGCCACTTAAAAGTGAGGTATAATATTTGATATATCATAGCGGGGAAGTTAATTTGTTCGAAAAATGTAAAGGTTAATGTTTCTTTCTGTGGTATTAGCTATATTTTATATTAATAAGATTAAAAATAAATATACCAAACCACAGATATTCATAAAAGTAGAAAAATTAAAAAAAAGTTAAAAATGTGCAAAAAATTAAAGAGCAAACCACCGAGGTATTGTTTTGTGTATTAATATAATACTTTTGAAACTGATAAACTTTTATTCAAAACTAACTTCTCAATTAAATGACATTGTGTAACAAAAAACTTTACCTCAGTGTCAACTAGCGACATCTGGTGAGCAGAAAATGATTAGCCCTCATTGTATCATGTTGTAATAGTAATGAAGCATTGTAACAAAATGTGTCAGAATAAGAAATGCCTGTGCAAAAACAAATCGTGAAAATATAAGAAGTTGGATTTCATAGTTTAAAAAATTACTTTCAGACATAGCCTTTCATAAGAAATACAATCCAAGAAAATTCTTTTCTTCATATTTTAAGGGTAGTGTAAGTCATTCATTTCATCCAACCAATAGTGAAATAATTTTCTTGACTTTTTGTTTTATAAAATGACATTATGAGCTTACAATTCAACTCATGATAAGTGGCTAATACTAAATGAACACTTGCAACCCACTTCGAACGAATAACCACCGTGCCACCCCTGATGACAAGATGATACATCTCACAGCCTGTATTCTACTGGTTCCCATACTCTTAAAGTCAGAACACAGATGTGGATGCGCGGCTGTTGGGCGAATGAAACAAGCAGAATGGTACCAACATGAACTGGCTCCTTATGCACATATATGTTAGGGTGCAAAGAGCCCAAAATTTTTTTAAAATATTTTTTTAATTCTTTTAATAACAATATATTTTAAAAAAATGTATGGGTTACCATAAAGAATTCTCTGTTTTATGAAGGCCGCTTTAAAATAGTTATTCTATAAATTGTTTTGCTTTTGAAGAGTAGTAAAGTTCGAAACAACATCGTACAAGAGAATTAACTTGGAAGGCTAAACTTGGAGTGAGGGAATTTATGTTTGATAAGTGCGCAACTTTGTTTAAAAATAAAAAACTTTGGCGTGTTCTTTAGCTGCACCTAAACTCATTTGCGCTGACACGTGCTTTCGAATATATTCGTTCGGTTTACGAACGAATGGACACTTCCATTTCTATCACCTAGTCGCCCGCTAGGATTATCTCAATAACCAAGAAAAAGCCTGTTGTAAAGATGTTTGTTAGTTGCTATCTCCCGTTCATCTTCTTTTTATCCTTACTTCGTAAAATACAGTAACACTTAGTCCGTACATTAAACAGTCAAACAGTATTGTATGAGCACTGGACTTCTAGAGCTTTAGATGTTTTTTCATAAAATTAGGGCGACAAACGAGCGCACAGTCCATTTTGGTAAGTGATAGTAAGTGGATGCTGTGGCCCATAGACATCTACATCTATCCTAGACTAAGAATCAAATTGCAGATGCTTTGTCACCCCTGAGTACTAAGAATGCCTCGTTTCCAGTAAAAAGGGTCTCCGGTTCTCTACACTTACCATACGAAACACAGAGGCTTTAAGCTGCTGTTATACGTTAGTAATGGTTTCTGTGAGAACGTAATCCTTTTTCGGACAAGTCGATTCAATCGTACTACGACCATAACATAACTCTACCAAGTATAACCCTAAGTCAGGAGCGTAACCCTAAGTCACCTCTAACCACACTCATGGGGGTGAGACAGGATGATTCATTTTCTGATGCCACTGTGATGGTGAACAAAATTATAAATATATAAAACTAGGTATAAGTTTTGAACGATACTAGGTGATAATTACAAAAAAAATTACGCGATATTAGGTGATTATTACAAGATACCCAAATTTAGACTTAGATACACATGGCGTTCCGACAAAAACTTCAAGTATACAACAGCATTTATTCGAGGCAATGAACTGCAAGTCAGTGTTTTTTTGTCTATTTGTTTTTCTTGTTTATGCATTTGAGACATGCGGAGAGGTCAATGATGCAACAATCTCTGTGTGTGAGAAGTGATTCGATGAGCAATCGCCGGAAACAAGTATATATGGATAATATTATATTTTACTTATTATTTTTTATTACATATACCAGCGAAACACCCCGGCTTCGCACGGGTAATTTTTGAATTTCGACAACAGCGCCACCTACCGGGTCCAATTGTGAATCTAAACCATCCAAAGACCCATTCAATCATACACAAAAAAAATTAGTTGCCTGTAAAGTCGGTATAAGGGCGAAAGTTTTACGTGACAACGACTTTGAGTGGTAAAATAATTTTATTATGTCTGTCTCTCGCTCTTAGGCGGGCTAACCATGCCCGAGTGGAAGGGACGCGTGCTCTCACTCGCTCTCATTGTGAGCGCATAACGAGCGGAGCGTAACGCAGTTTCTTGAAGTGTCACCTGGCAAACCAATTTATAAGACGTTGTCACGTCAAAACATTAAAATCAGTCAAGCCATTTTCGAGTTTTGGCGAGGTATACTTATATAATAAAAGTTATCAAAGTAGCATAAAGCCTAAGTATCCTAGACTTCTTCTTCTTATCCCGCTATCCCGTTATCGCACCGTGGAGCCAGCGCTTTATAAGTCTGCCCGCTGCCGAGTGCTCTTGCACCAGCGACAACTTATCGAGGCATTTCCTTGTAACGTATTCTACCGGCTTGTGTAAAATGTGCCCGTTAACATTTTGAAGTTTTGTGCTTTGATTTTCCTGAACACCACCATGTACGTGAAGACACATGATGTGACGTCAAACATCCAACGCAGCTCTTTTATTTCCATAATGCACAGTTACTGAACATAATATCAGCTCACTATCGACCAGGTCTCACTACCGTAAAAGAGTACAAATCGCATAATGCTTTAGTACTCTTGGCGTTTAAGCTTGAGAGGTGTCTTACGACCAAATAACTCTTTTGACCTCTTGCCACTTACTCCAAGTTGCACTAATACGGGCTCTAAGGTCTTACGTAGTCTATAGCCCCGAACGTATGCAGTACAAATGCAAGAAATCTAAGTTTCTCCGCTTTCAGAATGATAGGTTTCATTTAACCCCCCCCCTACTCAAAAAAGCCATAACCAACTCTCGATCTCAGGTATGCCCAACACTTTCACCATTTAGTAATCTAGCAGTCACTGGTAGAGTCAAGGTAGTATTAGAGTTGCTACATCTATAACTAAGGGTGACAAACGAGCCCACAATCTTCTGTGTTTCATTACATATACTAAGCTTAATGGTTTAGTCAAGCTGCAGTGTGTCTCTATTACATAATACAATTAATATCTCGTATAGCTCTTACTTCAATGTTAGAAATTACACGGAAAAAATGTTAGCCACCATCGACTGTTTAAATTATATTTATTAGTGTTAAAATTTTGCACCGTAACACCAAAATTTTTAATTATCTATCAGGGCTATTATATTGTATCATTGTATACAATTAATTTATATGTATATAACCTGAAGAAGTGATCGTTTGTACTCTGTATCCTAATTGTATCGTCGTTCTATCAAGGAACTGTAATGCAATGTAAGTAACCAAAAATTGTAATGAAAATATTTTCAATATGAGCGCCATTTTTACCCCACTCGAGTCTGAAATTCAAAAACGGCTCCTAACCATATTATACAAACTAAATGAAATTAGATATTTACAATTGACTCTACATTCGCAATGCATCACTAACACCCAGAAAAAAAAATCACGACTTGAAACACTGTATAGACACTGTTAGGTTTCAAGTCACTGCAACATAATGAAATCAAACTTTTCTCGAAAAGCACCCCGAAAAATCAAGGAAAATAGAAGTAGAGAAAATAAGAAAAACTTGCTTCAAAATAAACATAGAGTAGTACGCAAATCACATCCGAGTTCGATTTTCTTAACATAAAACAAAAAGTTGTGAATCAAAAATATCAATATTTTTCGGATTTTGTTCTACTGTCTATATCAGGGTTTCCCAACCTTTTTTTTGTAGTTAGCAGGGACCACAAGGTGAAAGAAAAAACTGTGTCAAACTAACAATAAATTATAATCACAAGTAAAACATAATTATATAATAAACTGAAAAGATGCATTCATTAACAGTATTATTTGTGCATTTATTGTAAAAGCTAGTAGTTACTTACTAACGTGTTGCACTGCTCGCGTGACAAGAAAATAATAAATGTGTTATTTAAAAATAAGGTAGGTAAAATATTTAAATCTTTCGCGGATCGTATTTAAGCCTTTGCGGAGTTGGGAATCACTGGTCTATATAGACCTATATTCTGAAAGTAAGTTTATTATATTTTTAACCTCCGACGAAAAAGAGGGGTGTTATAAGTTTCTAGTGTGTAGATCTGTGTCTGTCTGCGGCATCATAGCTCCTGAACGGATGAACCGATTTAGGTTAAGATTTTTTCGTTTGAAAGGTGTTTTAATCGAATCTTCTTAGCTATATGATTCAAGAAAATCTGTTCAGCCGTTTGAAGATCATTAGCTCTTTTTGTTTCGGGTGTTTTTAAATTTTTTAATTTAAGTTATCAGCGAAATGGTTGAATAATTGTCAAAAATCTACTTAAATCTGTTTGCTCGCAGCCACACAACGTATTATGGAACGTCATCTAATGCGGTTATTTTATTGCAGAAGGGTCATAATTGAAAAAAACATTCTACGAATTATGAATCAAGCTGTATACTGCATAATAAAATAACCACCTATATAATATATCCTACAACTGGGCACAGACTTTCATTTCGTAAAGGGTTTTGACGTTAGGAATGGTCCAATTTTAATTCGTGTCACCGGACTTCAGATTTTCTCGAAACTCCTCACGCTGTTTCTTTAACAGTTCAAGTACAATCTCTGCTGCCGGCACAACTGGAAGGAACTAGCTCTCACAGAATACCTACGTAAAATAGCAACCCTATGCTTCAGTGTTTCGTATAGTTAGTGATGAGTGTGGTTCTCATGATACCGTGTAGTGGCGGTGTAAGAATATCCACTACCCCATATCATCCTATGGGTGTCACAAGAGGCGACAGAGGGACAGTCCAGGAGATAGGCAGCGGCGTCTTTCTGATAACAACTCAAAATTATCAAAATCTGCGGTTACCAACGCGCTTGTCAAGCGTGGCAAGCATGGCAAAATGCCCCAAGAGACAATCTATGAGGAAGGATGGGCAGCAGCGTATTGCTAATAACGAATTTAATAAGCTTGTGGCGGGTGGAAGGAAAAGGGGAGATCTCCCGCCGGGCAAGGTGTTCTGCCCAGGGAGCGGCCAACGCTCCGAGTGGTAGTTCGGAGCTTTTGTATATATACTGTTTTTAATTCGGAACTTTGATAGCGCGATTTAGGCTTCGATGTATTTCGCTTGTGGCGTGACGACAGCGCCGCCACAAGTTTTACAGCTTATTAAATGATGTTACCATCGATGTAACGTTAACGGCTGGTTCTCATATAAATACTCTTTCTACTGATAACGAGACATTCTATCTTTGGCTTTAGAGCTATCAACGCATCTTAATCCAGTATAGATATCAGGTGGAGTGTCTACTGGTTTGAATCCTTACTTCTTTAAAACACCTTATCTGGAACAGGTCGTTAGACTTTAGCTTAAGACAATGCCTAGCAGTGACATAACGCAATGATCGATGAAACTATCCAAATGATCGATCAAATTACCTCGCCTTGATCGGGGAGGGACCACGCTCTCAAAGAAAACCAGCGTAAAATAGCAGCTTAATGGTGATAGTGTTGCGTATGGTGAGTGTAGAGAAACGGAGACCCATATTACTGAAAACGAGAAATTCCATCTTATTCCTCAGGGGCGACAACGCATCTGTAATTTGAATCTTAATCGAAGATAGATGTAGATACTTAAGGCCACAGCATTTTTAACGTGGTAGAGCCATGCTGCAGCTATATTAGTAGTATAGTTGTAGCACTAATGGGTCGGCTCGACCGGGGAAGGACCACGCTCTCAGAGAATACCAGCGTAAAATAGCAGCTTAACGCTGCTGTGTTTCGTATGGTGAGTGTAGAGAACCGGAGACCCTTTTTACTGGAAAAGAGGCATTCCATCTTAGTCCTCACGGGTGACAACGCATCTGCATTTTGATTCGCAAACGAGGATAGATGTAGATGTCTATGGGCCACGGCAACCACTTACCATCAGGTGGACTGTGTGCGCGTTTGTCACCCTATCCTATAAAAAAAAAAACCACTTACCATCAAGTGGACTGTGTGCAAGTTTGTCATCGTTATTCAATAAAATAAATACCCAATCATATACTCGTATAAGATAGTAATGGATAATGCCTCCCGAAATGACAGGCTTATTGTAGAAAGAGGTACGGAAACATCTTTTTATAAAACATAATATAGAGGATTCATGGCCGTAACCTCCAAATGTAATGGCCGGTTGCTAGGTCCCAATTAGAAAGAGCCCGCGCGTACGTGCTATTGAATACATTCAATATAGCTTCAATTGTTAATGGGTTTTTTGAACTGATGTTCAGTAAATTCATAAAATTATATATACATAATAAAATTATATAGTAAAATTATATAATATAAATATATATTTTGTGGTAGAGCTATGCTGGAGCTATAATGGGTTAATGCTGAGGTAGAGTGAGTGTAGAGAACCGGACTACTGGAAACGAGGCATTCCATCTTAGTGCTCAGGGGGTGACAACGCATCTACATTTTGATTCTTAATCGAGTGTAGATTATGACTATGGGCCTCAGCATACACTAACCATCGGGTTAACTGTGTGGTCGTTTGTCACCCTTATTCTAAAAAAAACAATAAAAGCTCTGAAAATATACTCTACTACAACAATCTGACATAAAATGAAAAGAAAAACTTGTTTAAGAAATTCTGTTCGAAAAAAGCAATGGTGTGTGAAGGAGGAAAACGAAACAGAAGATGGACAGCAACATTTTCCTAAAAACAACTCAAATTAATGATAAAACTTCGGTTGCTAACCCGCCTGCCAAGCGTGGAAATTATAGCAAATAACCTCTCTCTTCCCTATGAGGACATAATATATGGAGGTCTACGTTCAATTGTGCACTTTTGAAAGGTTGTTAACAAAGTTCATCGGCTTAAATTGAATTTGCTACTTTTAATAGCGTCTTAAAACTCAGTCGATTTTTCATTTCAGTCAGATTTTTAATATTGAAAATTACACAAATGAAATTAGTACCTATTTGAATACAAAATCTATGTATGATAATGTAATAAAGTAGGTAGGTACTCTAATAAATTGAAACATTTTTTTTTGAGCTGTCAAAAAGCAAACGTTTCTACAGAAATTCTACGAAATTCTACCAAACGAATTTGTAATAGTTTCTAGCTGTTGACGTAGAAGCGGGGAAAATGTTGTATATTAAATTGGATGTTACTACTCTTAATAGTTTGTGTATGTGGTGTTTACCTTAATTAATTGTGCATTTGGTTGTAAAACACATCTTATTGCTAAATACTTATTGATGTATTATTGTTACAATTACTGGTAAACCTAATAAATTAAATAAAATAAAAAATATATAGAAAAACGAAGAGTGAGTGCAGGTTTCTTTACGTATATACGAGCTCGTAATAAGGAGCTTAATTTACTTATGTTGATACTTTAATAGAAGCCCTTCTGGGTAGGTATCTCGCCTATTTTTGTCACTAAACAGCCAGAGTGATTAACTACTGAGGTATTTCAGCCGCAGCATACTTTAGCCCTTCAGAGGTGCCGACACATTTTTGTTTGAAGTTAGTTGGAGGTATACAGAAACGGATCGTTCACATAGATTAGCAACGTAATGTATCTAACAGCATAAGCCTTCCTTTCGTACGAGTTTTAACTTAGTCTTCTCATCGAGATTACAACCTTTTTAATTAGATCCTGTTATCCCCGAGGGGGTGGGCAGTGTCCAAAGAGCAAAGTTACTCGGACTAAAAAATTAGGTTTAGATGGAGAATTACGAAAGAAATGATAGTTGGCTAGGGCATAGCCTATACAATCACATACTTAATATCCTAATAGTCGCCTCTTACGACATGCTAGGCATGTAACACAGTTGGCACACTCTTTTTTGTTATAAATCCCACTTATAGATACAAGGGACTTATCCAGACTAACATGGGAACAGATGGGTCTTTCAGAACCAATTTTTTTTTTTTCAATGTATAGATTCCTAACGCGTTATAATTATATACTATACAGAATCGAGTTCGCGTACCTAAGTACTATGTATAAAAAAAATATTCAGAGCCCCGTCTCCCTAATATTCCTCCTACCTACTACAATTACTCTAGAAGTTATTTTTTTAATTTGGCTAACAAAGTTATTTGTAAGGAAATAATTATAAACATTATCCTCGACAAGAGTTAATATATTCGTTGAAATTTTCCGTAAAAGACATTCGTCCTAACGAAGCGAGTTTAAAAATAAATGTGCCAAATAAAATGACGCAGCTAACTCACAAGATCCCTCTCAAGCGCGTCCAATTCGCTCCCATCGGCAAAGGGCCGGGTGACTATCGCGCACATGTGTAGAAGCATTTGAACCACTTGTTTGCAAACTTCAATAATTTTAAAAAAAACAGCGGTCGTGCTCGGACACTGAAACGACCAGTGGAAGCGTCGGCTACGCACTGGAGCACGCAATGCGTACGCGCAGGTCACACGTCCCCCTCCCCACCACCGAGTGCGCGCACGTTCAACCCACGCAACGCCCAGCGCTCCACCACGTGTGCGCCATCAGATTGGTCCCTTCGCTCGCAGCACGACGAATGCCGAAGAGGCGTACGTTCGCCCAGTTACGGCGTAAAGGGCCGATGACTTCCATTGGTCGTGGATTACACGAGCGCTTGCTCATCGCCAATGGTTGCAGAGTACATGCACCTTATGTAACGCACGACCGAGGTCCGAAGGGTCAGTGACGTATCGTTTACATTGTCTATACTTGATATGCGTACTAGGAAATTTTATATCTCCGAGTACCGTTCTTCGTTTTTAAATTCAACTATGTAGGTATGTATAGTTATATATTGCCTCTTGAAGTTTTAAATATTAATACGGTTAAAAATGTTACAGCATTAAAAATCCCTTAATAACAAATTAAAGCACACAAAAAAGAGAGCACAAACTTATCCTGTCAGGGTACGGTTTGTGCTCTCTTTTTTGGAAAAAAGTTTGCTAAGCCCATAGATGCATCTATTTTTTTTTGTCTGACATGATAACATTCAAAATTCGAGCTCCGCCATTTTATACGCGTTGGAATAGATAAGAGATTCCTAAACACGCCTTCCTAGCTACGCCTACTTTTAATGCGATTCAGTAAAATGATTAAACGTTATGAGTCGCGGTAGCTCAAGCGCTTGCTGTAAATTAATATAATTCCGGGAGAGATGGCCGTAAGGGAGAGATGGCCAATCAAAAAAAATCACAGTCCCACTTCCTAAATTGCACTACTTTCTCGTTTGTACACTTCGTGCTGTGTGTGGGATCGACATTTTAGTCGAACTCCGGCGACAAAATAACAGTAAGTAAAATGTGCCTATATTGATGTATGGAGCTTAAAGTTTTCAAAGGGTTTACGTTACACAGTTTTGGTAATAATGCATCATACAAAATAAGTGTTTTTTTTTTAAGTTGTTTAAGTGTTCAGTTTATGACTAAAACTTTAATATTAGGTCCTTACATATGAAATTAGCATTTTGTACGGGAGGAATATACAGTCAATATTTTAATCAAAGTATGCACCGTTGTTATCTATGCACTTTTGCCATCTCATAGATAGTTCATTGATCCCTTTACTAAAAAAACCATGGGGGCGAGAATCAATAAACTCTTTGAAGGCGGTTTGGACTGCCGCATTGGAGTTGAATTTTTTTCCTTGTAAGAAGTTGTCAAAATTCCGGAAAAAGTGGTAATCTGTTGGAGCAAGGTCCGGGGATTACGATGGATGTCGCAGACATTCCAATTGTAATTCATCTAACTTAGTGGTTGTTTGTTGTGCAGTGTGTGGTCTTGCGTTGTCGTGAAGCAGCAGTGGCCTAGAGCGATTGACCAATTTCGGTTGTTTAGCAGCTAGTTCTTCCTTCATGGTTTGCAGTTGCTGACAATAGATATCTGCCGTAATCGTTTGGCCAGATTTTAGAAAGCTGTAGTGAACGAGACCGGCGCTAGTCTACCAAACACTCACAAGTAACTTTTTCTGAGTCAATTTTCGTTTAGAGCAGGATTTGGCTGGGTCTCCAGGGTTCAGCCATTGCGACGAGCGCTTCCGATTATCGTACAGTATCCACTTTTCATCACAAGTAATGATTCGATTTAAAATCACAAAGAGGAGATATTTCAGATCAAAGTGGTCAGTACGACAAAACGCTAATTTCATATGTAAGGACCTAATATAATCGCAAAATGGCGCATGGGTTGTTTAAATTTTTTACAAATAATGTGTGGCCATCTATCCCGGGAGATTAGCAGAGATATACATAGTCGGTATGAGATGGCCATATATATATATATATTTAATAAGTAATATTTTGCTTTATTGATGGTGAATTATACCAATTACGTTTTAGTAATAGATTACAGTATTTTATTTTAGATGCCAAATGAAAACCAAAGCAAATGAAAAAAAAAGCAGTCTGTTCACTAAGGAACTGGATTGAAAAATCATTTAAGGCAACTTTGAACGCTGTTTGAAGATAAGACACTACTCAGCTTTTATAAAGAGTATAGAAAGACGACACAAGTAAAATAATGACAAAAAAGGATCCATGGGACCATCATTTTCATCCATTCACCATCATATTCGGCGAAGAAAATGAGAAGAAACTCGCTAATTAGGTACATGAAAACCATGCAACAAAAATCATCAACAAAGTTATCTGAAAGTAGTGAGAGGATGAACAACCAATATTATGTGATTCAGCTGATGAAGAAGGTGGAAACAGAGAAGTGGAAAACTGTGTAGGCAGTGGAGAAAGTTGTTATGAAACGAATATCTCATCAAAGATTGGCTTCGATGCGTTTTATTTCAACTGTGGCTACATGAAAATTACACCGAGTTTGATGATAAGTGTTCATTATGTGGACAGAAAAGAAGAATGAGCTAAGACTTAAAAACCTAAAGGAAAAGAGTGTTTTAAATGCAGATTAACATACTGGGAATCTCTCCCTTGCTACTATGGCCATCTCTACCGGGCACTACGGGAGAGATGGCCAATCGTGATTTGAAGAAAAATGTAATTTATGACACTAATTATGTTAAAGTTCAATATTTTTATGTGATATTCAAAGAGCTTAATGTCGAAAGTTTAATTAAAAGTAGATTTTGGTTAATTCATTTTTGTAGTTTTAATTTAACTGGTTTCGTAAAAAAACTATGGCCAACTCCCCCGGTCTTACCCTACACAATACACGAGCAACCCGGGTCCGATCCCCGCCGAAATTTTTAATTACAATTTTGAGCGATGATTAACCACGTGCTCGGCGATGAAGGAACACATCTTAAGGTAACCTGCATGTCTCAGAAATTTAAAAAAAAACAAAGACATGTGAAATCCGCTAGCTACTGGGGCAGCGCATCGGACATTTCCCTAAAAACTAACTCGGGAATGAGAGCAGGCCTGTGTACGTGTGAGAAATAGTGAAACATATAGGTATAATCTGTAATTTTACTTTATTCTGCAGTAATGTGTTAAAAAGTAAACGAATCATGTATTGATTCGTATTAACAATTAATGCAATCGTTTACAAACTTAATGGAAAAAATTATGAATGTAGAAAGCGACACAATGACGTCATTAATCGCCGCGCTGCTGTCCTTTATGTTCGACTTCTTCGCTATTAAGTTGTCGAGAATTCTTGAAATATTGTCTTAACCGTGATCGTTAATTAACCGTGCAGTAGCTGTGTAAGAATATCTACATGTACATAGGGTACCTCATTACATCGTCCCGTGAGTGTCTCAAGAGGCGACAGAGGGAAATTAAAACAGGAGATGGGGAGCAGCGTCTTTACAACTCAAACTTATAACTTTCCCAGCGTGGCAACTATGGCAAAATCCCCCCTACGATACAATCTATAGACTTTTTTGTGGATCGAAGTGAACTTTCTACGAATTTGCGTAGCCTCTGCGAGTTCGCTAATGTTAAAAAAATTATGAGATCTAACTTTTCTAAGTGATAGATTATTTTTTATAGAATAAGGGTGACACACGAGCACACAGTCCACGTGATCGTAAGTGGATGCTGTGGCCCATATACATCTACATCTATCCTCAAATTAAAATCAAAATGCAGATGAGTTGTCATCCCTGTGGACTAAGATGGTATGCCTGGTTTCCAGTAAAAAGGGTCTCCGGTTTTCTACACTCACCATACGAAACGCAGCAACATTAAGCTGCAATTTTACGCTGGTATTCTGTGATGACGTGGTCCATCCCCGGTCGAGCCGACCCATTCGTGCTATAACCTTAACATAGCTGCAACGTTATAAAACACCGCGCAATCGGAAAATAAAAATTACTTAAGGCGAGTTTCTTGCTGCAGCCATAATATAGCTGCAGCATGACTCTACTACGGCTCTACCGCGTATAAGGAGACTGTAATGGAGTGGATAATAGATCGTTAACACTCCTACTTATAATTCGTTACATAAATACCTATGCGTTATATAGATCATCCAATGATTATTAATTCATTAGCTCTTCTCAAGAAGCATAACTCTGATCGTTTGGATGTAGTATTATACTCAATAAATTAATATTATTATATGGAACCCCCTATTTGCACTCGGCGTACGATGGGCAATCAGCGAGCTTCTTTACTGCAAGTTGGTTCTGCTGTGCGATTAATAATTGATGGTGATCGTTGCCAGTGGAAATCACTCCGCAAGTTCGTTACATTTTTTTATTATTATAACACTTTGAAAATTAACATAAAATAATATCTCTACATAGTATAAAATAAAGTCGCTTCCTACCGTCTGTACGCTTAGATCTTTTAAACTACGCAACGGATTTTGATGCAGTTTTCATCAATAGACAGAATGATTCAAGAGGAAGGTTTATATATATAATAAATGTTATTATATTATATAATTCTTCTGTCCTTTTGTATGTGACTGAATTTGATGACATTTTGTGTGTGTGATTAAGTTGATTAGAGAATGATTGAGATTCACAATTGGACCCAGTAGGTAGGATTGTT
This sequence comes from Parnassius orleans, assembly GCA_029286625.1. NCBI lineage: Eukaryota > Metazoa > Arthropoda > Insecta > Lepidoptera > Papilionidae > Parnassius > Parnassius orleans. The sequence goes on from JAGSMP010000126.1 coordinate 217,526, forward strand.
GTCAAGATCCAGAAAACTACCGTGCGAAGCCGGGACGGATCGCTAATTTACTTATAAAGATGACCTCGGCTTATAATCGATAATGATACATTTTACGATACAACAAAGGTATAAATAGAATCAGGTGTTACTTTGCCGAAATTAATTACAAGTATATTAAAGATGTAAAATTAACTAAAGTCCGCGTAAAGATAGAAACGATGAGTCTCACTCTACAAAAAGGGTAAGACACATCATTTTTATTTTTCACGTGGAACTTAACTAATGATGCAGAACTTATCACCTAGGAATGCGGTGAAATATTAATTTCATTCATTCAAATTTTGAGAGATTTTATAGCTGGGGAAGTTTTGTTAGAAAAGTGTAGAGATTAATATTTCTAACTGAAATATTACTTATATTTTATTTTAATTAGATTAGAAATGGATAAACCAAACTACGGATATTCCTAAAAGTATAAGAATTAAAAAGTTTAAATGTTAAAAATGTGTAAAAATTTAAGAATAAGTATAATAGGTACACTAGAAACCGAAAAACTAAATTAATTCGCAAATTTTCAATGATGATGACACTGTGTGTGTGTGTGTGTGTGTGTTACAGCCCTTCATGAGTCCACTGCTGAACATAGGCCTCCCCCAAGAAATGCCACAAAGAACGGTCCTGAGCCACCTGCATGCATCGACTTCCTGCATGTCTAAGATTAATAGCCGTCATTAATTTTAACATCTTTTATATTACAAAACCAAACGTCAAAACGAGGCCAACTACGACTCCCATCACACACAATCGCGCTCAGATCTTAATCGCGGATCAGGCGCCGCTATGCCACACGTCATATCGAACGGTCTTTACTCAAAATTTAGTTTGCAAACTGAGTCCCCGTTTTTCACGACTTGTACGACGGAGTGTCCAGTACTAGTCTAAGATCCGGCTTAAAAAAAATACCCCCTCATTCTTTTCCTTGATGAAATATATATTTTTTTATAATAAATTATGTAAATAAATACAAATCGGGGTGATTGACAGCCTATGTTTTGGCAAGACTATTTTTAATTAAAAATTATTTCATTCATTTTTTTTACCGGTTACGGTCATTCTTTTCATTGATAAAATTGGTCTCAAATCTCAATCGAAAAAAAATATATAGAAAATGCCTCAGCATGGTTGACAACCTTTGGAAATGCAACGTCTACCAGGTTTGTCAGGTAAACCAAACAGGTAAACTGATATAGTAATTTACCCTCATTCTTTTACCTGAAAAATTTAAAAAAAAATTGCTTTCGCGAACATATAAAAAAACTAAAGGAATATGAAGACGGTAGATACCAGAAATCGCCATCACATCTCTCACGTGCTTTTCCGAATACTAAAAACAGAAAAATACAAGACGTGGACTGTCTGCATTACACAAAAAATAAAAGATGTTCTATTATGTTTTAAACGTGGTAGAGCCATGCTGCAGCTATATTATGGTTGTAGCACGAATAGGTCGACTCGACCGGGGTAGGACCACACTCTCACAGAATACCAGCGTAAAATAGCAGCTTAATGCTGCTGTGTTTCGTATGGTGAGTGTAGAGAACCGAAGACCCTTTTTACTGGAAATGAGGCAATCCATCTAAGTCCTCAGGGGTGACAATGCATCTACATTTTGATTCTTAATCGAGGATTAATGTAGATGTCAATGGGCCACAGCATCCACTTAATATCAGGTGGACTGTGTGCTCGTTTGTCACCCATATTCTGTAAAAAAAAATAGTCGAATCCTAACACGCATTCTGATATAATTCTTTTTAGGTATTAATGCAGCTCTTGACAAGCAGTTTCTAGCATAAATAATTAGAGAAGTCTTATAGCACGTGTTCTTCCGCTTTTTAACTTAACTTTTTAAATTAAGCGATCGAAATCGTATAATATAATTTTCTGAAAGTTACAAAGTAAATGCGGTAATTATTATTATATAATTTTATATTTTTTCGTACATACAAGTTGCACGGGTTGATTAAAAAGTTACGTATAAGAAATTTAATCTTCTGGCTGTAGTCTGTGACTAATAAACATCTATATCTATCATCTATGAGGAATCAAAATGCAGATGCCTTGTCACTTGTCGATCTTGAGAACTAAAATCTGGTTCCCTACACTTACCGTACAAAAAACAACAGTATTAAGCTCCTATTTTACGATGGTATTCTGTGAAAGCTTGGTCCTTCTCCAGACGAGCTAACCCATTCGTATCACAGTTATCATATACATAGCTAGTTATCTACTCGTACAATCTTAATCATGGTGGACTGTTTTAGGATTGATGAGAATGAAGATTGTCAGAAACGCAAATGTTGAAAATTTTTAAGCGAGTGGTAGAAAAGATGTCCAAAACGTAGTATCGGACCTTCTGCTGCTAGGTGGGGCAACGTTCATAATCATTTACTAAACATGGGGTGAAATAAAAAAAATTGTACAATCGATTTCAATATAAATAAAATGAGAACATCATCAATGCAGTCGAAGGCAATTAAATACGCATTATTAAGGATAACACAAAAACTACTGTCAGATCTTGATCACATGAGAAGCACCAGCTTTTAAATAAAAAAAGAATCATCAAAATCGGTTCACCTAGAAAAAAGTTCTGAGGAACACACACAAAAAAAATACAACCGAATTGTTTACTCCTTTTTTTGAAGTCGGATAAAAAGAGTTACATAACAGTCCAAATGATGACACTGCCTCCTCTTTTTTTGTGAGGGTGGTACGGAACGTACATAATATTAAGTTGTCTACTTGACAACCTGCTTTCGTAGCGTGTCGCCGCCACACATATTTTGTAACTTAATTATTAGTGTACAATAAAACTTCTTATCAACAACACGTGTCTAACTTATAACCAGGTCAATAGCTTCAGTGCACTCATAAAACATATTTACTGAGACTAAACTTCATACAATAAATTAAAGGGATAGGAACTGTGACTGTGGCTCCTACAAGAGTTTTAAAGCGTTCTATAGCAAACTTTGAATCAGGGTCGCGGATGAAAAGCACTAGAACCCTATACAAAATGCTATAAAATATAGGCCAGGCCGCATTATGATTCGCCTCGTTCGTTCGTGTGCGCGAAAATATAGACAACAAAAGAGGGACGCCTAAAAAACGAACGCCGCGCGGAATGCTAAGTTTGGTCTTTGAAATTAAAGCCTTAGACGGGAGCCACAGGGCCGTCTTAAACCTCCTATACATATATTATACCTATTGTGAGCCTCTAACAAACGGTTAAGAATGTTGAATCACAAAAATATGTTCCAAGTAATTAACTTTAGTACATGTTTTAAATATAAGTAAATTCCTGAATCCCTTATAGTATAATAATGATTTCACCAGAAGTTTCGTTGTAATATACAAATACACGCGGGCAGTCGATGGAAGCCACCTGGGCTTGGGACCGTAGGTATTTTGTAGCAATCTGTGGGGAAGGTCTATGTTCAGCAGTGGACTTATATACAAAATATTTCTAAAATAGGTAAGTGGCAATAGTCCGACAATAAAGCTAGAAGATCCGAGAGCTGACGGGGAAGGAAGATTCTTCAGGCTCCTCGTACCGGTAAGGAGAGGGTAGGGTGGCACAACACTAGATGGAGTGATGACTGGGTAAGATAGGAAGTCGACGGATGAAGGTGCGCAGAACTAAGTCTGCTTGCTAGTTTTGATATATGGGGGCTCCATTGAAACTTCGCGTCTAGTGTGATTCCAAGAAAAATGGTGGTATCGACAAGAACACCATTTTTCTTGGAATCACACTAGACGCGAAGCTTCATCGGAGCCCCCATATATCAAAATTCAAAACTAGCAAGCAGACTTAGTTCTGCAGCATATGCTGTAAAAAAGATTAGAAATTTTACCAGTGTTGAAACAGCTAGACTAGTTTACTTTAGCTATTTGCATAGCATAATGTCGTATTGTATTTTGCTATGGGGACACGTAGCTAACACTGAAATTATTTTTGTTTTACAGAAGAGGGCCATAAGAGCAATTTATGATTTAAAGCCTAAAGAGGCGCTGCGACTAATATTTAAAGAAATTAATATATTAACTTTGGCCTCTCATTACATTTATGAAAATGTAATGTACGTACACAAAAATAAAAGTAGTTTTACAAAAATAAGTGATATTCATTCTGTAAATACTAGGAACAGACACAAGCTAGTAGTACCAGTTACTCGACTCCACCGAGTCAGTAATTCATTTTTGGGGCGATGCATACGCTTTTACAACAAAATTCCAGAAAATATACAAAATTCGACCTGCTCAAAGTTCAAAAACTTTATTAAACTAAGTTTGTATAAAAAGGGTTATTATAATATTAAGGAATTTATAGATGATAATAACCCCTGGGAATGAGGTGATCGCTACCAAGCTATTTCTAATTTGTTGTGTTGTTAAATGTGTAACATACATGATTGTAAGCTGTTATTTAAAAAAAAGTCCCGCTGGGTTTCTTCCTGGTTCTCTCCAGGACAGAGGTTTTTTTCGAACCAGTGGTAATTAAACAAAAGAATGACTTTCAATAAGTATTAGGTATTTATAATCTATATTGAATAAAAAAGTTTCTGTTTCTGTTTCAACCGTGTTTTGTGGCGTAAGGATAAGGTAAGGAAGGTGATCATGGTGATGATGATCGGTAGGTACTTGAAAAACTAAAAATTGCTTTTTAGCTACGAATGTGTTGCCAATTTTTCTAATGTAGGGATACCTAATATAAGTATAATGATTGATTCCCAAAATCATAAATATTTTATAATTATATAGGTACTATGTAGAGATTATATATTTTATAAATATATAATCTAATATGTAGAGATTATATATTTTATAAATATATAATCTCTACATAGTACCTACCTATAAAACAAAGTAGCTTCCCGCCGTCTGTACGCTTAGATCTTTTAAATTACGCAACGGATTTTGATGCGGTTTTCATCCATAGACAGAATGATTCAAGAGAATGATTCAAGAGGAGGAAGGTTCATATCTACATAAATAAAATGATAGAGCTTTGCAGTTGTGCGCGTATCACGGAAAAACTACTGGATAGATTTCAATGAGGTTTTCTAAGTTTTATTTCTTAGACACTTGGCCCTTATAAAAAAAATTGCGCTGTCATATAAAGTTATTAAAGTTTTAAGAAACAACGATTTTTATAAGCACTACGTGTTCAGTGAACATTATATGCAACGAATAGCATTGTTTACAAAGAAATTTTGCAAGCAAAGTATATTTTTGCTTGCGATTTTTTTGATGTTTTTTCCTTCGCACATACGAAAACTTTGTTAATATATCAAGCAACGCGGACGAAGTCGCGGGTATCAGCTAGTGTATAATACATGCATATTAGATATTATATAATTATTCTTCTGTCCGTGATCCGTGGGTACTATGTGACTGAACTCCTCCTAAACGGCCGATTTTGATGAAATTTTGTGTGTGTGTGATTAATTTAATTAGATAATGGTTTAGATTCACAATTGGACCCGGTAGATAGCGTTGTTGTCGAGATCCAGAAATCAATCGTGCGAAGCCGGGGCGCATCCCATCTTTTATTTTGTTCTACTTAACAGTTAGGGGGTTTAATGATTTCATATGTTTACACGAATAGCTACTTACACATTGAATTAAAACTAATTTTACGGATTTTATCGCGTTAAATTGTTTTTACATTATTTTAATTTCCCAGTTAAGGGGTTTAAATTACGTTCAACGTCTCCAAATGGTGAATTAAAGCTAACCTGCACGCGGCCAATCCTGTTGTTGATGACCGTACTTCTAACGACTGATCAAGGCTGTCAGATCATAGAATTGAATACAAATTTTGTATAACATGGTTAACTTAAGTATTCTGTCTGTATAATGCGGCAGGTGACAAGCATACAAGCAAATAGCACGTACAAGCCGTACTGCGACCGTGCCGCAACCGCACCGCCACCACCGTACCGCAACCGCACCGCGACCGTACAGCAACCGTGCGGTTGCGATAAGGTGAAATGAGTTTGTATACATAATTGCGGCGCGGCACAGATACGGCTACGGCCCTATGTACAGGAAGCCTATGCCTGGTATATTCCATGTAGGTACAGAAAGCCTAACAGATTGATAGTTATAAAATGACATCCTCTATACGTCCCACAATTGGGCAGAGGCCTTTTATCGAGACATTAAGGGCAAGGAAGTGTCCACCGCGCTGGCCCAAAATATACGATTTTTTTTTATTTCTCAAACATGCAGCTTTCCTCACAATGTTTTCCTTCACCGCTGAGCAAGTGGTAAATTATCACTAAAGCATTTAAAGCGAGCACTTAGGCCTTGAGCTACGAAGGTTTTTGCCTGGTATAATTTGATATAGGTACAAAAAGAATTTGTAGAGTAAACTTTGTACGAATTTTAATTCGTTGTACCTAAATATTTTAACATTACGTAACCTTTCCAACGTTATTACGTTAAAAAAAATCGAGAGCTCGAACTTTTCTAAGTCATTGTTTTTTTTTTTTTGTAGAATAAGTCTGAAAAACGAGCACACAGTCCACCCGGTGGTAAGTGGATGCTGTGGCCCATAGACATCTACGAGTACATCTATTCTAGATTAAGAATCAAAATACAGATGCGTTTTCACTCCTAATGCTTTATTTTCAGTAAAAATGGTCTCCGGTTCCTCTACCCTCACAATACGAAATACGGCAGCATTAAGCTGCTATTTCAAAATGATATTCTGTGAGAGCCTGGTACTTCCCCGGTCAAGCTGACCCACTCGTTCTAAAACCTACATTCATAATATATAGCGCGCGGAAACAAACCCACGGCTCGCAGCACTACAACCAATAGCCACTGCGTCAAAATTTCCAGCTGTAGACTTAATAATATTAGTGTTTAAAAAAAACTGAAAAAACACGCATTGATGATGATCCTAGTACATTATTTTTATTATAGGTCATAGTCATGTAATCATTGTATTGTCATCGGTTCTTAAATACGTCTCCAAAATTTCAGATTATGCAGTTATACCAACAAAGACATTTAAGTGTAGATATATAAAATATATTTAAATCTCTTTGTGTACGGACGAGGGTGAAAACTGAATTAACAAATTCTATTACATTCAACTGTACACGTACATACGTACATACATACATACGTACATACATAAATACGTACATACATACATACAGGTGAAAGCATGTTAAAAATTTTCACAACGAACAAAGGATCGACGATAAAGACAAGTGTCACACCTAGCAAATCAAATTTAAAAAAAAACAATTCGTTAACAAACTACATTACTTTAATCCTATTATGGCCGAACGAAGGTACCTATCCGTCGTAGGTACCTAGACTTTATTGGAGAAACAAAAACATAAATACAAAAGGAGGCTTTGTGTTAGGTAATTTGAGTGTTTTGTACAAGCATTTTCGATAAACATCCAGGGCTCTAGGCTACCTATGTATAGGTTGAGTTAGGGCAGGCACGCGGCGGCGCGACGGCGGCAGTCTGCGTTCGCTTTTTTGGACTTAGGGCTGCCCGCTCAAGGTCGGCGTATACACCTACATACGTACATAAATTATTAATCGCTGAACAATATTAAACAATTGTATGCGTAAATAAGTAATTAAACAGGGACAAATACGTTGTGAAGAGTATTTGTCGCTGGATAATTAAATTACGCATATATGAATCCTACTTTAGATGACTTCATAAAAGGAAGAGGCTCTAAATTCAACCGTGTTTTTTATATGTTACGCGATAAATTCGACAATAGTGAACTGATTTTGATGGTTCTTTTTTTATTAAATAGGTTATACTTCAGAGGTGGTCACATATATTTGGAGACAAAATCCACTCCCTATTGTGGGGAAAATTGAAGATAGTTTTTAATGTAACTATTTTGACGACATTCTAGTTACCTTGAGCTTGTGATATGCTTTAGTCCAAAAGGGTCAAAAATTATGCTTTTGATAACAGTTAAAGCCGATTTTAAAAAAACTAAAAAGATAAAATAATTTCACGACTACGGAACCTATTATGCGGAAATAATATTATTAAAAGTTTTATTTTATAGTTTTTAGATCAAGTCTATAGGATGAACATAAAAAAAAAAAAACAAAAACACAATCACCGATTATGTTATCACCAAAGTCCGACGCCTTTCTAGACATTAATCAATATGGAGACTAAAATTTAATTTCTTAGCGCATGTAGAATAGCATATTTTTTATATATACAAGCAATGAATAATATATACATAGATAATGGCAACGTTGAAGCGCTACAAAAAATGAATTTGTATTACACTCCGTACAGGAAGTGTCCCGTCTAGACCGTACTGAATAAAAATCATTGATCCAAAATTCTTAATCGGCCGACCAGTCTTAGACAGCCCTAATAATAATCGTGTGGGAGAGGCCATTCGTGGAATAGCTTCGCGCCTGTGTGTGTGTAAATACGAATGTTAATAGTGAGCTTGTGTGCGCGGCGCCGCCGGTTCATTGTCAAGGCCAACTGCCAAATCTCCCGCTCACTCCCCCCTCGCTCCCTCAACCTCCCGCACTGTCAATTACACGAATTCGACGAAACTATTGCCTTGATCCTTGCATATGCCTTGGGCGCTGAAGCCTCGATTCCGCTGTTAGCGTACATAGCAACAAATGGACAGCGAAATATTTAGTTATTTAGCTGCGTCTAGTCCATCATTTAGTTCAAAACGTTTAGCTTCACGTATCGTATTCCGCCTGTTTTTTATCAAATTTGCATTGCAATGACTGCGTTATTTCGCGATATAGATCGTTGATTTGAAAGGAAGCACCAAACACTGAGTCATGTTTGGTTTATTGTCGTCTAGAATGTTGGTAAATAGATCTAAGGAAATGTTTAATGAACATAACATATCGATAAATCTGAAGTGTTACTAGTGTTGATAACGTAACTTGATTAGAAACACGAAGTTGATAAAAAAAGTTAAGCCATTCTTTTTTAGAAAATATCATGATCAGCATGTCCATCGCGTTCTAAATGTTTTAAGTCCAATTCAAAACGTAAGGCTATATAAAAATCAACTGCTGTTCGTTAGTCTCGCTAAAACTCGGAAACTGGCTCAACGATTCCGATGAAATTTTTTGTGTGTATTTGAGTGGGTCTCTGGATGGTTTAGATTCACAATTGGACTTAGTAGGTAGAGCTGTTGTCGAGATCCAGAAATCACCTGTGCGAAGCCGGGGCGGATCGCTAGTATTCAATAAAATATTTTTTTTATATATAAGAGACGCAAATGAGCGTGTAGCTCACCTGATGGTGACTACCACCACCTAAGAACAACTGCAACACCAGGGAATTGCAGGTACGTTGCCGGCCTTTAAAAAAAAAGCAGGGTTAAAATTACTTATTACTGGGAACTGAAGCTTCTGCATCTTTTGTTATGTCTAGCATCCATAATTTTTAGGCTTAATTGAGACGCAGGACCATGTCTTGACATCTGAGGCATAGCTCTCAGCTCAACTTAGTCGAAAGACCAACTTTAGATCTCGTAAAATTGAGATGGTGGTTCTGACATTTTTTATTGCATCATTCTGACATTTCGTGACCAAAAAGTTAATTAATTTACTTAAATATAAATTAAATTAAAACATTAACAACATTAATCATCATGCTCCTATTATGTATACGGTATCATACATTTATATATTCAAGTCTTCTATAAAGAATATAAGAGAAAAGGAATCAAGGAAAGGAGAAAAATATATCGTTGTAGTTGAAAATGTATTAACAAAGGTCGAAGCCGAAGACCTACGAAACCGCGTTATTAAAATTAAATTAGTTAAATAGTGAATGGCGGAGTCGGCAAGGGTCGGCCTAGATAGAAGTTTATCGACGAAATTGGCGATATTTTGAAGATGGATCAAATTGAGGATCATTTATAAAAACAGATTGATACATATTATTTACGTTACCATTACAGCCTATAGTTAATTACTGAACATAGACCTCCCACATAGATTGCCTCGTAGCGTTGGCAACCACAGTTTTTTGTTTTTAGTCGTTATTAGAAAAACACTGCTGCCCATCTCCTGATTTGTTTTCCCCTGTCGCCTCTTACGCCACCCACGGGACGATATGGGGTAGTGGATATTCTTACACCGCTACTACACGGTAACATATTATTTGAAAAGATATATTATTATTGAAATTTAAAAAAAGCGATATACTCATTGTTTCCCTTTGTCGCATTTTAACAGCTTAAGAATATCTTGCGAACGAAACCAAGAAATCCCTGGACACAAAATATGTAATAACTCACATCTAATTATTTACAATCGCGGAAGTATATACAATGAAACTTTTATCTATTAGTATTTTCCGTGACCGCGTCGATCCGGCGACCCTAAGCCGATACAATATATTCTGCAGCTTTGATATTATATAAAATATATAGATATAAGACATACACTGCCGGCCAAAAGTTTAAGACCACACTTAAACAACATAATTATCTATAAATTGTAACGAAATCCCATAAGATAAATAAAAGAAATGTACACCTGCATATTCTATTGTTAATATCGAATATCTAAAGAAGTCATTCTTTTATTTACTTTCAAGTTATTGGAAAATAAACATGTATTGTTTTCAAACACCGACAAACGCTGCGTTAGAGCCAGGTGGTAGAGTCGTAATAATATTTTATGATGGGCTAATAAGTAAAAGTTGCTTTGCTTTTGTTTCCATTGGTCAATAATTAGGATTATTTAGCTTCTAAAACACGTGTTTCCGACTTATTATTACCTGAGTTTACATGGTTTTGTTCACAAACAATCTCAATTAGTCTAAAGTTGTGGTTTCTACAGTGAAGACGTCTTAAAATGGGAAAAGCACGCGAAATTAGCAGTGAAGTGCGTTCTGCCATCGTTGTTTTATATAATGAAGGCAAATCCGAACGTGAGATTGCTTTACAATTGAAGCCCTTGCCCATCGAGATTGGACTGAAGAAGATTTTAAAAAAGTTCTTTGAACCGATGAATCCAAGTTTGAGCTATTCGGTTCAAGACGAAGAATTTACGTTCGACGCATTGACCAAGAAAAGATGATGCCAGACTGTGTAGTCCCAACAATCAAGCATGGTGGTGACTCAATTATGGTGTGGGGTTGCTTTTCTAGCCAAGGAACTGGCGATTTGATCAAAATTGATGGAATTTTAAACAAGTAAGAGTTCAAAAAAAATTTAGAACAAAATGCCGTTCCTTCGGGGTTGCGATTAATTGGAGATGGATTCATTTTCTAAGAGGACAATGATCCTAAGCATTGCTCAAAATTATGCAGAGGATATTTGGAAGAGAAAGAGGTACAAGGGGTGTTAAAAAACATGGTTTGGCCTCCTCAGAGCCCGGATCTCAATCCCTCCCGATTGAACTTTTGTGCGAAGAGCTTGATAGGAACGTCCGTAATTGTGGTCCATCCTCGCGAGAAGAAATGTGGAATGCTTTGTGCGAAATTTGGAGCAATATATCACAAGACACTATCAACAAATTGATTGCCCGTATGCCGAGACTTGTGAAAAAAGTCATAGAACAAAGGAGGATTTTTTGATGAAAAATCAGTTTAGCTAACTATAGCCTTTTTTAGCAAGGATTGTTAATATTTCTTTACGCTTTTCAAGTACATTGATTGTCAAAAAGTGTTTTATTGGATGATTTAACTGTTTAATTAATTATTTAATATTTTATTGGAGTTTTATTTAATTTTCCTACTTTATCTAAAGTGGTCTTAAACATTTGGCCGGCAGTGTAATTATTTACGCATAGAAATGATCAATAATTAATGTTGGTAAATTTCATAAAATTTCGTAGGTTCTTTTAGATGGACACATCTATGATTAACCTTTGTTGTCTTGTGTTAGTTGCTTTAGAACTATTTCTATTTATAAAATCAAATGGGCTTGGAGTCTGTTTTGCTAGTAAGTGGAAAATGCAGCCTTTGAACGCCTATAGCCAACTCAACGAAGTCTACAGCTTTAGCAGGGCAACTTTTGTAGATCGTTCGATCATGAAAAGTAAAAATAAACCAATGTTACGATACACCCTCCGATATGCCTTGTAATTTTCCCCATCCCTGATACTGTTTAACGAATCTTACAATTCTATTTATAAATGCTTCATTGAGTTAAGAAGTTCTGATTGGTTTTGCACATGCGCAGTTGCGATAAAGGCCATTGGATAGTTCCCGGAAGGTGGCTCTATAATCAAATAGGTTCAGTTAAATTCATACGAAAACAAATATTATCATAGTTACAAATAGTCGGCTAAGTACAAAACGTGTGACAATCGGCTTTTATAGTTTTTTCAATGTGCAAATTCGTGATCCTGTTCAATGTCATTTAAAGAAATTGAAATATATAGTATCTACATAGTACTATAGTTGCATAAGTTGAATGTAGATTCTTTTGTTTAAGTTTTGTACGTGGTAGAGCCATGCTGCAGCTATATTATGGTTGTAGCACGAATGGGTCGGCTCGACCGGGACCAGGACCACGCTCTCACAGAATACCAGCGTAAAATAACAGCTTAATGCTGCTGTGTAGTTCGTATGGTGAGTGCAGAGAACCGGGGATCCTTTTTACTGGAAACGAGCCATTCCATCTTAGTCCTCAGGGGTGACAACGCATCTGCATTTTGATTCTTTATCGAGGATAATTGTAGATGTTTATGGGCCACAGCAACCACTTACTATCAGGTGGACTGTGTGCTCGTTTCTCACCCTTATTCTATAAAAAAAGTAGATTCGGTCTAAAACAGGTTCCTGCACCTGTACCTGCCTTGACTGTTTCGTTGGTCTAGAGTCGACACGGGGTTGAAATTGTGTTTTTCTGTCAAGAAATTCTCAGTAGCAGCCCGGAGTCAGGAAGTTGGTGGTGTTTCACCCCCATGCCCCGGAAAGCACGTAAAGCTTTTTTTCCATTTTTTTTTTGAATAACGGTGACAAATGAACACAGTCCACCTGTTGTTAAGTGGATGCTGCGGCCCATAGACATCTATACTTCTTTTTAAACTACCTCTTTTATCTCTGCACTACTCTAAGCTAGACTGGTAGATAATGCCTCAGTCCGCCTAAATACATTAATGTGTTTATGAAGTTAAATAAATAAGTATACAAATTTCGAATAATAGAGGAAAACCGCGCTTTCTTTAATTTTTACGGCGTCTGAATGGAGTGGTGATTGATGACTGATCGGAGAAGAATCCTTCGATTCTGTTGCACCGATTTTAATTATTTTCTATTTTAATTTTTTAATGCAACTTGTCAAAGTTTATAGCCTTCAAATTTTCTCATTATCTAATTCGGTCACCTAGATCCGATCCTAGCGAGCACAAGTCCACATATGCCAAAATCTGTTTCTAAAACTCGCAATTCAAGACCGCAACTCTTTTAGAGAACTAACAAGTGACTTAATGATAATTGAATACAAACCAGAGAAAACGAGTGCACTGCCCGCCTTTGAGGAAAGATTAGCATGATGACCATTATTTATCTCAAAATATTTAGAGGTAAAAAATATATCACGTGCTTATGATATTCGAATCGATCGAATTTTATCGCGAATTGAAACATAATTGTTCCATTATAATACGAACGTCGAACACATAAAAACGCATACACTCGAAAAAGCAAGATAAGTAAAGCCAATTCCACGACAAAACACTATAGAACTAACTTAGCAACGGTCTTTTTAAAATTGGATGCGACGCACAAAACAAGAACAGTCTCTTGTTACATATGTAGCTGGATTAGGAGTAGATAAGTTGGTCGGCCAAGGCCAGCCTACAATATTATCATATGCATCAAGTTGCATACGTACGTATGCGATAGATTAGATAGAAATGTACACAGTGAAATTCCACTTTCTTTTTCATCTGTGTTCAGTCAGATATTTTTTTAATAGATATTTGTTGCACTTTTATATTATTTAGTAATCCCATACATATTTCTGTATCACGTGTAACATTTAACGGCATATACAGAGGTACCAACACTTACTAACTAATTACATACCATGGACTTCGATTGCGTGGAACGTTATTTAACAAATTATTATTGGAACATTGCTGTAAAATGTTAATGCCGGATTTGTAGTGAAGATAAAACCTTTTAGTTTGAAATAAAAATGTAAAAGAAAAAGTAAGGCTGTATCAGCGCGATTTGATGGACTCCGATGTCCTCGAAAGATACTCCCGTCTGGTATGCAGGTTTCCTCTGATTGTTCCTTCGCCGCAGAGTTTATCCCTACATTCTGAATTCTTCATTCAAAATGCCTATTTTGCCAAATGTTAATTTATAGTGCAGGGTGGATTTTTACACTCTTATCTTATTTAACTATTGGTGGTGTATGAGATAACGTAATGTGATCTAAAACTGAAAAACTTTTTTGTTAATACGTTCGCGTAATTTCGTCTTGAAATACTAGACATCTTATGAACATCAATCTAAAGATAGCATTGAAATTAGCTAAATAAAATGTGGGAGTGCACCAAAGGATAAAATTGTCATGTTTTAAAGTAATTTTTGAAGTTATAGGTCTTTTGGGGCGTTTGGGAAAAATGATGAGGGTGAATTTTTTACGATGCGCGCGCACACCGACACCTAATAACGACACCATAAAGTTGTTACGATGCGCGCGCACACTGACACCTAAAAGCGACAACTTTAGTGGGTAATTGTCTTTCAAGTTTTTTTTGTTACGCTAAAGAAGTATAACTTCCTAAGTGCGTACATAAGTACACACACACTTTTTTTTCACAAAATTGACTTAAGAAAATGTCATTTTTTATAAGACTGGAGTGACAAACGAACTTACAGGCCATCTGATGTTATGTGGCTACTACAGCCCAAAGACAACTGCAGTCAATTTCAAAAAAGTAGGTTACAGAGGCTTTGTCACCTCTGAGGACCAAGATGGAATGACTACACCGGCTCTCTATATCCTTCAGAACATGTAA
This sequence comes from Parnassius orleans, assembly GCA_029286625.1. NCBI lineage: Eukaryota > Metazoa > Arthropoda > Insecta > Lepidoptera > Papilionidae > Parnassius > Parnassius orleans. The sequence continues at coordinate 232,550 of JAGSMP010000126.1, forward strand.
GAAGGTGATACATACCCAGACCGACTCATAAACGGAAAAGCAGTCTACTTTGTGAAATAAAAAAATATATTTACGGAGCAAAAATAAAATTATACGAAAGAGGCTAAAATATCAATTCTGTAATATTTTTTTCTTTTTTATAAAATCTTAGGATCCAGGAATCTTACGAAGCAGAGCATACAAACGTCTCGAAGTTACAATAGATTTGAGAAGTTGTTTACATAAGATATCATGCATTTTAGCATGATATTTTATGTAAGCAACTTCTACCCGCACTTAAATTATTTTTCCATTGTATTATGTGCATTTGACAGTCTATGACAATGGAATTATATGAAATGAGGGTATATTTTTGTTTACCTTTTATCTTAAGTCCCGTTGAATAAGATGTAAATGATACTATGTTTATTTTCATCATCATCATCATCATCATCATCACCATAATCATCATCATCATTATTATTACAGCCTTTCAAAGTCTAATGCTAAGCCTTGAACGCTGAAAGTCTACTTGCTATAGTTGCCAAACCGCAGCTTTTTTATTTTTTAGCTGGTATCACAAAAATGCCTGCTACAGATGGGTACCAAGCTGGTTTCCCTAGGTCGCCTCTAACGATACCACCCCATTGGTTGTGGATCTTACATCTACACTACGCGGCGTGTTTACAGTTTATTTGGTGTGTTATAAAATTAAAATAAATATGTCTACTTTTGGAAAAATATAATACCCTACGTTCTCCACTTGTTTTCTGTCAACATATTCAAAGTGGATTGTACCACAATGAACACTATTTTTTTATAGAATATGGGTGACAAACGAGCACACAGTCTACCTAATGGTAAGTGGATGCTGTGGCCCATAGACATCTTCATCTGCCTTCAATTAAGAATCAAAATGCAGATGCGTTGTCACCCTTGAGGACTAAGTTGGAATGCCTCATTTCCAGTAATAAGAGTCTCTGGTTCTCTACACTCACCAAAAGAAACACAACATTATTAAACTGCTATTTTACTCTGGTATTCTGTGAGAGCGTGGTCCTTCCCCGGTCGAGCCGACCCATTCGTGCTACAACCATAATATAGCTGCAGCGTGGCTCTACCACGTATTAGATCTACTAAGTAGAGATTAAAAAGAAATAGTAAGCTACATCATGAAAAATATTTTTCTAAATAGACATTACGTAGTTGCGTGAGGCGTGGACAAAAAAAGCCGTTAGACATAGGAACACTAGGCGTCTAAGACGCGGCTGGCGGCGCGATCGATGAGCGTTGGGGCAGGTCGGGTACGGCGCGCCGGTTGCGTCTCGCACGTGGACCACCAATATTTTGAACACGGGCAATGCTAATTTCTTGTTAGGTGCCGATTAAATTATTTTCTTTTAATAATGTATCATTATAATAAAATTTTATTAATTAAATCACATATAATATCCGCGAATTAGTTTTACTTTTAGTTCGAAAATTGTTTAAAAAATTAGTCATATTTCTATCGCTAATGTCTTGTTTCAATTGTCAACTAATGAATACAATAAGTGCTAATACATATAATAAATTTGGTAAGTAGAATCTAATGGCAAAATACAGAAATATATTTATTAGTGTAACGTTGCAAAAGTGTGCGCGATTTTTTGAATATTATTAAAAGCACCTAATACTTCTAAATATTTCAACCGGTTCCAACCGGTAAGTAGTATAATACTCTACATTTGTTAAACTAACAAAATAATTGTGTAGTGTTTGGGCAATGTCGATAAGAATTCTGCATTTGTGTACAGTGCGAGCTGATAAAATGTTAGGATAGGTCAAGGCAAAACAAAATATTCGCACGCGAATCCAAACAGCGCAGCGTCTAGACCCAAGCGGAAGTAGGCCAGTAAGTTCCTAATATTTGTAATTCAAAATGTACGCACCACTTCCTCCATCCAGTCCATGTCGGCTAGTTGCGCGGTCGGGATACTAGGTTAAGGTTTTGCTATTCGAGTCTGGTGTCACTAGAGTACTGCGCGTCGCGACGTCCGACACACGAGTGCAGCGTCGTGTCGTATGTTGCACCGAAAATTTCCCGCTCAGCCGCTCCCCGCCCTACACCGCTCCCCGCTCGCAAAATTTCGAACTCCGAATCGCGCAACGCCATCTATGAACGATTAGTAGCCCATTCCCCATCGTGCGTGGCCTTGAACTTGACAACACATCGCGGACGACCCAGTTCCGCGGCGGCCCCGCCCCCGCGCGCACGTACTGCACACTGTCACGGCCGAGTCAACTGAATGGAACCGAGTACAGTAAGGAACATTTTCGCGTCACAACTTGCAACTCTCATTTTCATTGTATAATATTACATCACACTTACACTCGTGTATTTACATCGTGCGATTAACATGCACATGTAGTCGCTAGCACTATAATAAATTATGCACTTCAAGATTCGATTTTTATAGTGATGCATCTTTAAAACCATGAAAAGTTTTCGTCGTGCATTGTACAATTACTAATACTGGAAGTCCGTTGATTTAGATACGTACTTACTAACAAGTAAATATTCCTTTACTCAAAATAGCGTCCATTCTTTTCTTAGCATTTGATCACATGTGATATTCGAAAAAAAGCGAGAAGAGGATGTAAAAAATTATCTGTATTTATTATTTATTTATTCCTATTAAATCAAACCATCGTTCTCAGTTTAGACTTCATGGCACATAAATCTGAATGCTCAACCCGAAAGTCGCATCAAATCAAAAAAAAGGGGTCAATAATGATCTATCTGGACTCAAGCGATGCGAGACGAACATAAACTTATCAAAATTAAAGGAATTGTAGGACATCACAGAACAGCGCAGGAGGACAAAGAAATAAGAAGAACCCTAAATCCATTAATTGAACTGAATACATTTATATATCCACACAATATTAACATTTAATAAGCCACGTCTTTTTGCTGACAGGTTCAGGAGTTAAGGTTATGCTACTAGGTACTTATATTCATATTGGTATTTAGTAATTTCATATAGATACAATAAAATTAAAATGCATAAGTAAAGCGAATTAAAACTAAATGAGTAACATGGGATCAACATTTAGTATATTTTTTTGTTACCGAGACTTTACTAAAAATTTACTTAGCTTGATCGATATTCAAATTGTATGTATAAAAAAAAGAGATAAACTCGGCAGTATTTTGTTTTCAATTTATAAAACTGATGAATAGACGTATCTACAGATTCTATTTAACAAACATTTTGTAAGGCAGTGAAATATATTTATATGGTATTATGTAAAACCCCGAGTTCAGAACAAGCAAAATAAAAGCCCCCTGGTTGCTCAAGGCGGCTGGCAACAACTGGATGCGTGAAGCCGAAGATCGGGCTAAGTGGCGCGCCTTGGGAGAGGCCTATGTCCAGCAGTCGACTGCCGCAGGCTGATGATGATGATGAAAATAAAATATGTTGCAATGGTAAGAACGGAGCCCTTAGAAATGTCGTATGTATAAATACTTAAAAAAATTAAAATCGCTCTACAAATGTTTATAATTAAATAAGTAATCACATTTGACCTCCTTCAAAGCAGAGTTAACTAACACTTAGTATTTACTTCGCTACCCCATTTAGCGAACGGTGCAAATTTTTTGTAATAAATTTTGCCTGATATTTATTTTTATTGAATCCTTTCAAAATCAACCACAAATTTTCCTTTTCTTATAATTCCTCACAAAAAAATAACATTAAAAAACCCCTTAGTCCCACTGAAAAATTCCCATCGTTTGAAAAATTACCATTGTATCGGCTATTTCAATGATACAGATCCGCCGAGCTAACGAGACCCAAAAGAAAGTCTGATATACCTATGGCTGGATGAGGCTAGAGTGCATTATTGAAAGTTACAACGAAAAAGCAGAAGAACTTAACATTAATAATTATACACCTTGGACACCTTAGACGCTGCACATCGAAAACACAAGTCATGGAATAATAGGTGTGAAACGACTGGTACTACGACCGTTCGATAACCAATCAATTTCCCAAATTTACCGATTACAACTAGTTCCGAAAAATTAGCAAATTAACAAATGTTTACTTATGGGGTCATCATTAACAAATATTTACAAAATGGGTCCCAAAAGTCACCCTTGGGGTATAAGGACGACCTATTTAGCTGTGTAAGATTCTAAAGAGTTATTATGAATTATAATTTCCTTAAGTAGTTTTGAAACCATTAAAGATTTTAAACAAAAGATCAACAAAACTGTTATCCGGTAACCTTGGCAAAACAAAATACATGCTGTTAAATTTGTTGAAGGCTTTTGATAAGTTCTTGTAAATGGTGACCTTTCCATATCAAACACGACATTTTCCGTGCATATAATATAATTGTCCTGCAATTTTATCTAATAAACATTACCTTGAATAAGGGAAAATGGTGTCGAATATTCTTTTGCTGAAACCTATAATATATAATATATAAAAATATTTGCTTGCTCTTTTTTATGTGTTCCTATACCATTCATTCGATTACGATGAAACTTGTGTTATGCGCGCACCCGCGAAGATTTCCCACAAAAAAAAGCATTGCAACGCATGTCAGGCACAGCTAATGTTAAAGGGCATGCCGTAATATAATATTAACGAACACAGATAAAAACTTCTGATGAATATTTTAAAGTAATCATAAACGATTGACCATCTTTATAGTGATTTTCATCCAATTTGAATAACACTTTTGTAAGCAATAAAAAGTAGTTGAGACTATTGTTGTTGTGATGTATATTTTGAAGTGAAAACCTTTTTTGAATCGTTGCGATTTAAAACTCGAAGAAACTAAAAAGCGACACTAATAATTATAACTTTTAACAAAAAATAAAACCCGACTTCGAATTGCTAAAATAGAAGTTATTTGTTTGCTACCCTTAGGGGTGAAATTTTTTCTCCAAATTTATATGGGACCACCCTTGAAGTATAACCTATTTAATTAAAAATCATCAAAATTGGTTCACAGTCTGCGAAGACATCGCGTAACATACATACAAAAAAAATCGTAATCATCACGCTTAGCACGCAGATTGGCGATCGCTATCAGGCGACTCACATATTTAAAGTTGTTTCCCGTCTCCAGTTTGGATACTTTACACCTGGCAGTTACTTTTAATAAAAGTTAGTCGCCTCTTACATCACTTACATTGCGAAATGGGGTGATAGATTCTCCTACAAGGTCACTTACACTTAGAGGTATTATTTAACGCAAATATATTTTACCTTTTATTTTAAAATTAGCGTTTTATGAAAAAGATATACATAAAGTATATTTGAAGTACTTATTTCCAGAGTTTTAAGTAAACTTCCAATTAAAACAGTTTTTTCACAAGAGAAGGACCTTTTAGAGCCAATGTAAGCTTGCTTTTGGCAAGAATTTTGGACAAAAAATCAAAGATCAAGAAAAATTAAGTTAAGCGAAATCGGAACAGACACTACAATGAAAACTCAAACTCAGAGATTTATTGCTAAACCATAACGATAAATACACAAGATGTTATAAAATAATGTGAGACCAGTGTTATGGACCCTGTTGGCAACGCAATTTAGGGGCTATGAGAGAGGAAGCGTATTTAACTACTTATAAGAATGTCATTGTGGTTTATTGAGATAGAATATAAAAGAAAGTTTAACAAGAAACATAAAGGAAAGTTTGTGTAAATATACTGAATCAGTCCATTCCATAGCAATCTTTACTAATCAGTCATTCCTTACAAAATTCAACTGACGTTAAAACTAACGGTAGGTTTAATACGTTTAACGGTAGGTTCTACGGCGTGGTAGAGCCATGCTGCAGCTATATTAATTGTATAGTTGTAGCACGAAGGGGTCGGCTTGACCGGGGAAAGACCACGCTCTCACAGAATACCAGCGTAAAATAGCAGCTTAATGCTGCTGCGTTTCGTATGCTGAGTGTAGAGAACCGGAGACCTTTTTACTAGAAAAGAGGCATTCCATCTTAGTCCTCACGGCTGACAACGTATCTGCATTTTGATTCGCAAACGAGGATAGATGTAGATGTCTATGGGCCACAGCAACCACTTGTCACCCTTATACTATTAAAAAAAAGTATGCATTTTGAGCTCTAACAATTTGCTGATTGGACTTTGGGCCAAGTTGCCACTAAGCATATTTTATGATAAGGGATTACCAAAAAAAAATACAGATTTGGATACGATAATAGTGAATGCGATAATATTATTAAAATTACTATAAAAGTAAAGTAAGATGGTATGAAAATGAAGGCCAAGAAGCAGATACATGAAACAAAAGACATGTCTTGTTCTCAGATCATAAAAACAAGGTTTACAATCACCGAAATGGTTGCTCTTAACTTCTTATATTTAGGCGAACAATACACATTGAATAAGACTAGCTGTTATTTTACAGATTTTATCACGTTTAATTAACTTATTTTATATTCCCGACGTTTGCAGTACTTTGCTTTGTTTATTATTATTATCAATGGTCACAGGGGACTGAAGTGTTGTATTTTTATACAATAAGGATGACAAACGAGCACACAGTCCACCTGATGTTAAGTGGATGCGTTAGCCCACAGACATCTAAATTTATTCTCGATTAGGAATCAAAATGCAGATGTGTTGTCACCCCTGAGGACTAAGATGGAATGCATAGTTTCCTGTAAAAAGGGTCTCCGGTTCTTTACACGCACTATACGAAACACAGCAGCATTAAGCTGCTATTTCATGCTGGTATTCTTTTACCTACCCCGTTAAAACTGACCCATTCGGCTCACCTGATGGTAGTGACTACCGCCGCCCATGAACAACTGCAACACCAGGGAACCAGAGGAATTGCAGATGCGTTGCCGGCCTTTTAAAAGGAGTAGGCTCTTTTCTTGAAGGTCCCTAAGTCGTATCGGTCCGGAAAAATCGCTGGTGGTAAACTATTCCACAAGGAAGTTGTGCGAGGAAGAAAACATCTTCTAAATCGCACAGTGGTGGACCGCCAATCATCCAGATGGTGTGGATGGTATCGAGTTCTGCCGCGATGTGCGTCCGTGAAATGTGGCGGCTGGGATTAATCCGAACAATTCCTCAGAGCACTCCCCGTGGTAAATGCGAAAGAAAATGCAAAGAGATGCAACATCTCTTCGCAGCGCCAAAGAATCGAGCCGATCGGAAAGGACTCGGTCGTCGACGATTCGAGCCGCTCTGCGCTGGATGCGGTCAAGTGGAAGGAGCTGGCACTGGGGAGCCCCTGCCCAGAGATGGGAACAGTATTCCATGTGAGGCCGAACCTGCGCCTTGTAAAGTTGCAGGCGATGTGCCGGCATGAAATCTATATCTACTGGTGATAAGTGGCTACTGCAGCCCATGGACACGACCAACCAACTTCAAACAAAGATACTGATTGGTCGTCATTTCTGAGAACAAGATGGAATGTCGGAACATAGCAGTGCATGCTTGCTGAAAGAAAAATATAAGAGGGTAGGTACCCAGACAGACTAATAAGCAGAACAGGTGTCCTTCAACCTAGTAAGCTTTTAAACAACTCGGCATATACAGAGTGTGGCAAAAGGGTAGGATGGCAGTTGAATTAGCCAAGCACAGTGTGATGTTATTTAATAGTTGGTAAGTTAATTGTAAGTTTATTATTATAAGTACTAGTTTTCGCCTCTAGAGGGCGTTAGTTATGATTACATTGGTTATTCTATTCTTTCCTAGATGGCACCACCAAACACATTTAATAAAAGGTAGTCTAACTTTAGGGTAGGTCTGAAATTTAATATTTTAAATAACAATAAATGTTGTAAATGCCTAATATTCACCTTTTATAAATTAATGAAATGACAAACAAATCTACAGTCCACCTAATGTAAGGTGGTTATTGCAGTCCATGGACACCTGCAAATTCACACATGGAAGGCTAAAGATGACTTGTCACCTCTAAGGTCTAAGATGGAATGGCTCATATCCTGAAACTATTCTGGCTTTCTATAGCCTCCAGACTGAAATGCAAGCACTGCTTTGTGATAATACCTATTCAGATAGACCCCTAGACAGCAAAAAAATCCTACCACCTAGTAATTTTTATCAAATTAAAGTCCTAATATGCAAAAAAAATTAAAAATAATTCAGTACATATTAATGTAGTCCGCATTTATGCATGTAGCCAAATATTATATTACAACTAAAAATAATGTGACATGTTTATCTGACCCAGTCTAAATATTAAAATTGGAAAAAAATGGTTGGTGTTTATAAAATTTACTCCATCGTTACAACTAGAAAAATGTGGCATGATTATCTGACCCAGTTCCACATATAAAATGTGGAAAAAAAAATGGTTGGTCTTGATAAAACTTACCTCATCCATAAGTTATTGATTTGTTATTCATTATTGTAACTATCGTCTTCATTATCTTCAGTGCTACTCTAGCTTCTGTTACAGATCTGAAATAAAAATCAGCAATATTAATAACTTGGAAGATAAAAAATATGTCCTTTACTAAGTTAAAAGGCCTTATATACAATTAAACAGAAGTTATGTATTATTCTGAAAATTATACCGTTAATTACTTCAAAATGTTTACGTTTAGAGTTTATGTGGTAGAGCCACGCTGCAGCTATATTATGGTTGTAGCACGAATGTATCGGCTCGACCGGGGATGGACCACACTCTCACAGAATACCAGCATAAAAAGCAACTTAATACTGCTGTATTTCATATGGTGAGTGTAGAGAACCGGAGACACGTTTTACTGGAAATGAGGCATTCCATCTTATTCCTCACAGCTGAGAACGCATCTGCATTTTGATTCGCAAACAAGTATAGATGTAGTTGTCTATGGGCCACATCATCCATTCGGGGGACTGTGTGCTCGTTTATCACCCTTATTCTATACAAAAAATATAAATATGTGTTTAATTAATTATTTTCTAATTATAAAACTTTTCGACTTAATTATACAAAAAAAATTAAAGCCTAAATTTATGAATGCATCATAATATCAAATCATTTTATAGACATTTCTAGTTAGCTTTATTTCAAATAACCTTCGACTTATCTTATACTTTGTTAATATGAATATTGAATTACACATAAATCATCTCATTATCAGATTTATGTGCGATTCATTAAAACAACCTCATTTCACCTTCACATTCATCTTAAAAAAGGTAAATAATACTACTATCAATTTAAAAAGTCAATTCAAATTAAAACAGAAAAGCACGGATAAAAAGCCTGATAGATTGATATTAATGTAATCCTACTATTTTTACAAAAATCTCATCATCAAGATCTACTTGACCATTTTTTTTGTTTATTGTATTTGGTTGCAGATTAGTGGGAATTTGCTATTTGGCCAATTTCTATGTAATGAGATCATGAGAAATCTTTCAACAAGGATTGGAAAAGCATGACAATACTTATTGCTCTATAACCTTCTAAGATATGAGAGCAGAGTCTGTGTTCATCAGTGGATGTATATAGGCTGGAACTTTGTGATGCAATTTATTATACATTGATGATGTAAAGAGAAATACAACAACTTTTTCTTCAAGTGTCAACCACATGCCATTTACTTTGCTTAACAGTGAAAAATAATATAAAAACGCCAAACCCATAACTCGGACTGGTGGGTCAGTATTGCCAATAAGATGGTATCATCAACATAACAGCAAAAGCATGGTGAGTTTCGTTATTACTTTGGAAAAATTCATACCTGGGATCACAATCTCAAAAAGGTTTTTGTTCAGTAGAGGTAAACTTGGAAGATGATAATGAAGAATTTTAAATTTTTAATTCTTTTAAATAATATAAAGTTAAGAATCTATACTAAAGTAAGTAAAGGTCAATACTGCTTTACATAGAGATAAAATGATACAATCTTGTTATAACTAAATAGCTAAGGTCAAAGTAGAAATACTTACAATGTTATAAATCGTATGATTAAATTATTTATTTTACTTTATTAGAAATGTCACAACTTTATAGACAAGTTACATTACACTATTATGTAAACATCTATTGAACTTATAGTTTCAACTAATATAATAAAAACGGCTTAGTTATTATGTAATCTAAAAAACAAATACACATTTACAAAATACTCGCTAAATTGGTATTTTATTCTACAAAACCGAGTTCTTTCCTAAAAAAAAATAAAAATATTGTGAACTGTCAAACTTCATCAGTCTCTTTTGTTTTTAGAGCACTAGTTATGCTTTTCCTATAATATAGTTAGATTGACTGCATATTATCATATTCATAATAATTGTGTTTACTTAATCTAACAAACTTTAAAGAAATATAAAAGTTTTTGTTTTTAGAAAATCTTAATATCGAACTATTATAGGTTATAATAATTGTCATAAGAGCGTTGACATGACATTTTGATACCACAGATCCACAGAACACTTCCATACTTTTTTATTTTACGGCAAATAGATCTCTGCTCATCCAACCTAGCATGTTATTTTGTTCACAAAATTCTTCACATTAAGTCGATGCGTGAAAAGTTTTTTGGAAATTTCACTATGTGTCACACTCTTACTACAAACGGACTGCTACGATAATAGATACTTTACTACAGTACTTCTTATTTCCTATTATAACAAACTCTCACCCTGGTTACCCAGACGGTTAGGCAGAGTCTACGGACTTCCCTTTGGCACGACCCTGAATGCCAGTCTCGCTTCTTTCACACCCATATACCTACGCAGTCTTTTAAGGGTACTCTTAATTCGGCCCATTTTCAGTATATCGCCAATTTCGTCGATAAATTTCCGCCTAAGGTGTCCCTTGCCGACTTTGCCATTTACTTTTGCAGCATAAATGCTTCTTACTAGTTTATGGTTTAACGTTGTTACCATTTAGTCTTTACATTGTGGATAATACAGGAGCAAAAGGAGCATTATTTATAATTTGTGGCAGTCAAGTTCATGTCAAAATCACTCTCTCACTACTCTCAGTACTCTCAGTATAAGTATAAGTGTCATCAAAATGTTACAAGTTTTCGTAAAGTGGCGTAAAAATAATACATCGTAAATAATTTTTGGACAGTTAAAGTATATTAAAATTTCAATAAATTACTTCACACTGGCAGAACCTGGCAGAACCGTTGGAGTGCGTAACAAAAAAAAGTGATTTATACTCTTTGGTTGGCAACATTGCTTTGCTTGAAACGCCGACGTTTTTCTCTTTTTGCTTTTTGGGCCAACTCATCGGTATTTGACACAAAATATGTTTGTTTTTAGCTCATAAAGCTATGAATTTTGACCTCTTTTGCGTATGAAATTAAAATACTATTAAACCATGGATGTGTACTATCTCGTTTTCCTTTTAAGTATTTTCTGGCAAGGATGCCATGGAATCATGTGGAGTTTGGCTCCGAATACCCAAAAATGCTTGAAAGAAGAGTTACATGCAAATGTGCTTGTTGCCGGAGAGTATGAAGTAGTGGAAGCGCCTGGACAACGAGTTGATTATATCGTAAGTCAAATCTGCGAACTTTATGTGTACCTTTAATAGTGCAATTAATACTATTGGAAAATGTCTCAAATAATCTTATTAATAATATATTATGAGCTGTAACTATACTATTTTAAAATAAATTTCAGGTAAGAGATTCAAAAGGCCACATTCTGTCGCAGAAGGACTCAATAAACAAAGGGAAGTTCACATTTGTAACTGAGACTTATGACACATTTGAAGTTTGTTTCATATCCAAAGTGCCACCAGGTAAGTTTTCATATATCATAACTTTTCAATATGGTAAGTCACCATATTGAAAAAGTTATGGCCTAAATCTTTGATATATTTTCATTACCATAATTACAGCCTATCAAAAGATACTGATGATTATAGACCTCTCCCTAAAAGGTTGCCATAAGTGTGATCTTGAGCCACCCTCATTCACAATTCTGCATCTTTCATCAAGTCTCGATTGTAGTGTGAAGTTCTCGAAGTCTCAATTCAAGGCTTTGGCCTATACTGTACTTGCAGGAATAAGGCTACCAATTGAAAACCTTTCTCTACTATCAATACATGTCCTACCTAACCACTTCTGTCACTGATATCTGTGACATTCATAATGTAATTGACAAGTTCTGTGCTGCTAATTACCAGTGCTTGCTGCTTGCATGTGCATGCTGTTGTGCTGACAATGTGTCTTTAGTCATCTTTTTTTGAAGATGGAATGAATGCAGAAGCCACTTACCATGGGGTGGACTGTAAGTTCATATGTTGCTTAAGTTTTGTAAAAAATACATGCTGATGATGATGATGACTATGAGATGCCAAGCGATGATTAAAGGTAGATCAAGGATTCTTGTAAAATTTATAACGTGAGCCTGTCTCCTATGTATAATTATGATAGCATAATGTTGTTTTTTCTTTTGTTAAAAACTTTGGCTTTTATATTGATAATACTCTGAGTTTGGGGGTCCATATCCTCAAACATTTCCTAGTCTCTGGTGCTATACACTCATTACATGATTTAAGGTGTTAACACACAAGTTGATCGACGTCAATCGATTGGTGTGGTAGCTTTACCTGATCGACAGACACTGGTTGATAAAACATTGTTCAATCATTGATCAACGATTAATGACCCTTAAAAAAATGTCTTCCCTTTATGACTAAACTTATGCTTGTGCTGTTGTTCATGCCACCAGTTATTTATTATGCAGACATGTGTTATCCAAATTAAAATCAAAATCTTCTCAATAAGCTACAGCGCCTTCTCAACTATTTCATCAGATATATTTTCAGTTGTTGTAAATATGACCATATTTCTCAACATCATCATAAATCTGACAACTTCTCAGTAATATAACTAAAATTATTGCCTAATATACAGATGACTGGTGGAATTGGCTTGAAGGATATTAGATGGAAATATCTTATACCAGCATGTAAAGTACAACTTTGCCTAAACAATTAGGCGTATGTCAGGAATGCGCTTTCGGCCGCCGCACCCCTCCTCTATCCTCGCTCCCCAAGTGACCAATCACCATTCTGTGTTCCCTCCCTAGTTCTAATGACGTCTTAGCTGTCATGCGTGTAATTGTTTTGGTCATGTAGTAAGAGCCTACACACATCACATTGCTGGCCATTGGCTTTCTCTCATTGCTGAAAGGGTTTTGGAGGTCTTTTGGCATTTCTCATAGTCCATGACATTCACTTATGCGGCCACCACCACACAGCACCTATTTAATAAAAAAATCTGTTTTCTTTTTTTTAAACTGTACCTCTACACTATGATTTTCTCTTGTATTGTGGGGGCAGTTTACATACATAAATTACACAAGGACAAACATCAGGAACAATTATTTGTAGGTCATACAAACACTTGTTCCGTGCAGGATTCGAACCTGTGGTCCTTATCGCTGCAACTCATTGCTAAGCCACTGCGCCACGGAGCCATCATTTAAATTAAATACTATTTTTACGCAAAAATAATTTAATAATCTTTATCAAAAGTGTATAAACAATTATTTATTTTAATCATTTTACAACTTTCAGAGCGTAGAGGAGTCAGTCAAGAAGTGTTTTTAAATATAAAAGTTGGATTTGAGGCTAAAAACTATGAAGGTGTAAGTATAGCATAATATATATTTTAACCTGTATCTCATTGTTATTAGGTGCTTCATAAAAAAAATGCAAATATATCTTTAATTAGTTCAAGTACATATGTATCAAACATTGTTATCAGTGCACTTTTGCCATTCATTGATGCCTCTACACAAAAATTCTGAAGGCAGTACTTATTTAATGCTTAGATTTTTTAATAGAAAGCAACTGTGTGAAGGTGATTGAGTGAACTGAGTGAATGGACTAAAAAATATAAAAATAACCTTTTTGTAGACCTTTGAGTCATAATTTCTTGAAAGAGTTCATCATCTTAATGCTTCACTATCAAATTAAAGAACTAAATTTTGGGTCGACGTGTGAATTTGAAGTGCAGTTTGGTGATAAGATGACATTTTGCCTGAGATCTCATTAAATAAGACAGTGTTATTTTAACTTCTATTTCTTGACTTAAGACTAAAAATTCTGATGTGGTTGAAAATGACGTAGAAAGGCAATATAGCAGTGCAAAGAAGCAACAATGCTTTAAATAATAATAATAATAAATCTTTATTTCGGATATTTAAGCTCAAAAAATAGGGGTAATGAATATAAGGAATACCATCACAAATAAAATATGAAAAGTCCCCATCGATCCCACATCTGCAAAAAAATCTAATCAAGGTCAGAAACTGAAACAGAAACTTTTTTATTCAATATAGATTATAAATAATACTTATTGAAAGTCACTCTTTTGTTTAATTACCACTGGTTCGAAAAAAAACCTCTGTCCTGGGAAGAACCAGCAAGAAACCCAGCGGGACTTTTTTTTTTAAATAACAGCTTACAATCATGTATGTTACACAATTAACCACACAAAACAAATTAGAAATAGCTTGGTAGCAAACACCTCATTCCCAGGGGTTATTATCATCCATAAATTCCTTAATATTATAATAACCCTTTTTATACAAACTATGTTTAATAAAGTTTTTGAATTTTGAGCAGGTCGAATTTTGTATATTTTCTGGGATTTTGCTGTAAAAGTGTATACATCGCCCCATGAATGAATTACTGACTCGGTGCAGTCGAGTAACTAGTACTACTAGCTTGTGTTTGTTCCTAGTATTTACAGAATGAATATCACTTATTTTTGTATAACTACTTTTATTTTTGTGTACGTACATTACATTTTCATAAATGTATTGAGAGGCCAAAGTTAATATATTAATTTCCTTAAATTTTTAAATTAAATTTGTGTTGGATCAACATCAATCTGAAATATATTCATCCAAAAGTATACCTGCTTTTAAAAAATGCCTAAATCACATACTATTTTCACACGCAATAACTGGCTGTGGAGGGGTAAAACAACATTTTGAAATTGTTTGAGAAACAAGATTAAAATTTTTAAGGAGAGTAACTACTCCACAATCTATAATCACCAACGGAATTTACTTCCTTCTTTCTGTATACGGAGCTTCAAAAAATAGTTACCTGCTTAAATAAGTTTCGATACTTGTCTTTTGTAAGAAATACTCATAACAAAAAATGTGTGCAATTAGCTTGTCTTCACCCAACCTCTGCTTCTGCTCATCAACATCTATTTTGGGTATATAATCAAGATCAAGTGTGGCTTGGTAATAAACTGGACCCAATTCTAATTCAAAGTCTGAATTGGAACCAATTCAGACTTTACTCTTACTTGCACCGGAAAACTCCTCAATACAATTTTTTGCAATTGCAAAAAGGGGTGTAATGCTAAATGCGGCTGCAATAAAGTTGGATTGTTTTGTTCATTAGCATGTTCAAGTTGTAAAGGCCAATCATTAGAAAGAATCGCCATTAGAACAGGATTCTAATGATATCAGCGAAGGGACATCTGATCCATCTCTCTTAGAACAATTTACATGTATCCACTTGAAGTTCCATCAGATAGATTATCAATTGTACGAATAGTTTTCCCCAATTACTCATAATTTACACGTCTTTCGTCATATCCATTAGTAATATTTTATATTATAAACAATATTTTTTTATTTTGATGATTTGTTTTTGTTTGTTATCGAAAAACACTTCAAGATATTAGAATTTGCTTATGCCAGCCCTAGTAGGAAAGTGGAGGAGGTTTATTATAACAGTGTAATTTATCCCACCAAGAAACGATTAGTGGGGAAAAGTAGACGAACATATTTTAAAGAGTCCAATGTGGACCAATGTCACATTGGACAAATGAAAACAATGGACAAATGTCCCACCAGTGGGACATTTGGTGGGAAAAAGTGGAATAAACCTCTTTAAATACTTATGTTTTTTTGTTTACCAAACTATGTGAAACATTGATGAAGAAAACTGAAAATAATCAGTTTGAAAATTATTATATTTTGCAATACATATTATTTATTAATCTGAACAAAATTTATTTATATAAATAAATATATTAAAATAGTTACAACTGCTAAAAAAAATGTGTAAAAATTTTGACATCATCATTCATCATTACAGCACTTCACAAGTCCACTGCTGAACATAGGCCTCTCCCAAGGAATGCCACAAAGTACGGTCCTGAGCCACCTGCATCCATCGACTTCCTGCATGTCTTACCAGGTCGTCACTCCATCTAGTGGGGGGTCGCCCTACACTTCGCCTACCGTACGAGACTGCCACTCGAGAACCGTTTTTCCCCATCGGTTGTCAGTTCTTCGAGCTATATGGCCAGCCCATTGCCACTTCAGCTTACTAATCCGTTGGGCTATGTCGGTTACTCTGGTTCTACTGCGGATATCCTCATTTCTAAGTTTATCGCGCAGAGAAACCCCGAGCATAGCCCTTTCCATAGCTCGCTGAGCGACCTTGAGTGTCCTCATACGGCCAGCAGTGAAGGACCACCTCTCAGATCCATAAGTCATCACTGGCAACATGCACTGGTTGTACAATCTCGTTTTCAGGTTTTGAGGTATACCTGACGAGGAGATGTATCATAATTTCCCGAACGCTGTCCAGCCGAGTTGAATCCGTCGATTGACCTCTCTGTCGAAGTTGGACTTACCCAGTCGGACTATGTGTCCCAGGTAAACATACTTGTCAACAACTTCGAGCTTAGTGATCCCAACAACTACCGGCATAGTTGTGACATGGACATTAAACATGATCTTTGTTTTGTCCATGTTCATCTTAAGACCTATCCGTTGGGAGATACTATTGAGGTCATTGAGCATAGTGCTTAAGTCCTCCAGCGATTCTGCCATAAGGACTATATCGTCAGCAAATCGAAGGTGAGTGATGTACTCGCCATTGATGTTAATACCGTATCCTGTGCAGTCCAGTAGCTTGAAAACGTCTTCCAATGCAGCGGTGAAGAGTTTCGGGGATATAACGTCACCCTGTCTTACACCTCTCTGCAGTGTGATAGGTTTCGTACTCGGATAGCCATCGTAGCCCTACTGTACAAACACTTCAGCACTTCGATATACCGACAGTCAACTTGGCACCGCTGAAGGGATTGTAGCACCGCCCAAATTTCGACGGAACCAAAGGCTTTCTCATATTCCACATACGGAAGGCAAAGTGTTATGTATCAATGAATACATTTCAAATATACATAATTGTTATATGAAATATATTATTAGTTAACAATATCACTGTAGTCAGGTTAGCCTGTTGTATTAAAATAATAAACTCAGTTAACTAAAAAACCTTTTGGGAAAGTCCGTCTTTTGAAAATTGTGATATTTTAAAAAATTAGGGCTCCTTTTTTACCTATGAATCTATTGAGTTGGAATCACCCTAATAAACTCAGTTAACTAAAAAACCTTTTGGGAAAGTCCGTCTTTTAAAAATCGTGATATTTAAAAAAAATTAGGGCTCCTTTTTTACCTATGAATCTATCTGAGTTGGAACACAAACCAAACAGCACTGCTATATTCAAGGGTATGAAAATATCTAGTATATTAATGTTGTGAGGTGTCTTATTCCTCAATATGACTGTTTCTATAGCCTTTTTTTACCTAAGTTGGGCACCATGGGCTGCAATAGTCGGCATCAGATGAACTGTCAGCTGATTGTCACTTTAATATCATACAATAGAAACAATCACGTTTATTTAGCGTAACTTTGTTTAAAGTTTCTACACTGCAATTTTTATTTTTGTTTATGTATATTTATTAATTTTAATGTCTTTATTATCGGTTGGTCACCATTGGCACTGTCTACTACAATCTGCTAGAATAACTGGGTAATAATCTGTGAGAATTTGAAATTGACTAACAAAACTTAATGGGTGTTTGAGTGTGTTGCCGTTTAGAATATTTAATATGGACATAGGCTACAGAAAATTAAAAAGATGTTTTATATCACTCCTTGTATAATGATAGTTAAATTAACATGTCTCTTAGTGATTTTGCTTGTTAATTGAAAATATAGTATGAATGACCCTACAGTGTTATTGAAAAATATAAATTATATAAAATATTATACAGGATTATTTTTCAAAGAGTAGCCAAATTTTATTTTATTACAAGACAGTATTTCTTTGTTATTCATATTTTTCTTTTGTTCCATTTTTGTGTGTCCGTTTGCCAGGTGGCAAAGGACTCCTCCAATCTTCCCTATTCTGGCCTTTCTATGGCCACTCTACCCCATGTAATTCCCGCGACTTGTCAAATGTCGTCATCCCACCTTCTCTGTGGTACCATTCCCTTCTCATTCATCATGGTACCCTTGGGTACCATTGTGTAATTATTTTACTCCATTTGTCTTTTCCTCTGATCATGTGGCCTGTCCATTTCCACTTTTGTCTTCTTATTTTCAGAATTATATCCTGGACCTTAGTTTTGTTTCTGATGCTGCTATTTCTTATTTTGTCCATTCTTTTGATCCCTACCATACCATACTCCTTTCCATGGCATGTTGGCACTCCCATTTGCCAATACAGGCAGGATGCATGTGTTAAATATTTTACTTTTCGTTGTCAAATTTTATACTTAAGTTCAAATATATAAATAATGATATACCGTTATTGCAGTTTTTGGAAATACATTTATCACAAATTGAATGTGATTTATGGGCAACAATTACGCGTACACACTCTCCTCTGTGTGCGATTCAATTCACAACGTTTTTGCCGACCGATCGACCGTTACGAATGTGTTATTAGATATTTATGAATGACAATCAGTTAAAATAATGCATTACCACGCATTTTGAATTTAAAAGATAAAAAGGACAGAAAGTGTCATTTTTTTATTAATTTTTTTCATCATTCGCCTATATTACTTATTCAGAACCTTCTCTGCAAATTTGGCTGTATATTGAAAAATAATCCTGTATATTTTTTAATTATATTAAAAAAGAAATTATGACAATTTTTATGTGTAGCATGCATAATTTCTAATTTTACGTTTATAAATTTTGAAATGTCATGTTTTACTATCATAAGTGAATTAACACAGATTGGTGAGGCAGCAAAGTTGAAGCCAATGGAGTTGGAACTGAAAAGGCTGGAAGATCTGTCAGAGGCTATTGTCCAGGACTTTACTCTAATGAGAAAAAGGGAAGAGGAAATGAGAGATACTAATGGTAATTAACTTTAGGAGATATTAAAATAGCATAGCATATTAACAGGCACAGCACTTGCATTTTTATATGTTGTCTTTTTTTTGGAACATTCTTATTCAAATATAGGTAAAATTTTCTGAAATTTGAGGACTGTGCGTGTGTGCGTGCGTGTAATTGTAAATACGATTCATGACTGCCTCGCTGGTCTATTGGTCGTAAGCTCGTAGGCGCCACTACTGATCATTGTTTCCGGGTTCGAATCTCGAGTCTGACCAAAATTCAGTTTTTGGGTTTTTTTCTGGCAAGGAATTCTCAGCAGCAGCCGTAGTCAGGACTTAACAGTTTTTCACCCCAAAGTTTTGGAAAACAAGTAAAGTCGTTAGTCCTGCGCCTGATCTCTCTGGTCCTTAGGCCTGTCCTGCGCAGGTAGCTGGTCCGCTAAGACTGGCCGTCGTGACCGAAATTCGGTCTGGAAGATATTATAAATATGTAATGTTACTTTGCGGTAATTTGCTGTATGATGTAAAAATTAATTAGCTGAGACCGCGCAAAAAATATTTTTTCCATCTCTCTCCCTCTTTTAATAGTTACGTGCACTATCCCAAAATCACTGCACAAGGAAACACACTGCTGCCACTAGTAAAACATGTGTTTCACTTCAATGAGGTATAATGCAAGAGATGGATAAACTGTTAAGCAGTTAGTAATCGATCATAATTCGAAATCAAAACCATAGGAGTCAAACGTGAAATAGCATCATAGTACTGTTGTTTCATATGGTAAGTTATAATAACCTTAGACCCTTTTTACAAGAATGTGGCATCCTATGTTAGTCCCAAGGGGCGACCACACATCAGCATAAATAAGTCAATGAGCTATAGCATCCATATAGGTAGACTGTATGCTCGTTTGTCACCACTATAAAAAAACTTTACCTATCTTAGATATTAAAGAAGCATTTTGTTGGCAGTAGCACGGCATACTCTCTTAAAACCCTCTCAAAGATGAGAAGCGGCCTGTGCCAAGCAGTGGGATGTTGGTGTATAAGCTCGGTACATACTAATTATTTTTTTTTTCAGAATCAACAAACAACCGAGTACTGTTTTTCAGTATATTCTCCATGGTATGCCTTCTCGGTCTGGCCACGTGGCAAGTTCTGTACCTACGTCGTTATTTCAAAGCCAAGAAGCTAATTGAATAACATAGTGCTAAATTTGCGGTTATAGCGGCGCGAGGTGAAATGTATATCATAGAACTGAGGTATAAGTTGTGTTCTCATGTTATTTAGTGTTTTGAAGTCTGAAGATATTCGTTGAAAATAATATTTATGAACAAAATCTGTGCTTATAAAATGATAGTAAAAGTGAATGATACAAAATTATTTTAAGCTTCTTTCTGTATCGAACATGCCATTATCACAAAACACTTCTAGCTTCACTTCTTTTCCAATAAAAATATTATGTTAAAATAGAAACGAAGTTACATTTTAATTTTACATCAGCTTTTTTTGATTTCCAATAATGGTAGCACTGCTCTCGAATATGATTACCTCTGCGCTAAACAAATATGTCATAAAATACCATTCGTGAAATGGTATCATAACGCTGCCGTGTTTCGTATGGTGAGTGTAGGGAACCCCAGATTCATTTTTACTGGTTGCAAGCTAACAAAGCATTCTATCTTAGTCCTTAGGGGTGACAATGCATCTACATTATGATTCTTAATCGAGGATAGACATAGATGTCTATGGGCCACAGCACTTATCATCAGGTGAACTGTGTGCTCATTTTTCTAGGTAATTCGACAGATAGATTTAGCAAAATTCTAGGAGGAAAGTATACTCTTGTATTATCACACTTATTGCAATTAACCTCATCAGTTTTCATTTTTCATTCAATACGTAATTGGCGAATTTTACCAAAAACTAATTCTATAAAAAAAAAATTGACATCGGCTTTGCGCTTGCAATTTTGACGCTTTCTAAAAAAGAGCTTCCAGTCCGGCCCATTGGGCACAATCTTCGAAACACTGCCGGGCGTAACTTTCTCCAGGTTTCGGTCGGTAATTGGGTTTGTGGATCGACAGTAGTCTCAAAAGCCACACTTAATTATTATTCCAAAAAAAGGACAAGTGAACCCGGGGTAAATTCTTTACTTAGCACAAACTTGTTCTATAACTTCATATATTTTATACATCACAAGATCCCGCGTCGTTATTCCGCTCATGCTAAGATCTCGTGTCGCACAGTCACGTATTAATTTTGTAATTACTTAATACAGATTTATTATTTAATATTTTTGTTGTATATTGTCGAATTCATGTCTGTAAGTAAGGATTTAAAAATAATAATTTTTGGAATTTGTTTGTGTTTTATTTACTTCCCAAAAATGCATTTGAATACTTGTTTACCCGATTGCGACGGAGCTCAAAAGGAGGGTAATAGTTTTTGCCGGTATGTATGTATGTTTATTTCCAAACATATTCGTTAACGTTTGATAAATATTATCTCAATCAATTGGTAATCATTTCGTGGTTAAATGAGACTATGACGTCAACATAAAATAAATTTCAGAAACATGCGCTGTCAAAAACTTTCGACCTAAAAATAAGCGAATGTAGAAGTTTGCCAAAACGCATGGCTCCTTTAAGCCCCCATTCAAAGATGAGAAGAGGCCTGTGCCAAGTGGTGGGACGTTTGTGTATGGGCACGAATGTGCAAATTAATGTACTTTTAATATCTTCTGTGTGATATCGTGTATGATATCACATAGAAGATATTAATAAGTACACTCCAAATATATATCTTCTATGGTGTTAAATAACTATATCTTAGAGACTAGAAGAGGCAGTCAGGTCGCAAAAAATGTGAACAATATACCTATTACTTACCTTTATTTTCTTTGGCTCCTTATTTAGACACGGAACTTTAATTTCAGTCGGGATCTCAGAATTAATACTATGTGCAAAAAGTCTAGTCTTTTCAAATCTGATGTCTTATTTATCGCATTAGTGTTACATCCATACTAAAGAAGTTTTATTCCATGATGCTCGTACACTTGGGACACATGAGAGAGGGAGACTAACTAGACTGTTCGCGCCACTGCACTACTGCCTAACGCTTATGAGATTCGTCAATTATTATCCAATAAGAGTACTGGAAAGCCCATTTCCGGGTTTCCCATCTACCGCCTTTTATACCTAGCGTGTGCACTCTGGTGTTGACGGGGTTCTCACAAGTTCAGAAGACACGCAACCAACCGCAGCGCCTATATCTCGTGTCATCGCTCTCGCCGTTATGTAATTTAGATATTAAACTATACAAAAATATAGTAAAGTATATAGACATTTGCTATAACCAAAGATATTTAAATATATATATGCTATAACGCTATATTTCGCGATAATCTGTGAAGTTTATATGTGTGAAGACAGCCGGCATCCAGCCAACGTGGCCGCAGCCCTTGAGACATGAGGCAGATTAGCAGCAGTCCAGGTGAGTGCACATGCATTCTGTTAGCGACGGTGAAAAGTGTTCGGAAACAAAGTGATTGAAACATAATATTAAAAGTGAAATTAGTGACAAAACTGAGTGAAAAGTGCAATAATATAATTTTATAACATGTTTAAAACCTTAATATGTTAGTATAGAGCATCGTTTGGTAATAGCTAAGAAAATAACTCTTATTTGTACAAACAAAAAGTCAACCAATCAGAGCGCGACACGATGAAGATGGTCACTCCAAAAGCGAGTCCGATCCTGGCTGGAAGATGCCGCAGCCAAGCAGCAGCCAACTCAAGACGCAACTACCGGAGGGGAGGCCCCACTTATTAAAACAGTACCAAAGCCACCCCCGGAAGTCGTCCACCTCAGTGAGCCGCAACAGGAGCTCACACACCAGGATCCCCATCCAGTAGATGTACCCAAGAATCTCATGCCACAGAAGCTCAACCCGAAACCCTCCACCAATGAAGACAGGGGACTCCGACCATTAGTAGAGCTCACATCCGCTATCGCCGCACTCGCTGACAAACCAAAATCAGAGAGTGCATCACTATCGTCGCATACTTTCGCAGCGTCGAAAGCTATAATGACACTGCCAAGCTTCAGCGGAGTACACACCGAATGGCTTTCATTCCGTGCCATCTATGAGACAACCCTAAGCTACTTCAATTATATTGAAAACACAGCAAGGCTAAGAAGAAGTCTACAAGGAAGAGCCTTGGAAACAGTTAGCTCAGAACTTATCGGGCATGCTAAGCCAGATGAGATCATGCGTGAGCTAGAGCTGCAATTTGGACGCCCGGATTCAATCGCACAAGCAGAGACCGAGAAGTTACAAGAGAAGTTAGCACGCTGTACAGCAGCACCTAGAGACATCTGCACATTCGCGAGTAAAGTGAGGGGATGCCTCGTCACACTTTGAGCACTGAAGAGAGACCTCATCAACGCAGAGCTACTACGACACCTCACCGACAAGCTGCCAAATTCTCTACGCGCCCAGTGGTATAGAATCTACACCAAGAAGTACAACTCCAGACCAGACCTCGGCTGCTTCAGCGATTTTGTCACCGAACAAGCTCGCTTCTGCAGTGCATTTGCACCTCCAGAAATTA
Source organism: Parnassius orleans (assembly GCA_029286625.1). Classification (NCBI taxonomy): domain Eukaryota; kingdom Metazoa; phylum Arthropoda; class Insecta; order Lepidoptera; family Papilionidae; genus Parnassius; species Parnassius orleans. Next base: position 256,285 of record JAGSMP010000126.1, read on the forward strand.
TCAAAAAAGCGCAGAGCAACCGTCGTCCAGTACATAGAACACACGTAACTACTACTAAACTGTATCCAAGATGCAGAGTATGCAAAAAAGAAGGTTACTACGGACCCGATTGCAACAAATTTAAAGAAGCAGATGTCAACAAAAGATGGGAACTCGCAAAGGAAAATAGTTTATGTTTCCGCTGTCTGCGCTACAGAAATCAAACACACAGATGCAAAACCATCAAGTGTGGAATAGAAGGATGTACCGCGAGACACAATCGACTTCTCCACTGTAATAAAAAGGAGAAGACAGAGGTTATAAAAAAGGAACCACAAGAAACCGTGGCTAACACATTCGCTGTGTCAAAGCATCAAGCCTATCTAAAAATAATTCCAGTACGAGTAATTGGACCGGCGGGAGCTCACCGCTATCGGGAACACTACTCTCGATTCACCAGGGTCCCGAAGAGTCAAAGTTACACTGAAGAGTCACCACAGCAAAAAGGTGCCTTTCAGAGCACACACGGTCACAAGCCTGAACTTGGGGCCACAGACTGTGTGTGCAACAGACATAGCAAAGTGCAATCACTTAAAAGACCTAAAGGAGCAGCTGACATATGACTCCGGCAACCCGAGGATCCTGATAGGACAGGACAATTGGAGACTTCTGATAGCCACTCAAGTCCGCAGAGGTCCGCCGCACCAGCCAATCGCCTCGCTCACAGAACTAGGATGGGTGCTACACGAGGCACACACTAAAGCCTTGCATCAGCGCGTCCACGCGGCCAATGATCTGTACACGAGCGAGAAGACCATAGATGATCAACTCAGCGAATATTTCGCGCTAGAATCTCTCATCATCAACCCAAGAAGACCAGACTCCGATCCAGAAAAGAAAGCTGAAAATATACTTAATCGCAGCACCCGTCAGTTAGAAGACGGGCACATAGAAACGGCACTTCTCTGGAAGAAAAAGGATATCGAGATGCCTGGCAATTATGAAACAGCAATCAAGAGGCTCGCTTCCATCGAAAAGAAATTAGATCGAGACGCAGATCTAAAAAAGAAATATAGTGAACAAATGGACTCCCTAGTACAAAAGGGATACGCCGAGATAGCGCCGAAAACTAGCACACCAGGAAAGACACAACCCGATGAAGCCAGAGAAGTTTCGAATAGTGCACGATGCCGCAGCCAAAACGAAAGGGGTGGACGACTTCCTGCTCACGGATCCAGATCTACTGCAGTCACTACCAGGGGTCATGATGCGTTTTCGCCGCCATAGTATCGCTGTCTCCGCGGACATAGCCGAAATGTTCATGCAAGTTAAAGTCAGACCCGAAGACAGAGACGCCTTAAGATATCTCTGGAGGGAGGATCGACGTGATGGAGCTCCACAAGAATATAGAATGACGTCGATCATCTTCGGTGCAGCCAGTTCACCCTGCACAGCCATATTCTACAAGAACTGGAACGCTAAGAAACATATAGACGAGTATCCAGAAGCCGTAGAAGCCATCGTCCAAAACCACTATATGGACGACTATCTCGACAGTTTCCAGTCCCTGGAAGAGTCAAGGCGAATATCGAAGAAAGTACGCGACATACACAGAAAGGCGCCAGGAGCATCGCGTAAAGCCCGAAGCCGTCACTTATTGGACTGATAGCAAAACAGTCCTCACATGGATAAAAAAGGGCTCCAGAACTTATAAATCTTTCGTCGCCCACCGAATAGCAGCAATCGAGGAACACAGTAAGGTGGAAGACTGGCGCTGGGTACAAATACTGACATCGCCACGAGGGACGTACCACCGAACTTCAACTCAAATCTAGAGTGGTACAACGGTCCATCATTTCTGTATAAAGAACCGTCAGCATGGCCGACCGAAAGACCCACGTCGTCTGAACCTACCGGCGAGGAAAGATCATTGACCATCACAGAATCGCGTCGTGCTCCGCAACTACGAGAAGCCGTCCCCGATCCAGTCAATTTTTCTAGGTGGGAACGCTTATTGCGAGTAGGCAATGCAAATCTCGCGAGATTGGGGCTCAAGCGAGATCCCGCGAGTTTATGAATAACAATACTGCGAGATCTCGCCAATTTCGAGATCTCGCGATATTAGCAGTTTTATGTGTTTTTTTTGCAAATAATCACAATATTTAAACAAATTAGGAAAAAAATTATAAGTATTATAAGATAAACATTTATTTTCACGAATTTTTTCAATAGACTTTTATGCATCAAACATTGTTTGACGTATCTGTCTATAATTTTTTAATAAACTTCTAAGTAGTAAACTTTGACGTACGTATCTATCAAATAACAAATAAAAGAAACAACCAGTCTTCTCTTAATTAGATATTACAGATTAATTAACAAAATATATCAATTAGTCAGACTATTAGAAATTACAGATTAGTTAACAAAATATACCAATCAAATGAAAGATTTGTTCAGTTCAAATCACGAGCCATTATTACGGATTATTTTGAAAGTAGCTCTTTAAGAAGCACAAAATGTCCAAAGAATCGTCTGCTAAACGGCTTCTTATTTTGTTGGCCAGATAACCAGCCGCTCAGCCCTTTCGGATTCAACGCTAGTTGGAACCACAGATCTCAGGCAGTTATCCACAAACTGTAAAAGTTCGCCTTTTGACCCCCCGGACTCGTATAAATTCATTTCCTTTTTGATTAATGCCTCCAGAGAATTCGTAGTTAGTTTTCTGTCTCTAGGTTCTTTGAACGCAGCAGTCAATGTTTCCTGAAGTTCTTCTTGCAATGAAATACTCTTGCGTGTCTCAGAAAGAGATGAAAGCTGTTCATTATCGTCATCCTCAAATTCAGCTATATCATTAGCGGTGGCAGCTGATGTTGATGCGATCGACCAAGATGGATCTGAATTTGTCTGTGTCTGTGAATTAGTCAGATTGTATTGCGGATGCAAACGCTCTATAAGTGATTTAATTTCAGTTCGAATCACATTTTTCGGAGGCAATTTAAATGTTTCGTCTTTCGCAAACTCTTCATCTGCTTGGTATTTAGTTGGATCTCTAATATACAACAAGCATGCTGTCAAATTCGTCCGACGCTCAACAATGCGTTTTCTCAAGGAGCCAGCTAGTTTTTCTGCCAATGGAGTTTTTAGCTCTTCCAGTTTGCGAATCATAAACCTAAGTGTTGTTTCTGCGATAGCCAAGTCTGTATCTTGACGACATAACACCTCCACAGCCAGTTTTACAGGTTGAAATGCCTTGTCTAAGTTCGGTAAAACTGCATGTTCTTCCGCATTCAAAGAGTAGTTCGGATCAGCTTCCAGGCTAAGGTCGATCAAAGCTTTGCTGACACACAGCTTGATTCTAATAAATGTAGAAATCATGTCTGCTAGGCTCGACCATCGAGTTTTACAATCAAGTTGTAACTTAATATCTTTTCCAAATTCTTCCTTTACGTATATTTGCAGAGTATCATTTTTAGTAGGTGATCTTTTAAAAAGTTTCACCAATTTCCTAACATTCTCAATAATACCCGCATATTCCGCATCTAGGTCTACTTCTATTCTGGGCATAGAGCAATGAAAAACATCATCTTCTAAGTCTGAGCCTGTGCTAGAAATTTCGTCCATTTCTAAAGGAATCTCATCGTCGTTATCCTCATTTTCAGATTCTATCACAGGTTCCTCAACATCAGTTTGTTTTTATAAATAGTATCTATTATGCCAAGTTGAACTCCATGGGCATAGCAGAGCTGATGTGAAAGTGATATCAATCGACCCAACTTTTTCATCACACTTGCCCCATCTGTAGTAATATTGATAATATCTGTTTCCAGAATAAGGCCAAATTCGATTAACTTTGTTTTCAAAATACTGACACCACTTTCAGCAGGCATACTTCCAAAGACGCGAATCAGCCCCTAGTTCCAAAACATAGTATCGCTTGTTCATAGAAGAAGTCCACTCATCACATGTTAGCGTAAATCTGTGATCATTCTCCTTCAGTTGAGCCAATTCACGCATTATTTTCATTTTCAATGTCATGCCATAATTCATAACTATAATTTTAATTGTGTTTGGGGACATAGGCAGTTTGTGTCCAGAAGAATTGAAGAGATCTCTCATATCTGTGGAAGTACAGAAAACACGGAAAGGTAGTCCATCTTTGGCTACCATTCTTGATATTTTTTTCTCCATAGAAGTATCTTCAACCGGGAGGAAATGATCAGTAATTTTTTGTCTCTTCTTTCTTGCTGGTGGCACTGGTGCCGACGATCCTGGTGATTCTGGACTAACATTCGACGTAGATGCGGATGCTGTTACTAATTCCATGTTTTGATTAGTAGCCCCAGTATTTGATGATGGTGGCGGCAACGTCAACGGCGGGGGTGATATGACATTCTTCGTTTTCGTGTCAATTTTATGAATCGATATTAAATGCACATGTAAGCCACGCGGAGATCGATCTTTGGTTTTAAGAATCTTCTTACAAAGTTTGCACTTAGCACTCAATCCATTTTCCGCTCTCAAAAAGTATTTCCATACTCCGACACACTCTCATAGTCTTTATAAACTATATTCGCCGACATTGTTCGTTATTCCACTCGTAAATCACATAAGAAACTTTTTTTTGCATAAATAACCAAAAAAATACTCGAATGCAATCAAACTCAATCACATTAGCTAGCAACAACCATTAGTAAAAAAAACAAATGCGCGCTGATGACGCTGCACGCCGGCTCAATTTTCGACCAATCGCACGCACGAACGAGTCTGAGATCTGTCACCTCGTCCCGCGACCGAAACGCACCGTACGAAACCGACAGATCGCAACTCCGTCCGTGTCAGTCCGCGCTTCGAATAAAACGTTTTTATGCTCGAGTGAAATCTCGTTAAACTCGCGAGATCTCGCCTTTTTTTCGTCCGAGATGAGATCAATCTCGCTAAAAAAGGCCGAGATCTCGCGAAAACGAGATCTCGCGAGAACGAGATTGCATTCCCTAATTGCGAGCTACAGTCAAGAGTGCTACAATTTATAACACTGCCGCAAAACCACAGATAAAAGCTTCTACAAGAGGTCTAGAAGAAATAAAGAACAAGATCCCGACTGGAGGAAATCGATAAATAATCCACGACACCTCGCGCAACCTCCTAGTCGAGTGAAAAACACAGATGTCAAAAAATACATCACACTCGAGGCCGAATTCATCAGAGAGGCCGAAAAGCTCCTAATACGTTTTTTACGTGGTAGAGCCATGCTGTTGCTATATTAATAGTATAGTTGTAGCACGAATGGGTCGGCTCGACCGGGGAAGTACCACGCTCTCACAGAATACCAGCGTAAAATAGCAGCTTAATGCTGCTGTGTTTCGTATGGTGAGTGTAGAGAACCGGAGACCCTTTTTACTGGAAAAGAGGCATTCCATCTTAGTCCTCACGGCTGACAACGCATCTGCATTTAAATTCGCAAACGAAGATAGATGTAGATGTCTATGGGCCACAGCAACCACTTACCATCAGGTGGACTGTGTGCTCGTTTGTCACCCTTATTCTATTAAAAAAAAAAAAAATAATACGTGTCATTCAAGAAGACTCCTTCAAACGAAAGATAGCCGATCTCCGTAAAGATAAAAAGGTCCCCATGACAGCCGCCTACGACCGCTCCAAATAGAATTGAAAGACGGGATCATCGCTCTACGAAGTCGCATAGCCGCCGAGGGAGTCACAGAAGACATGAAGGGGCCACCTATATTAGATGGTGATCATTACATCACGCAACTTTACATCGACTGGACGTATCGTAGCCTGCATCCTTGCGGAACCGAACATACCATCAACGAGATTCGACAGCACTACTGGGTGATACGACTTCGACCCACCACGAAAAAGATAGTGAGCCAATGCGTAAAGTGACGCATTAGAAAAGCGCAACCATCAGCGCCAGCCACCGGTGATCATCCCAGCACACGTCTCGCTCATCACCAGAGACCGTTCACCTTCACCGGCCTGGACTATTTTGGGCGTCCCTCCGTCACTGTGGGACGTCAACACCAGAAGAGATACGTGGCTCTCTTCACCTGCCTCACATTCAGAGCTGGCCACTTGGAAGTTGTTGCAAGTCTCAGCGCAGACTCCGCAATACTGGCCTTATGAAGATTCGCAGCGCGCCGAGGGATTTACTCCGACAACGGCACCAACATGCACGGTGCAGATAAGGAACTTCGGGATTCAAGAAGCCAGTCGACGAGGCATAGTGTAGCGTTTTATCACCCCCTCCGCGCCTTTCATGGGAGGGTGTGAGACCGCATTATACACCGTCCTTCATGAAAGACATCCACATGAAGAAGTCACACAGTAAATAACAGACCACAAAATAACACTCACATCTCTGTAGACAGCGACGACAACGAGGCCATCACTCCCAATCACTTCCTTTTGGGAGGATCTGCGAGACTGCCGACACCTGGAGTGTTTAATGAGAAGGACATGGACAGCAAAAAGCACTGGCGACGCTCTCAGATACTCGCCGACATGTTCTAGCAGCGTTGGGTCCGAGAATATCTAGCGGAACTTCAAAACCGGCGGGAGCCTCATGGACGAGGCCCCAATCTCCAGGTGGGCGATCCAGTCCTAATAGCTGACGGCCAGTTACCTCGTAACACCTGGCCACGAGGAAGGGTGGAAGCAGTATACCCCTGTGCAGACGGACAGATCCGCACTGTGAAGGTACGCACCGCAAACGGCCTAATTAAAAGGCCAACCAGGAAACTCGTGCCGCTGCCGAAGTAGAAGCAACGTCGCTCACCGAAATGGATGCAGCGCCGCTGTGAGAAAATCGTTGCGACGCAGCACGGCGGGAGAGATGTTCGCGACGGTGGAAAGTGTTTGGAAACAAAGTGATTGAAAAATAATATTAAAAGTGAAATTGGTGACAAAACTAAGTGAAAAGTGCAATAATATAATTTTATAACATGTTTAAAACCTTAATATGTTAGTATAGAGCATCGTTTGGTAATAGCTAAGAAAATAACTCTTATTTGTACAAACAAAAAGTCGACCAATCAGAACGCGACACGTTATAGAACATTCTAGAAATTATTAATTAACTGCGTAATATTTAGTCCCGAAAATGATGGAATAATTTTTATGCTCTAGAAGAATTGTAAACATGGTATTGAATTAGATTAAGGTTTATAGATTAAGGAAATAAAAGAATATTTAGCGTGATGAAACTTATTTCCTACTTATAGTAAAATTAAAGAATTAATGTACCCAAATATTGTGAAAATTTGGGATATTTTGGTTAATAACTTGTTACATTGTTAATATATTAAGAAACCTTTACGGTGTGCTAACAGACAACTGAATTACCGATTTAACAATGTATAGTACATTAGCGTAAGAAGTAATCGTGTATAGAAAAAAATGTAATTTAAGACAATTGTATAGAGAAAATGTTATGCAATAAAGAGGCAAAACGGACAATGGCAAGCGGCTCACTTTAAAGTAACGCTCGAGTCTACCTTATGGCTTCGGGGCCCAGTAACATTGTAGTAGCTGAAATGACTAGTAGCAGAACCAAGAAGTAGCTGAATATAGAACATAGTGAATAGTAGCTGATAATAGCAGCTACACACGTGATAGTAATAGCTAGTTATACAACATAGTAGCTGATAAACAGTGATAATAAAAGCAGCACTAGTAGTAGTAAGTTACTACCGAACAATTTAAAGAAATAGTCAACTGAAGAAATCGTCTGAAAAATATAGTGAACAACCGATATAGAACAACCGTAGTTGACCAACCGTATTCAACAACCGTGGTCAATAACCAATAGTAGAAGATTTCCGCCGAACAGTTGAGCAGTCGAACCGCTGGCCTCTGCCTTGCCATTTGTATTCTATTTCTAGTCCACAGTACCCCGGTTGCACCCACAAAGACGGCAGTAGAAGTATCCTCCGGAACCTATAGGTGTAAGACGTGAGCGACTCGCGGAGTACTTTCGATAACACTTACTCCCGAGTTTCGCCCGTCCGGCACACATTCCTTCACATCCTTCCTGTAGCACGAATTTAGAGGCATTTGCAGTATCGCGAAATAGTAAATTCGCAACATACAGTCCATTTATTTACGAAAAATCACCATTTTAATAACTCAGAACCAGCAGTTGGTCATTTAAACCAACACACCATTTTTGGACCTTCGCCAGGATCAGAACCTAGCTGGGCCTCCTCGCCGAATTAATTGATTAACCAATTTCTGATCACTCCGGCCGGGATAATTTAATTTTATCCATAAACTTGTATCGTATCTTTTTTACCTATTTTTTCGAACAACGGTATTATTTGATTTTTACCAAGATGGTAACGGTTTTCGCACGCTCTATAGCCTAAATGGCTTGATGGATTTTAACATTAATGAAATGTACTTATGTTTTATAATTTGTGTAGAGATATCCCGTCGGGCAAGGTCTTCAGTCCGGGGAACGGCCATAGCTCCGTGAGGTAGTAGTACATAGCTGTACTATAAGCAGTCTTTTTGAAACTTCGGTAGCATGATTTAGACTTCGGTTTGTTTTACGCTTGTGGTGCGACGACAGCGCCGCTACATCACAAACCGCTCAGACTGGAGGTCGATGCAGGATGCACTGCACACACTTGTAAAGTCAGCGGATGTAGACCACTTTTCAAAGTTTTACCTCTCAAATTTCTGGTAGATGGAAAAACAATACGAAATGGTACAAATTGAGCAGAGCCTTGTGATGGCTCTTCAGTCTATGAATTTAACCATATCCGACGTTTATTGATTTCGGTTGTATTTTTTTAATGATTCAAAACAGTTTATTTGTCATCGTGAACTCAACTACTTATACATGGCTACTTATGCATGAGCTGTTGCATTTGCATTTAATCAATTTTGTCTTAAGGAAGGATTCTAAAAAATCTAGTGCGCACGCTTGGCTGGCGGGTTGTCAACCGCAGTTTTATATATTTAGTTGTGATTGGGAAAACGCTGCTGCCTATCTCCTGCTTTGTTACCCTCTGTCGCCTCTTACGACACCCGCGAAACAGTAGTGAATATCTTATTTGACTAAATTGTAAGTATCGTATTACATTTGCTTAAACACAACCGAAATTTATTGAAATCATAATCCTACACAGTATACCGCGTAGACAAATAACATGGTGTATAATGAACTATTCTATACATTTGTAAGTGATTTATTTAATTTTTTCTTATTAATTTAGTGTACAGATCGATTTCGAAGACGATGGAATGTAGAAACAGAATTAATTTTTAACATGTTACGAAACAGAACATTTTATAAATACTTTATGTTGCAAATATTTAATAACTAAAATAATATAAGAAAACTGATTTTTTATATAATTTAAATTTATATACACAACCGAATTGTAAAATTGTTATAATACTATTCAACATGTGAAAAAATACTTCTAACTCGGCTTTGATACCAATTTTTACGAGTGTTGCAAGCATAAAAAAAATTACGCAACAAAATATGTAACAAATATTAATATGGCATTGAAAATAATGAAGAAATATAAATCTGAGTTATCACATTTTTGATTTACAATAAAATAATGCTTACATTAAGCTTTCACAAACAGGAATGAAATTTACATTAAAATAACTGAATGCAGCACATAATTTTATAATTTCCATTCATATAAAACTTTAAAACATTCACATAAATTTCTCTCATTTGCTCACAGTGGACTTATTAGTGACCTATTGCGTTGCTTAAATTACAATTGCCTTATATACAAAGGAGATTTGCTCCACTCTGTGGAGATCTGTACATTTGTGACTTTAAGCTTAGGTTTAGAATCAAAGCGGGGAGTAGTCCAGTTGCACTGTGAGGTGTTTCACGCCAGCCTCGCGGAATATCCTCGCGGCCTGCTCCGTGACGTAGCGAGGATCGACCTCTCTCGCCACCTCTAATTTGATAGCACCGACATGAATGTCACTGCACAAAGTCCAGAAATGAGGTTCCTGGACCGCATGCACTCCGGCTAGACCGACCACACGCGTGAACAGGTTGGGTAAGGCACGTTCTATCGATATGGGAGTCCGTTGCATCAGAACGCCAGCGGAATCGCGCACTAACGGCAACACACTAGCGGCGATTAATAACGCTATCGCCATAGAACATAATGGATCGGCGCGCATCCAGCCGAACATTCGCATCAATATCGCGGAGATGATCACACCGACCGAGCCGAGGGTATCCGCTAGAACGTGCAGGAAGACGCCTCGCATGATGGCCGATCCGGCCCCGGTGGGTGCTTCGATGTCGTCGTGCGAGTGGCCGTGGTCGTGGTTGTGCGAATGGCCGTGGCCACCGTGCGAATGGCCGTGCCCGTGACCGTGGCCGTGGTGGAACGCGTATATACCCACCATATTCACTAAGAAGCCGAGGATCGACACCAGTAACAGACGTTCGTGTTTCACCTACAAAATTTAAAAAAGTAATATGTTATTAAATTATTACACAAGATATAAATTCTAAAAATATTCTTGTCTAAGAGTTATGTCTAGTGTATATGGCCATAAATAACTTTAAACGTTTTATAATTAATATAAATAATTTAGGAATATTACAAAATTTCACTATACAGGTTATTTTATAATAACTGGCCAAATTTGCAGAGAAGGTTGAGATTAAGTATTATAGGCAAATGGTGAAGATAATTTAATTAAAAAATTCAAACATTTGTCGTTTTTATCTTTTAAATTGAAAATGCGTGATAATTCATTATTTTAACTGATTTTAATGCGCACGCACACATTTGTAGGAGTCAATCGATAGGCAAAAACGTTGTTGCCCATAAATCACATTCAATCTGGAATAATTTCAAATAAATGTAGAAGCCTTATTTACTCGTATTTTCAAAAACTGCAATAACGGTATATCATTATTTATATATTTGAACTTAAGTTTAAAATTTGGCAATTATTTGAAAAATAACCCTGTATATACAGGTGGTACTTGCGTACGTGTTGGGAGGGGGTGAAGGTTCTGGGGAAGCCCCCCTACCCTCCCCCCCTTGCGGAAATGTATAGTTTATGATTAATAATTTTTTTTTGTAAAATCACACAGTTCGTTGCGGTGAAAATTTTAGAGCACTTAGTTTTTAAACTTGGCACCTAATTAGCGCCTAAAAAGTCCCCAATTTTAACTACTTCTAAATGAAAATTCCTGACTTTGCGTTGCTGGCGAGACACAACTGAGATTATTTAGTTATATTCGTATAAACATATTTGAGCTGTGCTGCCGTTATTCGAAATCAAAAGTTAGCTGTTAAATTAAAATTACCTCGATCGGAGAAGGACCACGTGTCCCTGGTCGAGTCAAACACAATATAGCTGTAGCATGGCTCTACACACACACACAGCTGGGAACAGGCCTCCTCTAATTTCTTAGAGGGTTATGGAACGATTAGTCCACCGCACTGCTCCAGTACGTCTTTAATCAGCTGACTTCACAATTTTTTATTAATTTGTTAATTGAGAAACAAATTTACAATACACCTGATGGAATGCCTCACAGCCTGTAATTATACTGGCTCTCTATCTCTGAACCATTTGGATCGGAACACAGCATATCAAGCACTGCTATTTGGCATCAGAAATAGGTAAAAGGCGGATCTATCCATAAAAGGAATCTTATCTACCGCCTACTAAGCTTCACATGTCTTCAAAATGTTTATATTCCTCAGACATGCAAGTTTCCTCACTTTTAAACAGGAAAATATTAGGAAAACATCCCTAAATAAATTCTATTGAAACAAAAATTGTAAAGAAAGAAAGAAAAAAGATAGAAAATGCATCTAAAACTATGTGCAATTCATATTAAATACCCACATTAATGAAAATAACAACAGGGAATATGGAGATCGCTACCGAGCTGTTTCTAAAATGGATGTCAAAACAATAGTACCACATTATTGTTAAGTACGTGTGTGGAATAGTGCTGCCGTGTTTCGCATGGTGAGTGTAGAGAATCGGAGACCCTTTTGGTATCGAGGCAATCCATCTTAGTCCTCAGGGGTGAAAACGCATCTGCATTTTGATTCTTAATTGAGGATTGTTATAGATGTCTACGGGCTTTAGTGTAAAAATATTTTGTCATAAATTATAAAAATCATTAGCATCAAAAATTTGACTAGTTCATGAACCTTTAAAATGAAATGTGATCGTTTTATTTTTATGACGTTTCGGTTGGTTAACTGTGCGTTACAAATTACACTCGTTTTTCCAAGTGAAAGAGTGGCATAAAAGGTAATAGGTTGTCAACGTTTCATAAGCAATTAAGTTGTGGCGACACAACAGCTGCTTGCTTACTTATTGAATGTAACTTATGCGCGTTTGGTAACAGTTGAGTTCTTTTAAAATATTTTTTTAAAGTCTGCGTTTCTTACAATATGCATTCTTGAAATTAATACATATACGATTTTTTTATATAGAATAAGGGTGACAAACGAGCACACAGTCGACCTGATGGTAAATGGTTTCTGTGGCCCATAGACATCTACAAGTATCCTCGATTACGAATCAAAATGCAGATGCGTTGTCACCCGTGAGGACTAAGATGGAATGCCTCGTTTCCAGTAAAAAGGGTCTCCGGTTCTCTACACTCACCTTACGAAACACAGCAGCATTACGCTGGTATTCTGTGAGAGCGTGGTCCTACCCCGGTCGAGGCGACTCATTCGTGCTACAACTATACCAGTAATATAGCTGCTGCATGGCCATCCACGTAACTTCTATTTACGTATTCTATTCATCTCCATCTCCAACCATCTAATAATTACTTAACTTATGAAACCGTTTTGTCTTCTTACATAGAAGTTATATCTCGTCTTTCCTATTACATCTAATGTCGAATTGAAGTTATAAAACCTTATCAAGTCAATCATATGTTAAGTAAGTAGGAACATGCCTTATCTCAAATGCAGTGAAGCTGATATAATTATTGCTTCAGACTAACAAGATAAAGAGAATTTCAATTATTTTTAAATACTGTAGTTTAAAGCAAAAATAATGAATTTCAAACAAATATACTATATGTGGCTTTACTAGCAATTCGCCCTGGCTCCGCATGGCTGCGATTTACGTGTTATTTTAAATGCTTTGATAACAAAACACCAACATTTCTCTACTATCCTTACACAGGTTGTCCCAGAAGTCGACGTCAAGCCGGAATCGGGTGATAGATCAAGTCATAATAGTTAACAGAAAAATATAAAAAAAAAAAACTTTGCTATGTATTGTAAAATTACAGGCATATATAAAAAAATCGTCTTCTAACCCCTGTTGCTACAATTTTTACTTTTTTTTTATTTTCTTTTTATTATGTAATCCTGAATAATGTTTCTGAAAACTGTTGCTTAAAATTTACAGTCAACTGTTCCAGTCCAGAAGGAAATGTAATTTTTTCCCAACCAAGTACTCAAAATTAATAGTTTGCCCAGTTTCAAATGACTGTACTGAAGAAAAAAATGTACTACACGAATTTGGCAAGCAACTTTAAAAGTTGGCACATTTAATAAGGATTCCAAAATGGTATAACACTTGCAAGATTATTTGTTAAATTATGGAAAATATTTTTTTTTAAAGAAAGTTGTATATTAATTTTCCTTACCTGTCTAAAATGATTTTTGTGTACCCCAAGGCTTTCCTCAAGCCTGTTACTTAAGATTCTAGTTTGAGTGAAACGGAGGGAACCGAATAGTTGACGAAGTGTGAGCGAGAATAAGATTTTTTTATGGGGAGCCGTCAAAGTATAAGTTTATTTAAACCCCATTGAAAATGTAGCTGTAGTGAAAACTGCATCAAATAAATGACAATAACTAAAGTATTAAGCAAAATGCTTTGTTTATAAAATTTAGTAGTGTCCTTTCAGACTGAATTTCGGTCACGGCGGCCAGTCTCATTACACACTAGCCATCTGCGCAGGACAGGATTATAGTATAAGCACAAGTATACTCTCTATTCCTCTTTCTCAATTCATGATCTGCAACCGTGTTTACGACCACTATTTGGTTGTATATATTCAGTACTCTACTACCACTACCACCACCTACAGTCTATAAAAGCCCACTGCTGAACATAGGGTTACCCGTCATTTACTTCATAGAAGGGATTTTGCCATAGTTGACATGCTTAGTAGGCATATTAGCAACCATAGTTTATTATTTATTTTAAGTTGTCATCAGGAAGACGCTGCTACCCATCTGTTTCAGTTGTTTGTCGCCTCTTACGACACCCACAGGACGATATGGGGTAGTGGATATTCTTACACAGCCACTACACAGTAAGTATTCAGTACTATATATTATTAATTAGTCAGCATTAGAGTGTTTTTCAAATGTCTAATAGTGCATCCAAATCTATTTTCAATCATGGATATATTACTTTGCATCAATAAGTGTTACGTCTGCCTCAAATTGGTTTGCAGGAGTGATTGTCACTGATTTTATATGCTAGGCAAACTATAATATCACCTAAACAATTCACACATTTGGACAGCATTCAGAAATTGCCACAGGTTACAAACGGAGAGACCACATCATTATTATAACACTGTATAAGGGATTGTATTAGGAAGAGTACCACTGTGATTATACACTTCTAAATAGAATAGAATAAAATATAATATCTTTTCTCAAAAGAGATTATTAATAATTATTATTGAAAGTTATATTTTTTTACTATCGGTTCAGAGAAAACCTCTGTCCTAGGAAGTACTGGCAATTTAAACTAGGTACCAACAAAGGGACTTGGTTGTAAATGTGTATACATTACCCATTAATGAATTATCGACTCTATGGAGTCGATTAACTGGTATCACTAGCTTGTGTTTGTTCCTGGTGTTTACAGAGTGTATATCCCTTTTTTTTAAACTACCTTTATTTTAGAGCTATGGTAATTCAAGGGCATCATAATGCTTGCCATTAATATCATAGTACGCAAGCAACCTGGATTGGATCCCCACGGTACAAATTAAAGTAATAGTTGCAGTTTTAAATACTAATTTACCACATGCTCAGTGGTGAAGGAAAACATAGTGAGAAACCTGCACGTGTGAGGTATTAAAAAAATAATTTGGCGAAATGTGAAACACATCAACATGCACTGGGGCAGTGAGGCAGACATTTTCTTGCCCTATTACCCTCTCCAGAATGAGAGGCAGCCTGTGCTAGAAAGTATTACATCTATGTGTATAAGTATATCTAACAAAGTGAATAACTTTAATGGCTTTGGAACTTGTCTCCATCTCCAAGTTAAGAGAACATTAATAAGGCCTAAGTTTCATTGGAAACTACTAGATAATTACTATTTTCAGTGAAGTCAATAAACAAACTTGTATATTATCATCATGGGTTTACGTTGTGTGGACATGACTTTGTGTCAGTGTTAAATATTTTTCTAAAAGAAACTACACCCTAAATCAAACATGCGAAGCCGGAGCGGATCACTAGTAACATTATACAAATGTACAGAAAGCAATAACCTGTTTAATAGCATGGGATATTACCAAAAGCTTTATTTGTCATAATTTTAAATATTAAAGGAAGGGCTCCCAAAAATACATAGGATGAGTAAATAAAGTGTGGACTATGCATGGCAAATTTTTAATGAGAGTACTAAGCATATGTTTAGTGCAATATCTTATACCTATAGAGCTGTGGTAGCTTAGAGGCTAAATATTGTTACCATTACAGCCTATTAAAGTCCACTGCTGAATATAGGCCTCCCATATAGATTGCCCCATAGGGAGGATATTTGCCATAGTTGCTACACTTGACAAGTTGCTCCCCATATCTTGATTTGTTTACCGCTATCGCTTTTACAATAATATGGGGTAGTGGATATTCTTACACCACCACTACAGGATATTGGTAGAGGCTAATTGCTCAGTGTAAATTTTACAATATGCAAGCAGCCCAGGTTGGATTCCCAACAGTTCCAATGATATTGTTGATTGCAATTTAAAGTAGATTTACTATGTGCTCAGCAGTAAAGGATGGTGTTCAACAACTCTACATACAGAATTCATCACCTATTACAAATAGCTAACCAGTTACACTAATTCAAAATTAACTTTGAATGAATTATTTTGATATTGAAGATATTTTAATGCAACAGAGCAATACTCTCTGGCTTCACATGAGTGATTTCTAAACCTTGACAACAGCACCACGTAATGGGTCCAACAATAGCTAAGCACCATCCAAGTGACCCCATAAGTACGCCATAATAATTTCATCAAAATCGGTCGAGCCGTTTATTAAGAGAAGAATTACAAACACACACACACTGCAATTCTAAATATAAAGATAAAATGTACAGAGCAAACTGGTATGCTGATTTGTTGAATTTCCTTATAAATTCTAATAAATATTTAAGGATGTTGAAAACTGTTAGTATTAAAATACATAATATTTAATACTGGTAGAAACATATTTACCTCTGGAGGCTCTATAGCCCTTTCTACAGCTTCACTCATGATGAAGAAGGCAATAAACAAGAGAAACAGGCCATTCACAAAGCCAGCAAGCACCTCAGCTCTTGCATAGCCATAAGAATACCGTTCATTGGCCCGCCATTTAGATACCAGGGATGCTGCCAAACCAGCAACCAGACCCGTGCAGTCAAAGAACATGTGGAATGCGTCCGAAATGAGACCTAAAATATATAATTTATTGAAATAACTCAGCTTATAAAAACTCAAAAACACTTTATTTACACCAATTTAAGAGTGACCAGTTACTCACCTAAGCTGTTAGTCCATATTCCATAGAACAACTCGACAAATGCGAAAGATAAATTAAGAATCAAGAATAAAAACAAGTTTCTTGAATTTTTATCTGAATAAATAAGCCTGAACCAATTTTGGAATTTTTCGCGGATCCCACCTAAGGGTCCGCGCGGGATCTTTGTATCCTTTTGGGTCAGCGGCAGCATTTTGTAACATTTACTGTTCAAGATTCCAACTCACGTCATTTCAGACCCAATTGGCCAAATATCCTAAAACACCAGTAAGCTGCATACGTGTACTATACTTGTGGTTTCTAACCTCATCTAACAAAAAGTTATTTAATTTAATGAAAGAGACACTATAAATTAAGACTGATTTATCTGTTAGATGCATATTCTTTACAAATTATATGCATCCTATAACAGAAATATACTCTAAAATTGTGTAAACTTTATTCATCGTACGTGTGACAATTCATTATCATTTTATTCTTCTTATCTTTCTTATTCTTAACTCTTAGTGATGTAACTAGTACAATTTTACTCGAGTGACTCGATAAATATTTTTAAAAAAAACTCGTACTTGAGTGAAAAAGTCGGGTGGGTGACATAAAATATATGAATCTTTAAATTGGTACAATATTGTAAATTGAGTTTCGGCCTGACTCGAAAGCTCGAAACTATATTTTGGGCCAAACACCATTACTCGATGTCGATATTTATCGAATCTGATAAACGTTACGTGGATCGCTAATCTAGCACTGAATAGACTTTATTCTACTAATTTTAGTGTAGACAAAAGTTTGCTATAAGACAATTAAATTTCGTGAGTCATGCTTAAAAGGTATAAATATAACTATTATAATTTATTCACCGAGACAAAAAGTTTTAGAGCCTTGTGGAATATTTTGAGACGATGGCAAGAGACCCGACGGTATGACATTGGTCCCTTGGGAGAGGGGTAAAGCCTTAGTGTGGAATGCTACTTGCGTAGACACTTTGGCAGCCTATCATCTCAGGGGTACCTCGTTTAGAGCCGGGGTGGCATCAGAGATAGGTGAATTGAGTAAGTGGCGCAAATATGAGTCTATGAGAGATGACTACATATTTGTGCCATTTGCTGTAGAGACTATGGGTCCGTGGGGTCCACGTGCGGTGAAGTTAATAAAAGAACTCTATCTGCGACTGGCCGTTGCTGCTGGTGATAAGAGGGTTGGTTCTTTTCTTGCTCAAAGGCAATGTATAGCCATTCAACGAGGAAACGCAGCCAGCATTCTGGGCAATATACCACGGGGAGTAGGACTGTATGCTAAATAAGTTATTCGTTTTAGTTATTTTTTATTATAAAATTGTATTAAGAATATTATGATTATCGATGGAAGCGTTTTTTTGTCAAGAGGTATCAGTTGTGTTTGGACACTTCCCTTTTGTTTAGAAAATCGTGTTACGATATCAAATATAGCACCAAGGAGATATATATGTACACGTGTATCCGATATCAAATATCGATTCATAATTTCGTTAAGATCAGAATTGTTACTACCCAATCCTAGAAAAGTATCAACTCGCCAGTACTCGCACGTTGTAGGTGTCTGACTTTCCTGACAGAATAGAACTTAAACCAACAGGCGCCTAGATATTCCAAATGCTTACGTAACAAGTTGAGTTGAGTACGATGGTTTGTTAATTGGTATATTACTCTTACTTTCACTTTTAATTCTTTATTTCGATCGGGTTCGGCACAAAGCGCTTCTTTCAAAGCTCCCTTCCTATGGACTTCCCGAGAAATTGTGCAATTGGATCACCAGCTTTCTTGCAGATCGGAGCATCAAGGTCGTTATAGACGATACATGCTCCGATTACAAGCCTATTAATGCTGGTGTTCCACAAGGCTGCGTGCTATCACCGACGCTGTTTCTTCTGCATATCAATGATATGTTGCAACCGGTAATTCATTGCTTTGCGGATGACAGCACTGGTGATGCTCGCCGAGTACCGGAACAAACTTGTGTCTGAAGTCGAGTCTTTGCTGAATAAAGTCTCGGATTGGGGGCGACTAAATCTAGTCCAGTTTAATCCTCAGAAGACACAAGTTTGCGCGTTTACCGCTAAAAAGAATCCCTTTGTCGTATGTCCTCAGTTTCAAGGCACTCCCCTTGTTGCCTCAGCCAGTATCGGAATCCTCGACGTCAACATATCGACTGACGTGCAGTTTCGTGGTCACTTGGAAGACGAGGCCAAATTGCCCTCTAAAAAGCTTGGTATGCTCAGCAGAGTGGGACAGTATTTCATGCCGGCATATCGCCTACAACTTTACAAGGCGCAGGTTCAGCCTCACATGGAATACTGTTCCCATCTCTGGGCTGGGGCTCCCCAGTGCCAGCTCCTTCCACTTGACCGCATCCAGAGTAGAGCGGCTCGAATCATCGACGACACGACCGAGTCGTTTCCGATCGCCTCGATTCACTGGCGCTGCGAAGAGATGTTGCAACCCTTTGCATTTTCTTTCGCATTTACCACGGAGAGTGCACTGAGGAATTGTTCGGATTAATCCCAGCCGCCAAATTTCACGAACGCACATCGCGGCATAACTCCCGATACTATCCCCACCATCTGGATGCTTGGTGGTCAGCCACTGTATGTTTCACTAGGAGTTTTCTTCCGCGTACGACTTCTCTGTGGAATAGTTTACCACCGGCGATTTTTCCGGACCGATACAACTTAGGGACCTTCAAGAAAAGAGCTTACTCCTTTCTAAAAGGCCGGCAACGCACCTGCAATTTCCCTGGTGTTGCAGTTGTTCATGGGTGGCGGTAGTCACTTACCATCAGGTGAACCGTATGCTCGTTTGCCCCCTCTCCTATATAAAAAAAGGCAAAGAATATTACCTATCTTGATTTGAAAAATGTAATAAAATAGAAATGGATAAGTGTATTAATTTAATTTAATTGTATAAATGTTGTGTTTCAAACTTCATTGTTAAAAGGTCACTCGAATAAACCAAATGGCTGAATAACTTGAGCACCACTTGAATGACTCAAACGATTCGAGACGAGTGATAAAATGTACTAGTCATAGACTTAGACTAGAGTGGCATCATAAATTTCATCATCTTAACATAGATATTGTTTTTGTTTTACGATTCGCCAATTCAGCCAGACAAAGATCTTTAACCATACAGCCAAATTCTGAAGTATTTAAAAAAATATTTACAAAGTTTTATATTTTCATCTAGAATTGTATAGAAACTTCTACAATATCTTAAAATAGTAGTAGTTGGTAAATAGTAGTAGTGGTTGGTACTCACCATACGACACACAACAGCATTAAGCTGCAACTACGGTTGGTATGCTGTGAAAGCATGGTGTTTCTCTAGTTGAAACGATCCATTCGTGCTACAACCATAATTTATCTGCAGCGTGGGTCTTCCATATTAAAGCTGGTAACTATAATGGCTACATTTGGAGGACGGTTTATTATTGTATTTTCTGTATACATAGCCACGCACTCATAAGATAATTTACATACCTATATTCACGGAGGTGTTGGGTGAAATAAGTGCCGTTGTAGATAATGAAATAGAAAATGTTGAGAGTGTGTTCATTTTAGGCGATTTTAATGCTCATCCTGATGAATTGTTTTATGATGACTTAATTACATTTTGCTCTGACCAGAGATGGATTTGTGCTAACACAGAAAAATTAGATCTGAATTCTAACTCTTAAACGTAAGTTAGTGCGGCCCATGGATGCAGACGGTGACGGTGACCACTGTGTTATCTCAAGTACAGCCTGGCAAACTGTTGCCAAGGTAAAGGTTATTGATTATATTTTTGTATCGGATCATCTGACTTTAACTGTCACATGAGACTAACATTGTTAGACCAAAATTGATGAAGCACGACTTGCATGTTAGCTCAGTGAAATGGGGCGAAAGATACGAAGCTCAAATAGCTAATTACCGCGATCATTGTCTGTTACGTGAGTGTTTGTTACTTGATTCTCAGGGCGGCCAGGTTTGATTTTAAAATGTGGCTACTGTACAATCGTCCATCATCTGGCCAAATCTATCATACTATGAAGGAATTCAGAAAAAAATTAAAAGTCGTTTAAAATAGTGTCAACCACAGAACACAATTACTCTCTACCAAGAGGTGTCAACGTAACAACGGTCAATGTAAATGTCAAATAACGTCAAAACGGACGTAAAACACCGATCTGTGAAAATGATTAAAGGTTTTTGGGGTTCACTTGCCGAGGGTCCTGACTCTAGACTCTTACCTTCCCAAAACGTAATGAAAACAATCGTCGTGCCCAATGTTAAGGATAGAACTGGTGATATCTCGGATAGGGGGAACTATCGTCCTATCTCACTGGCAACAACAATTGCGAAAGTATTGGACAGTGTGCTTTAGCATACTTTCCAATACTTGAGTTTACTCTGAGTTTAAACAATGAGTTTACTCTGAGTTGGAAAATGTTCCGGTAAAACTATAGACATCCGGTACTCGCGTACGGGGGTGGGAGGGGGGAGAAGGAGGGTTCAGGGGAAACGATACTACTAACGATACCTTTGATGATGGGTCAAAAAGAAAATCGATCCCGAGGAAAAGAAAGTTATCTTTTCACAACGTTTTATTAGCTTTATTCACGCTCCATCATGTTAGTACAGCTAAATGAAACGATAATTTCATAAAAAAATCATGAAAATACTTAAACATAAAACCAGCAGTGGAATTACAATCAGCTGACTAGGGGTCAATATACGCGCGGACACCGAATTCGTGTGGCCCGCAGCTAGTGATCGTACCACAATACCTAATAATTTACAACACTTGTCTAAATACCTAACTTATCTACTTAACCTACTATTTTGCCACTGTGCTTTAATTCGAATTGAACCTAGCCACTTTAATTCGAATTCACAGGTTAAATGAACCAAATACCTGGTTCGATTCCCCGCTAATGAAAAAACTACTTAAAGGAAGTGTTAACAAGGATAGAGTCATGCTTTTTTATCCATCGTGTAGGTATGTTTATTATTCTGATGTATTCAGTTATGTACCTATTCAGATCAGTTCAGTACTAAGTTATTTAAAAAATTGGTATGAAACAGCTTACCGATCTAAATCCTCCGTGGCCTTATGAGATTCTCCAAGGCACATTAACATGTTGCCGTATTCACGAGCACTATAAACGTACCTACGCGTTAGGCATTATTAAAACAAAACAAGAAACACAAAACGTAACAACAAGAATTTAATAAACAAAACGATTGAACTGTCGCTCACGCGCACGTGATAGTCAACACGGAACTGTCTCAAAAACTAAAATTAATAATCAATCCCGCCACCGCCAAAACAAATGCCTCGTGGTCGTGCGTCGTAACGTCCTTCCGGTAAGTAATTTGATCATTTGCACAGATCATTAAACCGTTACGACATTACCAATGTTTATTTTATTCATAAGTTTAGTTATCCCTACGACTAGTCTTCATATGGAATTTAGAAGTTATGGTTGTCATTTTTTTAATACAATTACACAGTCAATTGTCTACAAAAATGATTCTTTTACTTTATTTTAATTGACTTTCCGTATGGAATCCGACCAATACTTTGAATTTAAAAGAAGTACGTCAAAACTATTAAAAATTACTTGCAAGTTTTATAGTGATTGCCGCCTCTAATTCTTATGTCGCCGGCAAACAAATCTTAGTAGGTAAAGGAGACAGTTTCTTTTGTATGGAGAATGGGCCCACCAAAAACTGTGATGACTCGTAATAAAATGTATGTAGATTTAATCCTTATAATCTCTAGATTACTATAGTAATATTAGTTGTACCATATACAGGGTATTTTGAAACGCTCCGAAAACGAAGACAGAGGATAGTACTAAGGATACCTATGATGATGGGTCACAAAAAATTCGATGCCGAGGAAAAATAATCATCTTTTCACAACGTTTTATTAACTTTATTTACGCTCCATCATATTACTACAGTTAATTGAACGATATTTCACTAAAAAATCATGAAAATACTGAAACATAAAACCAGCAGTGGAATTACTGAATTACAATCAGCTGACTAGGGTCAATGTATGCGCGAACGCCGAATTCACGCGGCCCGCAACTAGCGATGGTACCACAATACCTAATAATTTACAACACTTGTCTAAATACCTAACTTATCTACTTAACCTACTATTTTGCCACTGTGCTTGTCTCCACGTAGCCACTTTAATTCAATTCACAGATTAAATAAACCAAATAACTGGTTCGATTCCCCGCTAATGAAAAAACTACTTAAAGGAAGTGTTAACAAGGATAGAGTCATGCTTTTTTATCCATCGTAGGTATGTTTATTATTCTGATGTATTCAGTTATGTACCTATTCAGATCAGTTCGGTACTATGTTATTTAAAAAATTGGTATGAAACAGCTTACCGGTCTAAATCCTCCGTGGCCTTATGAGATTCTCCAAGGCACATCAACATGTTGCCGTATTCACGAGCACTATAAACGTACCTACGCGTTAGGCATTATTAAAACAAAGCAAGAAACACAAAACGTAACAACAAGAATTTAATAAACAAAACGATTGAACTGTCGCTCACGCGCACGTGATAGTCAACACGGAATTGCTGTCTCAAAAACTAAAATTAATAATCAATCCCGCCACCGCCAAAACAAATGCCTCGTGGTCGTGCGTCGTAACGTCCTTGCGGTAAGTAATTTGATCATTTGCACAGATCGTTAAGCCGTTACGACATTGCCAACGTTTATTTTATTCATAACTTTAGTTATCCCTACGACTAGTCTTCATATGGAATTTAGAAGTTATGGTTGTCATTTTTTAATACAATTAAATAATCAATTGTCTACAAAAATGATTCTTTTACTTTATTTTAATTGACTTTCCGTATTTAATCCGACCAATACTTTGAATTTAAAAAGAGGTACGTCAAAACTAATAAAAATTACTTGCAAGTTTTATAGTGATTGCCTCTAATTCTTATGTCGCCGGCAAACAAATCTTAGTAGGTAAAGGAGACAGTTTCTTTTGTATGGAGAATGGGCCCACCAAAAACTGTGATGACTCGTAATAAAATGTATGTAGATTTAATCCTTATAATCTCTAGATTACTATAGTAATATTAGTTGTACCATATACAGGGTATTTTGAAACGCTCCGAAAACGAAGACAGAGGATAGTACTAAGGATACCTATGATGATGGGTCACAAAAAATTCGATGCCGAGGAAAAATAATCATCTTTTCACAACGTTTTATTAACTTTATTTACGCTCCATCATATTACTACAGTTAATTGAAACGATATTTCACTAAAAAATCATGAAAATACTGAAACATAAAACCAGCAGTGGAATTACTGAATTACAATCAGCTGACTAGGGTCAATGTATGCGCGAACGCCGAATTCACGCGGCCCGCAACTAGCGATGGTACCACAATACCTAATAATTTACAACACTTGTCGAAATACCTAACTTATCTACTTAACCTACTATTTTGCCACTGTGCTTGTCTCCACGTAGCCACTTTAATTCGAATTCACAGGTTAAATAGACCAAATACCTGGTTCGATTCCCCGCTAATGAAAAAATACTTAAATAAAATGTTAAGAAGGTTAAGTCATGCTTTTTATCTATTGTGTAGGTATGTTTATTATTCTGATGTATTCAGTTATGTACCTATTCAGATCAGTTCAGTACTAAGTTATTTAAAAAAAATAGGTATGAAACAGCTTACCGCTCCTCCGTGGCCTTATGAGATTCTCCAAGGCACATTAACATGTTGCCGTATTCACAGCACTATAAACGTACCTACGCGTTAGGCATTATTAAAACAAAACAAAAACACAAAACGTAACAACAAGAACAATATCATTAATTAATAAATAACAAGTAATAACGACAATAATTTAATAAACAAAACAATTGAACTATCGCTCGTGATAGTCAACACGGAACTGTCTCAAAAACTAAAATTATTAATCAATCCCGCAAAACAAATGCGCACGTTGTAACGTCCTTGAAGCATGTGTAAATTCCACAGCGCGAGGCGACACGAGGCAGCGTGTGTGTGAAAGGGAAGGGTAGAGTGAGTAGTATACCTAATGCATTGTTTCGTACCGATCTAGATAAGAGTTCGGCGCCCGCGAGGATATTGACCCTATTGTCAGCTGATTTTCTTTTTTAAGTTTCACTGCTGGTTTTATGTTTCAGTATTTTCATGATTTTTTAGTGAAATATTGTTTCAATTAACTGTAACAACATGATGGAGCGTGAATAAAGTTAATAAAACGTTGTGAAAAGATGATTTTTTCCTCGGATCGAATTTCTTTGTGACCCATCATCATAGGCATCCTTAGTACTATCATCTGTCTTCGTTTTGGGAGCGTTTCAAAATACCCTGTATAAAGGAATACTGAGAAAATAACAATCAAACGGCAATCTCATTATACCTAACCTAAAATCCCATACGGGCGACTGTCTAATAGTTTTTATTGATATCCTATGTTATAATAGTGCACTGTTAATAATAAAAGTATAAAGAAGTTGTAGGTTCTTCAATTCTTAAGTACTACTTGGTGGATGGATTTTTTAGTAGTACCGAGTAAACAGTACGAATAAACAGACGCGGTGATGTATTGATTCTTAACTGTATTTATTATTTATAGTGGTGTATTGAATACTAAGCACAGAATACATTACAAATGTATTCAAGTGAAGAAAAGGAAGTCAAAACTATGCTCAACTAATTCTAAAAACAAGCAAACATGTACTTATTTATCTAATATCATTTGCAATCAGTGACACGTTTTAGGTGCATGTGTGCGTCCAACAGTGAACTTTTAAGGTGTGTTTTGCAGATTTACCTCCAAAGCGATTGAGAAAATAAATAGCACGTAATATGTTTTGAACTGGTCGTGTTAGGATAAAAGAAACTCTGTATTGTCACTGTATTTGTTATTGTAAAATCATCACATTCTTAAGCAGTATTAAAAGTGATACATGCCACCAGGTGCAGTGTCAGGAAATTATTATTAATATGTATTGATTGAATAACATGTTTACATTCAAGCACCATTAAAACCAAAATGACTGGATAGTAACATATCCGATTTTTACGATATTAACCACGAAAACAAATAGCATGTAAGGTGTTTTGAACTATTTGTGTTAGGATAAAAAGAAACACTGTATTGTCACTGCATTTTTATTGTTTATTATTGTAAAATCATCATATTCTTAAAGCAGTCTATTATAAGTATCACAGGCCGCGCGGTGCAGTGCCAGGACATTCTTTTATTATGTGTTGATTGATTAGCATGTTTACATCCAACATCCACAATTGAAGCTAAAATGTAAAATTCTCGGGTAGCAGTCTCGTACCGGTAAGCTCAGTGTGGGGCGGCTACCCTCTAGATGGAGTGACGAACTGGTAAGACATTCAAAAAGTCGATCGATGCAGGTGGCTCAGGACCGTGCTTTGGATAATTCCTTGGGGGAGGCCTATGTTCAGCAGTGGACTTGATGTAATGATGAAGAAGTTTTAAACTAGTTGTGTACGGATACGGCTTGACCGGGGTAGGACACGCTCTCACGGAAAACGCTACCAGCGTAAAATAGTAGCTTAATGCTCCTGTGTTTCGTATGGTGAGTGTAGAGAACCGGAGTCCTTTTTTACTGGAAACGAAGCACTCCATCTTAGTCCTCAGGGGAGACAATGCATCTGCATTTTGATTCTTAAACGAGGATAAATGTATATGTCTATAAGCCACAGCATCTACTTACCATCAGGTGGACCGTGCGCTCATTTGTCACACTTATTCTATTAAAAAAAACAAAAGGAGATTGTCAATTGAAAGAGATACGAAAAGGTACCAGAGCATCTATTCATCTTGCTCGGCGTTTATTTATAAATTAGGCGCTTTATTTATAATAAGGCACATAGTAGAAACAGGTCAAGTAAGCAACAATAATTACGAGTTTCATTGATTATTATTCGTCATCATTACAACAATTCACTGCTGAACATAGGTCTCTTTCCGTCAACTGCCATCGCGTTTCGTCCCGTATGGTGTCGTAAAGGTCGTAACAGAGTCAAATAAAGATACCAGGAGATGAGCAGCAACATCTCCCTATAGAATACCACAAAAAGCTTTGGTTGCCACAAGCGTAGCAACTGTGGCTAAAACTACCATATAGTAATGATACATATTTATATTACTATATAAATATGTATCTTTACTACTTGTGTATTAATTATTCCAATCATTGTGAGGTTCATTTAAGTGGTATTCACAAATACGAGCGCACAGTGGCACATAAAATGAGTTATCAATCAGCAATCTCTCTTTTAGGTTAGTAGTTCTTTTTAGTTTAGGTATTAAGAATCTAGATAAATGATTACATAACTTAAAAATACAGTGACGGAAGTAGAAGCAGCGCGCTTATAACTAACCACAGAATAGAATAGAATCATTTTATTCAATATAGATTACAATACATAATACTTATTAAAAGTCATTTTTACTTTTACCACTGGTTCGCAAAAACCACTGTCCTGGGAAGAACCAGCAAGATACCCAGCGAGACTTTTTTAAAAAGCACATTTTACAATATAATATTTTATACAATTGTTTTGAAAACATTTAGAAACAGCATGGTAGCGATCACCTCATTCCAGGGTTATTATCAGTCATGTACTCTCTAGTAGTATAATAACCCTTACTAGACAATTTTTGCTTAGAAATAATTTAAACCTTTGATAGAAAAGGTCTGCATATTATTATAGTAATTGTTGATGCCACTCTGGAAATGGCATGAGTTACAGTTATAGGCATAAGGGGTGGTTGTGGGATGTTACCGATGTCTTCAATATTCATGGATTGTAATTCCATATCCTGTTATCATTTGTGTCTCCATACAGTTGTAGAAGCTCTTGGCGACAAGATTGCAGACTCATTCTAAATGATCCACCTGAAAAGTGTTTTTTCATCAACTAACCAGACAGACTATAGTTTTACAGTGTCTACCACCTAAATAATAATATTTATTAATATTTTATTTATTTCAATCTTTATTACTAATAAACAGTTTTAATGCTTCTTAAATTATATATAAATAGCATGTACTCGTTTCCTTTCATAATACTTTTGTAGTAAACCAGATTCCACTAAGGTAAAAGAAATAAAAATACATTAAATCAGAAAGGTAAACAAGTGAAGTAGTTATTTTAGAATTATAACATTATTTGACTAAGTACAAGTTCTTAGACGTTTTATTTACACTAATTTCATTTAAGGTAAAAATATTACTTGTGTATTAAGTACAAAGGCATACATTTATGGGGTAAGGTAAGGAAGAAGTAGCATCTATCTAATAACAACTAAAGGAAAAAAACTGTGGTTATCAAATATCTCCCCTATAAGGCAATCTGTAGAGGAGATCTATGTTCAGCAGTAGACTTTTGATAGGCTGTAAAGTTAAAGATAACCTGGTGAATAGCCAAATTGTTTGTAGTGCGAGGTGTATGATACTACAAACATCAATCTGTGTGCCAAAGCGATTACGCCAACTCCTCCGGGCAAGCCTATTTCAGGCAGGGGATCACTTACAGGCTGTTAAAGTAAAGTAAGTACCTGGTGTGATGGTATCCACTGCAAAATAATATCTCTTTCTGCTGAGTTAATTGGCACATCCCGTGTGTGGTGAGCTCTTAAAATTGAAGATCCACATGGAATACAAATCTTCTAATGGAATGAGCAGTTTCAATACATTCTTGCAATATTCTTAGGCAGTTACAACAAACTGCATCAAGTAGGTGTAACTGAAAAAATTGGGAAAGCAAATAAAAAATAAAGAAGTAAAGAAATATTAAATTCAGAAAGAATGTACATTACCTACAATCAACGAAATAAAATAAAAATAATGTAAACAAAATTCTTGCTTCCTGATGGAGTTTAAATATAATAAACATAAATAGTAGATGTATTTAATCAAATATTAACACTAATATGTATTCCCTAATAACATCCATTTATTTTTATGTTATCTATATCTATAAATATTAAATTCAGAAGGAATGTGTGCGTACATTTTTCTGAATTTAAGCAGCGTCTTCCTATTAACAACTACCAATAAAAGACTGTGGTTGCCAACTCGTCTACTAAGCATGGCAACTATAGTAAGTATCCTCCTTTGAGAAATCTGAGGAAGGTATATGTTCAGCAATGGGCTTTTGATAGGATGTAACGGTTGTGGATATAGTTACTCTGGCAGACACTTTTAACATAGATTTGTGTATATTTTGTGTGATTTTATTTTATCTATTAGTTAAATTAGATTTTACTAATAACATAACACTTTTCTCTTTTAACCTTTTAACATACTAATAAGAATTGTGTTTGTCATTTGGTTTAGGTAACACTTGTTGCATTGATTAGACATTGACATATGAATTTGTTACTAATATGAAGGGATATTTATTAGTATTTTTACAAACTTAAAACAATTAAGTACTAAAACATGTATAGATCGTTAAGTGTCTGTGGGTGTGGGTCGTTTATTATTATTTCTAAAAAATCGTACCATATCTCAATATTCAGTAAAAATAAAATGTAATACATTATAAACGAAAATTAGTAGTTTTCGTTTC
The DNA here is from genome assembly GCA_029286625.1 of Parnassius orleans. Lineage (NCBI taxonomy): Eukaryota > Metazoa > Arthropoda > Insecta > Lepidoptera > Papilionidae > Parnassius > Parnassius orleans. The sequence goes on from JAGSMP010000126.1 coordinate 285,729, forward strand.
CTTAGTATAATATTTTTGGACTAGAACTTCGAGAGTGACAAAAATAAGATATAGTTCACATAAAAGTTTGAAATTTTAAATCAATTGTAGGTTTTGTACAGTTGAATTCTTCGCGTTCCATAAGATAAGATACTCACCTCTTGAGAAATCCACAAATATAAAAGTTTTCGCACATCTGCTCCTGTCTCGGCTAGTTATTGTCTTCGCACAGTGCGTTGAAATCCACAAATATTATTTAATTGTTTTCAGTGTATGCTGATCTTCCAGATGCAATTTTCTTAAAATCGTAAATAAGTACAAAAACAGCGTGACGAATGTCAATGCCGTAAAGTAATACCGGCCGCCGGCACAGACATAGATATGATGCTTATATTATGATAATATGGCCGTCGGTTTTTTTTTTAATGGATAGGGTGACAAACGAGCACACAGTCCACCTGATGGTAAGTGGTTGCTGTGGCCCATAGACATCTACATCTATCCTCCTTTGCGAATCAAAATGCAGATGCGTTGTCACCCGTGAGGCCTAAGATGGAATGCCTCTTTTCAGTAAAAGAATCTCCGGTTCTCTACACTCACCATACGAAACACAGCAGCGTTAAGCTACTATTTTACGCTGGTATTCTGTGAGAGCGTGGTCCTTCCCCGGTCGAGCCGACCCATTCGTGCTGCAACTATACTACTAATATAGCTGCAGCATGGCTCTACGTATAAGAAAATTAATAATAGAATATTAAGAATATTAATTTTATTTTATCGAGCGATTATAAGAAGGTTATTACCCAGCACGGAAGTCATTGACAAAATAGCGTTTCGTTCCACGGTGTCTTTGAACCATGTTATATGATATAAGCTAACACTTTTAGAAATAGGATAAAAATCTCAGTGGTATCCCTTTTTAGTAATAAATATATAATATACAAATAAGTATAAATATAATATGTATATAATAAGTTATCTTTGTAAAAAAAACATTTTTCTTTTAATAGAAACTGCAAATGATTCATTACACGCATTTTTTCCCATATTACATTAAACAGAACACGGAATATCAAAACCACTCATTTTTTTTAGATTTCTTGATTCCGTTTAGATATTCATGAAATTTATAGGCCATTTATTATAATAAATTGATAACTTTTTTTGTATGTAATTCCATTAAGGGTCGTTAAAATTTCTAGTGCGCCCAAAAACGACTGACTCCTTTCGGTGCAACATGGCAGCGTTGCCAACACCAATTTGTCAAATTCCCCTTAATTTTATTTTAAGAAATGAAACAAATTTTAACAAATTTTATAAGATTTACTTTTTAACTAACATTTTCTTTCTTTAAAATTAAAAAATAAAGAAATGAAAAGCATTAAATGATACACAAAAGTTGCCGAAATAAATCCGAAAATTAAATGTGGTGCAATGAAGATAATTAAAAAAAGGGAGTCATTCGATATTCATAAGTAATACCTAACAAAATGTTAAGATAAGTATTTAGATTTCTTAAAAAAGATTCTGACATGGCCCTCGCTATTGATTTTCAAAATCCCCGCATTTTCCTTGCATAATACCAATCCCCATAAAATCCCCAACCAACTTTAAATTCCCCGCAATTTGGGGAATTCCCTACATGTTGGCAATGCTGATATGTTAAAGTTGGTAAAAATCACCTAGCGTACATCCGCTCGATAAAATAAAATGATGTGTCTTACCTAGTTTGAAGAGCACCTCCCGCCCTCCCTCAATTGCGTGCACTATCCCCGTCACCACTAATCCCAGCACCACTACTCCCAACACCACTACACTAGGAAAGACACACCACTGACGACAATACTTTTTGTATTATACAATTATACAATTACATATTATACAATTATACAATTACAATACTTTTTGTATTGTCGTCAGTGGTGTGTCTCGAGTAACACATCATTTTATTTAATCGAGCGGATGTACGCAAGGTAATTTTTACCAACTTTAATATAATGGATTTCCGCAAAGTAACGCCTGATTCTATTAATTAATGCTGATATGTATAAATTCACAGTGCGAGGCGACACGAGTCGGCCGAGCGGCGGCAGCGCGTGTGTGAAAGGGAAGGGCGGAGTGAGTAGTAATACCTAATGCATTGTTTCGTACCGAGCTAGATAAGAGTTCGGCGTCCGCGAGAATATTGACCGTATTGTCAGCTGATTTTATTTTAAGTTTCACTGCTGGATGCTGGTTTTATGTTTAAGTATTTTCATGATATTTTTTTGTGAAATTATCGTTTCATTTAGCTGTACTAACATGATGGAGCGTGAATAAAGCTAATAAAACGTTGTGAAAAGATGACTTTCTTTTCCTCGGGATCGATTCTCTTTCTGACCCATCATCAAAGGTATCGTTAATACTATCATCTGTCTTCGTTTTCGGGAGCGTTTCACTAACACCCGGTATAAAGTCAGGTTGACCTGATATGACAATGATCAGAGCTTATCTGATATAATAGTGGTAAATGAAACAATTTAATGTGAATTGTTATAATTTTGTTTTCTGAAAAACCTCTTGACTGCTCTCCACTGCAACTCAATTTTTTGTGTATGAGTCCCATCTTCAGCCACAAATGGATTGTCTGTGTCCGAGTAATTAACTTTTTTATGGGTGACCAGTTTCGTTATATACAAGTTTTATTTAGTGAAATTTATTTTTATCGTAATTAATTCAAAACACATTTCCGAAATCCAAAAAGAGTATAAAATAGGTTCAAGCTTAACCCTGACATGATTCCTAAATTGGAAACATAATTAAAATCAAGAAATCGACGTCTACCTCATAATACTAGACCAAATTGACATATTTGCATTTGGTTATAAGCAATTTTTAGTGAAATTTATTTTTATCGTAATTAATTCAAAATTCATTTACGACATCCAAAAACAATGTAAAAGGTTCAATCTTAACCCTGAGAAGCCTCCTAAACTGAAAACATAATTAAAATCAAGTACCGGACGTCTACTTCATAATACTAGACCAAATTGACATATTTGCGTTTCGTTATACGCAATTTTTGGTGAAATTTATTTTTATCGTAATTAATTCAAAACGCATTTCCGACATCCAAAAGCAGTGTAAAAGGTTCAGGCTTAACCCTGACAAGCCTCCTAAACTGAAAACGTAATTAAAATCAAGTACCAGATGTCTATAGCCAACTCAGTATTCCAGCATATGTGATGTTTTTTTATGTGATAAGGGTGACAAGCGAGCACACAGACTACCTGATGGTAAGTGGTTGCTGTGGCCCATAGACATCTACACCTATTTTCGTTTGCGAATCAAAATGCAGATGCGTTGTCAGCAGTGGGGTTTAAGATGGAATGCCTCTTTTCCAGTAAAAAGGGTCTCCGGTTCTCTACACTTACCATACGAAACACAGCAGCATTAAGTTGCTATTTTACGCTGGTATTCTGCGAGAGCGTGGTCTTCCGCGGTCGAGCCGACCCATTCGTGCTACAACTATACAATGAATATAGCTGCAGCATGGGTCTATCACGTATGATTCTTAGTTTGGGTTTTGCAAAAAAACCATCATTAGCAAAAAAACAAGCTCTCTGATCAGTTGAGTGAGGAACAGTTCCAATAGCATCCTAAAGACATTAGTGGATCGATTCACATCACCGCTCTGAAGGTGCTTTGTGCGAAGAGTGACGATCACGGGGACCTACCCTTTCTCCTGATGGTCACTCTAAGTACATGAAAATGCACCTTATACTTTTCATGTATATTGTAATTTTTGTACCTTATTTAATTCACTACTAACATAGTTTAAAGTTACTTTATTAACCCATATGGATGTACTGATATGTATGATATCTTTGGTATCATGGCATCAAACAAACACTCAGTAATCAAGACGGCTTTTTAAAAAGTAGATCTACTGTTTCGAACTTTATTGTCTGTTCTGACTATTTAACTAACGTCATGTCTGAGCGCTTACAAGTTGACGTAGTCTACACTGATAACAGTAAAGCGTTTGACCGTTTAGACCATGTTATACTTTTCAGCAAACTACTCGAAGTAGGTATCAGCGGCGACCTGTTTAGGTGATTTAAGTCTTATATTGAGAATCATTGTCAGACAGTAGTACTCAATGGTTATACGTCAGCAACTGTGCAAATCCCTTCAGGTATACCGCAGGGATCGCTATTAGGTCCATTGCTTTTTGCGATTTTTATAAATGATATAGGTTCCTGCTTCACTTACTCTAAAATAATCCTTTATGCTGATGACATGAAAATTTTATGTCCCATTACAAATACTTCTGACCGCCTTGGTCTGCAGCGTGATCTCAATGAACTTGAACAATATCGTTCACGCAATAAACTTGAATAGAATGTGGCCAAGTGTTTTATCCTTACTTTTACCCGTAAACCCAATCCCACTGTCTTTCACTACAAATTACAAGACACTACTATAGAGAGATTACAGTCAGTAAAGGATTTTTCGATTCTAAATTACTCTTTGATGCACATATTGGCAATATCATTAAAAAGCCAATAGAGCACTTGGATTCGTTTTGAGATTTTCAAATTTTATTTTGTTTTAAATTGACAAATGGTAATGTTGACTGTCCGGAGCTACTGAGTAAGTTAGTCTTTACAACAAGAGCTACCCTATTAACAAAGCCTCGCTTACTCCACGTGCCGCATACCCGGAATAAATACAGGCAACATTCTTTTATGATACGTGCATGCAGAACTTTTAATGACATTTCCAATAGCGTTGACTTGGATCTGTTTAATACCAGTGTTTCTCGAATAAAAAATATTTTAGCGAAAAAATTCTTTTGTTGAGTGTTCTTCTGTTTAATTTTGTTAATTTACTGTATTTGTCATAATCGATGTTTATCTTTTACCGACTAGAATTATTGTTTTTAAGTTCATATTGTCTATAGGTGAAAACTTTTAAATGGCCTTCTAGTTGTTATTCATTTATTTACTGTTAATGTTAGCTGTAAGTTTTCCAAAAATATTAAAATAAAATACAATAAAATAAAATAAAATATGGATAACTGTGTGATTGTGAGGTATCTATATAGCTTTCTCATCTGGTTGGGCTATATAAATATATAAATGTAAATCTTATTATTATTTTGGGGTATTTATATAGTTTTCTCATCTGGTTGGGCTGTTTATATATATATATAAATGAAAATGATAAATATACAGAAATATCAATAACATAAAATAAATATAAAAAATACATACATAAATAAAATCCCAACCAATGGAAGCCCTAGGCAGGTGATACCAAACGGCCGAGGGTTAGGGGGAAAGGGAAAGAAACCGGTGGATGATGCGGGCGGTATCGAGGAGCATCGCCTTCTGCATTTGAGTCCGGAGCGGTCGGTCACGGAGTCCCAGTCATCTCAGATGACCCGAGAGGCTGACCGGAATTAGCCCGTTGGCAGAAACGACCACAGAAATAATTTCGGTCGGCAGACTACCCCACATGTCGGTCACCCCGTGAGCGTGGTCCAGATATTTTGTCTGCTTATCTGTTTCGGCTTTCACGAGGTTCTCGTCATAAGGAATGGCAATGTCGACCAAAATATCCTTGACTTTGCCCGGTCCATCACCACAATATCAGGCTTATTCGCAAGAATAGTCCTGTCTGTGATGATGGCCCGGTCCCAGTAGAACGTTGCGCGGTCAGTTTCGATCCATGAGAACGTATTTCAGAGCGAGCTCCTGGTGTAGAATCCTGGCTACTAGGTTGTGTCTGTGCAAATACTCAGAGTTAGACAGCGCTGAACAACCAGATATGACATGTCTAAGCGAATCACCGGGATGGCGACAAGCTCGACAGATGTCGACGGTGCCATCCCTTAGGATGTATCTCCGATAGTTGTTGGTCTTAATAACCTGATCCTGTATCGCACAGAGAAAACCTCTCGGTTTCCTCAAAGAGGTCACCGAAACGTAGTCAGTGGAGGGAGGTGACAGTGCCTACGCAAGGCTCATGTAGAGCCTTGTAGAACCTCCCATGGAGCTCCTTCTCCTTACATACGGTCTCACGGTCGGAAATGCTCAGTACCGCCGGATCTTGCCATTGCTCGTTGGCTAAGGATAGAGGTGTAAGCCCTTTATCACAAGAAATGACGTCCTTATAGAATGAATCATCCGATCTCGCTAGGAAGTAATTACGGAGGCTGCACACTTCGCGATTATGCATGGTGAGCGCGCTTAAAAAGCCACGCCCACCATGCTTCCGCGGCAAGTAGAGCCTCATTACCGACGATCTCGGGTGGTGTATCCTATGGCACATGATGGTAGTGCGGACTTTTCTATCCAAGGCGTTAGGTTCAGTTTGAGTTCATCTGAGTATGCCAAAAGTATACATGAGAACAGGTATGACCCAAACGTTTTTTAAAAATAGGATATGGGTAACAAACGGGCACACAGTCCACCTGATGGTAAGTTGTTGCTGTGACCCATAGACATCTACATCTATCCTCAATTACGAATCAAAATGCAGATGCGCTGTCACCCGTGAGGACTAGGACGGAATGCCTCGTTTCCAGTAAAAAGGGTCTCTGGTTCTCTACACTCACCATACGAACTGTAGCGTTAAGCGGCTATTTTACGCTGGTATTGTGTGAGAGTGTGGTCCCCCCGGTCGGGCCGATTCATTCGTTATATGCGTGTGTCCTATTCACGCCCGACAAAAGGCTGTTAAGCACTTTGGTCAAGCGTGCATAAAACAGATCGCAAACTGATTGTTTCATGTCCGCCTCATCAATACCTGTTTTGTGACATACCCAAGTTGTAGTAAGTACCATGTTGATGGGCTTAGATAAGTTTGTGCCCTCAGAGTTAACAACCCTACACCTCTCAACATGTAGGATCGCACACTTATCCTTTCCTAGCTCCATTCTAATAGATTTGCTAAAATCAGAAGTGATGTTTAGCAATTCCATAAGATGGGAACGACTGGAGGAGAATAATTTGAATTCATCCATAGAGAAAAGGTACTTTTGTACCTCCTTTCCGAAGCTGAAGTCCCCTCCCGGAGCCCTCCACTAAGGCACTGAGAGGGATTAGAGGAGGCAGAACCAAATTGGACTCAAACAGTCGCCCTGGAAGATGCCCCTTCTTATCCTTATGTGGTTCTCCGCAGCCGTCATCCGCTCGCCTAGATGACAAAGAATCGTACTCCGCTGCACCATACATTGTCCGAGGAAGTCTCTAACTGTACAGTCAACCTTGTACAGCTCGAGGACCCTCTTCAGCCATGTATGAGGCACCTAGTCGAATGCCTTTCTGTAGTCTATCCAGGCGAGAGAGAAGTTCTGACGGTTGCATTTAACCACCTTGCCAATGACCGCGTCAATGAGGAGTGGTTCCTTGGTTCCACGACCACCGCCCCGCGCGACATCACCTGATTTGAGTTATGGTGACGAGTGATTCTCGCGCTCAAAATGGATGTTAGTGTCTTGTATATCATGGGTACACACGTAATGGGGTGTTATTTGCTTGGGTCTGTGGTATTCTGGTCTTTAGGAACCAAAGAAGTGATCCCAGTAGTAAAGAGGCTCGGTAGTGACTTCTGGTCAAGAGCCTCTTGAAACTGTCGGGCGAGCACAGCTTGACACACCACGAACCCCTTCAGCCAGTAGTGATGCAGCCCGTCGAGTCCCGGACTTTTCCAGTTCGGGGCCCTAAGGACCGCCTCAGCAACTTCGTTCGGTGTTCGGCAACATGGACGGTGTCCATGGGCGTAACATTCGTACACTGGCTCACCACAACTTCCGTCCAAAGGCCCTCGCTGTGGTTTACGGGCTCTGACCACAGGCCGCGCCAGAATGCGATAGTGTCGGCCTGATTCGGTGCTTGGCCCATTCCACGTACCATTGGTCACTCCAATGATTTATAGATACTCTTCTGATCACTCTGGGTGAAACGATTCTGGTTGAACCGTGTCGACCTCTCGGTGTATCTCCGAATCCGCTTCCCCAAGCAGCGATTCTCTCTGCTTCAGGTCGTCTATGCGCTCCGTCAGTTTTTGCGTAATATCCGGCTGGGACTAACTGACATTTGTCCCAATAAACGCCATCCTGACCAGAAGCTTGTCAGTCTGCCTATTAGGGCTCTTGCCTCTGCGATACGGTCCTCAATTCTTTTTCTCCAGGCTGGGTTGGCGCTACTTTGTGTAGTAGCACGTCCAGCCGTAGTGAGCTTGGCGACAATAATTCGGCATACTGCCAGTGCGGCGCCAAAAATAATTGAATCCGTCTCGCAAAGGTCCCGGCTGGCTTCCAACCAAATAGGTCACCAGCATTGGGTTTAGAGCCCTCACAACAGCCCGATTCCACTTGCTTAGGGGTATGCCGGGAAAATGCGGTCGATTCTTGAGAGGCGTACTACGCGTTTCCCTAATCGCCGCTTCCAATATGGTCCTCATTCGCCGTTCGAGTTTGGCGTCATCAAATATTTTTGAGCGCATGATGTACCGACCTCGGTCTGCCAGGTTTTGCTCGGTGACGGTAATAGATGGCTACAGCTCAGGGAAAAAAGCGATGTATCCTAGCCCGGTACGCAAAATCTCCAACTTCTCCCCCTTTCGCCCTAAAATACGCCCGCAATGCGTCTGAATTCATTTTCTTCGTCCAACGCATGCGGCGTACTCTACCAGTGTCGGGTGCCGTTTGCTGAGTCCAGGAGGAATCTGCCGACACCAAGCTATCTGTTGGGGCTCGGCTGGCGGCCCGCATGCTGTCGCGTCCACCGCCAGCATCAGATGCGCCCTGGCGACCTCCAGGCAGCGGTTATTTTTATTATTATTTGGGGTATTTATAGAGTATTCTCATCTGGTTGGGCTGAATAAATATATTAAAGGAAATAATAAATAAACATAAATATATATTTAATAATAATAATAATCGTTTATTTTCAAAGTTTTTTAGTTTTAAGTTTTTCGTTTATTTCAAGATGCTTAAATTATTGTCTAATTTTTATGATATAATTATTTCAACATTTGACCACTGTGAGAGAGCAGAACCTGTACTATAATCGTCGGCATGAAGTTTATCGATACGATAAACTTCATGCCGACGATTTCTTATACACCGTAACAATCCCGGTGTGACCCATGGTTGGATAATTCGTTTACGATTTGATATAAATTTTATTTTAGTGTGTTTATTCACAACATTCGTAATTTTAGAAACTAATAGTTTCGTAGCTTTATTAGTATCCTCACATTCCAAAATAGGGCTAAAATCTGTATTTTCTAAATCGATAGCTATACTATTAAAATCTATAATTTTCTGTGATAATGAAGATTTTGATATTTGATTTATTTTATTAACGCTAAAAATAGTAGTATAATGATACGTTATGGTTGTACGAATAACAGCTGTTGATGTTTTTAGTTCCGACTTTAATATTGTGTGATCTGAACAGCTCTCACATGTTCATGTGACCAGGAGAAATCCATGAAAAGCTAGAAGGTTTTGATAACCGTTAAAGTGCATATTCGTTTCTAAGATATTTATATTTATATCTCCAGTTGATATATATTTTTGTAATCCTTAGAGTCTCTATAGTATTATTAAGGAGTGAAGAAAGTTATCTATGTTCCGATGAGAGGGTGGGCGATAGATAGCTTTTATATTAGGTCCTTACATATAAATTAGCGTTTTGTACGGGAGGAATATAAAGTCAATTTTTTTTTGTAAAATATATTTAATTAATCAAAATATACTCCGTTGTTATCTATGCACTTTTGACATCTCATAGGTAGTTCATTGATCCCTTTACTAAAAAAACCATTAAACCGGTTTGGACTGCCGCATCGGAGTTGAATTTTTTTCCTTGTAAGAATTTGTCCAAATTCCGGAAAAAATGGTGATCTGTTGGAGCAAGGTCCGGGGAGTACGGTGGATGTCGCAGACATTCTAATTGTAGCTCATCTAACTTAGTGGTTGTTTGTTGTGCAGTGTGTGGTCTTGCGTTGTCGTGAAGCAGCAGTGGCCTAGAGCGATTGACAAATCTTGGTTGTTAGCAGCTAGTTCTTCCTTCATGGTTGGCAGTTGCTGACAATAGATATCTGCCGTAATCATTTGGCCAGATTTTAGAAAGCTGTAGTGAACGACACCGGCGCTAGTCACAAACACTCACAAGTAACTTTTCTGAGTCAATTTTCGTTTAGGGCAGGATTTGGCTGGGTCTCCAGGGTTCAGCCATTGCGACGAGCGCTTCCGATTATCGTACAGTATCCACTTTTCATCACAAATAATGATTCGATTTAAAATCCTTCATTATTGTGTCGGTTGAGCAAAGTAACACAGCAGTAGACACGTGTTTGCAAGTTCGATTCACTCAATTCATGAGGTACCCATCGTTCAAGTTTTTTCTTTCCCGATTTGCTTCAAGTGGATTAATACAGTTTTATCACTTACCCAAGCCTGCAGCTATCTCTGAGGTGCTTTGTGATGGATCCGCTTCCATAATAGCCTTTAATTCTTCATTTTCACTTTGGTCTCCGGCCGTCCACGGGTAGGATCTGAAATTCGAAATTTCCAGAACGAAAACGTTGAAACCAAAACGTACCGTGCTTTCTTTTGCGACACCAGCGCCGTACACATCATTAATCCTTCGAGCTGTTTCTGCAGCACTGGTGCCACAGTAGAACTCGTACTCGTAAATATACCGATATTTCATGTTTTCCATTGTGCGGTAATAAGCGACGCCAAAGAAAAAATAATGAGGCAAAACAAATGAATGACTGTTTTCAAAACTCAAATGTACCAGCTAAATGAATTTATAAATTTAAATTTGGAATTCTTAACCAAGAGGAGATATTTCAGATCAAAGTGGTCAGTACGACAAAACTGTTTGGTATCCCCAGCCCTCGGCAGAGACCAAACAACCGAGAATTAGGGAAAGGAAAGAATCTGGCGGACGATGCGGGCGGTATCAAGGAGCACCGCCATCTGCATTTGAGCCCGGAGTGGTCCGTCACGGAGTCCCAGTCGTCTCAGATGACCCGAAAGGCTGACCGGGATTTACCCCCTTTTGCAGAGACGACTACAAGAATAATTTCAGTCGGCATACCACCCTACATGGCGGTCGCCTCGTGAGCCAGGTCCAGATATTTTGTTTTCTTATCTGCTTCGGCTTTCACGAGGTTCTCGTCATATGGAATGGTAATGTCGAACAAAAATATCCTTGACTGCGCTCGGTCTTCTCGAATAGTAAGGTCTTCTTACTATTCGAGCCGTATTTCATAAGGCCGATTTTTGAATTAATCCCTTCAGCCATTTGCCCATACCTAACTTGGACAGATAATCGTCCATATTTTTACCAATAAGCCCATTGACTGATACAACTATTGTTACAATAATAGTAGAATCAACGTCCCACATAGCGACAATCTCATGACCCAAGTCGATATATTTTTTTTTATCATTCTCTGCTTTCACGAGATTCTTGTCATGAGGAACACTGATATCCATTATTATTGCCTTGCGTTTAGTTCGGTCTACCACCACAATGTCAGGTTTATTTGCCACTATAAACCTGTCTGTGATAATTGACACTTATATATGGAACGTCCTGTTGAGTAAAACCAAATTTAATGGCAAGCTGCTGGTGTATTATTCCAGCTACTAAGTTATGTCTGTGCAAATATTCACCATTCGATAGTTGTGAACAATCGGATACAACATGTCTGAGGGCTCTCCAGGGCGGTGACATGCGCGACATACGTCAACATTGCCGTCCCTCAAAATGTACATCCGGTAGTTGTTCGTTTTAATTACTTCGTCTTGTATTGCACAGATAAAACCTTCAGTTTCTGCAAATAGGTCACCAAATTGTAACCAATGAACTGATGCAACCATGTCTACATAAGGATTAGTCAATGTTTTAAAAAATCGACCATGCAGTTGCTTGTCATTCCAAACCTTTTTGCTTTCATCTATAGTCATAATATGAGGCCTCTGGCAGTCTTTTGCCGACATATTAAGCGGGGTTAATAATTTGTCATTAATCACTACGTCACTATGAATGCGTGATGTGTCTTTTTTTTTATAAAATAGTCTCTGAGGTTGTATACTTCACGGTTGTGTAGGTTTTTAATGTTTAATAAACCCCGTCCACCATCTTTTCTTGGAAAATAGAACCTCATGACAGATGATCGCGGGTGGTGCATTCTGTGCGTAGTCATCAATGTACGGACTTGTCTATCCAAGGCATACAATTCCGTTTGAGACCATCTTGTAACACTAAAAGTATATAGAAGGCTAGGTATTACCCAGGAGTTATATGCTCTAATTTTGTTTCCGCCAGATAAATGACTATTGATAACTTTTTTTTAATGTTGACAAAAATTTTGCTTTTGAATTTTCTATAATATTTTTGTCATTAATTCCTAGCGCTTCCGCCATGACCAAGTATTTATAAGTTTCTGTTTCAGAAAGAGAACTAAAATGTAAATCATTTGTTATTGCAAAATTATTACAATTTCTAATTTTGCCTCTATTTACATTGATGACAGCACATTTATCTATTACAAATTCCATTTTAATATCATTGTTGAAACTAATAAACTGTGTTAATTTCAACAATAATAGTACATCACTTTTTTTTTATGTGAATAGCTTGAGATCATCCATGTAATGGGTGAGTTTTCTTTCCGAAACCGAAACCCTAATCCGGAGTCCTCAAGAGCAGTGCTTAAAGGATTCAGGGCTAAACAAAACCAAGTTGGGCTCAAACTATCGCCCTGGAATATCGCTTAATATTTATAGAGTCTATCGAACTACTTTGCCACTCACCTGGTAGGTTTAGGACAGTGTTCCACTGACCCATTAATTTACTTAGAAACTTACAAATTTTGTCATATATTTTATATATTTCTAAAACTCTCTTTAGGCATGAATGTGGAACGGAGTCATATGCCTTTTTGTAATCCACCCAAGCAGCGGACATACTTTTGCGATTACGAAAGACTGGTCGGCAAATAGCTGTGTCAATGAGAAGAAGTTCTTTACAATCCCATGACCCTTTCCGACATCCGTTCTGTGCAGTTGAAAGAATGTTATTATTTTCCAAATGTTTATAGATCTTTTTTTTTTTAAATTGCAGTTATTTATTTGTATACAATTAAAAGGCATGTTATGGGTCGGTAATTTTCAGGTTCCGTGGTGTTTCCATTTTTATATAGTAAGTGGGTAATACCTGTTTTAAGAAGTCTCGGGAGCTCACAGCCCTCTATGGATTCTTGAATCCGTGCAGACAAACGCGCGTGACTACTTGTTATCCATTTCAGCCAAAAGTTGTGTATACCATCTGGTCCAGGGGATTTCCAATTGTGTAATCTACGAGTAATTAGATAGAACCCATGCTAGCCAAATTAGAATACGTATGTCCTGTTGCACGAATCCAGTCGCCTTCATCATGAGAAACTTCACTAGACCACATACTTTTCCAAAAACTTAGACATTCATTTAAGCTTGGGTTGCCATGAGTACAACTATTAGTTATAGTGTTCTCCCAAGACCGATACATCTACTTTTGGTCATTATTATTATTATATACTTTTAGTTACTGTTTAATACAAGTTATGACATAAAATAGTTGCTTAAACTATGTATTAATTTGAAAAGAAAAGTCATCTTCATTTTATGTTAATGGTACTTTCACATTAACATTAAAACAATCGAATTGGCTGCCGGCACCGGTGATTTACAGTACAGCATTGACTACACCTGCAGCTTTTCAGTACGAGTTCTTGCGCCTTTCCTCGTATGTAGGCGCTAGCAAAGATTATACACATGTATAATCTTTGCTATTCTACTACCACAGTACAGTCGCGATTCTACTACCGGTCAGTGCAGTCGCTTCATAATGATATGACGGCTCTAATGCCGGACCTACAATATTTTCATAGTGTAAGCATACCTACTGCGCGAAAATTATTCGAAATTGCGTGTCAACCTAAACGCTCCGATACCGTCGTAGTCCACGAGTTCCTGGCCTTTGTTCAACAAAAATAGACATCATGGACCAGGTGTCTCTAGAGCAGATACTGATGACAAGCTTCACCGAGGACGAGATCATCCAAGCGACGAAGGTGTTAGCAGATTCAGCCGTAATCCAAATCCGTATTATCACACGTCACAGGGATGGACGCGGTATGAAAGACCTGCAAGACATCTTCAGGCTATTCAATGAGACCGACCCTGATGACGACCCATCACCACGTTGAAAGCCGAAGTTACCGACATCCGTTTCAAATTTCGTATCGGAACGAGCCGCACCAGAGCTGAGGAACGAAGTCACTATGTTGCGCAGCATAATTGCAACATATGCGAATACACCGCCGTCGCAGAATGTAAATACGACACGCAGTAACCGTAATACATAATATACATAATAATACATAAACACTCACGCCTGTCACCCAGAGGGGTAGGCAGAGACTACGGACTTCCATTTGGCACGATCCTGACACACTTCTCTCGCCTCCTTTACATGCATATATCTACGCATACACACTCGTCGGTTAAGGGTACTCCTAATCTGGCCCATTTTCAATATATCACCAATTTGGTAGATAAACCTTCGTCTAGGGCGTCCTTTCCCGACTCTTCCGTTCACTTCTGCAACATAAATTTGCTTTGTCACTCTTTCCTCGTTCATTCTTTCTACATGACCAAACCACCGAAGCATTCCTTTCTTAATCCTGGTCAAAACGTCATCTTGCAAACCACACTTTTCTCTTATCACACTATTTCTCACCCTGTCATTCAGATTCAGCCCTAGCATACTCCTTAATGACCACATTTCTACAGCATTTATTCTACTCTCATGCTTCTTCTGCCAGACCCAACTTTCACTACCATACATTAAAGTAGGGACTAACACAGCGTTATGAATTACCAAACGTGCCTTTTTTGACACATTCTGACTCTTCATAATAGCGTGTAGAGCCCCATTCACTCTATTTCCTGCGTTCACTCGTCGTTCTATATCCTTATCATATCTACCATCCCTGCTAAATAAACATCCCAAATATACAAACTCATCCACTTGCTCAATCATCTCCTCTTCTATTCTTATTTCACATAACGTTTTACTTACTTCTCTTTCAAAAAACCATCACTTTCGTCTTACTTGCGTTCACTTTCATACCCCCTTTCTTTTAATGACCAGTTCATTAACTAACCATCATTTGCAACTCGGTCGCCGACGATGCAAATATGACTTGATCATCGGCGTACAAAAGGCATTTGACGGTTAACTCACCCATTCTCAACCCACATTCTTCAACTTTCAAAGTTTGCAAACAACTGTCCACAAATAGGTTAAGCAACCACGGGGAAGCTACACAGCCCTGTCTGACACCTTTTTGAATGCTAAACCAGTCCGAGTAGACCCCACTACACAAGCACTAGAGTCCCTAAAGAGACCTTAATGCCTGTATCAAACCAGCGCTCAAACCAAATGAGTTAAGTGTTTGCCATAACACATTCCTGTCCACTCTATCATAAGCCTTTTCCAAGTCCATGAACGCACAAAAAACTTTCTGGTTTTTGGCCAAAAACTTCTCCGCAATCATGCGCATGGAAGAAACTTGATCCGTACACCCCATCCCCTTTCTAAATCCAGCTTGCACATCCCAAATTTTTCCATCAGTTTCTTCAATAATTCTTTCAATTAACACCTTAGCATACAGTTTACCAACAATGCTAAGCAAGCTAATGCCACGGTAGATTTTACAGTCCTGCTGTGACAGCTTTTCCTTATATATTGGGACTATAACGGCTTTGCACCAGTCTTCCGGTATCCGCTTCAGTTCCCAACATAAATTAAACAAGGTGTACAGCAGGCCTGCCACCACTCCCTCTCCAGCCCTTAGCATTTCGAGTGATACTCTATCATATCCGGCTGCCTTACCAGTTTTCATTGCTTTCATTATTTCATCTACACTTATCTCCTACCTCTCTCCACTTCTTTCGGAATTTCTATTTCACTTAATTCAGACGACTCTTCACTCATAAACACGCTTTCAAAGTATTCCTTCCATCTCTTTAAATTAGAAACTTCATCATTCAGCATACAGCCATTCTCGTCTCGTATAGCATTCATTCTAGGCTGTATTGAATTTCCCCTGGCAGTTCTTACGAGTTTCCAGAACATTTTAATATTTGCCTGGAAGTTATCAGATATCCTTCTATCATTCTTATCCGTTCTTTCTTGCTTTTTCCTTTCAACAACTTCTTTTACTCTCTTATTTATACGTCTAAAGTCTGCCTTTTTTCTTTCAATCTCATCAATCATACCGTTAGAATTACCAGCTTTGGTTGCTAGTAAATCTAGCCATGCTCTCTTCTTTGCTTCAACTTCCATCCGTACCTCATCATCCCACCACAACGTATTATTTTTCCTTTCATTCGTTCTCTTACTTACACCACATACTTCAGTGGCTGCATCCACCAAACCTTTCTTGACATTATACCACACAGTTTCCAAGCCTAAATCATTCATACACAATTCATCCATACCACTGATATTTTCTCTCAGTCTACATTTGAACTTCTCTTTCACACCTTCATCTTGTAAACTCTCTATTCTTATACGCTGTAACGCAGTGGTAGACATAGATGTACGATGCCGCCAACGCTTGAAAATACCATTAATTCGGCATAAGACCAAGTAATGATCCGTCCCTACGTTGGACCCCCGGTAAACCCTTGTATCTACCACTGCGTTCCTCATTCTTTCCTCCACAATTATGAAATCTATCATGCTTCAATCATCACCTCTTTCCCATGTATACATGTGAATCCTCTTATGGCGAAAGAAAAATGACGTTCGTCACAAAAATATTCTTTTCCACACATACGGTGAGGAGGTCTTCACCATTCTCATTTATACTTTCATCGCCAAACGTTCCTAATATCTTTTCATAACCAGACCTCTTCACCCCAACCCTTCCATTAAAATCTCCTAACATAATAATATTTTCATTTACCTTACATTTCATCAACACCATCCTTACCATGTCCTAAAACTGCTCTCGGATATAAGTAGGTTTAGACATATCTGGGGCGTACACCCCTAGCACAAACAACTTCTTTAAGCCCACTTTCATTCGTATCCATAGCAGCCTTGGGCTTACACATTCATACTCTTTCACACATTGGCTCATTCTTTCTGAAAGGATGACACCGACTCCCTGGCATGCCCGCTCGGTCTTGTCTACACCAGACCAGTAAGCGGCATACATGCCATGTGCAATGGCATCCTTTCCCTTTCGTTTCGTTTCATTTACACATAACACATCTATTCCTCTATCATTCACAACAAGAGAAGAAACGCGAGTACAACTTTGCGTGTTGTGGAGCCAATCATACAGCTCTACATTTTCCGTTTGGACAAAAGTACGTCGGGAAAAGACGTCCTGCGTTTCGTAGAAGAACGAAGCCGATGCCGCATTGAGGATCCGATCTCTTTACATTTACAGCGTCTGGAGTCTAATAGGTCAACGAACTTTAAATCCTACGTACTCCAGGTTCCTGCAAAACACAAAGAGACATTCCTCGCTCCCGATTTCTGGCCCTCTGGGGTAGTGTTTCGCCGATACAGGGACGCGCCAAAGAAGAAAGTTCGCTAAATAGTGTTATGTCTATATTTTATATAAATTTTTAAGTTACGGTATATATTGCTATGGGCGAATGTTCTTAATTTTTAAGTCCTTGATACCTGAAATAAATTTATTGTATTGTAAGTAATTTCTGCACTGTATAATTCACCAGGATGTGTTGGGTAAAGCTACTATTGACATACAATCCGTTTTGAGTGTGGTTGTTAAACTTATCAACACAATACGTTCAAGAGGTTTGATGCATCGATAATTCCAAGGATTTCTAAAATCCACCGAAAGCGAGTTCTCTGATTTCCTCTACCATAATAAAGTGAGATGGTTAAGCTGTGGTAATGCATTTGAGAGAGTGTGGAACTTAAGAAAGGAGATTAAAGACTTTCTGACGGTGCAAGGCAAATGGGACGACTTTAAGATCATGTCTGACGAAAATTGGATTCCTGATTTCGCATATCTCACAGATTTGCTGTCACACCTAAATAAATTAAATACGAAGCTTCAGGGCAAGAATCAATTCATACATGAGCTTTGGGGACATTTAAAAGCCTTCAAATTGTATTGTTTTGTAGTTGTGTAGAGAAAATGAACTTACCCATTTTCCCAAACTGAGCAGTATATCACCTGTCTCAGACGACAACCTAAATAGGTTCGCTCAACAACTGAAGAAACTGCACGAGGAATTAACAGATTTCAAGATTTTAAGGCAATCGAACTGTCACTAAATATTTTTTCAATGTCTTTTAATGTTAACGTCGATGAAACACCCGCTGACCTCCAACTTGAACTAATTGAGATGCAATGCAATACCCATTTGAAGCAACTATTTCTCAACACCAGCAAATTGGAATTTTATAAATCCATATCTAGGGCACAATACCCATATATAGTTGCCCACGCTTAAAAATTAATGGCTATGTTTGGTACAAGCTATTTGTGCGAGCAAACGTTTTCAATAATGAAACTATGAAAAAATTGTCTTCCTAATAGGCTTTCGGATGGCCACCTATTTTCACTGCTAAAAATTTCTAAATGGAGCCAGATTATGATGAAATCATGCAGAAACAAAAACAGTTTCACATGTCACATGTCGTCACAAAGACCAGCGTTCCGCAACCTTCTACTTCGCAGCTAACTTAAAAGTTTAATTTAATTGCAATTTGCGGATTATTTTTTGTTTCCATGGTTATTTTGTAATATTTCACAATAAATTAGTTTTTCAGAAAATACATACCTTTCAATATTTTTATTTCAGCAAATAATATAGCCAAAAGTGCAATAACTTGGCCCGCCATATATTTCGATAGTAAATATTGGCACGCGAAGGAAAAAGTTTCCCCATCCCTGGCCTAGCGCTTTGTATGAAGTACCTATCGGTTGTTGTTTTTGAAGATTTTTTGAAATTAATGTTAATCTAATAGTCATAATAGAATAGAAAAATCAATCAAAAGAAATTCAGTGTCATTTTTTCACAGTTAAAATTTTAGTCGTATCTTGCAAACGCACGCAAGTAACGTTCTAGTGACCTGTCATCCGCACCATGCTACAACGCAAAGACTATAAGTGGGATACAATTGGCACAGAGTACTTTAATACTCATTGGATACAATCAACCTTTTAACAAAAAGTAGTTTATAATTAGTCCCAAGCTTCAACTAGAATCTGTTACTATTTATAGCCCGCGGAACTATGCGAAGCTTGATGCAAATTGTATGGAATTTAATAGCAAATGTCAAATTTCGTGAAGAATGATGCACCGCGGCTAAGGGACCTCTTTAGTTTTATGACTATTCTTTAATCTCAATTTTGTAATAGGACGATAAATGTTTGAGTAACACATAGACTTAGGATATACTAGCGTATAGACCAACATAGCGTGCAAGGAGAAGAAAATTCCTTATGGCAAAAATGCAAGATAGAAAAGGATACCAAATCTCATGACTCTGTAACCGATTTTGAATGACAGGTCGGCACAATTCGGCACGCAAGAAATAGCTCCGAGATATTTTGTAATTTTTAAAGTATAATAGTGGTTATTTTTGTAAGTAACTTTTTCCAAAATGGTTAATTGTACCGTGAGTGACTGTGCTGTTAATAATAGAAATAATCCTGATAATTTCACATATCACAGGTAAATTCTCAAGACATCGTCAATGTTATGACGCGTTTATTTTGGTTAAAACTTATGTTACATACTGTTTAAAATATAGAATATATTCAATTATTTTGTTAATTTTGATATTTTGCAAAGAAAAAGTCACGTTGTTGATAATTTGCATGAATTTGGTAAATACATTTTTATACAAAATATTTTACATGTACGCTAGGGATTGACTCAACTATATCAAAATTAATGTCGATATTTATCTTGAATGTTTATAATGAATCGATAGACTTGCCTACACAACAAGAAAATAAACTCGGTTTGCGTTCTAAAACGTAATTTTATTTTGCCGTTTTTCAAACAGATTCCTCCGGATTCTATAATTAGAAAAAGTGGTTAAGGTTCATTGAAGGGTTGGTTGGAATGCAAAGAAGAACTCAACAATTTGCAGCAAACATTTTCTTTAGAAGTATAAAAGAAAAGTAGAATAAAAACAATTTTATTAAAGGAGTCATTTCTACATTATTTGTACCAGTAAGTAAAATATTGTTATAATAAGACTTCAAAAATATAACTTTCAAAACTTTAGATAAAAATTAGATAAGACAGATTTTCATACATTATAAAACTGTAGTACATTAAAGACAAAAAAAATCTTGAGATTATCCTCTTTAAGCCATTATGAACTCAACTAAGTATCTATTTATCAACCAAAATAAATGTATAACCTTGCTTAACCAACCGCACAGCCTCACGGTCACACTAGTACAATATTCATAGCATCATGCTATTTTCCCCAAGGGGTTGAGCGGAGCTTCGGAACTTCGGATTATATTCCCAAATCATAACGATAAAACTTTTAGCGTAGTTAGGTATAGATATTTGGTAATGCTCCTCAAGCGCTACTAGACGACCGCGCATGAGACATGATAGTAT
The DNA here is from genome assembly GCA_029286625.1 of Parnassius orleans. Taxonomy (NCBI): domain Eukaryota; kingdom Metazoa; phylum Arthropoda; class Insecta; order Lepidoptera; family Papilionidae; genus Parnassius; species Parnassius orleans. The sequence continues at coordinate 306,409 of JAGSMP010000126.1, forward strand.
AAATTCCATAGTATTTGATACTCACAACGGTCAATGCCCGATTCATGCTTGATGGCCGACGACATTGTCGCGAGGGCTTAAATAGTGTGGTTCATCCCCTACAGCGTTAGTCGTAGAGAAGAGGAACTCGTAGTTAAGTAATAGCTGCGCAGATCAATAGATCTGCGAAATTAAGTTGCACTTGCCGCGGTCAGTCCATGAATGAGTGACCATTTTCTTAACATACCGAGATTGAGAGAATAGAGAGTGCATCTGTATCCTCAGACACTTAGTTCACTTTACTGTGTTAAGATCATTATGTTTTTAAAATTCATGCAGCTAAAATGATAATAACTTTATTATTATTTTATACTTTTCAGGGACAGATGAAAGAATATAAACATGAAGCATGATGAAGCCTCATAAACATATTGGCCGTTAAACAGAGCAATCTTATTTAACTGATTCCTATAAGTTTCCTTCCTTAAATTATTAAGTTTACATTCATACTTAAGTCGAATGTTAAAATAAACTTCTATAATCTATTTAATTATTAATTATTAAATGTTTGTAATTATCACAAGTAATACTTATATGAAAAATAAAGCAGCCATTATGTACTCCGTGTCACCGTTTTTGTTTCCCCATCAAAACATTTTATAAAATATATAAAATATAAATAGGTATATACTTAGTTATGTATCTACCTATTTATAATAACAATATGTTAAAAAATAAATTCCGGGGAAACTGCCCACGGCAGTAAATATTTTTCTCCAAAGATCATAGCTCGAAAATACATCATTCTGATCTGATTATTGGGGAGTTTTTTTAAGTTTTTCGGTAGTCACCTGGGATTTTATACATTTGAATTAAAATCCAACAAAAGGCAGGTAGGTTCAGCTTATTCCCAGGAACATGTTATATGAATATTTATTAATTATTTTAGAACTGTCATGGTAAAATTCAGTTAATTTTTGAAGTTATTCAACTTCATGAACTAAACAATTTTTTATAATCTTTTTACAGCTTCCTTAACAATCATTTTCGATAGTCCTTTTAAGTAAAATATACATCACTAGCTAACGCACACAATGACAAATCAAAATTGGTCACGCGTTTTCGGGCTGTCAGGTGGTCTATACGCTAGTATATTCTAAGTCTATGGAGTAACATGAGAGTGCTTGTTTCCTATACGCAAGTACTCTACTAATTCTGTGGTGTTCTGTGTCGATGAATATAATATTCAAGAAGCTTAGAATAATTATAATAATACATAAAAGTTTGAGCTAAAGCTTTTTTAATTTAATAGGTAATTAGTTTGGCAACTATTGTTAGTAAAACTCAAAAACTGAAAAATAAAAGCATAGATAAATGATACTAATAATATTTCTCCTGGTTAAAATAATAATTTATTATAATAATTAAAGTGTTTTAATATATTAAATATTATTCACCTTCCTTTTAATTACAAAGACAAAAATCTTATGTTAAAAATATTAAATATTGTACCACATTGATTTAATACGATTTGTAGTTTTTTTTGTAATCAAATTATGATAATGTACATTGCTAAGTTTTAATTACCTATGTGTTTTTAATTCAAATTAATGGCATCCTTTCTTTCCGTCTTAAAATTTTGTTATCTGTTACATAAAACAATGCCAACACTAACCTTCTTACAATTGGTCACTTTGAAACTTTGATTTTAAAAGACCAATAACAGAAGGGGTTTATTTACTCAATATGTAAATGAAAAAGCATATGTGATGATTCATAAACTTTCAAAAGACACTCGTTTCCGGAATAGATCATTAATACATCTATGCTCTTGTCCAAATTGTTTATGGCAACCTATTTAGGTACTGAAAAATAATTCATTATTACTTTTTATTTGTTTTTGTTGTACGAAAAGTTATTATTCCTTTACTAGACATTTAGGTTTTTATATAATTTGAATGTACAGGAGTTTTTATTCATTAGTGTTTTTCGCGGTCTTATTTCAAAATCGTTCCACCGGAAATTCGTCTATAGATGCGTTTGTTTCCGAAAAGTGAACGTTTCACGAGTCAACAGCAACGTCTTTCGAGAAGTTCTAGGCGCTGTTTGCGACATTTTTCTTTCTTTTATCCGTCATCCAATGTTTTGTGTGATGAAATAACACGTTGATTAGCCAGTAATTTGGATATTAGTGATCATAGTCGTAATTAAGTAACCGCTAGATTACGATATAAGCTAATATGGGCGACGAAAGCCATCCGAAAACTCTCTACGTCGGTAATTTAGACGCGAGTGTGACAGAAGAATTCCTATGCGCGTTGTTCGGACAAATAGGCGAAGTAAAAGGCTGTAAAATAATACGCGAACCCGGCAACGATCCATATGCGTTCCTCGAATTTACAAATCATTCGGCGGCGGCTACGGCTCTGGCCGCCATGAACAAGCGAGTGTTTCTCGAGAAGGAAATGAAGGTTAACTGGGCTACAAGTCCTGGTAATCAACCGAAGACGGATACGAGCAATCATCACCATATATTTGTAGGTGATTTGTCGCCAGAGATAGAGACTCATATACTGCGTGAGGCTTTCGCACCATTTGGTGAAATTTCTAATTGTCGAATAGTACGCGATCCCCAAACGCTCAAATCCAAGGGGTATGCTTTCGTATCATTCGTTAAGAAGGCTGATGCTGAAGCTGCTATTCAAGCAATGAACGGCCAATGGTTGGGATCTCGCTCTATCCGTACGAATTGGTCGACACGTAAGCCTCCCACCAATAGACCAAATGAAGGCGCGCCCAGTAGCAAACGAGCAAAACAACCAACATTTGACGAGGTGTACAATCAAAGTTCACCAACAAATACCACTGTGTACTGTGGTGGCTTCACAAGTAATGTCATAACTGAAGATCTAATGCAGAGCACCTTCTCACAGTTCGGTCAGATACAAGATGTTAGAGTATTTAGGGACAAAGGATATGCGTTCATTAGGTTCACAACTAAGGAGGCTGCAGCACACGCGATTGAAGCAACACATAATACAGAAATTAGCGGACACACAGTTAAATGTTTCTGGGGAAAAGAGAATGGAGGTGGAGAGAACCAGGTATGTTTGGTTATTTTTAATCTATTATTTGATTAATATTTTATGAGATATTGTCAGTTAAGGTTGACAAATTTTATAATTTTTTAAAATTTCAGAGTACAAATAACCCACCAGCAGCACCACCGGCAATGGGAGCACAAACGCAGTATCCTTATGCCTACCAGCAAGGAATGGGCTATTGGTATGCTCAGGTAAATATTAAATGTTATTTTTTTTTGTCTTCATCAAAATTAGTACAAAATTTGTGCCTGAGATGGTTAATTTAAAATTTCAGATTGACTAGCCTTTTTTTGAAAACTGATAATGATGACAGTATCTGCTTTGTCAAGATATTTTCAGGATATTTATGAGCCAAAATATAATGAAATTTATGTGCAAACATTGTGAGTGATTTATATATGTGATGCAATAATAAGTGAAATTTTAATGCCACATAAACTCATGAATATTATATGTAAAAGATGTTTCAATCGGATGTATTTGGTATTCATACTCGAATATGTGTCATAAATTTTGGACTTATTATGCAAACTTTATGCCTGCATAACCTTATCTAAATTGTTTTAGTTTGGCATTTAAGAGAATTAGGGTATAGAGAGCACTATTTAAACTGGTTTAATCAAATAATATTGTCTTTTTTTTGTCTGGTTTTTGGGTTTAAGTTATACTGTCATATAAATTATAAAAATACATTAATTAAATGTTCATTTGACAACAAGAAACTACAACATCATTTAGATACAGGTATTTAGAATATTTTGTACACTTCTACAGAATCGGAGCGCCACCTACCGGATCTAATTGTGAATCTAAACCATTCTCGAATCAATTTAATCACACACACGAAATTTCATTTAAATCGGTCCAGTCATTTAGGAGTTCAGCCACATACACACGGACAGAAGAATTATATATATAATGCATGTATTATATATATAAATCTTCCTCTCAAATCATTCTGTCTTTTGATGAAAACTGCATCAAAATCCATTATGTAGTTTAAAAGATCTAAGTGTACAGAAGGCGGGAATCGACCTTGTTGTATACTATGTAGAGATTATAACATGCTTAAAAATTTACAGTTTGCACAATCTAAGCTTTGCCATTAATTTCCTAATGATTCTATCTAATAGTTGTTGTTTAACAGTATTAATGTTTCAAGTACTTTGCAATGGTCAACAGGGTCCGAGGTGCTCAACATCCCAATGTCATAGATAACCAGGGCTACCTTTGTTTAAAATTATTGATTTTTGGTCCAATCTATGCAAAAAGAACTTAGTGTCTTAAAATCTTGGAGTGCTATGCTTGGGTTGAAATTTAGTTTTATTAATTATAGGATCCCAAGCAGATGGTAGCATACAGACATCTTCTCTATTGAAATTGGGATGTTTTTTGGTTTCGATAGTCTAGCAAATCAAGCTTAGTAGGAATTTGTGTTGTTTTGTGAGGATTTGTGGTCTATCAAATTTGATGTAACGTTGGGAGGTGATCCTGTATGTGTTCACAGACTAGACTTCCTGGAGCATCAATTCCTGACGTCAGCTATTTGTTCTTATAGGTGGGCTTGTAATGAGGTTCTTTTTGACCAAAGGATAAACTAAAAGATTTTCAAATAGAACAGATGGCTGGGTGCTACTCCTACCATGCTTCAGATCCTAAAATTAATAAAATCAAATCTCAACCCAAGTATACCACTGCAAGACTTCCTTAAGATATAAGTTCTTTTTGCATAGATTGAACTAACAATCAATAATTTTAAACTGAAGGTAGCCATGGTTAAATATGTGGGATGTCCAACACCTCAGTCACCCTGTGACTATAGATAATGATAATTACTTGAAATTTGGGGAATATAAAATAAGTTAATTAAACACAATATAATCTGGTAAAACTAGTTTCCAACAAGTGTACTATTATGTATAAGTAACTTTTTAAATTAAATACTGTGAAAGCACAAAGTTTTCTATTCTGTATTTCCCATGTATAACCAATATAAAGTTGCAATTATTTTAGTCCTAACTGAATATAAGTAATTTCTACGATTTTATTAAATTTTAAAGGGAAGCTGTTTTACACTTCTATGTAGTAACTATTGAGAAAGAAATATGAGATTTTTTAACCTATTTAAAGGCTAGTAGGTACTCTTAGCTACAATCCCACCAAATGGTAAGTGGTGAAGTTCTGGACCAAATTATTGCTTGATTGAAACTATTTCTTTCTTATAATTTAACTAGTGACTCATTTTGGCTTTGTAAAGTAAGTGTGATTCGTCAGTGTGGTGTTGATATTTATATTGTTTAAAAAAAAATGAAATTTTCTATTATCAATTAATAAATATGCATATACAACAAAGACCTACAAGATTTTTTAATCATGGTGAAATGTTCATTAAAAATGTATCAATAATTTTATATATAAAAGAGTGAACCCAGACAGATGATATATAAGATACAATATGATAAGCATCATTGTTTTATGTTGATTTTTTAGTATCTTTATTTTGCATCTACTGCAAAGACATTTACTAGGATTTAATTGTTTGTTATCCTGGCCAGCTAGAGACAATTTTTAGGTGTCATTTTGCTAATACTGAATCTGTAGTTTTAAATATCATTGGTGGTACATAAATAACAATTAAGGACAGTTATATTTTAAAAGCAAGAAAATGTAAGACCTGTGACTATTCTTTGTTGTTATTATTAATACAACACAAAGAGATGCAATATTGATGACCAGTGACTCACAAAACTTAAAAGTACAATCACCTTTGTTATATGGTACAGTAACTTTGTTACTACTAATGGTTCAAGATAAAATAAGAATTCGTTATTTAAGTAACTTATATTAAGATTAAACTTACAATGAAATGTGAAGAAATTATTAAATTTAAAACTGAATAAATTTAAGCTGTTTGGCGAATGACTTATGATATCTGGACTAAAGTAAAGCTTTCAAACATTTCATGGAACCTCTACATGATATAATCTGGCTCTGCTTCTAATCAGTGTTCAACATGATTCAATATTCTAAGTAAGATAAGTATACATATAAAATATATTAATAACTTGACCACAGCGCCCCTTATCGGGTCCAGATTTTGTGATTTTTTTTTGGCAGTGATCCAAAATTTTGGAGTATGAATCATTTTGGTCTATAAATATAGGATTTGTTAACTACTTGACTAAAGCACCACCAATTGACTCATAGCATAGCTATTAACTATTGTCATGGCAAACAAATTATATTATTTGACATCCTATGGGTGTTGTGAGAGGCAAAAGAGGAAATTAACCAGGAGATTAGTAGCAGCAAAATTCTGATAACAACTCAAAAAGAACTGATGTTGCCAACCCGCACGCCAAGAGTGGCAATTTTAACATGTCTGGAGTCTGTATATGGCTCTATGGTTGCAACAACACTTTTTTATTACTTTGAGTTGTTTACAGCAAAATGCTGTTTTATTTCTCTCTATGGTCTCTTATGATATCCATAAGATGATAATATGAGGTTGTGGGTTCTCTTGCATTGCATCTACAGTAGTGTATCTGCTACACTATATCACGTATACATATAAATAATAAAAGAAGCTCTTGTGATTATGTTAATCCAATAGGTATAAAATTATAATAATAACAATATCATATGTGTAATAAATACTAATAGTAGGTCAACTCCTTTGTTATACCGCAAAAAACCTACAAGGCTGTCTTGACGTCTATTCGCACAGGGTTGTCACAAAAATATTTAATATATAAAAATAATTTACTTTTCTATACAAAGATACAAACTAATTACTACTTTACAAAACTAGTTGCGTTCCGCAGCTTCACCTGATTCGGCGTGATGGAAACAAAGGCTCGTGCTAGTAGGTACCTACCTAATTTTACTATATTTTACCTATATAGCAGTATCTCAGTTATTCCACTTAAAATATTGGATATGGGGTTGAACAGAATAAATAAAACAGGTTAAAATTATATGTTGGTTCTGTCAATTCAACCGTCTCCTTACAGATATGCAACTGACAAATATTTACGACATTTATTATTGGGTTTTTCTAATTGTCTTTGTTGAATTTAATGATATAATGAATTCTGATCCTTACATATTAGGTCCTTACATATGAAATTAGCGTTTTGTCGTACTGACCACTTTGATCTGAAATATCTCCTCTTTGGTTAAGAATTCCAAATTCAAATTTATAAATTCATTTCGCATTATTATTTTCTTTGGCGTCGCTTATTACCGCACAATGGAAAACATAAAATATCGGTATATTTACGAGTACGAGTTCTACCGTGGCACCAGTGCTGCAGAAACAGCTCGAAGGGTTAATGATGTGTACGGCGCTGGTGTCGCAAAGAAAGCACGTTTTGGTTTCAACGTTTTCGTTCTGGAAATTTCGACCTTCAGAATCAACCCCGTGGACCGCCGGAGACCAAAGTGGAAAATGAAGAATTAAAGGCTATTGTGTAAGTGATAAAACTGTATTAATCCACTTGAAGCTCATCGGGAAAGTAAAAACTTGAACGATGGGTACCTCATGAATTGAGTGATTCGAACTTGCAAACACGCGTCGACTGCTGTGTTACTTTGCTCAACCGACACTATAATGAAGGGATTTTAAATCGAATCATTACTTGTGATGAAAAGTGGATACTGTACGATAATCGGAAGCGCTCGTCGCAATGGCTGAACCCTGGAGACCCAGCCAAATCCTGCCTAAACGAAAATTGACTCAGAAAAGTTACTTCTGAGTGTTTGGTGGACTAGCGCCGGTGTCGTTCACTACAGCTTTCAAAGCAACTGCAAACCATGAAGGAAGAACTAACTGCTAAACAACCGAGATTGGTCAATCGCTCTAGGCCACTGCTGCTTCACGACAACGTAAGACCACACACTGCACAACAAACAACCACTAAGTTAGATGAGCTACAATTGGAATGTCTGCGACTTCCACCGTACTCCCGGACCTTGCTCCAACAGATTACAATTTTTCCGGAATTTGGACAACTTCTTACAAGGAAAAAAATTCAGCTCCGATGCGGCAGTCCAAACCGCCTTCAAAGGTTTATTGATTCTCGTCCCCATGGTTTTTAGTAAAGGGATCAATGAACTACCTATGAGATGGCAAAAGTGCATAGATAACAACGGTGCGTACTTTGATTAATTAAATATATTTTACAAAAAAAAAATTACTTTATATTCCTCCTGTACAAAATTTCAAATGTAAGGACCTAATATGATACATAATATATAACAATGTAATCTAGACCGAATTTCGGTAACGGCTACCATTCTAAACCCGTACAAAACGCCAATTTCATATGTAAGGACCTAATATAATTCAATTAAAAATCGTGATGGAAAGCAACCGCATGGTTTTATAATTAAATTTTACTTAAAGTGTCATACAATCTTTCCCAATATTTTAAAATAATACCGAGCAATATCATGTTGTTGGGGGAACACCAAACGCGTGCAACTGATTCAGTGTACGTGACACTCCTAAACGGGAGTACCGGTACGCAAGCAAAGCCGACCGGTACTACCGCAGACGTCTCGGGCAGGGGAGACTCGGCTCTCCTTCATACCGCTCCGTATCGTTGCTCCGTCTAGTTGCCGAGTTGACTCACTATTAGTATTTATTACACATATGACAATATTAACATTGACAGACAATAATTTTATCTATGTTCATTGATCCATTGCTGGATTTTTTTTGTACTTAATTAAAGCCTTTGATATTGCATATAGGTCGTAATAATTCTGCCAATGTCCAGTCTTTGGTCTATCACATCTTGTCTTGAGACTTCTCGGTGAGAAAGGAGTTGGCAGTTTTAGGTGACAATGTGGTTGAAAACAAAACCCAACTAAATACATATTTATGGCCAACTTAATAAAGAAAAAATATCTAGCTATGGGATATAGACTGAGCAGGGATTAGAGAATTAGGTTAAACTAAAAGTAATAATAACAGTTTAATATTATTATATTTCAATATATTTTTAGATCATAATGACATAAATATGTACATGAAATTAGGAATAGAAACATTCATCGGTTGTCCGAATGTCATATTGTGGTGTGGTCAATTTTCGTTTAGGGCAGGATTTGGCTGGGTCTCCAAGGTTCAGCCATTGCGACGAGCGCTTCCGATTATCGTACAGTATCCACTTTTCATCACAAGTAATGATTCGATTTAAAATCCCTTCATTATTGTGTCGATTGAGCAAAGTAACACAGCAGTCGACGCGTTTTTGCAAGTTCAATTCACTTAATTCATGAGGTACCTATCGTTCAAGTTTTTTACTTTTCCGATTTGCTTCAAGTGGATTAATACAGTTTTATCACTTACCCTGAAGCCTGCAGCTATCTCTGAAGTGCTTTGTGATGGATCCGCTCCACAATAGCCTTTAATTCTTCAGTTTCCACTTTGGTCTCCGGCCGTCCACGGGGTTGGTTCTGAAGGTCGAAATTTCCAGAACGAAAACGTTGAAACCAAAACGTACCGTGCTTTCTTTTGCGACACCAGCGCCGTACACATAATTAATCCTTCGAGCTGCTTCTGCAGCACTGGTGCCACGGTAGAACTCGTACTCGTAAATATACCGATATTTCATGTTTTCCATTGTGCGGTAATAAGCGACGCCAAAGAATAAAATAATGAGGAAAAAATAAATGAATGACTGTTTTCAAAACTCAAATGTACCAGCTAAATGAATTTATAAATTTGAATTTGGAATTCTTAACCAAAGAGGAGATATTTCAGATCAAAGTGGTCAGTACGACAAAACGCTAATTTCATATGTAAGGACCTAATAATAATAATCAGGGCGTCATATTTGTTAGCCAGGGGCCGGAGTGGCTAATTGACCACTTTCCGACGCTTCAGTTTTGGCGTGCCAGTAACGTATCCACCTTTTTTATATATAAATATCATTATGAATATGGCATTAATTAACATTAATAAATGTAAATATTTATAACATTGACTTTACTGTCCAAAATGTTTAGATTACAGAGTCATTATAATGTAATACAGTCATTAGTTAAAAAAGTGCATAGTCACATCTTTCAAGTATTAATTGGTCGTTTGTTTATATTACAGGGTTACCCAGCACTACAAGGATACATGGCGCCTGGGTACTACCAGCAATACGCCACCGCCTATAGCAACCCGCAGGCAGCAGCAGCTGGTGAGTAATTTTTAGATAAAAGGATAAAGGTTAAAAACGTTATCCCCATACTAGGATTTTCTCCTGTATCGTAGAGGCAGTTTACGAACATAAATTGTATAAGGACAAACATCCAGACCGGAAAAAAAAAATTGTAGGCCATACAAATACTTGTTCCGTGGGGGATTCGTATCCGTGATCTCCAATGCTGCAAGTCATTGCTAAGCCACTGTGCCACAGAGCCGTCAATACATGCATATTATTCCAATGTGGCTGTCTTCAAGGCAAGTGAGTGTGAATAGGGGTTTTTTAAACTGAGTGTTTTACCATCTTCAGCAGTATCACCACTTACCATTATGTGGGGATAGCAGTCAAGCGCTGACTTATAATTGTTTAAATTTTCGATTCTGGTTGTACCCGTGTGTCTCTGTCACTACATCCTGGCCTAGCTTCGATCTTTTAAGCAGAAACTTTAAATCAGGCAATGGTAGATTATACTTACTGAGCGGCTCATTGGGATGTGACCATTTGGAACTGAGGGCGTGCTGGCCGCCCGCCAGCTGTAGCGTCGGCAGTCTCGCGTCACAGTTCGCAAAACGATAGACCGTGTTATTTGGCGTGGATTTTCGCTCGTGTTTAGTATGATTAATCTTTTTCATTATTTTTGTGATAAATGTTATTTAGTAGTCAATATTGAGCCGATAAAGGTTAAAAAAAATTAAAACTGAAATGCTGGCAGTCGATGTTTCGACCAAGAACGAAGTTGGGCTTTTAACGCATGAACATAAAGTCACAGTTGGCTCAGGCATCTATTGATTTGTACAAACAAATAAATGATAAATAGTTAGCTAAGCCTACGCCGCTCTAGTACCGACGTTTTCAATTAATTTTGATAAGGTTCCATCCGAAACAGATCGCGCGCGGTTTATAATTGATAGCTTCTGATTATTCAGAAGTTATCATCGTGTTAGAAAATTGGCCAGGAGGCCATTATTATTATCGTCATTAATTTTCTGATGTTATAGTTAGAATAAATGCCAGAATTTGCCAAAATATTTTACTTATGATTGAAAATGATCATGAAGAGAATAAAAATTTAAAAAAAAGTTATTCACGTTTCAACAGCATACAAATAACCACCTGAGCATAATAGAAGCCAGTTATTGCAATATTACAGGTAGCAACTTCATTTTTATTTATAAGAATAGATGATATTTGGAGCCAAAAGTCTTGTTTGAGGCAGTCAAAAAATCAAAATAATTACTGTATATTTTATTCTATTTGTCATGTTATAATTAGGCTGTTACTGACTATTTGGCTATTATTGACTGCGTAATGTTGCTGTCTAGCTATTTTCTCTTTATTATCACTTGCTATTTGTAACAATTTAAATTGTATTGTAATTTTTAAATTGTACCGTGTAGTGGTGGTGTAAGAATATCTACTACCCCATATCATCCCGTGGGTGTCGTAAAAGGTGACAAAGGGAAACTGAAACAGGATCATCTTGCAAAAAGCATCTTTCTGCAGGCAGCATCTTGTTAAAAGAGCGTCGCTAAGTGTGGCAACTATGGTAGGCATCAACCCTGGGAGGCCTATGTTTAGCAGTGGGTCTTTTGATAGGCTGTAATGAATGAATGAATTTGTTACAATTCAAGGAATTATAAAGATAGCAGTTCATACTTTCAATAGAATTGCAATCAACACTTATCACTATTATCTAGCTGCTGCTTTATCTTTGCGTAATATTATTGTGTTGTTTTGTGCATAATATTTCAAACACTATTTATTCTAAAATAAAATAGTTTATTATGAATGTTCATTCATTGATTGAAATTGTATTAATTTTTTATAGCATTATGTAATTTATTGATGTAATTTTTGCCATCATCATCAAAAAACCCTCTCAGAAATGAGAGGAGGCCTGTGCCCAGCAGTGGAACGTATATAGGCTGTAACTTTACTTTACTTTATATCAAAAAGGTTTAGGCCCAATTCCCCCCCCTTAACATAGTAGCTGAGTTAAATAAAACACTACCCCAGGAGGGTACAGTACCCCAAGACCTCTGGTGACAGAGAATCCCTCGCTGAGCATCCACGCCCAAGCTACCCTACCCTTCCTGAACGTGAGTGCTCAGGCTGCCCTGCGTATGGCGAAATTCCGCTCAAGACAAACTGCTCGGGGCAAGTGAAGCAATAAGACAAAGGCGATCACTGTCATGTTATCCGTGAATTTCTGCAACATCAGGGGACTTCATTCAAACCTTAATTCAGTCCACTATCATCTGGAGACGGCGAAGCCGGCCTTGCTCTTTCTAACCGAGACGCAGGTGTCCTCTCCGGCTGATATTTCGTATCTCTTCTACCCGGGGTACAAATACAAGTTAGAAGAATAAATACTCCCATCTAACACAGGGAGTGCTCTGAGGAATTGTTCGGACTAATTCCAGCCGCTCAATTTCACCATCACACATCGCGACAAAACTCGCGATATCATCCATACCGCGGTCCACCACTTTGCGATTTACAAGAAGTTTTCTTCCTCGCACAACTTTCTTGTGGAATCGACTACCACCAACAAAATAAGAAGAAAAGAGCCTACTCCTTTTTAAAAGGCCGGCAACGCATCTGCAATTCCCTTGATGATGCAGTTGTTCATGGGCGGTGGTAGTCACTTACCATCAGGTGAGCCGCATGCATGTTTGCCCCCTCTCCTATAAAGAAAAAACATTTTACCTTACGTACTTGTTGAAGTGCACTGCATCTGTAAACCAATGAATTTTTACCACGTTTTATTAACTAGCTTTCGTGTATGTCTGTTTAGTTCGAATTTAGTAATTCATTTCAAACTAACTTCCCGATGAGCTAGAGACTTGAACTTTTGAACATTGCTCAGAATCAGATGATAATGTAATATGAAAAAACGAATTTTACTTGTATTTTTATCTGTGTGGGTTATTGAAGCGGTGTTCGTTTGTTGCAGCGGGCTACCGCATGAGCATGCCGGGCGGCGCGGGCGCTGCGGGCGCGTCGTGGGGCGGCGCGCCGCAGCCGCTCATGTACGCGTCCGCGGCGATGCCCTCGGCGCAGTACCCCTCGCAGTAGCGCGCCCCGCCGCGCCCCCCAGGCGTCGCCACTCACCCGCCCGCGTTCTTTGACGGTACTGCTGTCACGTCCACACACGACACCCGCGCTCCCGCGCGTCCGCCACACCGACACCCGTCGCTCTGACACCTGTCATATTGACACATGTCACTTTCACACCAGTCTCTCTGACATTTGCCAGTCTGACATCTGTCACTCATACAAATGTCACACCGACATCTGTCATTGTGACGTATGTCTCGTTGACGTCTGTCAAAACAAGATGACACGGGTCATTGTCGATCACACATACCACACTCGTTAAGGGACTGTGTTACGTTTTGAAACATCTTGGACACCTCTAGTATTGTATGGTATAGGAAACTAGAGAGTCCAGCGGGTAATTAGATTTATGTTTTCTAATGTGATGTTAAGTCCGACCTATGTTGTTCACCACATCTTTCTTGCAGTTGTTTTATTTTATGTGCATATACAAGCATATTCATCGGTACATTCCATTCCATATACTCCAATGTACCGTTTTAGTAAAACCATTTGACTATTAAGAACGCCCGCGGTTTGTCTGGTAAAACATAGCACTATTTCTATTCCTGGCAGGAATTATCAATTGCAGATGTAATATATGATAATGGAATGAATTTTCCGTGACGAAATCGTAATGTTATTGATTAAAAAATCAAGTTCCAAGTGCCTATAAAATGGTAATATTTGTTATCAGGCGAGTCTGCTTGAGTTTGTTACTTATTAATATCTTTTCCTTTTTGAGAAGACGACATGTTCCCAGACGCAAATTTTCATTTGTTATATAGACATTTGGAGATAGACAATAAAATTTAATATTGCCCAATTGCAAACAATTCTGTTTACTGCTGAAGAAACATTTTTTATTTGCATAAGTAGATGTGTAAGCAAACATAGCCACTATTTAAAGGAGATATTCTCTTTGTTAGTTTAGGTTTAAAAGAGCTTTAACAATACCGTTCACATTGACAATTTACAATTTTAAACTGTGAAAGTTGTCAAAGTGAAATCAGTCCACACACAGTATTCAATTTACTCAAATTTACATCACAAACAAAACGTGACATGTTAGTAGCCTCAAAGAACGCATCGTCCAAACTGTTAAACATATCTAGAGAAGAGATACATTGGGAGCTCATGCTATGGGTGGTTTAGTGACACGTCCAAGCCTTGGTTACTGCACGCAAGCCAATAGATAATCGTGTCGACCGTACAAGATAGTTCAGCGCAAGAGACTGTACGAGAGAATACGTCGCAGCGGACGCGGGTTCGAATACACGCGCCCGGCACGTTAGCCGATCTACATAGATAGGACATAACGAAATAAATTATAAATTTAAAAAAGTTATAAATATATAAGGGGGAGATGTGTAGCGAGCGGAGACGTGGCCTCGTGTACATACGTTGATATTTATTGGCGGCCCGCGCTGCCAGACTGAGATGTATTCCCGATCCTCACGACGCGCCAGACCGTTTGACGTATTTATAATTATTAAGTTCGGCACATGTTGTTTTGTTTGACCTGAATTGTTATGATTTATTGTATGGAAACACTGGTGTGTCAATAAAGCAGTGGGTCAGGGACACCGGGTGTTTGATTTGCCGTCGTAACATGCACCGTATCACGTTTGTTTCTGGGTCCAAAATTGAACGTCGGCAATTCGTTCCTCTGTGATTGATGTCTGCGGAATATAACAATCGGACGATGAAAAATTATTGTAAATTCTAAACGTCATTTTGTAAAAGGAAAAATAAATAGTTTAAGTTTAATATAATATTTTTTGATTGATGCCTTTTTGGCAAAATGATTGTTTGAACAATAATCCCGTCCTCCTTTAATGCCCACTAACTTAATTTTGGCATGGATGTTTTGAGCCTAACTTATAATCGTTGATTATCACTTACTTAAATTAAGTGTCATTTATCTCTATATATGTCTCTTTCTATTGTCTTTAAGTGAAAAGAGAGAGAGAGCAACTTTAAGCACATCTTAAATTGACGTCTATTTTTATGAGTAAGATCCATAAACTTTAACAATATTAATTACGTTGTTACTAATTCTCCCACAAAATAACGTCACTGTTTTTTCTATTTTTTTCCCCCAATAACAGGTAAAGTGTAAAAATGGTTGATGACTTGGAAAAAAAAAACTATTGTTAGAGTAAGACATTTTAGGAACCTGTACTGTACTACCTCTGTGTATTTTAACTTGACAACAAATACTCTGCCATTGCGTTGAAATAAACTTTTACAAAATTAGGTTTTTTGATACAAATTTTCCAGGAAATGGGGCCATTCTTCCAGGAATTGGGGGCATTCTATTTCTGCCCCAAAAAATAGCTTAACTGTATGAGGTTAGGGATTTGAAGAAAAAACTATTTGTTAAAATAGAATAAGAATAGAATAGAATATTATTCAATATAGATTACAAGAATATACTTATTGAAAGTCATTTCTGCTTTTACCCACGGATTTGGGAAAAAACTGTCCTGGAAAAATCGGCAAGAAACCCATGGTAACGATCAACTCATTCCCAGGGTTTATTATTAATAATATACTCTATTGTAATAAAAAGTAAAAGTTACAGCCTATATACGTCCCACTGCTGGGCACAGGCCTCTCATTTCTGAGAGAGTTTTAGGCAAGGAAGTGTCCGCCGCTGCCCCAATGCGTGTTATGAACTTCACATGTCTTCGAAAATTTTTTTTTGATTTCAGACATGCAGGTTTCCTCACGATGTTTTCCTTCACCGCCGAGCACGTGGTAAATCAGCACTTAAAATTGCAATTAACAATTTCATTGATGCCGGCGGGATCGAACCCGGGTTGCTCGCGTACTGTGTAACTTACAGCGAGCGCTAACCATCTGAGCTACCACGGCTCTTGTAATATAATAACCCTTATTAAGGTGAAAGCGCCTGGGTAGCCCGCGATATTCAAATTTTCTTACGTTTTTTGCAATTTGCAGGTCAGTGTCAGGTTGTATGTTTAACAAAATATGATTCGCGACCGTAGCGAGTATGTAATTACAGAACTATAATCATTATAATCATCAATACAACCCTCTAAGTTCGTATAACTCCATTGTATGGCTATTTCCAGAAAAACTCATTCAAAGGGATTATATGAACTTAGAGGGTTGTATTGGTGATTTTAATGATAATAATTCTGTAAACACATATTCGTCACGGTCGCGAATCATATTTTGTTAAACATACAACCTGACCCTGACCTGCAAATTCCAATAAACGTAAGAAAATTTGAATTTCGCGGGCCACCCCCGCGCTTTCACCTTAAACAATTTTTACTGAATATTTAATTAATAAAACTGATGTGACAAACGAACTTTCAAACCTCCTGGTAAATAGCTACTGCAGCCCATGAATATCTGCACCCAACATTAAACATAGAAGGATATAGATGTGTTGTGATGAGAGGTGACTCTACTACTGTGACTAAGGTGGAATGCTTACAGCCAGCAATTAATTACACTGGCTCTCAATCAGCACCCTGAGACCGAAACATACCAGTGCAAGCACCGCTACTAAGCGGCAGAAATGGTAAGAGGATGATGCCTACCCAAACAGACACCTAGCCAGAAAAGGAAAAAGTCCTGTAATTTGATAAATTAATTTAATCGTAACCTTTTTAATAGATTGGCCTGCATATTTATATTCAAATGCAAATACTCCAAAGGCTACTCAATTTTAATCGCTGTCCGGTTTCCAGACAATATCAATTACCCATGTGGGTCACGGGACAGTGAACGTGTTAAGATGTCGTTAAGTCTTGTCAGTGGCGTAGCTAGGCGTGGGCGAAGTGGGCCCTCGCCCACAGCCTCGCACTTAACTTTAAATGCGATGCCCCCACACTACCACAGATTACTAATTAATTTGATCACTTTTACACGATTTTTACAAATTTAAAAGCGTGTTTGTTAGGGGCCTCGCAAGAAGCCCCTCTTAAGTGCGACTGCGAGGCCGTTGTAACTACCTTCAAAGACCGCTACCGTTAGATTGACGGAATACGAGACTTGTCAGGAATTAATAGTATAAGTAGGTATGACGTGTCAAAGCATGTTCGGTAGGATAGATCTTGGGAACGAATGTTTCTTTCTCTGAGTCTTGTGGTGTCACTGTCACTGACTTGTAATAGATAGAGACAGCACGAGACTTAACGGCATCTTAAAATTGACCAGCGTGTGAGTATTTGGGCAATATTGTAATAGATTTCAGGAACCTGTACTACCTCTGTGAATTTTAGTTTGACCACAAGGGCTCTGCCATTACGTCACTTTTCACTTCTGCCGGTACACACAATTCGTTACTTGCAGGGAAGCGGGTAGGTATGACATCTGCAAATTTTCTAAGCTTATGTTCTAATAAGTTCTTATTATTGTTCTAAGCTTATATTCTATCTTAGGATACCGTAGCAATGACCGAATATATATAAATAACAGGAGACAAATGAATGAACTACCGTCAACTATAAATCTCAATCGTTGAAGTGGCTGTCTATAATGTATGTATAATAACTGTCTTAAATTTAGCTCAGGAGCTATTTGCATGCTATTAAGACATAAATAACCTTTTAAAAAAATTTTTTTACAAGCTAATCTTCGCAATGGCTGAACTGATCGTGATGAAACTTCACAGACAGCAAATAAGAGCAATGCTAGGTGTGACTTAGCATATACTTTTACTGAAAACAAAGGATTTTTGGAGGAATCGAAAAACTGCTAAAATGGTTTTAGATGATTATCTCAACTTTAAGAGATATACTAAAAAAGTTTTACACTAAAATAGTCTGCACACTAAAATGAAATAAGATATAGTACCTACATCCTATATTTTATTTCTTCATCGTAAGAAAATCAAATTTCCTTTGTCAGATGTATTTTTTAACGTACACTTTATTTTCCATCTTTTTGTTTCTGTTGTTTGGAAACAAAAAGATGAAGAATGTGGGTGAGACGCCGACGATCAAAACATATTTGCGTCGTTGGCGGGCGAGTTCCTTAAAAAGGGGTCCAATTGTTTTAACTAGGACTTATTCAAATTGAGCGAGTAAGTCATGAAGCTTTGGAATCTGGAGATATTTAAGAAATTCACTACCTAACTTGTTTTAGCTCGATATTAAATAGAGGACTAGATTATTGAGGCAAAGCCTGAAATGAATCGATAATGTCATAGGATTCCAAAACAGGAGCCAGGAGTGATCTCGTTTTGGCATTATATTGTTATACGTCTTGGGAGCTTGGGAATTTGATGGCATAGGTATATGTTTATAAGATATTAAACTAAGTATAATAAAATTTAGAGGATAATTTAACGGTCTTATGATGCGTACAGACTTACGCTACGTAACATGCAATGTAACATTTCATCAGTGTGGACACAGCGCGCGCACGAACCGAACATGTATCTACTCGTATCTGTTCACAGCGTCAATCTGCTAAGAACACGCGAAGAGAATTGAGTGTTGAATTGGTGACTATGAGGTCAGAAGTCTTAAAAAAACGCCGAAGACCTAAACGTTGGTGGCATACAGAGTTGTACAGACAGAAAGCTGGTGTAGAATTAATGACTGACATGAGATTTCAGCACGTGTTCAGTTCGTGTTTGCGCGCATCTCAACACAAGCCATCCACACTGGCGCTCCGAGCAAACTGCGGCTGCGCGCTCCTTTTTTGTGTTTGTTCGAAAAACCGACAAATCACGGATCGCTACGAGCGCGACTTTTAATGCTCGTAGCGTGTTCATGAAATGCACGGTCCGCGCGCGCAGGCGTCCACACTATGAAAACTTGTTACAGTGTGTTACATTACATGATACATTACACTAATGTGGACGGCAAATTCTTTCATTTCATGTTACATGTTACGTTACATGAGTCTGTACGCAGCATTACATATTATAATAGTTGATCGTCGATTATCAGTGACTTATATTATACCTGTCTCTTTCTATTGTCATTTAATGAAGAAAGAAAGAGAGAACTGACGTTGATTTTTATGAGTAGAGCCGCAATTTTTTTTAAATTTTGATTGAAGTTTTCTCGTCGTGTTGGGACGACGATATAGAATTTATTACCCCATTTACGCCCGTAGGTGTCCTGACAGGCGACTATGAGAAATCCGAGATAGGTCTCATCGCTTGCGATACCTGACTTAACTGTTTAGCTAGGGCGTCGCCAAGTGGTGGCAGGGACGGGCAGCTGCCCACCTCCCCAGAGCCCAGATACTCAAAAAAATGTAGTCAAATGCAAAGCAGCCAGTCTTCCAGAGGACACATGAATTTGTACCGTTCTTATCACAATCGCCATATAAGTAAGACTCTCAATAGAAGTGTAAAGCTTCATGTGCTCTTGTACCTAAACTTTCCCATCCTCTATATATCAACTAGCCTTCTCATGGGCCCATCAGCTGGCGACGCCCTTGACCCTTAGAACCTTATTACTAGAAACGAGGCATTCCATCTTAGTCCTCAGGGGTGACAACGCATCTGCATTTTGATTCTTAATCGGGGATAGATGTAGGAGTCTGTGGGCCACAGCATTCACTTATGATCAGGTCGGCTGTGGTGCTCGTTTGCCACCATTAATCTATAAAAAATCGTCTCGTTTACCCAGACGCGAGGAGCAGCGTGAAAAGTGTGAGACGTCTGTTACTGCAATCGTCAAGCAGGGGATTAAGGCAAATCTTCCAACGTTGGGGGAGTGGGGCAATGTTCAGCAGTAGACTCTTATATTCGAGATGCTGGCTTTGATATACTTTATTTTCCTCCATGTTCACCAGACCTTGAATTTCTATCTATTTCCGAGATTGAAGGAGTATTTACGAGGACAGATTTGAAGATGATGAAGCAGCAGCTGTTGCAGTACAGGAATTTTTAGGTGCTCAGGATGAAGATTTCAGAGGGCATTTTAAGCTTAGAAAAAAGACATTCTAATTGTATTACACTAAGGGGAGATTGTGAAAAATAGGCTATAACATACTCATTCTTACTTTGTATCGAGCGTCTCTAGTATAAGTTAGATCTGCTCGTAATAATTTCATGAATTAATAGAAACTGAACCCTAGCATACTTAGGCAGCTGTCCCTTACAACCAGGCCGTACACCACATATCACTACTAGCCTTAGCCCTTTTATATAAAGAAGGATTTGCTATAGTCGTTACGACTAGCAGACGACTTGGCGATTGAGTTATCAGCCGTTTCGAACTTTTGGCCTGCTTCACATCGCTAGTCCGGGTATTTTAGGTTCAGCGTGTACTTACACTGCTCGGAGGCTCTGATGTCTTGATTGCGTTTCTTATATTCGTCTCCTATAATAATAATGTCATCCAGTTCGAATTTCGGTCATGGCGGCTAGTCTCAACGGAGACTGGCCATTCGCACAGGACATGATTATAGTGCATGCAGCTCTATGGAAAGTATAGTTATAATTTTAAGTATTGACTTTCATTAAGAAACATCCTTAATATTTTTTGGGCAGGGCAGGACAGTGAGCCGTTTATATGTTTCTTTTACTCATAATAAACTTATAAAACTGAATAATAGATATCTTAGGTGTAATGTTAAGCTTTCAATGTTACATACTAGATGGCGCTTTCGCACTTTTCTAAAACACCATAGTCTACAATTCTTCACAAGTCCACTGCCGAACATACATAAGCCTCCCCCAATAAATGTCAGAAATCACAGCCAAAAATCAACTACCTTCCCTAGTTCGTTCTCGGATGTAAGATCCAAGGAAGTGTTATTGGGATATTTTCCGTAATGGCCACGCTTGACAGAGATAATTTTCAATATCACGTAGACGCGGATATTTAGAAGGGATTACTTTTAAGAAAGATATGCTATTTGCTGTATGTAGCTATATTCAGAAGCATTCTATTTTGTTTCAGTACATAATTTGAAAAAAAATTCTTCGGTTCTGGAATCAAAACTACGAAGGATGAGGAAAGAATTTGGTTAAAACTACTTTTACGGATTTCATCGCGTTTTAATACTACTTATTTTTAATTCCCGACATTTCGGGTGCTTTGCAGCACTCATGGTCACTGGGGAATGAGGTGATTGACGTCCCGATGTCAAAGTTAAACCGGAGTACCTTCAGCGTTTTAATTATTAGTTTTGGTCCGATCTACGCAGAATGAACTTACTGTGTCTTGAAGTCTTGCAGTGGTATGCTTGGGTTTAGTTTTAATTTTAATAATTACAGGATTCCAAGTAGGTGGTAGTACCCAGCCTCCTTCTCTATTGAAATTAGTATGCTTTTTAATTTCAATAGCCTCACGTATCATCCTTGGTAGGAAACGATGTTCTTTCGCGAGGATTTGTGGGTTATCAAATCTGATGTACCTAATGGCGGGGGCCGTCTAGGATATGATCACAAACTGCAGACTTCCCGGAGCGTTGGTGTTTCACGTCAGCTATATGTTCTTTTACGCGGGTTTTATAGATCATTTTGTTTGCCCTATTTACGAGAGACCACATTCACAAGCTTGTACACTCCTGCATCTTGTAGTCTTGCACTTGACGGATGGTAAGAACTGACTTATCTTCATCGGCGACTTGTAGAATGTTCTAACCGAAGCTCGCTTCAAGATGTGGCCAATCTTGTCTGTGACACCTCTGACATATGGTAGTTCAGCAGGCACATGCTCGACTGTGGCCGGCTTCACTCGGTCACTGTGGCGTAGGCGCGGGACCCGAAGTTTGTTGTCGTGCAAAACCTGCTTGACGTGATGAAGCTCGGCGGCCAGGTGTTTGCTGTCACAGATCCCTCGTGCTCTCTGTAACAAAAATTTGCTCACTATCTGCTTGGAATTACATAGGTTACATGATCTAGGCCCTAGATGAGTTCCATTGATATTTAACAGAACACGATAACAAGGAATATAAATTGTGTCTACAAACTTTTTGCTGATAAGAGAGATAAAACTCGACGGGATAGAGTTCGCAGCATAGTTTTAGATTTGTTTCTTTCTATTTTTAATTAGTCTCTAATGAGGCTCACAACTGCGCAATAACTTCTATTCAATTGTCCACATGCCGTATCTAAAAATACATTTTCTTGAAGCTGCGGGAAAAAGCTAGCTAAAAAACATTAGGTTTTATTTTTTATCTACAAGTAGATTTTGGTATGACACATTTGGTACCTAAATATTTTTCTGAAAGAGTACAGACAAAAGTGCACACCGTGTTGCTATTTCGCGTTATTTATTTATTTAACAATTTATGTACACACAAACAACGGAAAGGACACAACATGATGAAGAGTTTGTACAAGGGCGCTACTTATCTCGTAATGAAATTTCTTCCAGTAGGCCAATTGCAAAGATATGTGATAAATAAAAGATAATAAGGTGTGCACTTTGTTATTATACAATACATACATGATAAAATAAATACATATATAAATTATAAAAGGTATAGTAAATGTTAAAGATATGAAACTTACATAGAAGACAGAGATAAATATTGTTCTTTTACACGTTTTTTGAACAATGTCACTGTTTTGATTTCTAGAATAGGAGGAAGTGAATTCCAGAGTCTTACTGCATGTACAGAGAAAGAACGGGAATATGAATGAGCATTAAAGGATGGGAATTTTAAGAGGGTTTTAAGGTGAGATCTACAAACTGCATCTGGGAGTTTTAAGAAAGGTAAATCGATTACGAAGGTATGAAGGGAAATTTGGACTGTGTAAGATGTTAAAAAGAAGACAAAGGATACGATTGTTCCTGCGAAATCAGATCGGGAGCCACTTGAGCTGCATTCTGTATTTAGAGACGTGATCAAACTTCTTGAGTCCAAAAATATGCCGAATGCAAAGGTTTTGCAATCGCTCAAGTTTGTTTAATTGCTCCTCTGTAGCATCCAAAAACAGACATCAGCGTAATCTAAGATTGGCAAAATGAGAGTTTGAACAAGAGAGATTTTCGTTGATAAGGGTAAAAAACTTTGAAGTCGTTTTAACGAGTGAAAAGCATAATAAACTTTTCTGCTTAAGTCCGTTATATGAGCAGCCCATGATAACCTATTGTCAATAATTAGGCCCAAGTTCTTCGCAGATTCCGAATAAGCAATGGATGTGCCATTGATGATCACATCTGGCAGGGTGCATTTATCAATAATACTACTAGTATATCTGCTATATTTTTTTATAGAATAAATGTGACAAACAAGCACACAGTGTCCAGTTGTCAATAGACATTTATATCAATCCTCGATTAAGAATCGAAATGCAGAATGCGTTGTCGCTAATATGGAATGTCTCGTTTCTAGTAAAAAGGGTCTCCTGTTCTCTACACTCACCATACGAAACATATCAGTATTAAGCTGTTTCTTCGGCGAACTGACCCATTCGTGCTACATTCATAATATAGCTACAGCATGGCTCTACCACGCAGGTAAATCATGAGTAATAAATTACAAGTACAGTAATAAGCTACATCCATAATACAGCTGCAGCATGGCTCTACCACGGAAATATACTTTTGAAGTAATAACACAGACCTAATTTCGGTCACGGCGTCCAGTCTCAGCAGAGACTAGCACAGTCTGCGCAAGACAGGATTATAGTGCATAACCGGAGAGGGAGCACAGTACTAAAGGCTTTACGTGCTTTCCGAGGCACGGGGATGGAACAACTTCCTGACTCCGCACAACAACAGAAAAATTCAAAAAATTAATTTTGCCCGACCCGAGATACGAACGCGAGACCATATGATTAGCAGTCGCACGATGACCACTAGACAACTCAGAGCACAGGATCGTCAGTCTTTGAACTAATAAGCAATAATTTAAAGGACTAATGCTTTATTTACTAACTAGCTGTTCCCCGCGACTTCGCCCGCGTGTAATTTAGGGTTTTAATTTTGTTGCGCGGAACCTTAATTAGTAGCCTAAGTTACTCCTTATAACATGAGCTATCTACCAGTGAAATTCTGTTAAAATCGGTCCAGCTGTTTCGAGATTAGCCGGAACAAACAGACAGACAAAATTTTAAAATTGTGTTTTTGTTATAAGTACCGTATATACTTTCATATGCAATTAGTAAAAACTGTTATTTTGACATTACAAACAGACACTTCAATTTTATTTATTTGTATAGATTTACCGAAACTAGACAGCGGCGACCCCGATGCACTATCATCCGACAATTGGCGTCATGACCTGAGCTTGCTGCTTGTTTACAACTAGGAAGATCTTCCTCAGCCAGCTATGGATTTGAAAAAGGCTGTTTATATGTTACAATTAAATATCAAATAGGTACTTACTTACGTAACCAAAACAAAACGAAACCAAAATAACTTGAATATTACAAAGAACTATAACAAAACAAGATATTTTTTTTCCTATGTCTAAGTGTAGCCCAACGGCTCTAATGAAAGTATATTATAGTCGTATCTAAAGAGCAATTTTTCAATCATCATATAAAAGTTATCCATCAAATAAATTACAACATAACTGAATAATATATATAAGTGTAACAATTACACTGTTTTCTTCATACAAGTTTAATTTTTATTTTGTTAATGTTATATTTTAACTTATGAATAACTTTTATCGGAGAGTAGAAAAATCGTGTTAAATTAGACTTCACATTTCCTCAAATTATTTTATCTCTCAGAGAATCCATTATCCCATTAAAGTATCCCGTGAATGTATAAGAGGCGACAGAGAGAATCTGAAACAGGAAATGTGCAGCAGAATCTTTCCGATAACAGATTAAAATAATAAAGAACTGCGGTTGCCAACCCGCCCGCCAATCGTGACGGCTATGACAAATATAGCATAAATCTATGGGTAGGCTGCGGGGGCTTAATTAATGAATGAACAATTTTATTGTAACTTGTGTATACTTTGAAATATACGTATATATGTAGTTAATTAATATAACCAGTGCCTTTAACTCACGTCTCGTGCACGTTCACCATTGACGTCATCCTTTCCGATGTTCGGTCACAGAAACAACTTCCGAATAGCTAACTATTAACTATTCCCTAGGTGTGGCAGAGACGGCGGTGATCACTTACTATCTGATACCTTATAGTAGTGGCTAAATAAATATTTGGTGGAAGCGCTGCGTGGTCTTAGGTAAAAATACTGCATCATTCCGGAAAACGAAAAAAGTTTTCCGCACGATCAATGTTTTTAGGCCTATAAAATATATTATTGTTCCGGGTTTGATGTTCCTTAATGTGCAGTTAATATATGTAAACGCCTCGACGATGCAGGAGAACATCATTCATGTGTTGCTAAAGTTTTATTAAATAAGAAGCGCACCTTCTAAACGAATTCCTTCTTGTACAAAACAAATCCAAGGGTTCATTCTTGACGGCATTAATGAAATTTTAAGTGCTGATTTACTGCGTGCTCGTCGGTTAAGGAAAACATCGTCGGAAGAAGTGCATGTTTGAGACATTAAAAAAGTATATTTCGAAGACATGTGGAGTCTACATGTGAACCTAGGTTCGATCCCCGCCGGCACCAAGGAGATTGTTAATTGCAATTTTGAGTGTGATCACGTAGTAAGGGCAGTAAGGAAAATATCGTGAGAGAACCTGCAAATTTGACCAATTAAAATTATTTCTAAAACATGTAAATAAGTCTGCCGACACGAGGGCAGCGCGGCGGACACTTTCTCGTGCTATAATCCTATGAAATGAGAGAAGTCCTGCTTCAATGTGATGTATACAGGGTTATTTTTCAAAGAGTAGCCAAATTTCAAACTTAAGTTCAAATAGTATATAAATAATAATATACTGTTATTGCAGTTTTTGAAAATACGAGTAAATAAGGCTTCTACTTTTATTTGAAATTATTCCAAATTGAATGTGTTTTATGGGCTACAACGAAAGCTAAAAATTTTATTAATTTATTACTTATTCTGAACCTTCGCTGCAAATTTGGCCAGTTATTGCAAAATAACCATGTATAGACTGTAACTAACTTTAATAAAGGAAGATCCTGTTGAATTAGCGATAGCCAGTAGGTATAGTAAAACAGATTTGACATCACGTTACCTGACATTGGTCTGGTATACTTTAAGAAATATGTTTTCATACCTTGATTTTAAGAAGCAGAAATTATTAGAGAATATATTATTACTCCAAATATATTAATTACACTTTCCTTTCAAAATGTTTGCCCTCTTGAAAGTTGATTCATCTAACTTACACAATAAAATGAATCAGCTTTTTTCGTTAGATAACTATCTAAAAGTCCCTAAATAAATAAAAGAAAAAGAAATTCTGTATTGCCAGGGATGAGATAGTGTGATAAATCCATAGACTCCTTTCCTTCATCCGTGGATGTTGAAGCGCCTGATAAATTATTTATAGACCGTAAGTTGTGTCGGTATGTTTGAAACATATTGTTTTCTTTTTGTCTTGGAAATTGAAAATTAAGTATCGATTAAGCAAATTACTGCATTTTATTATCAAAAAGAGATTGTATTCCTACTATTCAGTGTATGAAGCCCTTATGCCGCGCCCCATGACTAAGGTAGGTGAGGGTAATATGTACTTAATTAATATATACTTAAGCTTTGCCGCCCTATAAAACCAAAACTACAAGGAGGGCAGAGATAAAAACACAAAGTCGTATACTATAAGTAATATATTAAGAAAAAAATAGCAAACAAGCTTTGGTAATAATTAGGAACACTTCGGAAAATCAACTTAAAAAAATAACTATACTACACAATACTAAAATCGAATAAAATATAATTTACAATAATTTCAACTGTCAAAATGGCGTCGATAAAGCAGCTCCATTTTGACCCTTTATTATTTGATTGAGTGATGAAGGGGGTATTCCCAGTAGTCTTAACAAGTAGTCTTACTAGTAAAACTACTGGGAATTTTCTTCCCAGTAGTCTTACTGGTATGTTTTTCCCAGTAACTTACTGGTAGTTTTATAGAGTAGGAACACTGAGAATTTTCTTTCGCGGTGTATGTCTACTTGGTAAAAATATTCTTAGTAGTTTTACTAATAAGATTATTTGTAAGACTACTGAATACAACACGCCATGAAGATTCCCAACAGACTTACTAGTAAGACTATTGGGAAGTTTCATTAGAAAATTCCCATTAGTCTTATTAGTAAGACTACTTGGTAAGACTACTGGGAATACCCCTGATGAAGACTTATCGTATCATAGAGCCATCTATGCAAACATGGGTGTAAGGTACGTTAGGGTAAGATCGGTGATGGGCAAGACCGTAAGATTCAAATTTCCGACGAATTATGCTATATTTTTATATGCTAGCAATATGGTACACAACGCCATTTCATTCTGCCCCAACCCCAAGTTGCCCCCATTCCTTCGCTCCGGGAAGTAGGACGCATGCTGCGCGGCATTTTATAAAACAAGTTAATTTTTTTTTGTCCATCCGGTCTTCCCTATCACTTTATTTATGAAGATTGCTCAAGTGGCTATGGGACTCAGTACCGCTATCAAATCTATTGGGTCTTAATGAACCTAATTGAGCTTAAATTTTACGATGATTTTATTACTTTTAAATACACATTAAAAACTGTTAACCTGCTATCTTACGTTTTAGTGAAATATTTCGCTTTATTAAGTGTTACCATCATAGCTATGCATTAACTCAATAGCTTACAACAACTGATAATTACAAAACTTATTTAGAACTAATCTTCGGAACTTAGTTTTTAGATATATGTGCCTATATATTTTGTGAGATGCCGATAGATTTGCACTGGTATATGCTGTGATGCACTCAGTGCCGCGGCCGCATTACTTAAACATTTTATCCACAGATGCTTCGAAAATACACTAGGACTTCAACGCGGGCAACTTCGTACAAACAAGAAGCCCTGGAAATTGCTATTCAAATAATAAAAAACCTTTTTATTTATTTTTTATTTACGGGACTTTCGTTATTATTAACATGTCAGTCCCATTGTACCTTATAACTAAATAGCACACAACAATTTATTAAATTACTTATACAATACTTAATAAATGATAAACCATTTGAGCAGCATCTGACAGTGATTCAGAGAGTATACTTTGATATTCCCCTATGTTATACATTTTAATGTCAGTTTTGGCGATCAGTAGTTTCCTCTCGTGATGGTTTTTATAACATTCCGCGAGCAAATGTTGTATGTCTTCGATTGTGTTGCATGTTTCGCAATTTGGAGATTGTTTCTTTTTCATCATGAAAGGAAACTTGTTGCACGGAATGTGTCCGGAGCGAAGTCGCATTGCTAATACAACAGATTTTCTGTTCAACAGACATTTATTAAGCCAAGGCACTTTCGGAGGCTGACTCTGGATAGTTTTGTACCAAATCCCTTTTTCTTGCGACCTTTTATCAAAATATTCTTTCCAAAGTGCATAACATTTCTCTTTGTATTTAATTAAAATTTCTGTATAATCTGGATCAATGTTACATTCTCTTCCTTGTGTAATTGCCAATTTAGCCAGTTTATCAGCCTCCTCATTGCTTTGTAAACCGATGTGTGATGGTACCCACTGCAATGCTAAATTACGGTTCTTACATTGAAGTATCGATACACCTCTGAGACCAGAGGCGCATCGAGCAATATGTTGAAGAGCACTCTTGCTATCAGTTAGTATGACTGTTTTTTGAAAATGTTGTACCAGCATATAATAGGGCATCATTTATAGCAATTAATTCAGCTGACATTATCGTCAAATTATTAGGAATTTTAATCTTACAATTATTACCCAGTAATGAATCTACATAAGCGGCACCTACCCCACTTTTATCCTTGGATCCATCACAAAAAAGCTTGTGCCACCCAAAATATTTAACATTCAATTCATTGACCACATTCGACTTTAAAGAATTTATCTCCTGACATCTTTTAGCACTCTTGATACAATCTAAGTCTTCCTTAATTACGGTTTTAATTTTAATACTTGATACCCAAGGATTTAAAGAGAACATATCTAGTGGATCCGAAGAATACAAATTACTATTATTAACTTGTTCTAATGTCATAGCTAGAGGTATTTTTTTTTTATTTTGCCAGTACCTATCTTGACAGAATAAACTGAGTTCTTGAGTTCTGTTAGTAGCTTAATAGTTGTATTATTAGTTCTAGATTTACTTTTCAGACAATATTTATATGCTAGAAATTTTCTTCTTATAGATAGGGGCGTTATATTTTTAGGGGCGCTTTCCATAAAGTGTATTGGCGTGCTTTTGATAAAACCCCCTATAATACGTAGTGCTTGATTTTGGATTTTATCTAATTTACAAATGTGTCTTTTAACACTCATATTATATGAAAAGCAGTCGAAATCAATTCTGCTTCTTATAAGGGATAGGTATAACCTACGTAAATGCTGCGGATGGATGCCCCAACCATGCCCTGTTAATACCTTTAATATACAAATTTTGTTATCTTCTGGCTAATCTCATTAATATGTTCGTATTATCTGCCCCAACCATTATTTTGCCATATAGTTCTAATTTAATTTCCTGACGTCTAAAACCTCTACTAAAATCATAAGCTTAGTCTTGTCGATCGAATTATCTAAGCCTATTTTATTAAGTGAAGTAACTATAAAGTTTAAAGCATTCTGAATGTTGTACTCACAGTCCTTAATATTTTTGAACTCAAATAGATAACAAAATCATCTGCATATTGAGCGATAGACACATTTTGTATTTGACTGCATATATCATGTGTAATAATGTAAAATAACAAAGGAGATAAAGGGTTACCCTGCGCTAAACCCTTATTGGCCCATCTTTTCAATCCCTCTTTATGCGATTCCCTTTCTATAATAAGACGACATGACCCAATATATTTACATAATTTTGAACCAACTTGAAGTCAGTCAAGAACACTCAACTGGGACATTATTATAAGCGTTCTCTATGTCAATAAAGCAGGCGACAGTAGGTATATTTTTGAGAAGCCTAGCTGAATATGTGTTACTAAACATACTAAACAATCCAAGCACGATTGAGATCTGCGAAAGCCACTGGTGTAAGGGGATAATATCTTGTTGTGCTCTACGTACCATTCTAATCTTTTAGTTATAAGAGTATCAAAGAGATTTAAATATTTTTAAGAGTATGAAATATCTTACAAATACAAGACATTAGTGATATAGGCCTTCATTTGTCCTTATTACTTAATTTAGGTATCGGAATAATTTTAACATTTCGCTATTGCATGGGTATGTATCCCGTTGAAAAAAATACGTTAAATATATATAATAAACACTGTTGGCAACATCAGCTAGATTGTAAATCATAGAATAAGATATGTCGTCGTATCCGGGGGACGTATCTTTCTTTTTAAACAATTTTCAAATTCTTGAATAGTAAAGTTAGCTTCCAATTGTTCATTTATTGACGTAAATTCTGGCATTCTAGGCTGTACCGAATCCGGAGCAAGATTGCTTAATATGTCTTATAGTTTTTCTTCAGTAGGATAAAATTTGTTGGACCTGAGTCCCTTTACCCAAAGCATTTTATTCCATAAAATAGACGTTATTGCAGTTTCATTAAAACTATTGCAGTATTTTTTCCAATTATTATATTTAGCTTCTCTAATAATTTTTCGACTTTCTGCTACTTTTTCTTGTGATTTAGTAAAATTTAAAGGTGTTGGATTTTTTCTAAAAAAATTTAAGGCTAGCCTGCGTTGCGCAACTATTTTTGATAACGATGGGTTCCAATACACTTTTGGTTTAAAATGTTTTTCTGGGTCACTATAGGTTTTAGTGCTGCTTTATTAATCTCTTTTTCAAAGTGGTTATACATACTTTGCACATCGTCTGACCATAACGGGTTTTGAAATGATGCCACAAGATATATTTTATAAGAAGACCAATCAGCTGATGAGTATTTTCTTTTTCGAACAAAACGTGGGGTATCTTTGAATTTAATGTAAGTTTTAATAATCAAATGATCACTACCAACATTTTCGTTAGTTATATTCCATTTAAAGTATATAGCAATATCTGAAGACACAAATGTTATATCAGGTGAAGATTTTTGCAAACGACCATTTACAAATTTCATTCTGGTAGCTTCTCCATTATTTATTAATATGGAACCGAAAAAGGGCAAATATGTTATTCCAGTCAGTTGAAGATGTTCTAACAGAAGATGGGCAGTAAATAGATAATACATTTTCAAGATACTTACAGTTGAAAATTTTGACATAAACCACTTCTAAACCTATATTGCTTGTATTTATTGAATATTGTTGCGCTTTAATTGATTTATGTGTCATTACCGCCACACCACCATATGAGTCATATCTATCATTCCTAAAAATGTTATATTCACTTATTCCTAAAGGCGAGCCCTCAGCCAACCACGTTTCACTTACAATCGCTATATGTATTTTTTCTTGTACCAGTGGAGATTCAAAATTAACTATTTTGGGCCTAATGCTTTGTGCATTCCACTGGAGTATATTCAGCGTAAAGTCCTTTGATGTACTATCCATTAACTGTATTTAAAAGTTTCCGTAATATTCCTTCTTCCATAATAAAAGTCATAAAAATTGTTTTCAACTCTTCAATTATTAACTTAAAAATGTCATACAAGCTTGAATAATCTAACATATTACAACACCCAAAGTATTCCCAAACATCTTTAGCATGATTGTAATCATCATTTGAAATATGGGAATTTGTGAGCGAGCTATAAATTTTTTTTGTTCAGGGAGCGACGTTAGGTTTAAACTATCATCATTAGTCATAAATTCATATGTATAAACCCCTTTCCGTTTTAAACGAATGAAGTCTTCATCATTAGGGTAATGTCTACGTAATTCTTGAAATTGATCATTACTGAGATTTTTGGCTAATTCGTCTAATTTACACGATAAAAACTTAAATGATTCTACGAATCTCAATATAACTTCATGGTTATTCATTTTTAATTTTTTGGAAAAGGATATATATTTTTCTTTATTTTGAGGGATAACTTCGACTTCACCATCACAAAAGTTTAATGCATGAACAATAAAATGAGCATCATAGTGACTAAGGTTGTGTAAAATTATTGGTATATGACGTGGTGTTCTGAACTTCGAGCTTCATGAGCGACACCTATAAAACTACCAGTGTACCAATCAAAATCATAAAAAAGTTCTGCTAACTCTGTTTCACAAATATGACAAATGGTTGCATTTGAAATTTGGTTTTTGTCTTCATTTGTTAGCGGAACTGGATATTTTTGAAGTCTATTTATTTCTTTTAAATTGTTAGATAAACTTTCCATAAACACTTGTGCACAGTTGGGTCCGCAATATGTTACATATTTTAATAATTTATCATCTAATGAACATTTTATATAATAACCAAAACTATGCACTTCATATTTCTGAATATTATGTGTGAAAGGTTTGGATGGATCGTTAGAACATGATTGTATTGGTTTTAAAAATGTTTCAAAATCAGCATAAACTACGAATGGTATCTTTAACTTTTTTTCATAACTATCAAATTTAATTTTATCATTTGAAATAGGTTGACCAAACCAATTCTTTTTTAAAGTTTCACTGTTTGGTAATTCTGTACAAATGTGGGCACAATCGTATTGTTCATGGTTATTTAACCTTTCCTGAGATGGAAAATGAAGTAGACATATATAAAAAAGGTCAGTTATTATTAAACTTAGTTGGAACAAGTAAAAGTAAAATACATTGGGATAATGAAGGCACAGTCATAATTGATAATGAAAAAATTCCTGGAAGTAATATTCTTGATTTAATAAATGATCACTAAGACCCTTACAAATAAGTGATCCGATAGGGTGCGATAGATTTGCTAAAGCATTAAAACATATTAAAGTACCACTTACTTATATTGGAAATCCAAAGAGATGTGAGTATATTAACCAGCTTCAAGCAAAAGATCTGAACAAACCCTCTGAGATTGAAGTTCAAGAGTTTTCTACACCGAGCAGTGGAGATACAAAATCTATAACTAAAATAGAGTTTTCTACACCAAGCAGTAGAGATAAAAAATCTATAACTAAAATACGTAAAAGCTTGAATGGGAAAAATGGACCCCGTGTTAGAAGAAATTATTATGCAGGATTTATTATGATCCATCTAATCCCGTTGGTTTTGGTAGTATTGATAAATTATCAAAAGCCATGAAGGGTAAAATGGATAAAAAGCAAGTAAAGGAATGGTTACAATCACAAGAAACATATACATTACATAAACCCATTCGAAAAAAAAATCCCGCGTAATAGGTACATTCTATCAAATATTAATGAACTGTGGCAAGCTGATTTAAGTGATATGCGAACTTATTCTCAATACAATGATGGTTTCAATTAAATACTTTGTGTTATTGATGTATTTAGTAAATATGCTTTTGGTCTTGCAAAAGCATATTTACTAAATACATGAATGAAAAAGAAAAACTCAGAAACAACTAAAGAATGTTTTGAAAGTATATTTACTGAAAGTAATTTAACACCTACTCACATACAATCTGGTAAAGGTACAGAATTTGTTTCAAAAGATGTACAAAAATACTTTAAATCCAAAAAGATTAATTACTATACCACTAAAAATCCTGACATTAAGGCCAGTGGCGAAGCTAGGGCTCCAAACTAGGGCAAGCCCAAGATATGGTTTTGTTGTTTTTAGCAGTTTTATAAAAATACACCAATCTTGATCTGTCTCCACTCTTCAGTTTCATATTCAGTGCTGTCGAGGACGTGTTTAACAAAGCACACAGAAGGCATACTACTGCTAGATAGATTGTATGACATATCAGCAATTGCATACCTTCAGTGGCTTGATCGAAAGAAAAAGATATTTACATACAATACAATACATGAACAAAAGAAACGCATGAACAAAGTACAAACAAACTATGTACAAAATTAAAACAACAAATTATTTATATTCTAAATCGAATCGTCTCTCTTTCTTAAGGAAAGATTTAATTACGTCCGCGTAAAATGTTGGTGAACATTTTAATTGTACCAATAACTGTTTTTCAATTGCGATAATTGATAAGTCTGAAAGACGCTCTTGACCTTGTGTATTTCTCAAATAAGTATGGATGCGCTTCAGAGATGAGAAAGCACGTTCTAGTATAGAGTGTGGGTAATTTCGTTCATTAATGAACGAAATTACCGCATTCATGTGTTTTTGAGAATTCATATGCCTTTAATGGCTCCAGATAAGTTATTTAAATCATCATATCCAGTAGTATTCCAAGCTGTTTTTCGTTGAAAAAATACAGCACCAGCAGTACAACTTATTGGTATGTGAGCAGCCAACAACCCAATGAGTTTTGTAAACAGATCTATTAAATTGCCGTTTGTGGGTTTTACTCGTTTGAGAAACACACAGATCAGGCGTTGGTTTCGGCGTGGATATGAGCTGTTTTTTCTCAACAAAGTTTAAAGATCTTACCTTTTC
The DNA here is from genome assembly GCA_029286625.1 of Parnassius orleans. Classification (NCBI taxonomy): domain Eukaryota; kingdom Metazoa; phylum Arthropoda; class Insecta; order Lepidoptera; family Papilionidae; genus Parnassius; species Parnassius orleans. The sequence goes on from JAGSMP010000126.1 coordinate 341,228, forward strand.
CTCGCCGATTAGCACTTTAACACACTTCAATTCATCACAAGGAACACTATTATTCTCCATGTTCACTAAAAATCTTTAAAAAAGTATAAATTTTCAACTCAATATTGCGAGTTTCGTTCGCTCAAGTAAACACACACAGTAAACATTGAAATGTGAAGTGTACTGCAAATGTATGACGCCCCCACTCTCGACTAACTTCAGACTAAAAGCCTGGCTTCTGCATTCCATATTAATTGCTATATAAACAATCGTAGTTATATTTCATTATAGAACATTTTGTCATAGGTTAGAAAGGGAGCGATCGTCTTTTCGAAAGCCCGGTAAAAAGCTCACGCGTGCGAGAGAGACGACTAATCGACAGCAGTATCGCACAGTTTTAGCGCGTGTTGACGTTCGAGGTCACGACCTGTGTATATTGTATAACAGAGGAGCGCGCGAAATTTGAAATAGTTTGAAACAGTTTAAGAGTTATTTTATTAGTTGATATTATTGATTGAGCAGTTTGATAGGGCAAGCCTGGCTTCTCGGCTTCTATGGAGGCTTCGCTACCGATTAAGGCCAGTATTGTTGAACGATTTCAAAGAACTCTAAAAATGAAAATATGGCGTTATTTCACTCATAATAACACTTATAGATATATAGATGTTTTACAAGATTTAATATACTCTTATAATCACAGCTTTCACTCTAGTATTAAGATGTGCCCATGTGATGTAAATTGCAACAATATTATGACAGTTTGGACTAATCTTTATGATAGACGGTCAAAAAAACTTTCTTTAGAAAATCCAAAACCAAATTTCAATGTGGGTGATTATGTTCGAATAACTAAATATAAACATGTTTTCCAAAAAGGATATGAATCAAATTGGAGTGATGAAATATTTATTATATCTTCAATAATTGATAGATCTCCATGGGTTGCTTATACAATAATAGATTTACAAAATTAACGAATAGTTGGTACTTTTTATGAAAGAGAATTACAGAAAATCACTTACAACCCCACCTCACAATATAAAATAGATAAAATAATTGACACTGTTATTCAGGTAACAGAAAAGAAGTATTAGTGCAGGAAAGGTTATCCAGATAAGTTTAACAGTTGATTTAGCTTCTAGTTTAAAAATATGAATAAAGAAAGTTTTATTTAACTTTGCTCAGCAATAGTTCAATGGAATACTTTCCTGATAACAAGACCACAAATTTTTCAACGAAATTACCAAAAGCTATGAAATTAGAAGGTGAATGGTCGGTTGGAGTTGTCGAGTTTCAATATCTATGTACCATGTTTACTGTTCAAGATCATGAAAATGTTATATACATTCCAAAATCCATGTTAATGCCTAATGAAGATAAACCATCCACAAAAAACATATTCCAGCTACCAACTATGATAACGTTGAGCATATTTTAAGAGCGTTAAATGGTATGGGAGAGAACTTGAAATTTCGCTATGATGAAATAACAAAATTTGTGTCTGTTTCTGTTTTGGATAAAAATATAACATCCGTAACATTATCACCCAAATTAAGTTTACAACTAGGTTATGAACCAAATAAAAATCTCCTAGAGAGAAATTTTGGAAAGTGTCCTCCTAATTTACACTTAGGGTTACCATCTCAACTATTTCTATATTGCGACATTATCGATCCTCAGATTGTGGGTGATGTTATGACTCCTTTACTAAGAGTCATTTCATTAGATCCTACAAAATACATTTATGGTGCAAATAAAATGCACGTTTTCTCTCCACCTCACTACTTACCTGTTATGCGAAGAGAGTTCCATACGCTGGAAATAGTTATAGGATGGAGCACAGGACAAAAAATACCATTCCAGTTTGAAACCGTATGTATTCAACCACAGTTCCGAAAATTATAATAATGAATTCTCTTCGTGATCATCATAAATGTCCATATGAAAATTATTATACACATCAAGCTGGGTCAGGAGTTGGAGTAATTTATAAGAGTTCACCATACCAACGCGGTCATGGTATTGGGAGCTTCTTAGGGGGGTTATTTAGATCAGTTTTACCTTTACTTTCAAGTGGTGCTCGAGTGATTGGCAAGGAGGCATTAAGCGCTGGAGTAGGACTTTTTATCGGATATGGTTCAAGCGCGCGTCCTATGGAAGCCTCAATAAAAGCTCGTCTAAAGCAAGTTAGTACGAATTTAAAACGAAACGCTGATGACAAAATTGATCAATTCAGCATGACAGGATCTGGGTATATAACTAAAAGAAAACGATTGGCCTCGTTCATTCCACCATTAACTGCTAAATTGAAAGCTGCGAAAAAACTTGGTCTAAAATCAAAAAATATCAAAGATATATTTTCAAATTTAATATGTCTTTCCTTCATAATCATTCTTGTGAGTCAGAATTGGATTTGTTTGCACTACCGTCTACACAAACAAGCATTGAAAATGGATTGTGGATTCACTATAAACCAATTTCGTCTCTTGCTGATGATAGACCTATCGAGTTTCAAGTTCCTGGGACAGGCGATGACTACATAGATTTGTCTCATACATTACTCCACATAAAGGCAAAAGTATTAAATCAAGATTCAACTAACTTGTTATCGGCTACAGTAGTAGCACCTGTAAATAATTGGCTGCTTTCACTTTTTAGTCAACTTGATGTTTATTTAAACCAAAAACTTGTATCACCACCTAATAATACCTTTGCATATCGAACATACATGGAAACTCTTTTAAACTATGCTCCTGCTGCTAAACAATCTCATCTTACTTGTAGTCTTTGGTATGAGGATACAGCAGGAAAAATGCATTCTACAGATGGTAAAAACATAGAATTTGTTAAAAGACAGGAATTGGTTAGTGAAAGTAAGGAAATAGAAATGATTGGACATCTTCACGGTGACATTTTCAACCAAGATAAATTTTTAATTAATGATGTTGAAATGAATGTAAAATTAGTTCGATCAAGAGAGAGTTTTAATTTAATTGCTGGGTCAAACGATGTAAAGTTTAAAGTTTGCATTACGGATGCAACTCTTACTGTCCGACGAGCACGAATTAATCCAAGTGTATTACTCGCACATCAAAAAGTTTTACCTTCTGCCACTGCTAAATATCCTATTACTCGAGCTGAAGTAAAAGTTTTAACAATTCCATCGGGTGTTCAAGGAAAAAGTCTTGATAATATATTCTTAGGACAGGTACCCAAAAGATGTATAATTGTATTTGTGAACAATTCTGCATTTAATGGTTCCCTTACTAAAAATCCATTTAACTTTGAAAACTATGGTACTCTCCCCTCTTCTTGAGGGGAGAGTGGCGAGTAGTAATACTATTTATAGGTATTTTCATCGAAGCTGAATGATTTCTGCAACAACACAGTTATCATGTTAATATCAATTTGTTTACACTTAATCACACACACACACACACACGTAAGAAAACAACAGAAAGAAAAGTAAGTTTGTCAATAGAATAAACACTTACGTCCATGACCATTGATGCGTTGAAGTAACACAAAAGTAGTATTGGTAGATCCACTGCGATCAAACGACCATACATTGAATCCATGACTGCAGCTGCTCGGTCTTATATAGCACCAGTAAGTTATATCTAATATAAAGCATTTCCGCAGTGAAACTGATAGTAACTTTATGAGTCAACAAGCTTATCTCGCATTCTTTCGTGTTGCGACTTGCGCTACAAATCATGCGATTTAATATTTACAAATCACTATAATTGATCATTTCTATGTTAACCATTGAATAGATTGGTACTGTAATAATTTACTAATAGCAGTAATATCATGGATACACTAGATGTACAACAACATCTGAAAAAGATTCATCCCAGTCTAGAAAATAATGTTTATGCTGCTAATAGACTGCCCATGTATACCCACGTACCAAAGTATATAATATGCAATTTGGAATGCACAAAGCATTAGGCCCAAAATACTATAGCAGCATTTTATACTTTGTTCATAGATGTTGGGCTTTCCACAGTTTGTTTTGCCTTTTTTTTAGGTATGTCTCCAGTCCTTTTTTGTAGTTTAAATTTTCTTGACTCATGATGTTACGAATACTCTTTTCTTTAATAAATATTGCGCATGTTTTATCAAGTGCCATATGTGGGCCTTTACAGTTTACACATTTGTATTCAATAGTTTCGCAATTTGTGTTTTTCTCCACACTTAGGACATAAAATCTTTTATTCGTGCAAAATTTTACGTAACACTCCTTATACGATATTTTGTTTTTCTCCTTGTAATTATTGTAAAACCCTCTTCACTGTTATCTTCTCCACTATTCTCCATTTTTTTCCTTTTTTCCGATGACCTAATTTTGGGTTGGGTTTCCATTCTATTTATTTCTAATGTTTTAGAATTTTCAACTTCACGATCACTTATACTTTCACAATCACTTTGGTCACTTTTCTCAAAGTTACTATTTTCTTCTTCATTACACTCGTCCATACTTTTATTAATTAGTGGGTAGAAAATAAAAAGTTGCGCTAATGGGCGTCGGCACGTACGCGCAGTAACAACTCCCGCTCGCGACTGGAATAAAAAAACTTATTAGGTAACGTTTATCTCATCTCATTAGAAAAAGTTTAGAACTATTTCAGTTGCACGGGAAACTTTCACCCCACGTTCCTTTTCCTGGTCTAGTACACTTTGCTTTACTTTTTCCGACTTCATGCCCATATTCTGATTTTAATTAACTCGGTAAATAGGCTCACGCCTGCTTATTGACACATACAAATCTGCACACAAAATAATCTATCATTTAACTACTTACAACCTGCTTCAGCTTACGCCGCTTTGCTAAAATATTTACATCTTTCTCTACTCCTGTTTTATCCCAGGTCATTTCGCCAGTCCTTACTGTTAATTTTTTTTCCCATGAAAATGAAATGCATCCGATCTTTCCCTTATATTGAGTAATTCCATCTTATGTCATAAGAAAGTTTGAGAACCATAAAATTACAATTTCTTTATACCAGGGATAAGATCGGATGCCAAGAAACAAACAAAAAGAAAATCGCTTGGAACATTTATGTTTCTAGTAATTTATAGATCATATTGAAATATGTTTTTAAGCGTTAAAGATAGGACAAATTCCTTTTATTAACTTTATTCTCTAAGCAGTAAAAGTGGCTTTAAATTTAAGTCCGATCTTACCTCTTGATGGCCAATTCTTCATCATGCATATAAAAAGTATGTCTTGTCTTCGCACACGTTTAAAGTAGAAACCGTTGAGTTTACAAAAGCAAAAGATTCTCATACCTAAACTACGTTTAGCCATAAACGATTTGCCCCATGTTACAGAAATCTGACTGTTACGGATGTCGTGAAAATAAAGTTTTTGCCAGACTCTTTCAACTAGTGGAAAATCCGTCCAGTATTACCCCAACACACCTTAGTTTTTGAGTTATAAGAAAGTAAAGAAAGTGACCATATTAACCGGATGACCATATTACCCTCACGTACTATATTTTGTGATGTTTGACCACATACAAACATTTTTTTTTTAGAAATTCGTTACCACCACACTAAGATTTTCTCCAATATCGTGGGGGCAGTTTACATACATAAGTTTCACAAGGACAAACATCCAGACCCAGGACAATTATTTATAGGGCATACAATTACTTGTTCTTAGCGCTACAACTCATTGCTAAGCCACGGAGCCGTAAAATTTTAAGAAATGTAAAAAAAAAATAAGCGCGTTATAAGTGCCTGAATAAGCTGCTTACAATTAGGTATTGCCTAAATATAAGAAATATTGAATATTTATTTTAAGAGTTTCTTATTAAAAGTGAAAACAAATAAACATAGGTGCTATGATTACTATTTTTCTTCAAGTCAACATGTTTATGTTCGTCCTATGACGATGCAAAATCATTCACATTTTTGTACAGTAGTCACCTCACGCCCACACTTCTTCAGCGAAGGTACGCGGACGTCATTCAAGGGTTGTTTTTCGTGAATAGTGTTACTCCATTAGTTATTTTGATCCTACTCGTGCTCTTCTGTTATACATTTCAGATTTCGTATGATCATCCTTAACCCAATTGTGACATCATAGTGTGGTGCTTTATACATTTTGTAAAAGTCGAGGTGGAGTGACGTGAAAATTGCAATGACAGTGATCTAAAAATAAGGTCGGCGGCGTCGCGCAGCCGAGCGCGCGAACTCTCCAGTCGAAGTGCGACCGCCGCGAGTTTCAGTCGAACGATCCCGAATCAGCAGCCATGGTGTACGAAAGTGACTTCTATACAACCCGCCGCCCCTACCGGCCATCCAGCTACAGCGTAACGGTGAGTCGCTGCCTTCTAACACTTACTGAGCGTGCACCTCGCTCCACTATCTCCCGGGAGCCGGACGCCCCTCGCACCGATTCGACCCTCGCCGTTTGCATGTGCCGTTCGAACACCCCCCCAGTGATGTCCGCGATTTAGGTTCCTACGTGGCGTAATCGGATCTCGTTTAGCGTTCCCGACACGCGTCGCGCAGCTTGTAAACATTGCTTATTAAGTCTGTAACGTCGGTGTAGGGTTCCATAGGGCGTCGCTTCGCAAAGTGGGTCAGGTCGAAACGAGAAACTGTCGGTAAGCGAAGCTAGCGGGCGCGCCAAATATAGCCGCGGCTGGAGTCGGCGTCCGCGCGACTAACGGCGTCTTCTCCGCTTGCAGCGGACGCTCGGCGATTGGGAGAAGGTGCCGTTCGTGCCGCGGCCGAGCCTCGTCCCCGACCCGGTGACGGCGTTCGGGCGGCGAGGACGAGCGGGCGCGCGGGGGTCGCCTCTCGAGCCGGTCACGCGTCAGAACATCCCGCCCAAGCCGGAGTCGAAGCTGGCGCCGCTCGCGGCGTACGTGTCGCCGCGCGAGCAGACCCGCGAGCGGGTGCTGGCGGCCGTGGGGCACCGCGAGCGCGCGTTCGAGGCGGACCCGCTGGGCACGCCGCGGGACCACATGGACGTGTTGCTCGCGCAGGCGCACGGCCGCCCCTTGCACGCGCCGCGCCGCCACGTCTACTACAGTAACTACGCGTCCTACTGAGGGGGTCGCGTGCCGTGTGTGTAGCTTTCGCTTGTAGTCGGGCGGTCGAGTCGGTGCGAAGCGCAGGCGGGTGCTAAGGGCGCGGTTGTTGCAGACGCCGCGGCACTACGTGGTGGTGGACCGGGAGCCGTCGCGCCGCGCCGAAGAGCAGTACTCGTACTCGTACTCGAGCAACAGCGAGCGCTCGACGGGCAGCGGGCTGCCGCAGCGCAGCACGTACAGCAGCACGGTGGAACGGCGCACGGGCAGCGGCCCCGGCGGCTACAACTACAGCAGCGAGCGCTCCAGCAGCCTGGGCGGCCCCGGCGGCTACTCCTACTCGTCCACGACCAGCGGCCGCCTGCCCTACGGCACCACATACCGCCACTACTCTTACCGCGTGTAGCGCCCCGGCTCCCGACTTCCCTCCTCATCCCTCTTCACCTAACTCCTGAGCCGCGCTCCCCCTCCCGATCTATCAGTATTCGCTAACGCAATGTGATCGCTCTACTTTACTGTCAGAAGTGGACGTGAATCTTAAAGAGCTTTTTTGATGTTTTTGGTTTAAATTATATAATTATAAATGTTAATTAGATTGAAGTTGTAATAAAGCTTGCATTTTTCTAATATTTCTTCTTTCTTTGTGTTGCTCCTTGAGGTGCAGAATCGTTAATGGACACGATCTCTGTTTACTAACAAACTGTTTGCAGTTTACATTAGAGTGATAAAGTTTGAAGTTATTAGCAGATCCTTCAGAACTACTTTCATCTTGAAATTGTTTCCTATAATATCAAATGATAAGAAAATTTTAATTATTTAGTGGTTAGATAAGTAGCATACATCATAAAAGGATATGTAGGTACTGCATGGGAATATTCAATTTCTCATTTAAGAACTCGTGAATGAAATAGGAATAAAAATGTATGGTTACCTACTTTTTATAAACAATATAAAGCTGTTTTAAAAGAAAAATATTCTCTACTATATGGAAAAGTAAATTTTATATCCTATGAGAAAATAATATTTTATTATTTATGAACAGTATAATCGAAGATTGATGAACAATTATAGAAGATTTAAGTATTATACTAAAAGTTCCTGAAATATATTTATAACTATCAAAAGGGAATAAAAGCTGACCTTATAACAATAAAAAATTGGTATTTTAGGCCACCCTAATATATAAATCATTGAACGCAAATTGCATTCACAAAGGTTGACGAATGAAAGATGGAATGATCTTCGACGAAGGACAAAGCAATTCAAAGTTAAGATTTTTATACAGTAGTTCGCAAGATAATTAATTTAATTGAATTATACAAAATATCAATTTTATCGTCTTTGTTCTTGGTACCAGTTTTTTAATCATGTCCTTTGATATTGGTAGGTCCTTACCTACATATTTTATTACAATTTTATTTAAAGTCGTTAAGTGTACTTTTTACGACTAATTTAGTTTGCCTACTTTTTCAAATTTTACGAAAGGTACGAGTACTTAGACAATAAAATTATTTAATTTCTATTGATTCAGCTAACTTTTATTTCTTCAGTAATTAATTTTTAACCTAAAAGCTTTTACAAAGATCTGCAAACTAAAAAAAAACACAATAAACAATTTATTATATTAGGTATAATGATACAGTAATATAACAAGAAATAAATAATCGTTATATTTTAAAATATACAATGACATTGTAATTTTAAAAAATGCCCTGTTTCCATTGTTACGCCGTTGCCGGCAGCCGCTGACGTCAGTCTACTACTTTTCGCCTTTTGAGTCGTATTACAATACTCCGTACATAACGTACACACCCAGGCTGTCTCAGGTGAGTTGATTAAAATTGTAATATCTTTGATGCTTCATGCAACCGATCAAGGCATCATGTATATTATACCATCACGCATTATTAGCACTGGCAAGTAGAAAGAGGCTTAGCTGCGACATGATTAACATCGCACCAAAATCAGTCTTCACATATATATTTTCATGTTTAACCTCAATGTTTATACAATGTTTCATACTTGATAGTTTTGCTTGTAGATACTTGATTAAAAATAACGTCCCATTAGGTTTAAGTAGATAATTAGTTGTAGGGTTAAATAAAGGTAAAAATAATATTAAAATGTTATAAATAGTTTTCAAGAATCAGTGAAAAATATTTTACTGCCAAAAAAATTACAATTTACTTTTTATAACAAAAATATTAATTAATATAGCGTTACAAAATGAAGTAGACAGAAAAAGCGTAGGGAGTGACTTATTAAAAAAATAAAAAATGAGACTGTTCGCGACTCGTTGGATTGCTGCCATTGGTGAAATATCGGACAAGAAAATTTATATTATAGTCAATAGTATTTTGTGACATTATATATTATAAATATTTTAAACAATTAAAAACAACAACAAACAATTAATAATAAGATAATGCACTTCTTTTAGTCAAATTTATAAAGTAGACTGCTATTTTAAGCTAGTATTCTATGCGAGCGTGCGGGTCCTTACCCGGTTGAGCTGACCTGATCGTGCCGCAACCATACGTTGCAGTGTGGCTATACCAAGTGCCGAATATGTAGACAATATTATTTACAAGTATAGTAAGTAAAGTAATTGGTCTAAATAGTTATTAAAATTGACCAACGCCTGCCCAACGTGGTGAATAGACCCAAAAAATCTTTTAAGTGATGCATGTCAGATTCATTCATCAGATTATCAGATGCCATTCTTGTCACGGCGGCTTATTATCCAGCTCAAACGTGTTGCATCACGCTAGAGCTACACTAGCTATAGGTACATAGCTGCAGCACGAATGGGTCGGCTGGACTGGAGTAGGACTGAAAATAGAACCGGGCTAACGAGTACAGCGGTTACATACAAGTAGGTACAGTTTATGTTAAAAAAATCTTTTACAGAATTTTAAGATATAATTTTTCATTTACAAGACAAAATATTTTCCTACCGATTTCAAGTCTTTTAAAATAGGTGCTTTTTGTTTTTCATCTGAAATTTATTAATTTTGTTAGTCACACAACGTGAAGCGTTTAAAATGAAATGCTCACGCATTTAGCTTACCTCGTTCCAATTCGAGAAAATGCATTTAGCTCGTTAATTCACACATTCCTTTGGGTCTACTCTTTTGTGACCTCAATAGTGTCAATAATCCTATACCATTTTTAGGTACATACATGGTAGAGCCACGCTGCTGCTATAATATTATGGTTGTAGCACAAATGGGTCGTCTCGACCGGGTAAGGCCCACGCTCTCACGTAATACCAGCGTAAAATAGCAGCTTAACTTTGTGGTTAGTATGGTGAGTGTAGAGAATCGGAGATTCTTTTTACTGGAAACAACGTGACAACGTATCTGCATTTTGATTCTTAATCGAGGGAAAATGTAGATGTCTATAGGTCGCAGCATCCACTTACCATCAAGTGGATCGTGTGCTCGTTTGTCACCTCTTTCTCACGGGGCAGGCCCACGTAGCACTCTACGAACTACGAGGCGTCTTGCTTGCACCACGGAATAAATAATAGCTTACACCCTGACTATGATAAGATATACGTACGTAACATATAGCTGACGTGAGGCACCGACGCTCTGGGAAGTCTGCAGTCTGTGAACATGTTCAAGAACGTCCCCGCCATTACATCAGATTTGATAGACCACAAATCCTCGCAAAAGAACACCGATTCCTACCAAGGATGATACGCGAGGCTATTGAAATTAAAAAACATCCTAATTTCAATAGAGAAGATGGATGGGTGCTGCCATCTGCTTGGGATCCTATAATTAACAAAATTAAATCCAAACCCAAGCATACCACTGCAAGACTTCAAGCTACTGTAAGCTCATTCTGCGTAGATCGAACCAAAAATTAATATTAAAAAACTGAAGGTAGCCGGGCTAACTGTGACATCGGGACGTCAAACATCTCAGTCCTCACCGTGACCGTAGGTTGCTGTAAAGCACCCGAAACGTTGGGAATCAAAAATAGTAAAATTAAACGCGATAAAATCCGTTAAGATATGATATATATCCGATAAGATATGATAATTTGTCAGCATCTGCGCCTTTTTTACCTGTAACGATTTTCTGCCCTTTTTAAAGACAAAATGAGTGGGCTTTTGAAAAGTTGTCATAAACAAAAAATGCTTAAAGTAAGATATCAAATTATGATGCTTGAAATTTATTATAGCACCAATTATTTAATATTATGTGGCATTGTTAACTGTACTGTAGAGCCAAAGGACATCGTGCTAATTATAATTTAATAAGACTCTTCGTACCTGTAATTTGCATCCACGGCCATAAATTAAATTAACATTTGATTTTGAAAGCTAGGCTTGGCACGCGTTTTGTTTTCGGAGCTATTCACATTCTTGGTAAATACTAAAGCGACTAGCCAAGCTCGACTATAAACAAACCAATCATTTCCAATTTAGTAATCCAATTAGAATTCTCTTAAACGTTACGTGGTAGAGCCACGCTGCAGCTATGTGGCTACAGCAGGAATGGGGACGGCTCGACCGTGGTAGGACTACGCTCTCATAGAATACCAGCGTGAAACAGCAGAATAATGCTGTGTTTCGTATGGTGAGTGTAAAGGACCGGAGACCCTTTTTACTGGTCTGCAATTTGCATACCAGTAAAAAGGGCTCTGAATCGGGGATAGATGTAGAATGTAGATATCTATGGGCCACAGCATTCACTTGCCATCAGGTGTACTGTGTGCTCGCTTTTCATCCTTATTCTATAAAAAACAGTGGTTCTCAATTAGTTTTTCAGTTCAAGAAAGAGTTGAAGCTTACCTCTTGTAGCCGAAATGATAAAATGTTTAAGACTTAAACTGCCTATTTTATTTTATGTATGATTAAAAGGTTTATTAAAATATATAACATATACAATAATACAATTCTTATGAACAACGGCAAAACTAATATTTTAATACTCTTAGCGGATTTTAGACCAAGGTCACAACTCCCGAATAAGCGAGAGCTTCCAACTGCGCAAGAGATATTCTTCTTTTTCTTCATCAGACCATAGAAGTCCACTACCGGATATGGATCCCTCCCGTTGTCGTGGCGACATAAAAGTATCCACCTATTAAGAATTCCTTATGCAGTGTATAATGTATATTTTAACGATATCATTGACTCTCAGTATATTTACGAAAATTTAATGTATGTTCACCAAAACAAAGGTAGTTTTAGTAAAAAAAGGGATATACATTCTGTAAACACTAGGAACAAACACAAGCTAGTGATACCAGTTTCTCGACTCCATAGAGTCAGTAATTCATTCTTGGGGCAATGTATACGCTATTACAACAAGGTCCCGGAAAGTGTACAGGCTCTTTATTACCAAGTTTAAATGTTTTGTTAAGCTGAAACTGTATAAAAAGGGTTATTATACGAGTAGTATAAATGAATACAGGATTGATAATAACCCCTGGGAATGAGGTGGTCGCTATCAAGCAGTTTCTAAAATAAATTTTGTACTTAAATAGTTTGTACAACCATTAATGTAAAATTTACTTTAAAAAAAAAGTCCCGCTGGGTTTCTTGCTGGTTCTTCCCAGGACAGAGGTTTTTTTTTCGAACCAGTGGTAAAGTAAAAAATGACTTTCAATAAGAATTACACATGTAATCTATATTGAATAAAAAATTATTCTATTCTATTCTATTCTATTCTATAAATTACTAGCTGGCCAGGCAGACTTTGTTCTGCCCTTACCAACGACTCTTTGTCCTTTAAAAATTCTTTATATATGCAAAAAAAAATATTGAGGGTCACTTATCGGGATAAAACTATCTTATCTCTCAAGTTGGAGCAAACAAAACACATTCACAAAATTTCATTAAAATCGGTTGAGTGGTTTCGGAGTTCATCGCGGACAAACAATGTGACACGTAATTTTTATATACTTACTAGCTGCCAAGGCAGACGTCGTACTGCCCTCTCCGACTTTGTCCTATAAAAATTCTTAAATTACCAATAAAAAATATTGAGGGTCACTTAACGGGATAAGAACTATCCTATCTCTCAAGTTCGACCAAACTGCACGCATTGTGCAAAATTTCATTGCAATCAGTTCAATAGTTTAAGAGTTCATCGCGGACAAACAATGTGACACGTAATTTTTATATATAAATATAGTATACTATAGTATAGATAGTACTTAGATTTTGCTTTGCTGTCTTTTTAAAAAAAGGTGAGGATTAGTTCAACTTGACTCTGGTGTGACTCTTGAATTATTGGCTTTACAAACTTAGCTCTTTCTCACGAGGCAAATCCGAGAATAGGTAGCGCTCTACGAGGTTTCTTACTAACGCTATAATAGCTAAAGATAAATATTTTCTAGCGGCCGTCATTCCGACCGATAACAATTCGTGCTATGGGTGTCGTAATAGGCAACTATAGCAAATGCCAGAAAAATCTTATGGTTTTTGATAGATGGGAATATAACCATCTTGTTTACATTACACGTAAATACCCAGACCGGCGCGGTGACGGGCTGAGCGTCAAAGTGCCAGTTACCTGGTAGTGCGATCGGAGAAGTAATCAGTCATAAGCAAACGTAGGTTTTATTGAGTTCGTCACATAAATTGTCTTTTTATCAGTCTCTATAATCCCATTGCCAGGCCTTTTCAAACTGCAGCTACTAGAAACATACGACCTTGAAACTGCGGATTGAAAATTGAAAAGCGAAGACCCAATACCATCGTACTGGTAATGCTGTTGGTCTGATCGAATATATAAACTAGATGTTACCCACTCGCTTCGTTGCGTCTATTTAATTACTCTATATCAATAACTGAAAAAGGTTTTTATTATTATTATTATAATGACATAGGCCTCCCCCGAAGAATGACACAAAACATTATCCCGAGCCATCTGCATTCATTGACTTCCTACATCTCTTACCAGGTTGTCACTCCATCTTGTGTCGACTTACCGGTACGAGGCTGCTACTCGAGAACTTTTCTTCCCCATCGGTTGTCGGTTCTTCGAGTTATATGGCCAGTCCATTGCCACTTCAGCCGTTGGTCTCTGCATAGTTCGCTGAGCAACCTTGAGCTTGCTCATACGGCCAGCAGTGATGGATCACGTCTCAGATCCATCTGAAATCACTGGCAACACGCACTGGTTATAAAAGTATACTTAAGTCTTATTCCACGGCATGATCGATTTCGATTCACAATTTCATGAGAACCCTTCTAACCGTTCAAGCGTAATTGAAGAAAAAATATAAAATAAATTATTTTTTAAAAATTAAATTATTAAAAAATAATTTAATTTATAGTAATATAAAATTATGTAAAACGAGTAGTAACATTAAAATTTTGTACAATCGCCTTCAATATAAATAAAATGAGAACATCATCAATGTAGTCGAAGTCAATTATTATTAAGGATAACTCAAAAACTACTGTTCAGATCTTGATCAAATTTATATGGGACCACAAAGAAGCACCAGCTTTCAAATAAAAGAATTATCAAAGTCAGTTCACCTAGAAAAAGTTCTGAGGTAACACACATAAAAAATATAGAAAAAATACAGTCGAATTTAGAACCTCCTCCTTATTTTGAAGTCGGTTGAAAAGAAAAAGGATTTAAAAATTGATGAAGATGCTTAAAACATTTTTTCAGTGTTTCGAATTAAAATCCTTTAAATGTACTATGTATGTAGTATTTTCAGTTCAAACAGACTAGCAATTTACGACGTACGTCTTGTTCTATACAAACAATTATAAAATACATATACAATGTCATTACATACATCATTGACATTGATTGGTAGAAAATTACACTCGCTTCATTATACTCGCTTAGTCATAAAAGTCTAAGATCTTGAATTAAATGGACCTTCCCTAATCGAGTTTCTTAATAAAATAAATGTTTTGAACGATGTGTTAATTCAAGATTGCCACATTAGAATAATGATAATAATGTCCTCCAGACCGAATTTCGGTCACGGCGGCCAGCCTCAACGGAGACTAGCCATCGGCGCTGGACAGGATTATAGTGCTCAAGTGTATGCGCAAGCACAGGTGCACTCTCTATTCCCTCGCTCTCATAGACCGATGGGACGGTAAACCGACACGCGACACGACCGGAGAGAGATCAGGCGCAGGACCAACAGCTTTACGTACTTTCCAAGGCACGGGGGTGAGACAACTTCCTTTCTCCGGGCAGCTACTGAGAATTTCTTGATGGAAAAGCTCAATAACTAATTGTTTTTGCCCGACCCGGGATTCGAACCCAGGACCTCATGATCAGCAGTCGCACTACTACAACCACTAGACCACTGATGTCATCTCTTTGTTTATAATCAATACATTGCTTAATATGGTGAGATGATCTTTCCAGTCATATATTTTAGTTTATTATTTAATATTCGTATTTTATTCGCATATATTTTTATAGAATAAGGGTGACAAACGAACACAGCCCATCTGATTGTAAGTGGATACTGTGGCCCATAAACATCTACACCTATCCTCGGTTAAGAATCAAAATGCAGATGCGCTGTCACCCCTGAGGACTAAGATGGCATGCCTCATTTCCAGTAAAAAGGGTATCCGGTTCTCTACACTCCCCATACGAAACACAGCAGTATTTAAATGCTATTTTACGCTGTTGTTCTCTAAGAGCGTGGTCCTTTCCCGGTCGAGCCGACCCATTCGTGCTACAACCAACATGTAGTTGAAGCATGGCTCTACCACGACGACCAATACGAATTATTGTACCGGAAATTCATATTACTCATCTACTCTTCCTCTTTTAAACTCAATTGATCTATTGTCTTATTGCCTTTGAATAAACATACTGAAATCGTAAAAGAATTTTCGAACACAGCTTTCAGATAAAATAAATACGAACAATGGCGGTGGGCGGTGTGCCAATTTTAAAACTGAAACTTCGGTAGTTCTTCAAATATTATTATTCCAAGCGATAATTGCCTAGTAATTCTCAACGAGGATTTTGATGTTTTGATTTGTCAACCCCGAGCAAAAATTACGACATTAAATAAAATTCCATGACACCATAAACATTACATAATTCATTTTATTGACGACAAAATTTATAGGATACGAATTTTCATAATTAGTAAAATATTTTTAAAGTAATAAAAGTTAAGCAATAATATTCTTTTAATTAACTTTTTTAATTTTGATTGGAATTATTTAAATAAAATTAAGAGACTTTTTTATCATTTATTACAATACCACAACTTAACAAAAAGTAGGCGATAAATCAAAATGAAGTGGAGGGTTCGAGCTTTACTGTAGACTTGATAAAGTCACGTTAATCTGGTTCATTAAACTATTATAAGACATTTATTATTTATATTATTATTTTTCTAAACTATTATAAGACAGTGTATGGCTACTATCCCCAAGTGGTGACGCAGCCGAAGATGGTGAAGCGCACTGACATAACAAAAGCCAATTCACTCTTGAAGGACGGATGCCGGCAAATTATTCCACTCCTTGAACGAGAAAGAAAACCCATTGCTTCGAATGAGTGATATGTCGGTAACAAAGAGATGGAGACTAGTCGAGTGCCTGGTGGTCTGATAATGAAATGAGATGGAGGGATTAAGCCTTGCAATTCCTGCGCACATTGGTAAGATTGGTGCTCGAGATTTGTAAGATTAGTTCTAACTATAATGGTGTCACGGATAAGCCTCTTTTAGCACGCCCGTCTACCAAATCCATAGCAACTAGGTAGCATTTTGCAGCACCATATGAGCTGATACCAGCAATACTACATGCACGACCGGACTTGTGCTTTATGTAACAACTGTCAACAACTGTCTCGGCTTGAAGTATCGCCACAGCTTGGTAAGGACACCCAACTTCCTTACAGCTGCTTTAGCCCTGGACTCAATGAACCGATTCACAGAACAGTTTACGAATCCTGTGTAGGCAATAAAAATAAAATACCTAAATTCGATGATTTCAGACCGTTATAATCAATATTGGATTGTTGGCCTACAGTGAAATTTAAGACGCGCTTCCGATCTCCGACGGCACTTTTTCTCTTCCGAAGAAACTGGAATATACCATCAAGGGAATAGGTTACTGGCTGCGATCCAAAGGCCGCGCGAAATACACGAAACATCTGTTGCGCATTACGCAAACCAAACAATAACTCTTTTTAACGTTCATAACACTTTTATGACTAAGTTCGTTACACGCACGTCAATGTAAATTAACATTCATCGGGTAATTAATGACAATATGTGTAAAAGCGGCATCTTCGTTATCAAAAGGATCGCTGTAACCTGATAGTGTAGCGCCTGTTACCTTATTTGGGTATTTTAACAAATGCAAAAATATTTTTAAGCTTTTTCAGTACGTTATAGATAAAATACTATATTAAAAGAAATTAACATTAAATTTCTTTTATCATAAATATGCGAATTTATATTTAATTTTACTTACGTTTACGAATAAATTAAATTATTTATTTTAATTATTTTTAGACATTTACTAGGACATTTCCTTGCCCAACCTTCTCAGAAATTAGAGGATGCCTATGCCCAGCAGTGGAACGTAGATAGGTTGTAATTTTTTAACTTTACTGCAGTTTATAATATCAAAGGGGAATAGGAATTGTCTACCACTGGTAAAGTTACGCTGCAGCTTTAATATGGTTGCAGATTACACAGTATACCAGCACCACGCTCTCACAGAATAGGTACTTGCCTAAAATAGTAGCACAGTGTTACTATGTTCTGTGGTGAGTGTAGAGAATCGAATCCATCGTGGTCCTCAGAGGTGACAACGCATTCTGCATTTTAATTATTAATAGATGGTAAATGTTTGGACTGTATGCTCATTGGTCATCTTTACTTTTATAAAAATATCTGTTTACAACAAAATATTGGTAACTTTAATTCTCTTAAACATTAAAAAGTCATCTAGCAAACTGAGGTAGCAAAATAAAGATATTATCGCGTTGTATCTATGGTCGTATCTTGCAACTACCAACTACGCACAACGTAAGTGCGAAGCTATTTCGTCTAATTTTACACGGGCAGACGATGCTGAATCACGTCGCTATTGATACGCATAATAAACTCATATACTCTGATTTGGCTCGCTATCACATTCTATAAGCTTCGCTGTCTGTATTGTTTTTTTGTTATAATGAAAAGATCAAGCTGCATGCACATGTTGCTTCCTGTTACTGTTACCTAATACGTTAAGTCTCGCTGAAAGTACCTATAGCTCAATTTATCTCGCTCTATAATATTTAAATTTGGAATGTTTTGAACTCGAGAAAATTACAAAATTACAAATAAGTATTTGGCAAAATGTACGCGCAAAATGCATGAATCTAAAACTCACACTACGAACGAAAAACAAGACTTGCCAAGGGTGTGATGAGGCACGCGTAACGTAGGATTTCTTTTTTTTTTTTTTTTCTTTACTAGATCATCACTTACACTTCTAGCATGATTCGTCACGTTCATTTAGTTGCATCATTTAAAAATTAAAATGCCCTCAGCACCTACAATATACTTTACGGCTTCATAGTTCGCTATGAGTGGTTTATGACCTCTAACCAAATTATTTTAAAACAGTAAAATATCTTTTTGATGATACACCATTTCATTGATACTACTTATCACCCGTGTGGGTGCGGCTTAAAAGAATCCATCTCATCATTTCGTCCCGTGGGTGTCGTAAAAGGCGACTATGGCAAAAAATATTTTAAGTCAAAAAGATGGCCTCTGGTAGATGGCGCTATAACCATCTCGTTTACCCCAGACGTAAAATACAAGACTGATGACGGGCAACGTCAAAAGAGCGAGACATCTCGATCGCCAATCGCCTCCAAAGCATGGGGTTCATAACAAATCCTCCCTACAGAAAAGTCCTATGTCCAGCAGTGGATTTTTGGGAGTTGGTGAGGAAGAAGAAGTAGACCCTTTTACTGGATATGGGGTATTCCATCTTAGTCTTCAGGGGTGACAACGCATTTGTATTTTGATTCTTATTCGAGGATAAATGCCTATGGGCCACAGTGTCCACTTACCATCAAGTGGATTTTGTGCTTTTTTGTCACTTTCGATTTATAAAAAAAGTACTGAACCAACTCAATATGGAAGGGTCGAAATAAAATCTCGAATGATGTAATTTATTACGTATTTTTTAGATTGTATTAACTTTAAATTAAGATCATATGTATTAAAAGGAGCTACGCGTAAAAGTGGAAGGAAATTTGAAATTGGAACATTCGTATTTTGACATGAAAGAAATGTTATTTTCAAAGTTAATATTTATAACTGGCCAGTGTCTCATACAAAAAAAGAAATGTTTTTCGCAAAGGTTTGTCAAATTGTTTTTGTGTGGCCTGTGGTGAAATAATAGATAATATTTTAAAATAATAATTAATGTACATAGTATTCTGTATTGTAGTACCTATTATCTGATAATTATATTTTGTAAGCATAGGAGAAAAAAATTCACACAACCAAAATAAAAAAAATACTTATGTACTTATTTATATTTTAGGCGTAAAAAAGGTGTAACAAGCACAAGACGATACTTACAAATATCCCATCGAAAATCACGAAAGTAAATTCCACAAATAGTTTATGGCGAGTGCATTACCAGTACGATGGTATCGACTTCCGGTCTGAATAATTATGATTAGTATTCTGTCAATTCACAGAAACCATAGTTCTTCTTGGCATTTTTAATAAAAGGAGCGAATGCTCTTCGTGAAAGAAGCGTAATAAACCTAAATAAGCCTAAGCTTATCAAGCCCTGGTATCTTATCATATTTTTACGAATTTGGTACCACAGATTTACTCTGAGGTACTTGAATTTGACAGGTGGCATTTACACGCTACGTTTATTGTACACACTATCACAGAGGTGTTTATGTCGATTCGGCTTCGCGCCAAATTCATGTTGGTATGATTAGCCGGTATTATAAGCGCTGCATAGTCAACAGTCAACACAATAATAAAAATTCCATTTCTAAATTATATAGTAGCTCAAGAAATTCTTAGTAGGTAGCCTGGAGTCAGGAACTCAAGAGGCTGGCGTTGTTTCAACACCGTGTTTCGGAAAGCACGTAAAGTCATTGGTCTTGCGTATCGGATTGTCGCCTGATCGGACTATGACAGTGAGGGAATAGAGAGTACACCTGAGTTACACACACTTGTTGAAATTGGTCTCCGTGACCGAAATTCGGTTTGGAGGACATTATTATTTTTTAACAACCACATTTTTTTATAATTTTGAATTGTTGTCAGGAATATGTTGCTACCTATCTCCTGTTTTATTTCCCTTTGTCATATGGGGTTGTCACTCTGTTGTCCACATTCCAAGTTTTCGAACTAAATTGTTTGCTTTGTTGTTTGTAATGCTTACAACGAAGGATTGATTTGTTAAAATTAATTTGTCAGCTCCAGTTTTACATGGATAACATTGTTACTGAAAGGAAAGACAAGAGACAAGAAGAAGTGAATGGTTTAGCAAGCGCAATATACCACCTAGGGTTACACCACCGCTTTACCAGTTTTTGTAGTCAAAGACAAACGGATTTTTTAATTTTTTGTCTGTTTTTTTTTTTTAATTTTACCATTATCGAATTTGAGACATCTCCAAACCGTATTTACTACTCAAGTTCATTCATCAGTCGGTGTATGTGTAGATACTTGACTGGCTAGTTAGTCTAATGGTGGTAAGCGCGACTGCTGATAATCAAGTCCTGGGTTGGAATCCTGGGTTGGGTCAAAATCAGTTTTTGGGCTTTCTACTGTCAGTACCAGCCCAGAGACAGGATGTTGACGGTATTGCACCTTCGTGCCTCGATAAGCACGTCAAACCGTTAGTACTTCGCCTGGTCCCTCTCAGGTTGTATCGGATTGCCGCCTCATTGGACTATGAAAGCGGGATATAAAAAGTTAATAGAGAGTGGATCTGTGTTAGCGCACACACTCGCGCATTATAGCCCTACGCTGCTGTGACCGAAATTCAGTCTAGAGGCACTTGCAAAATTCTAGTACTGGGATACTTATGCGAATAACGATATCTTATAAAGAAAATCGCAACTCGTCTGATACCAAATAGTCGCCGTGGTCCATCAATACCAGTCAGTAAATAATTAAAAAAATCCATCCTTCCATACCATCTCTGGCTACATTAACACTTCGGCTACATCAGGTGGGATAGTAAAGAAACACCTGCATAAAATAAGTTAAAAAAAATACTCAACATCTTGTTACAGATAGTTTTATATTTAAAATTTAAATAAAAATATTTCTTTCGAAATATAGAGCTACAAACGCTACAAAAAGTTAGAGACGTAAATTGTTAAAATAGAAAATTATATAAATTTACAATGATTAGTATGAGAATTAAAACTATCTACTTTTCCATCTTTAATTCATGTGCCCCCACCTAATAGTGTTAAAATCATAGATAAGCTAATATAATCGGGAGGCCTAAATGATCACTGTCGCACGGACACCTATATCAATTCTCGCTCAAAATTATGAATTGACAAGATGTACTTAGGTACGTTAACAACATTAAATTAAGACTGCTAGTAACTATTGTGGGTTTTTGTCAGCTCACTCGCCATACAAAATCCATCCAACCCAGTGGTACTTAAATGGTAAATAAAGGGTAGGGCTATTGCATTTCAATTCATAGTACTCGAACAAAATAGGAAATTCTCATAATAGGAGAAGCCCATGTCCATCAGTGGACTAAATGGATGAATGTAAACGAGCAACTTAAGTTCGACTCACGCCGGCATCAAGGAAATTGTTAATTGGTCACTGAAATTTTGTTGACTTATATGGTTCTCGGCAGTAAAGAAATAAAAAAAACATGCGTGAGTGTCGTGGAACACTCGGTTGGAACGAAGTTCCTTTCGTAGTATATTATTATTGATAAACGTATTATATTATTGATTAACAAATACAAATAAATGATTTACTAGCGTCTATTAAAATGAAGCGTCATTTAAAATAATATTTCTTTCGTGGCAAGATAAGCAAAAGTGCGAGGGAGATGGATATTATTCCATCTCATTCGCACTATAGAAAGGGGTCATGACGGAAAAATCTTACACTTTTTCTCGCCTAGCCCCCATCCGTCAAATTCGTACCGTGCGATAAGGAACTTCATTCCAAAACTATCAAAGACCACTGAATTGAACTGCAACGAGCCGGCGTTTATCGGTGATGTTTCTGGTTTGCACTGTGAGACAGGATGCTTGAAAAGCTCCATCGTACTTTATTTCCCCCACACAAATATGATGGTAGACCTATGCTTTCCAGTGGGATAATTATTGGCTGTTAATTTGCTTTTACTTTCATTACTCATTTTTAGTCTTTCACCAAATTTTTGTTAACTCTTCTCACTTTGAATTTTATACCTACCTTAATATGTTTAACTAGCCCACAGGTACGTACGTATTTAACCATAGTATAAATAACCGCATGCAGTTCTAACACTTATTAGTAAAATTAATAACGACCATTTCTGAAATGAAATGCAATTTTATATATGATCATGAAGCTATTTAAATCACCTTTGTAACGATATAATGTAGTCTGATAATGTTTTAGGCTATGTTATTATCTTCTATATATATGTAAAGGTGTCCGGTGGCAGAATTAGGATTTCAAAATTAAATAATAAAAACTGCAAAATATTTTTTATTTCAATGACTATAACAAAGAAGGGAAGTGCGGGTTTTATTTCTTAAAATTATTTCGTCTAAATGTTGACCATCACGTCGGACACACTCTTGGAATCTGGCTTCAGTATTGCGCGCCACTCGCTGGAGAAGGGACGTCGGGATGCCATTAACCTCGCGAACGATATTTTCTTTTAATGCTGAGATGGTCGGTGGGGCGGTTTCATAAACTTTACTTTTGAGGTACCCCCACAGAAAAAAGTCCATGGGGGTAAGATCCGGCGACCTGGGTGGCCAGGGATGTCAGCAAACGGCTTATCAATTTGTTAGGGAACAAATCACGAAGAAGCGCCATGGTCTCTCTAGCAGTGTGAGGCGTGGCGCCATCTTGCTGAAACCATGTCTGTGAACTGTAGGCAGGATGTTCTCTTAATATTGGCAGGAAAAATCGTTAAGCATTCGCCGATAAGAAACGCCGGTTACAGTAATGGCTTGTCCTTGACGATTTTCAAAAATAGGGTCCGATTATTCCTCTGCTTGACAATGCACACCAAACCGTCACTTTGGGACTGTGAAGTGGCTGTTGATGTTTCAATCGCGGGTTCTGTCCTTAGGTGACCAATAACGGCAGTTCTGTTTATTACACTTCCATTTAAATGAAAATGGGCTTCATCGCTCCAAAGATTGTGTTCACTGTACGAAATCGCTGCAACATTGTTTCGCAGAAACTTTTGCGCCAATTGTAATCATTAGGCTTAAGCGCTTGCACAATTTGAATTTTAAAGGGGTGAAGTTTAAGGTCCTTTTTCAATATTTCGTGCACAATCGTTTTTGGGAGCCCTAGAGCAGCCGCTCTCTTACGCACGGACTGTCGCGGGTTATCGCGTAAACTGTTTGCGACAAGTTCGATGTTGTCATCAGTCCTCGACGTTCTGCTGGATCCCGGCCGCGGATTATTTGCTGCTGAACTTGTTTTTCTGAACCTCCGCACCCACAATCGAATCAAATTTTCGCTTGGCGCATCACGTAACCGTCGGATATTGTACCGCGAACAAAATCTTCGACGAGCAATAGCACAGGAATCGTTTGCTTTAAAATAAGCTTCGATTGCGAACGCACGTTGTTCACCCGTCCACTGCGACATCGTGACTAAGGAACCCGCACGAATGACGAATCGAACGTGACCCCCCCGCCCGCCCCTCCGCTAACGGTTCGAAAACAGTTCGAAATTTAAATCCTAATTCTGCCACCGGACACCCGGTATAAGCGAAATACCACTGACTGACTCATCACGAGATCTCTAAAACTATACACCCGATTGACTTGAAATTAAGTATAGTTACTCATTTCGCAATGTAGACGCTCACGACGGATTTTACGATAGTCTCATCAAAAATTTATTGATATTTTAGATGTAGATTCCACAATAAAATACTTATTATCGTGCGCCCAGCGATGCGAGCGGGTATCAGCTAGTTATATTATATTTTAAAGTCCTACACCATGTCTCATAAAACTCGCCTATGTAAATCATAAAATCATAGTATTTGAGAGATGGTGATATAACCAACTCGTATAATGCCAAATGTCATCCGTATAAGCATATATATATATATATATATACCTTGGTCCCGCGCCTGATCTCTCTGCGATCGTGTCGGTTTACCGTCCCATCGGACTATGAGAGCACTATAATCCTGTCCTGCGCCGATGGCTGGTCTCCGTTGAGACTGGGCGCCGTGACCGAAATTAGATCTGGAGGACATTATTATTATTATTATATATGAGGTCAGTGTATAGTCCTCAGTTCTCTCAGTTCTCAGTCCTAAATTATATTAAGAAACGATTTCATAAAAGTAATAATAACTATTACACGCCTGAGTGTTGACATATGATGCCTATGCTCGGTACGTATTCCGTACCCTGCTGTAAGTAAAACAATGTTTACCGAAAAACAAAATGCTCTGATCATTAATTATGAACATAGATTTTTTTATAGGGGATATAAACTATATTTGTCACGTGTGGCAGGCAGGTAGTCAACATTGCTCTTAAATCAGCCTAAAATATCTGACCGGCGATGGAGCGCGTCAATGGTGCGAGCTGTCTGATATTGCGATCACCGATTCGAGCCCTCGGCTGCATTTCCCTGTATCTATTTAATTACTAGTATTTATTTTAAATTTCGCACATTTGATCCGAAGCTTCAATGCCTGACTGATTTCGTATTTAGAATTTTAAGCTCTAGCACTAAAGTAATATGCAGTCAAAAGCAGTTGTAAGTAATATCTTACTTGGATAAAATTAGCACGTTGCATATTTATCAACTTTCTTACACAGGGTTATTTTGCAATAACCGACCAAATTTGCAGAGAAGGTTCAGAATAAGTAATATAGGCAAATGGTGAAGAAAACATTCTGTTATTTTTATCTTTTAAATTCAAAATGCGTGATAAATGGTAATGCATAATTTTAATTGATTTTACTGCGCACGCGCACACATTCGTAAGGGTCGATCGGTTGGCAAAAACGTTATTGCCCATAAATCACATTCAATTTGGGATAATGTCAAATAAAAGTAGAGTAAAAAAGTAAGCCTTATTTACTCATATTTTCAAAAACTGCAATAACGGTATATTTGAACTTAAGTTTAAAATTTGGCTACTCTTTGAAAAATAACCCTGTATATTTTAGGACTTAATAACTATATCCACAATACAGGATTACCTAGTGTGGGTACCAACGGATACTTCAAAGAATTGAAGTTGTCTTCTGTGAAATAAAAAATTTTTTTCATTCACACACAGAACTGCTGACACATAACACAAATAATACAGCTTTTTAATGCAATTCCAGACTGAATTAATCTACCGACCAAAATCACGGGGTGTCACCCGGCTCGTCACCTACCCGGAAGTGCCGCACCATTTGGTACGCGTGCGCGTCCGTCCGTCTGTCATCATGCGGGAGCTCGACCGGATCTCATACCGCAGCCGTCCCAACTACTCTGTCTCATCTGTTGATGACTTCTTCAGATCAGAAACTACTAGGGTAAGCTTAATCTTTTTTAATTAAATTAGATTGAAAACGATCTTGCAATAAAGTTTTTTTCATAGATGTAAAGGTGAAAAAGCACACAGTCCACCTGATGGTATGTGAAGGCTGTTCTGTGGTCCATAGACACCGCCGAAATACCACCGTAAAATAGCAGCTTAATGCTGCTGTGTTTCGTGTGGTGAGTGTGACAACGCATCTGCATTTTGATCCTTAATTGAGGATAGATGTAAATGTCTATGGGCTAAGTCACTTACCATCAGATGGACTGTGTGCTCGTATTTCAACCTTATTCTACAATAACAAAAAATAAAAATACCTACTTTTATCCTTGATCAAGAATTAATGTTACCCTCAGAAGACAGGTTTGCGCGTCTACCGCTAAAAAGAACCCTTAAGCTTAATATAAGCTTTTTCACGCTCATATTGTGTGCGAATAGTGGCGGTGTAAGAATATCCAGTACCCCATATCGTCCGTGGGTGTCGTATGACGCGAGAGAGGGAAAATGAAACAGGAGATGGGCAGCAGCATATTCCTGATAACAGATCAAAATTATAAAAAACTACGGCTGCCAAGCCGCCTGCCAAGTGTGGCAAACTAATATATATTTATTTAATAATTAATCTATAGTGGCAACTATTGGAAAATCCCCTCTATGGTATTGGTGTTGGTGATCATGATCTAGGCACATAAAACAGTCGAATATAATTGACTTCAACTAACACAAAGCGATTAGAAACGAACAAAATTATTTTTATTATATATAATATCACCTTTTACACTTCAGGATGAAGTACGCCTGGAACTATTCACATTTGAAACATTGGTGGCGTAGAAAAATTTACTAATATATTACTAAAGTCGGCATTTTTAGCGACAGCTTGCATTTTAAGTTATATAGAGGTTTTTTTTTAATATAGAATAAGGGTGACAAACGAGCACACAGTCCACCTGATGGTAAGTGGTTGCTGTGGCCATAGACATCTACATCTATCTTCGATTAGGAATCAAAATGCAGATGCGTTGTCACCCGTGAGGACTAAGATGGAATGCCTCGTTTCCAGTTAAAAGGGTCTCCGATTCTCTACACTCACCATACGAAACACAGCGACTTTAAGCTGCTATTTCACGCTGGTATTCTGTGAGAGCATGGTCCTTCCCCGGTCGAGCCGACCCATTCGTGCTACAAGTATACAATTAATATAGCTGCAGCATGGCTCTACCACGTATATGTTACATGCCAGAGCCACACCGAAAGAACAGATTTAAAGGATTTTTATCAAAGATCGGAATCGGAACTGTATTATTCCTGATTATAATAATTCTATTATGTTAACATGAACAAAAATCAAAATGCTAACTTACAGTTGTTCGAGGATGAGACGCGTCGCATCCGCGCCGACTCCGCTTCACTGTTGCATCGCGCTCGCTCTGTTGTACCACGCGCTAAGTCTGTCGCGCCTCTCGATACTATCCATTCGTAAGTATTGTAGAATATATATAGACAGGCGTGAGTGTTTATATATATATAAACACTCACGCCTGTCACCCAGAGGGTAGGCAGAGTATTGTAGAAGTAACCACAAAACATTTTCGAAATAATCGTTTGTAGGTTTGTAGCAAGGAACCCTACTATCTAACGAGAGGACATATTATCCATTACAATCTATAAAAGTCCACTGCTGAACAGAGGCCTCCCCCATAGATGGCCTCATAGGGGGAATTTTCATAGTTCCCACACTTGGCAGGCGGATTGGAAATCGCAGTTTTTTTATAATTTTGAGTTTTTATCAGAAGACGCTGCTGTCTATCTCTTGTTTTGTTTTGTTACTCTTACGACACCTACGGGACGATATGGGGTAGTGGATATTCTTACACCGCCACTACACGGTAAACATATTACTCAGCTTGTAATAATGGGAACAGATCTATCAAGATTTGCTGTTATCGTCACGCCTAGAGAACGCATCGATAGTCACAGTTGGATATTGCAACATCATACCAAATCTGTCGTCATACCAAACTTCGACACCTTTGGTATATCGATCATACCAAAAGTGTCGTAGTTTGATAGTTTCTATTACGAGTTTTGAGCTATTTTATATTTGAAATAAATGTAGCTTTACTTTAAAATATAAAATATTTAGTAGCTTTACTTTAAAATATTTTATATTTTAGCAAAGCTACAGCCTATTTACGTCCCACTCCTGGGCACAGGCCTCCTGTAATTTCTAAGAGGGTTTTACATATAACAGTGCTAATGATTATTTGAGTTTAGTTCTAGTAACCTTGACTTCTCTCTTTACACAATGAACCTAGACACAACGCCTTGGAACCTCTTCATACTAGGTCATTGGTAATTTCACCTGTCTTAAAACGGGTCAAGATTATTTTAGTTTAACGTAACGGGACCAAAATAGATAGGTCATTGATGCAACGCCTCGCTATTGACATTGATGTCGCGCATCAATCGGGACATCGTTCGATAATTAGAGCGTAAGCAAACTATAAGAGGAGATTCGAGTCATCAATTTCATCGTAACTTAATTATCAGATGAACCCCATAGCCAACACAAACTGTTATTTTTTACTTTCCTGTGGTCCGTGCCAAGATCACAGAAAATTATGAAATCAGTTATGAAGTCACCCGAGTGTCTGTCCGTCTGTCATAGACAAGTTGTTTTTCTTTTATTTGCAACAAAAAAAAACTGTTTTTTATAAACTTGTAGTAACTAATGAACTGTCCATCTGATGGTAACAGTTACAGCAGCCCAAGGACACCTACAACCATTTTTAAACAAAGAAGGCTATTGATGCGTTGTCTTCTTTGAGGACTAAGATGGAATGCCTTACAGCCTTAATTATACTGGAAAAATTTAAAAATACTGTTATCCTAGATTGAATTAACACGTAAGGCCAAAGATACTATTTTATACTATCTGTTGCCGTCTGTCCATGGGCTGCAGTAGACCAATAGTGCCAAGAGTGAATTGTTTAGGTACTCGTTTCTCACTGTAGTGTAAAAGAAATCCAACTTTGGAAAGTACAGTCCATATGAAGTAAATATTTTATACAAGATGGTATAAAAATATTTAAATATTCAAATACGTAATATTTATTTTATTATCTTATGTTTATTATATTTTATATGTAATAAATTTTTATATTCTGGGATATATGGATTAAATATTTTTAATATGACGTGGATATTTCCGGCGTGGGTGTTGATTTCCCGGCCAAAACTGTGCGCGTTCACTTGACGCATTCACAAACTTGTACGTTCTGTTTTAATTATAGACTGGTTAAATGCCAGCTAGTATTTGTTTTCAGTTCGTGTGAAAACGTTGAAACATTCTCGATCCACCTATTGGTGGTCGTTAAATTTTTTAAATAATTGACTCGTTCGTTAATATCAGAGGCGTCGGTAAATTTGCGTCAATGTCGAATGAAAAACTAAAATTATCCAGAGTTTAGCCCTGTTGTAAGGTCATTTGATCCCAACCTTGTTGAGTAGAGCAATATATTATCTTTATTTGTAATCTGTGAGTCATGCTGCATAGCGTGTTATGAACGTAACGATTATATTTAATCATAATGACGAATAATTATGCTCCAATATAACACGTTAAAATTCGTTTACAATTCGTGTTATTTGATGATTTAAACAGCAAACAAAACGCAGACTAAACCCTGACTTTATGCGGGACTTATTGTATTTTTTAAACAAAAAGGCGATACTCGATACAGTCCTGCTCTTCGTGAGCTGACTTTTGGACACCAATTATAACGACCACTTACAAAATTTACTCTTTAAAGCTCAGCTCAGATTTAAAACCATATTTATATATTATTTCATATATAAATATTATTCATATATATAAAAATAGTTAAATTTCGGGGTTTTTACAACAGCCATTGTCATAAGGGTACAGACGCGGTTGACGTCCTGTACCCTCATGAATTTGTTATCGTATCGAATTCGTATCGCTATCGAGCACCATCGAGTGACTTTGTATGATAAAATTCAGTTCCATTTACGTTCACTATATTATACGGGGTGCTGTTCATATCGGTGATGATAATACGAAAATGTAGAGCACACAACTTGTGACGAGGGCACTGATGTTATAGTTAAGCCGGTTTCTTCATTTAAATATAAATTTTTGGTCCGATCTAAAATAATCCAATAAACAGTTATCTCTATAGTACACGACCTCACAAGATATTTTAGCTTATTTTCATACTGACACCATTTTCATCAGTATTTTTTATTTAATTTTCAGTTATTCTTATGGGGAACCAATGCCGTACCGCTTCAGCAACGACGCATACATAGCAAAACTTCTTATTCCCCTTCGCAGCGTTAACGACCACATTCACAGCATTTCCTTCTACAACGAGCCCGCCAAGAGATTCACAGGTACCAGCTACTGGTTTGACCGACAAAATATATGTTGATCGACTAAATATATTCTTTTAACCGACTAAATAAAACGTTCAGTGTTCAAGTCTCTGTATTTTTCCGAACTAACAACTAGTTCCAGCTTGCCCCTGTAACCTTGAGGTGTTCCCCAGGACGTGGTCACCTCGCGTGCGTGCACTACTCGGGCAATAAGGCCTTTTCTAATCGGAGGCCGCTCTACAAGGAGCTAAGCATCAGGGACGACGTTAATCTGCTCTCGTTTTATGCGAAGAATAGGCTAGCTGCCGCTGGATTGGGGGGCGAGAAAGTCACAGGTATTTTGAACTGTAGTGGCATAGCTAGCGCTTGCTTCGCCCTCCGCATAATTCTATTAAAGACGACGATAAAAATCGAGGGCCTTGTAAGTAAACCAAACGTTAAATACCGTGTAAATACTCCAATAGATATAGATATTATATTAGATATCACATAGCATTCCCCCTTTTTGACAATTTTCATGACTTGATATTTGAGATCTCATAAATAATTAAGTTGTGATTAATATAGCAGTTTCATAGTTCTCGTTTACACGAATTCTCTATTTTATGAATTAATAGACACATATTATGCCCACATATATAATGCCCTAGGCAGTCTCGAAATGTAAATGAGTGAACAATAGTTTGACCATAATTTGTAGTATTGTGATTAGTAAATATAATCTGTAGTAACGTCATACAGTTTTTTGACTATCTGTCTAATGATTGGTTTATAAATTTATGCGAATTCCTTCAATTAAAGGCTTAAATACCTAAACGAATTATATCCAGAGAATCCACACGTAGGCAAATAAAAGTCATTGCTTGTTCTTTCAAAATGAAGCATTGCATATCATATTTATATTCATAAGGTTTACTTATTTGGCCACTGACATCTCTAAAATCCGCTTCTTCGCTCCGAAGCTGTCGGTGCATAAAACGAGCAGTTCTTAAAAAACAGTATAAATCGTATCTAACACTGCGTGTGGTGTCTCTTGCAGCGGGCGGCGCGCAGGAACAGCCGACGGCGCAGTGCGCGTAGCTCGGTCGCGAACTCGAGTGGGGCGTAGCTAGGGAAACCGTTGGGCACTCTAGAAAGCCAAGTGACCTCACTAGAAATTATTAATCAAGCGAGGAACACAACGCTTAAATTCAGTCTAAGTCAATGCTA
The DNA here is from genome assembly GCA_029286625.1 of Parnassius orleans. NCBI lineage: Eukaryota > Metazoa > Arthropoda > Insecta > Lepidoptera > Papilionidae > Parnassius > Parnassius orleans. The sequence goes on from JAGSMP010000126.1 coordinate 372,599, forward strand.
GAGCCCGCCCCATTCACCTAGCTACGCCTAAGGACCGACTTCGCGCTCTCTGATCTCGGTATAACACACTCCGACTAACACAGACAGATCGTATATTTTTTAACGTTTTATTCGATATAATATTTATTTTGCATATGTTTTTACAACGAATAATTTTAATAACATTTTTCTATAGAGATTGGCGTGATAACGCGGCTCCGTCCGCCATTTTGTGGGTAATCGAGTCTTCTCGTTTCCCGCTTAACAGAACTGATTTTAACAATAAAGTTTTATATCACACTTCTAGTTGTTTTAATTAGTCTATGCATGGTAGTGCCCCTTTTCATGCTTGGAAATCCACGCTTGCTAATGCAGTGCTGTATCGACTAACATATGATATAATAACTTACTGAAGTTTAAAACAGAACTAAATAAACATTTGTATATGTTACGGCTAAAAGCCGAAGTGCGGTTACACCTAGTTTTAGCCGGCTAGAACTAGGTGCAGCCTGTTGCGGTTGGTCAAACTTAGGTATATCATAAGTAATTTATAGATTAGATAAACGTCTGCGCCAACCGCACCTTATCCTACTGTCGCTGATATTAGGTACTTAATACGTATACCTATCCGTGTTTTTACAAATTTAACAGTACACCTAAATTTAACCAACTACTGCTGGCCGCACCTAGTTCCAGCCGGCTAGAACTAAGTGTAACCGCACTTCGGCTTTTAGCCGTAATATAAATATTAAAATAGAGATCCTTGAATAATTTGTAAATATTATGAGTACAATTTGATTAGAACATTTTATGGCCTGCCAGTTTACAGTTTATGGAATCATTTCATGCACGTTGCCTGTATATGCACGATATACAAAAACGCAGCGTCCGCAAAATTCATTCACGCTTGAAGCATTTAGAAAAAAATATCCCTAAGCGAAACGTGCATTCAGGTTTGTTCATCAATCTTTAGAAGTTGATGTTACAGCTAACATTGTTCATGAAAGTTTAGTGTGTCATAAGCTTAACACCGATTACCGATGGCTATTGGCGTCATGAAATGACCAGCTTTTTGCGACAGCTAGAACCTTGTCATTTCTCCAATGTCATTGTAATGCGGCACATGCGTAACATTGGCCCCGGTGCAGTGAAACTACTCCCGTGGAGGCCAAGCCGCAAGTTCCAGGCACCGCAGATGATGGAGGACCCAGGATTGGAATTGAAAGCATCAAAAGCGGAACGCGCTGCTCGTTTCCGAGCCTCAACAGTGGAACCCGTTCTCACTCCAGCGACGGATCTAGCCGAAATCAAGAAGAAGAGACAGGAGGAGGCACGCGCTGCTGAAGAAAAGTAAGAAAATTACTTTCACTTTCAATTTGCATGTATCATCACAAATAGTAGGTTGGTAAGGTGGAATACGTGACCATTAAACCGTAATGGTAATATTAGGTACGCAACAAACACTCAAGCAGACTTTTTTCTACCAACTTATTTACTTTATTATCTACCCGCAACAATGTGTTTTAACCCCATCAGAGTTTGTAAGCGAATACAGAACAATCAGACGTACGAGTACACATAATATTTAGTTTGATATCATAGGATGCATATTTTAAAATTAATAACAATAAAATACTATTCACCTAGTTTTTTTAAATATATTTACTCAATCTTTGTTTTTTATAGAAATATGAATTACCAATAATTCCAAGTGTCTGTCTCGCTGTCACAAAAATATACCTTTATAAGCAATAAAAAAAGTTTGTATCTTACAGGGCTCTAAAGGAAGAAGCAAAACGAGAAGCAGAACGCAAGGCTCAGGTAACAATATTTTAAATTGTTATTAGAACCATTATTAAAAATATTAATATTGTGAACGTAATTTGAAACCTATTTTCAACAAAGGCTGAAAGAGAAGCTGCCGAACGAAAAAAGGCAGAAGATGAAGCTCGAAAGGCAGAAGAAGCCAAACGCAAAGCTGAAGAAGAGGCTAGAAGAGCAGAAGAAGAAGCAAGAAAAGCAGAAGAAGCCAGAAAAGCTGAAGAAGCACGGTTAGCTGAAGAGGCAAGACTTGCTGAAGAAGCCAGACTAGCAGAGGAAGCACGTCTTGCAGAAGAAGCTAGATTAGCAGAGGAAGCAAGACTAGCGGAAGAGGCCAGATTAGCTGAAGAAGCAAGGCTGGCTGAGGAAAAGCGATTAGCTGAGGAGGCAAGACTAGAAGAGGAACGTTTAGCTGAACAAAGAAGACAAGAAGAGCTGGCAAGATTAGAAGAATTAGAGAGACAGGCACAAGAGGAACGTGAAGCAGAATTAGCAAGACAGGTTGGTTCTGACTTTATTTTTAATTTTTTATAGTTGTTTAATATTTTGCATAGTCAGCAGTGCCGGACATTAGCATTTTAAGTAATATATCATCATCATCTTAATCATTACAGCCCTTCACAAGTCCACTGCTGAACATAGGCCTCCCCCAAGGAATGCCACAAAGCACGGTCCTGAGCCACCTGCATCCATCGACTTCCTGCATGTCTTATCAGGTCGCCACTCCATATAGTAGTAGTTAAGAGTGTGATCGGAAAGTTTTTGTGTTCTTCTGCGGCGGCTCTTGCAGAACTTAGCTCCAACCGCATGGACAGTTTCCACGAGCTTATCATTTATATCGTCTACTTCATTGCAGTCTTCTAGGCACTGAAAACGGTTTTGTAGCTCGAGCTGAAAGGTTTCGGGACTTTGGATTAGAGCACGAGGGGGACGGAGCGTTGACTTCATTAGACGAGACCTCTCCAACTTAACGTTTAGGTTCAGTGTCCCTCTAACCATACGGTGATCGCTACCAGTTTTCACCCTCGCGATCACTGAGACATCACTGATCTGATCTGATGAACTGAACAGTTCATCAGATCAGATCAGATCAGTGATGGTCGTCATAACGAAGTCAATCTAATTTTTTGTCGAACCGTCGGGGCTCGACCAGATCCACTTCCTATGAGGTCGCTTCTGGAAGAAAGAGTTCATCATAAAGAGTCCCTCTTTCTCTATGAAGTCGGCCAGCTGTTGGCCCCTTGGGTTCCGTTGCCCTATTCCAAATTTCCCTACTTTTAGCTCACCGTTCTCTCTTGTGCCTAGTTTTGCGTTGAAGTCTCCCATTAACACCGTGTAGTGGGTTTTGGAGGAAAATGCATGGCTTTAGAGATATCCTCATACATTTCCTCCACCTCCTCATCGGGATGTGCCGAGGTTGGTGCGTAAACCTGTATGACCTTCAACGAATACCGTTTGGTGATTCTGAGTATAAGGTACGCAACCCTCGTCGACACACTCCCAATCTTTACAACGTTGTTAACGAGAAACTTGTAGACGATAAATCCGACACCTCCTTGGGACAGAAGGTCGCCCTCCCGGTGATAGAACAAGTTACCGGATTCGAGGATTACCGTGTCCTCCCCCTCTCTTCGGATCTCGGATAATCCTATAATATGCCAGCGTAACTTGTCTATCTCTTCTTCCAGCTCCAGGATCTACTCGTCAGTCCTCAGGGTGCGTGCGTTGTATGTTGCCGGGTCGAGTCGTCTTAGGTGGCAACCGAACCTCCACCGGAGATTCTTAGCACCCCCTGCCCCGCCGTTACCATGGTCGCCACTGTAGCTAGGATGAGCGGTGCCGACGGGGACTGGGGGCCGTCTCTTCGTAACTTTCATTTCATGGGGGATATTTGCCATAGTTGCCACGCTAGACGAGCGGGTTGGCAACCGCAGTTTTATTGTAATCTTGCTGTTATCAGGAAAATGCTGCTGCCCATCTCCTGCCTGTTTCCCACTGTCGCCTCTTACGACACCCACGGGAAGATATGGGGTAGTGGATATTCGTTATCGCCACTACACGGCGAATATTAAGTAATATATCAGCATAATACATTTCTAGTAAGAATTGCCAATGTGAGATGGACAATTCACACAAAAAATGCTGCATATGTCGCTCAGTCAACTCGCAGTCAAGTGCTCATACCATACGTCAGTTTATTTATTGTAATAAATAAACTGACGTACTATGACCATAGAGACTGAATATGCCGTAATCGCTTGTCTTACGGCATGGAATAGCAGTAATTCGTTTCATGTTTGACACTGCTTCCCGTCGACAGTCTGGATATTCTACATATGATTTAATTTTGAGGTGATTGTGCGATGCTGCCATCTGTTGGAGATAACAATTACCTCTACCACATCACGTATACGGGTAGTAGTTAACGAATTAAAATTGCCTTATTGCAAATTCCGTGTGGTTTCCGCGTGAGAGAATACACTATCCCATATCTTGCCTTGGTAGAGAGAGCAAATTAGAGTTACAGAGGTAAATGAAACAGGTAATGGGCAGCAGCATCTTTCTGATATCTTAAAATAATAGAAACTGCGGTTACCAACGGGTCTACCAAGCGTGGCAACTATGGCTAATATCTGCCATATGAGGTACCTACTTAATCTGTGGAACATTAATTTATGCCTATGTCCAACAGTGGATTTTTATAGGCTGTAATGAACAAAATGTATATCAAATTTTATGTCTGATTACACAGGCGGCTGAATTAGCTGAAATCGCTCGTCAAGAATCAGAATTAGCTGCGCAACGTCTTGAAGAACTATCGCACAGCGGTTCCGCTGGTGACCACGTTGCTGAAGTTGAAACTAGGTACTTATCATCAAAATAAAATCTTACATTGATATTGATAAGATTGTCAGTAATCTCAAATTAATTATCTCATCCTATAAATCAGAACTCACTTCAGTTGTATAATAAAAAGTAGCCTTCTTACGACACCCAGAAGTGGTGTGATTGATTTTGTTACGTCACCATCACAACCACGCGATAAATGCCAGGAAGACATGCGAGTGCTATATAATATGCGGTATATTATACCAGCGTAAAATAGTGTTTCGTATGGTGAGTGTAGAGAACCGGAGACCCTTTTTACTGGAAATGAGGCATTCCATCTTAGTCGTCACGGGTGACAACGCATCTGCATTTTGTTTGATGTAGATGTCTATGGGTCGCAGCAACCACTTACCATCAGGTGGACTGTGTGCTCGTATGTCACCCTAATCCTATAAAAAAAAATAACCATCTCGTTAACGCCAGACGCAAAATATCCAAACCACCAGCTATGGTACGCAGCAGTCAAAGGTGCAAGACATCTGAAACTTTAATCGCCAGTCCGCCCGCTACAGGACACAGCGTTAAAGGTGCAAGACATCTGAAACTTTAATCGCCAGTCCGCCGGCTACAGGACGCAGCGTCAAAGGTGCAAGACATCTGAAACTTTAATCGCCAGTCCACCGGCTAAGCATGGCCATTAAGGCAAATCCTCCCCAGAGCTGAAGGGGTCCATACCCAGCGGTGTGCGTGTACGGCGGATAAAGAAAATAAAAGATATTCCATTTACAATCACTTGGCCTAGTGATGAAAATAGGTACCTGAATAACAACCCCCGGGTCCAGTGTTCAAACTCAAGTCAAAGTCCCAATTACGAGTACTCGTAAACACACAATTTCTTTAGTTAAGTACCGAGTATCGAGTTTTTATTATGGCCTATGGGCCTGAGCCCAGATAATGCTTGACCCATGGGTACCGACAGTAATAATGTTTATCTGTCAGATCAGTTTTGAATATGGTAAGGCAGTTATGCGTGTCAGTTTATCAGTTAGAAAATTATTTTACTATATAAAGTACTGATACCCGCGACTTCGCCCGCGTTGCTTACACACATCACTGAACACGTAGTGTTTATAAAAATCGTTGTTTCTTAAAACTTTAATAACTTTATATTAAATGAAGATATCGCAATATTTTTTTTTTTTAGATAAGGTCCAAGTGTCTAAGAAATAAAACTTAGAAAACCTAATTGAAATCTATCTAGTAGTTTTTCCGTGATGCGCGCACAACTGAAAACCTCTATTATTTTATTTATATAGATTAAAGACACATATCAATGGATCTAATTTATGCAAAAACACTAAGTGTACTGGTTTGGTTGTAACTGTTCCCTTTCCTCTGACACTGAATTCAAGCCTGCTTTTGGTCTATTAGCGGTAACATCAGAACCTGAGATCAGGGGTGTTTAAATAGTTAAATTAAAATTGATCAGCGTGTATCTGTACCACGCATCTACCAGACGAAGCATTATTTACATTATTTGTATTTTCACAGCGACGTGCCTGAGGTAGAATCTCAGCCCATTGTTGAGGAACCGGAAAGTCCGGAAGTGATCCCTGACGCCTCAGCAGTTGCGGACCAGACCGACGCTGTCGCAGAAATCAGCGAAGATGAGCAAGCAGAGCCAGATGTTACGGACGAAGAATAATCTTTAAATTACATTTATTTATTTTTAAATGTATTTAGACAAAAGTACGTTACGAAATATAGGATAATAAGTATGCTGAATAAAGTCAAAGTTATTTCAGGTTAAAATTCAAAGTCAGTCTGAACTTAATGCATTAAGAAAAAGAAAACGTTCCCCATAAGAATTTGTTAACAACCATGTTAAGTTAAGAAGGGATAGGAAATAAAGAACATACTGTTCTACAAGCATTTTCTTTTTTATGTGTTTTGTTATTAATTTATTGGGTGTAGAAACTATTCATGGCTCATGTATTAAATGTAAACATACATGAACGATGTAATAGTAAATTTGTTGTGGATTCGTCTGTTTGTTACTCTTTCCTGTCCGTAATTAAATTACGCGTCAACGAGAGACCCAAGTCAATAACAGAATATGTTATCATCGTTAACAAATTTGTTTATGTTTTATTTTGTATTATTAAATTTTTATAAAATGTTTTGTTATGTTTAACAATAAAAGACATTAACGCATTAGTGTTTTTTATTACAAGAGAATCTTCAAAAATACTTTTGAAGAGGTGTGTTACGCGGTTTAATATTGAATTAAAAAAAATTATAAAAAACATGACAAGTGGTGGAAGCATATTTGAATCCATTGTCATATTTCGTCCCGTGCGCATCGTGAGAGGCGACTATGAGAAATGAATGAAAAATCTTGTGTTCCGATGTAATATGGTGGTATAGCCACAGAATAAATAATAGTACGAGAGGTATAACCATACACCAAATAATTTCAGATGTAAAATGCCTAGACCAGCGACAGACAACAGGGTCAAAGATACTCAGGTTACGCCTGGTACTGCGATCGTCAATCCGCTTGCCAAGCGTGAAGGCAAATCCTTTGTACACGTAAGACGACCATCTCTAGTTGTGGACTTTTACACACCAATTATTATGAAGAAAGAAGAAGAGAAAAAATATTCATTTTTAAAATCAATAGACGGTAGATAGACTTATGGTGGGTCTCCACTTTTCACATACAAGCTTGCTTTACATTTAAACAAGCAAATTCGAACGTGTGGACTGTGGTCCAATAAGACTTGAGTTTTACTGTGCGATGTGCGCCATCGAGCACAACGCAAATCGCACAAAATTAAATCGACATAATTTTTGCTTCATGTACGTACTTAAAATCGAACATTTTGCGGCGTGTACCTGCTACAAATAGTGTTCAGTGAGCCGTTGCGTCGATTGGAGCTCAAGATTTAAGCAAAGCCGAACATGACAGTTGTCAGTAGAGGAGTTGTGGAAGTCTTGAGAGTAACTTATTTATTTATGTCTTATAAATAAAAATAAACTGATTTCATTTTAGAAGAGACACGAGAACATCCAGCGGTATTCCTTTCGTCGTGGTTTTGTTTTAGTTTTGGTTAAAATACATGCTACGGAGCAATACATAGCGATAGGTTGTTGTATAATGGCTTAAATTTTAACTGAGCTACATCATAAACTATCTATACAAATAAATAAAATTGAAGTGTCTGTTTGTAATGTCAAAATAACAGCTTTTTACTAAACGCATATGAAAGTATATATAGTAGAGGACAACTAAATGTGGGCTAGTGCTTTATATGGGCTAGTAAGAGTTCTAGAAACAAATAATTGAAAGGCGCTGTAAACGAGTATCTTTAAGTTGCAGCCACTAGACAAAACGTTTATGAGGCCATTAAAAGTATATTATAGTGAAGAAATACGAACCTGGATCAGGAACAACAATAGAGCACTGAGTCCTTTTGACATTGTGGAGCTATTTGGAAGAGCTTACATGAAAGTTCAAACTGGCGAAATTGCAGCAAATGGGTTTCGCGTTACAGGACTTTGGCCCTTAAATAAAACCATATTCGGCGATAGATTTTATTGCAGCAGAACAAAATGCTGTCAAAGATGAATACAGATTTTACTCCAACAAAATCATCATCCAATAATGAAAAGCTATCGAATAACAATCCCAGATTGCCCCATTCATCTAAATTTTGACTACAATTCTTGACGACAATTTGATTTCTACCGAAGCATCAGTCTCAAGATCTAGATCTGAAACAGAAAATACACCTCAATTTGGACCTTCAACCTATACTTCGAATGTGACACACAAACAGGCATCTACCTCTGAAACTACTCATGATCCTACATGTAATGACGAACCATCGTCTTCCGGAATTGATCGCAGCAGCCTAGTCCTTATGACATAAGTCCTGTACCAAAAAAAATCAGAAAGACGTCTAATAGGGGTAGAAAAGCTGCTGTGGCTTCTGGTATAACTTCGTCACCCTATAAAATGACCTTGTTGAAAAAAATAAAGAAAATTAAAAGAAAGGAAAACTATAGACAACAAAGTTAATGTCCAGAAGAGAAACCCTAGAAATAAGAAAAAAAGGAAAACAACTAGTGACGTTGATGTGATTGACACTGTAGGCGAAGAGGATATCCTGTTTGATTCAGACACTGAACTAAACGCCATAATCGGCATAGAGCTCCTGACTCTGCAGATGCAGAATGTATGTTCTGCCAGCAACTTTTTCAGAAAATACAGGAGAACTTTGGATTAAATGCTTGATGTGTGGGCTCTGAGCACATAATGACTGGGCCAGAATTTGATACGTGGATGTGTGATTTTGCAAGTAAAATAATATTTCTTCTTCTTACCAAAGTTAATTATCGATCTCTTAGTAGAAATACATTTATACTTGTTATTTTCTTAAAAGATAATTAAGTTTATATTTATAGCCCATATTTGAGTACCTGTTCCATATTTAATGCCTATTTTGCTATTTTGTTTAATGCTCAATTTTGATAGTATAGTTTATAAATAAGATATAGTTTATACATAAGACTGTTACTTTGCTCTTTAAAAATATATGTCTGACTGTTATTACATTAATAAAAATTGATTTTTAACTAGTTTTTATTTTGTTCCAAAAACAAAATAGTAACCCATATTTAGTTACTCTCCTCTACTTATACCAAAAACAATTTGTAAAATTTTTGTCTGTCTGTCTGTTTATTCCGGCTAATCTCAGAAACAGCTAGACCAATTTATACGGGACTTTCACTGGCAGATGGCTAATGTTATAAGGAATAACTTAGGCTACTTTTATTTTAGAAAAAGAGTTAGAGTTCCGCGCAAAAAAAATTAAAACCCATAAAATCCAATCGTAATAAATTCCACGCGGTCGAAGTCGCGGGGAACAGTTAGTTTTATATAAACATGTAGACTATTATGGTTGATCCTAAGCAGAAACATGTTCGCTATGCTAGCATAGCACCTGCAAACTTGCTCGAATTTGCATCTACACTTCATATTTTTTAGTAATAAGACAGCAGTAAAGTTACAGCCTCATACGTCCTACTTATTTCTGACGCTGCCCTGTTGGCGGATTTCTTAGTAATCAGCGCCGTGGTAGCTTAACAGCAAAGGGCTTGACGTAAATTTCAAAGTACGCGAGGAAGCAGCATTCGATCCCGGCACCAATGAATTTATTCATTGCAATTTTGAACCTGTCTGCAAAGTATGTAAAGTGGTATAGTAAGAAGTAAGTAAGCATGTCTAAGAATTAAAAAAATAGTTCAAAGACATGTGAAGTTCGCCAACACGAATTGGGGCAGCGCAGAGGACATTATCTTACCCTAAAAACCCTCTCAGAAAGGGGACTATAACTATATTTTCATATATTTTATCTTTTTAATTTCTCAGGCATGCAGATTTCTTTCTTCTTCTTTTCTTTAAAAAAACTTTGTACCTCACAGAATCATTTTCTACTGTATCGTAGAGGTCCCACTTGAACAAACATCTAAACATGGAACATTTATTTGTATTAGGTCATACAAGCACTTTGTTGCCTGCCTGATTCAAACCGAGGCCCAGCTGTATTCAGATTTTGCTGGCGCCCACTCGGAGGCCAAAGAGTGTATAAATCATTACGTTTAGTTACCTTGAGCAAAACCATAGCAAAACATTAGCATTTTTTGTCAGAATATAATATATAATCGGATGAACGGTATAGGAACGCGTGGAAAAACGGACGAAGTATATTATAATTTAGTTTTGTCATAAACCATCGCAGGCGCGCACACAAGAACTCAACAAAGTGTCATCATAATCGGATGAATGGTATAGGAACGCATATGGGAGAAACAAAGAAACATTAATTGCTAAAATGTATTTGTTACCAATTATGCACTGACTTTCTAATTTCTTTGCAAACACATTATTAAGAATTAATTTTAAACTTTCTATGCATACAAACTCTACGCTTCATTTTTTAAAGTTTGGGGAGCCTTCGTCTAATTAAAGCAACTGACTTTAAGCTAACACTAATATTGCACGCCTCATAATGCGAAGCATTATTATTAGGACTATCGACCTCCGGTCTGAGGAAGGGGGTGATGTGGCAGCGCTGTCGTCGCGCCACAAGCGAAAATACATCGAAGCAAAGTTCCGAAGTAAAAACAGTATATATAGAATAGCTCCGAACTACCACTCGGAGCGTTGGCCGCTCCCCGGGCAGAACACCTTGCCCGGTGGGAGATATCCCCTTTTCCTTCTACGGCCACATAGACATTATTATTTTTTTTCCCTGTAGGTGACACTAACTGTTAAAACAATAGAGTGTTAAACACGTAAATAATATAAGTTAGGAATACAATTTATTTTTATTCATCATAATTAAATGAAACACTCCTGAGGCATGCACTTTTGGATTTTCCAAACTATATTAAATTATTATAAATTGGATATTGATCAATACTAAATCTATCACAGGGGAGATAGATATGTTACTTTATCCCAAATGCTTATTTTACCTGAATGAGGTGAACAGGTCCTAGGTTATTTGTTGTATCCTAGATAACAAGTCAAGGTGAAATTCAATCTCAAAGTTAACTCAAATCATTTCAAGGATGGCGAATTTTCACCCGCCACACAGCCTATTCAGTGCGGTGGGCACATCTGGCAAATAAATGCTTGCCAGCTTGCTTGCTTCTTGGAAAGAGTGGTCTTACAAAGGTAGGTTTGTGATGATGATGTTAATTATAAAAAAAAAAGGAAAAATATATGTTACTAGTACCTTTGTTTGTTCAATTATTGTTTGCCCAAGATCCTGATCCTGGATGCGGCAGGAGCTCTTGGGTGATGTATATAATAAATTGATGTAGTCAAAATAAAAATCTTGACTTTAATTGTATTAATTGCGTATAATTCAAGAACTAAGGGATGAAACAGGTTTCTATATTAAAAGATAATTACAAATATACGTAAAGGGTGAACTACTGTGTTAAGTTAAACTAAGATATCGTGTATTGAATAAGTCTAGAACCGTTATTTTAATTCGAATGTTTTGATTGGCCAGGCTTTCATTGTTGCGTTTCGATTTACGATAAAACGCAACATGCTCCCCGGCGTTGAAGTGGTCTAGTCCGCTTCAATTGGTAAGGTGACGAAGCGATTATAGGCCCGAAGAAGATGCCCTTTCTTGGTCTTGATTTCAGCTACTCGCAACACCATCCTTTCCCGGAATGAGTTTAGTGACGCCCAGAAGCCATAACAGTGGGGAAGATTGTTTTCCTTCACCAAAACCATTTGTCCTATAGTCAGGTCCCCGCAAGAGATGCGCCATTTCTTCTTTTGCTGTAGGAGATGAATATAATCATTAACAAAACGCTTCCAAAAATGTTGTTTTAATTTCTCCACTCGCGCAAATCTAGCTAGTGAGTGGATATGCTTGTCTTCGATTTGTGGATACGGAACTGAGGTAGTTGTCCGTCCAATAAGAAAATGGGAAGGAGTTAAATATGTTAGATCAGTGGGATCGGATGATAAGGGTGTAAGAGGTCTAGAATTTAGGACAGCTTCAATCTGAGTCAGACAAGTTGAAAGCTCTTCAAATGTGAAGTGAGTGAGGCTCATAATGCGTCTCAGATGATGTTTGACGGACTTTACGGCAGCTTCCACAGTCCGCCAAAATGAGGAGAATAGGCTGGGTTAAATTTAAATTCTATACCTTGTTCTGCGGTGTCTGAAGTTATGTGATCTGACGTGCCTAAGAAAGGAAGAGTTCATTGCAGGCACCTACGAAGTTGGTACCGTTATCTGAATAAATGCGCTGCGGTTTTCTCGTCGAGCTACAAACCGACTTAAGGCTGCGAGATATGCCTCCTTCGTGAGATCCGTGACGAGTTCTAAGTGGACAGCCTTCACTGCTAAACAAACAAAAATACAAATGTAAGATTTTATTAAGGCACTGCCTCTACCCTTACGATTGACTATCAGCACAGGCCCGCAATAATCTACTCCAGTGTTCAAAATGGGAATTCTAAATGAGTCCTATCGGTGGTAAGTCACCCATAGTAGGTTGCACGAAAGTTGCTTTAAATCTATTACAACGTATACATCGATGAACATTAGCCTTCGCTAGATTTCTACCACCCAAAGGCCAGTAAGTTTGCCTGATGTCCGCCAACAGCAGTTGAGGACCTGCGTGCATTAAGCATTTGTGTTTCATTTCAAATATGATTTTGGTTAAATGATGCTTGCTACATATTATAATAGGGTGCTTAATATTATAAGTGTAGTTCGAATTGCTAAGACGACCTCCCACACGTATAATACTGCTATTATCTATGAAAGGTGAAAGGGATAATAGTCTGTTTTTCTTCGATAGGGAATTACCCGACTTCAGAATAGCATATTCTTTAGGAAACATTTCCATTTGAACTCTACGTATTAGTATTGATTTCGAAGAATTTAACTCTGAACATGAAAAATAATTGGTGTTATGAATATTACTTCTACAATTATTAATGAACCTTTGGATATAAGCTATTATTCTAATTAATTTTGTGAAATTGGATGATTTATTGATTATGTTAGAAATTACATTGTCTGTTTGCGTATTTATGTCTGTATGTAAGGATATTTCTGGAAGTTGATTTGTTTGAATGGAGGGAATTTTTGGAAACTTGATTGGGTCATATTGTAGAAAATCGGGTCCGGACCACCACAAAGAGGAAATTCTGAGGAAATCAGCCTTCATCCCGCGCGAAACTAGGTCCGCTGGATTATCTTTGGACGATACGTAGTTCCATTTATAACCAGTTGTACTATCTTGTATCTCACATATCCTGTTCCGAACAAAATGCTTTAGTCGACTCGGAGAAGTCGATAGCCATCCCAGCACTATTGTCGAATCTGACCAGAAATAGGAACAATGGATAGGTATAGTAAGTGACTCCAGTACCTTTCTAAAAGTCTCGTACCTAATAAAGCACCACAAAGCTCCAAACGTGGTACTGTGGTTGGTTTGAGAGGAGCCACCTTATTCTTTGATGTCAAAAGGCGAACGCACACAGATCCATCTTGTCCGATTGATCTGATGTAGACACACGCTCCATATGCGCTCTCTGAAGCATCTGTGAATATGTGGATTTCCATTTTAGTAGGAGTTGGAACATGGCATATCCAACGAGGTATTTCAAGGGAGTTTAAAGAAGAAATTGATTGCATTGCATCTTTAAACTGTTCTTTTATGTCCGTACCAACTTCTTCGTCCCAGTTACTTTTATTAACCCATAATTGTTGAAGCAATATTTTAACAAGTAATATGCAAGGCCCTACTAACCCCAATGGATCAAACACCTGGCTAATAAGGGACAAGATGTTGCGTTTAGTGATTCTTATGTTGCTGTTTATATTGATGGTGTAAAAAAGATTGTCTGACTCAGTACGCCAATATAAACCTAAAGTTTTGCTCAATGAATGATCAAGATTTAGAGTCTTCTCCGAGTCACCTTTAATAGAAGAAATTGATTCCAAAATTTCACCGAAATTTGACTGCCATTTACGTAGATTAAACTTCGCAGATTCTAAGGTTTTAATGACACCTCTGCAAGTCTTTATTACGGATTCTATGGATGAGCCACTGTACAAAAAATCATCGACGTAAAAATTATGCTTGATAGCATTTTGAACATTGATATCTGGGGATTGATCAGCGAGGTAAGTTAAGCATTTTGTGGCTAAATAAGGCCCCGATGCAGTCCCATATGTAATTGTATTAAGAGTATATGTCTTTAGTGGTTCTGAGGGGGTCAAACCTAAAGACGATTTGCTGGAGTGAGCGTTGAGAAGGCTCGACTAAGACAGCACGATACATTTTCTCTATGTCGGCTGTAACAACATATTTATGCTCTCTAAAGCGAAGCAAGATGGACATAAGATCATCTTGTACGGTTGGGCCTACCATTTGATAGAGTTGAATGATTTACCCGAGGTGCTCAAAGCCGAAGCGTCGAAGACTACGCGTAATTTCGTAGTTGTGCTTGACCACGTACGACACCATGATGAGGTAAGAAATAAGAAGGTTGTGTAAGCATTGTTTTTATTTTGTTTTCAGTCATATGACCCAACTCAATGTACTCTTTCATGAATTCTAAATATTGTTCTTTAAAATGAAAATCCTTCTCAAGTCTGCGTTCCAAGCACAAAAAACGGTTTTTTGCCATAGTGTACGAGTCTCCAAGCACATTGGGTGAATCTCTCAACGGTATTTTTACAACAAACTGACCGTTTTTGCATCTTCTTGTATTTTCCTCAAAGCTCTGCTCATAGTCGCTCTTCGAAGTCATGTGATACTTCGCAGGTACAGAATCCAGTTCCACAAGCGAGTAAGAAGAGAGTCATCTGTTTGAGTGTGAGTAAAATGACAGATAGAAGATGTTGCCTGAGTAGGCTGAGGAATACAGCCAGATATGATCCAACCAAGCTTTGATTCATGTAGCCTTGGCTGGTTTTTTAAGCTAATATGGTGGAACCTAAAACATCCCAGAAGACCTCTGCTCCAACTAGGATGTCAATTGCGGAAGGAACGTTGTAGGAAGGGTCCGCTAAGCGTATTCCTTTCGGTATATGTATATTATGTATATAACATGATGGTAACGACTGAGAGATCTGTGGTAAAACATAACAATTTATGTTGGTCGTAAAGATCCACAGTACGATTGGATAGTAAGATGACATGACTCTGACGTACTAGAAGACTGTTATTAATACTTGAGACTGTAGAATTCGTTGCACGTCTTACCAGACTCAGCTTTCACACAAGCTCTGCGTTATAAAGTTCGCAGTGCTGCCATTGTCAAGAAGCAAACGAGCCGTGTGTAGGTGACCATGAATATCCTTCACTTTCACTAGTGCTGTGGACAGCAAGACATGGCCTTGATTAGTATTTATGTTTGCTAAAACAATGTCTGTGGAAAGGCAACATTGTTCTCAAAGGCAGAAGATGATACATTTTCTGTGTCAGGTTCCTTATGTAGCAAGGTATTGTGCTTAATATTGCAATACTTATAATGAGATAAACGGCAACCTTTCTGGGAATGACCTGGGCGCAAACAGTTAAGGCATACATGAGCAGCTGTAGCTTGTTTTATACGTGAATCAACGCTTAAGCTTCTAAAAGAGGGACATAAGTATAAATAATGTTTATCACTACACATGGGACAGCTAATCTCATTAATTGCATTTCTACTGTTTGTGTGATCTATAGTGATAATGAAGCTCTTAGATTTAGACGGTTCAGGTGTTTTTTGTTTTTGTATATTATGTTTGTTATTATTAAACAATGTTTCAAGTAAATCTGCTCTATTGTTTAAAAATTTTAAAATTGTTGTAATGTTGGAGAACCGGTAAGAATATTATGATACTCCTCCCATTCGCGACACGATATACTATCTAACTTGCGAGACATCATAAAAATAATAAGCGTATCCCAATGGTCGGTGGGCTCACCCAGTGTAGCAAGGGCCCTCAAGTTTTTGTTGGTGACATCAATCATGTTTCTTAAACACACGCTAGATTCTTTTTGTAAAGGCTCAAAATCAAAAAGGGCCTGTACGTGGTTGTTTACGAGCAGTCGTGGATTATCATACCTGTCTGATAGAAGTTGCCACGCAATGGCATAGTTATCAGATCTAAGTTCTAAACTGTGCACAATTAAGGCTGCACTACCTTTAAAGCAGCGCAAATAATGTAATTTGTTTATATCACTCAAGCTATTGTTATTGTGTATAAGTGAAAGATACGTATCTCGAAATGCAAGCCAGCGCTGATAGTCACCGTCAAAGTGCGGCAGGTCGATTTTGGGCAACCGCACAAAGTCATGTCTGCAACTAGTGGAACCCTGACTTGTCACGGACTCTTCACCTGGCCCCGAAGGTGGCTGCAGCGTAGGGGCGAGCAAGGTACGCGCCAGCGACACGGCGCCATAATATTGTGTCTCAAATTGCTCGCGCTCTGCAAACTGATCCTCCTGTTGTTCGGACTGTAGCTCGATGTTGGCCTGTAACGCATCGTAATCACTATATAACGCATCAATTCGACTTAAACGACACTCCAATTCAGATGCCTGCAACTCACTTAATTTCGCACAGCTTTTGTATACATTCAAAACGTTCACAAATTGAGTCAGTTTTGCTTTAAAGTGGCACGTTTTTCACTAGCTCCTTTAGTTTTGCTTCAGCCATGATTACTAGACTAAATTTACCAACAAAGGATTCAGGAAATGAACAGTAATTCACTAGAAACAACGTAATCCTTGAAATACCTCGTTGGATATGCCATGTTACAACTCCTACTAAAATGGAAATCCACATATTCACAGATGCTTCAGAGAGCGCATATGGAGCGTGTGTCTACATCAGATCAATCGGACAAGATGGATCTGTGTGCGTTCCTTTGACATCAAAGAATAAGGTGGCTCCTCTCAAACCAACCACAGTACCACGTTTGGAGCTTTGTGGTGCTTTATTAGGTACAGACTTTTAGAAAGGTACTGAGTCACTTACTATACCTATCCATTGTTCTATTTCTGGTCAGATTCGACAATAGTGCTGGGATGGCTATCGACTTCTCCGAGTCGACTAAAGCATTTTGTTCGGAACAGGATATGTGAGATACAAGATAGTACAACTGGTTATAAATGGAACTACGTATCGTCCAAAGATAATCCAGCGGACCTAGTTTCGCGCGGGATGAAGGCTGATTTCCTCAGAATTTCCTCTTTGTGGTGGTCCGGACCCGATTTTCTACAATATGACCCAATCAAGTTTCCAAAAATTCCCTCCATTCAAACAAATCAACTTCCAGAAATATCCTTACATACAGACATAAATACGCGAACAGACAATGTCATTTCTAACATAATCAATAAATCATCCAATTTCACAAAATTAATTAGAATAATAGCTTATATCCAAAGGTTCATTAATAATTGTAGAAGAAGTAATATTCATAACACCAATTATTTTTCATGTTCAGAGTTAAATTCTTCGAAATCAATACTAATACGTAGAGCTCAAATGGAAATGTTTCCTAAAGAATATGCTATTCTGAAGTCGGGTAATTCCCTACCGAAGAAAAACAGACTATTATCCCTTTCACCTTTCATGGATAATAACAGTATTATACGTGTGGGAGGTCGTCTTAGCAATTCGAACTACACTTATAATATTAAGCACCCTATTATAATATGTAGCAAGCATCATTTAACCAAAATCATATTTGAAATGAAACACAAAAGCTTAATGCACGCAGGTCCTCAACTGCTGTTGGCGGACATCAGGCAAACTTACTGGCCTTTGGGTGGTAGAAATCTAGCGAAGGCTATTGTTCATCGATGTATACGTTGTAATAGATTTAAAGCAACTTTCGTGCAACCTACTATGGGTGACTTACCTACCGATAGGACTCATTTAGAATTCCCATTTTTGAACACCGGAGTAGATTATTGCGGGCCTGTGCTGATAGTCAATCGTAAGGGTAGAGGCAGTGCCTTAATAAAATCTTACATTTGTATTTTTGTTTGTTTAGCAGTGAAGGCTGTCCACTTAGAACTCGTCACGGATCTCACGAAGGAGGCATATCTCGCAGCCTTAAGTCGGTTTGTAGCTCGACGAGGAAAACCGCAGCGCATTTATTCAGATAACGGTACCAACTTCGTAGGTGCCTGCAATGAACTCTCTTCCTTTCTTAGGCACACGTCAGATCACATAACTTCAGACACCGCAGAACAAGGTATATAATTTAAATTTAACCCAGCCTATTCTCCTCATTTTGGCGGACTGTGGGAAGCTGCCGTAAAGTCCGTCAAACATCATCTGAGACGCATTATGAGCCTCACTCACTTCACATTTGAAGAGCTTTCAACTTGTCTGACTCAGATTGAAGCTGTCCTAAATTCTAGACCTCTTACACCCTTATCATCCGATCCCACTGATCTAACATATTTAACTCCTTCCCATTTTCTTATTGGACGGACAACTACCTCAGTTCCGTATCCACAAATCGAAGATATATCCACTCACTAGCTAGATTTGCGCAGTGGAGAAATTAAACAACATTTTTGGAAGCGTTTTGTTAATGATTATATTCATCTCCTACAGCAAAAGAAGAAATGGCGCATCTCTTGCGGGGACCTGACTATAGGACAAATGGTTTTGGTGAAGGAAAACAATCTTCCCCCACTGTTATGGCTTCTGGGGCGCGTCACTAAACTCATTCCGGAAAGGATGGTGTTATGAGAGTAGCTGAAATCAAGACCAAGAAGGGCATCTTCTTCGGGCCTATAATCGCTTCGTCACCTTACCAATTGAAGCGGACTAGACCACTTCAACGCCGGGAGCATGTTGCGTTTTATCGTAAATCGAAACGCAACAATGAAAATAGCCCGGCCAATCAAAACATTCGAATTAAAATAACGGTTCTAGACTTATTCAATACTCGATATCTTAGTTTAACTTAACACAGTAGTTCACCCTTTACGTATATTTGTAATTATCTTTTAATATAGAAATCCTGTTTCATCCCTTAGTTCTTGAATTATACGCATTAATACAATTAAAGTCAAGATTTTTATTTTGACTACATCAATTTATTATATACATCACCCAAGAGCTCCTGCCGCATCCAGGATCAGGATCTTGGGCAAACAGGAGTTTAAAGAAGAAATTGATTGCATTGCAAACAGGAGTTTAAAGAAGAAATTGATTGCATTTTCATTGTTGCGTTTGATTTACGATAAAACGCAACAATTATTAAAAACTTTATTAGGAGGTAGGGTTCCTTTTCTGCCTAAACTATGAGTCCATCTGAGTAGGCACCCACCCTTTTACTATTTATGCCCACAAGTACCAATGATGTTTCCCATTTTAGAGTATGGTGGACCATGGTGGACCACTAAAGTCAAAAATCCTCAGGTGTGAAAATGCAGTCTGTGGATTTCTTTGCTTAAACTTGGTTGAAGATGTGACCAGCTAAAGTAGCTTTAGTTATTGTTAAAAAATTAAAAGAATTAACATATAACAATTTTTTATTTACACATTATACTATAAATCCATTTTTACAATTTCTTCAGCAGTTTTTGACACCTCCTCCTTTGTAACATTCTTCTCTGTCCGTTTCTGTGGTACATCGACTTTATTTTTAGTATTGGATGTGTTTTGTTGCACATTTTTCTTTAATTCCAAGAATTGTTTATCAATGTCACCAATTTTTACTTTCATCTAAAAAGTGAATAAAATAATACATTTTATAAACTATAAAGTCTAAGTTTATGAGGCTGTAAGTATTATGTTTATAATGTTCTACGACTATAACACTCACATGATGCTGTCTCATGAATGTTTTTATATGTATTCAGATTTTTATATCGAAATGCATAAAAAAAATTCACATTTTAGGTTTAACATTAAAAAGAAAATTATAACTTATAATGACATTACTGATATCTACATGATATAAAACATAACTAAATGCTCTATTTATCAACTATGGTATCAATTATGGTATTTATCAACTTAACACATTCACTGCCCTGTGATCCACATATGGTTCATTGCTATTGCCTAACTATTGTGTCTGGAAACCGGACAGCGAGTGTTAAATTATATCAACAGGATTGTTCTGCAGAAATGTTATTAAGGATGAATAGTCACCTTACAGAATATTTTTATTTCAATTCTAAGACCATAAATTAATTGAATAATGTAGGACATTGACTAAGCATTTGGTTGTGGTCCTTCAAGGCCACAGGTTGAGATCCTACATAGAACATGTGTTTGTAATGTAGACTATGAAAAATTGTTCCAGGTCTTGATGTTTATCTATGTGCAATTTATGTATTTAAAATGTTACCTTGCACAGAAGATAATTCTACTGAAGTAAAACTTGGGTCAGCTTTAGTAATCTATAACGATTTAAGTGTTCATTTTAGCTTTAGTTGACAGGCAATGATGCTATTGATTACCATCTAGCTGCTTTTATGCCGGAAATCTTTAGTTTTCGAGATATCGATAATTATAATTTTGAGGTTATATCCATTTAAAATGATACGAAACGAAAAACAACAATATAATTATTAGAAAGAGATAGCAGTAAAGCATGGTCTGTATCTGTTTTAAAAATAACACGCAACAACAATATAACAATTAGAAAGATCCTTTATGGAATTAATTAAAGCAATTAAACATGTTTATAAATAAATGTTTTAATAATATTATATTTGGTCGTTTCTTTTGATCAAACCCTAGTACCAGAAGGTATAAATCACAAAACTGAATCTGTCAACCCCGTCTTCCACGTGGTCTTTCCGCCTCACCCCAGAGTGTATATGAAACCCGAAGGCGGAGGAAAGCAGCCTCGCCCGCTGTAACTAAGCGCAGGCAGCATACGAGCCGAAGCGGCTGAGGCTGGTCGCCGGCGACCAACAGCCAGCTGCGCAGGTAAGCTAGGTGCCTGTGCTTAGTTACGCAGGGCGAACGGGCACTTCCAGCAGCTGGAGCAGAAGCAGAATCAAAATAGTGTTGATTCGCACGTTTTTTCCTCAAAATCAATTTTGCCTCAATAGGTCACAAAACTTTAAAAATCATTAAAAAAAAGGGGCCTGCACTTAACCTTTTAGGGAGGTTCCACCCTCCCCCTCCTCCGCCCACTCGGCGACCATATATTCATGCCGCAGATTACTATTTGCCTCAATAGGTCACAAAACTTAAAAATCATTAAAAAAGGGGGTTTCACACTTAATTTTTAGGGGGAGGTCTCACCCCCTCCCCGCCCACTGGGGACCATATATTCATGCCGCAGATTACTAAAGAAATACCTAAAACTTTATTAAAATGCAAATTAAAAATTTGATGAAAAGGCTAAAAGCTAAGAAAGAGGTTTTTCTAAGTTTTATCTAGCTGTATGTCTCGGTTTCTCGTCAGTATATTCCTTGATTTTTGTACACAACACAATCTAACCACTACAAGCAGTCTAACCACTGTTGTGTTCCAGTCTAAAGGGTAGGGAGAGATACTATTTATATGCTATGGCACATTCCTACTTAGTTATCAAATATGGTACCTAATATACCTGTAGCATTATTGGTTTAAACTTGTTGACAGCTTAATGCCTCTGTTAACCACTTACCAGCAAGAGACGGTATGTTAGCTTTTTTTTTAGAATAAGAGTGAAAAACGAGCCAACCAGAGGGTGAATGCTGGTGACCATAGACATATATCATCAATGTCATCAATGCGTTGTCACCCATGAGGACTAAGATGGAATGCCTCGTTTCCACTAAAAAGGGTCTCCAGTTCTCTCACTTACCAAATGAAACACAGCAGCATTAAGCTGCTATTTCACGCTGGTATTCTGTGAGAGCGTGGTCCCTCCCTGATCGAGTCGACCCATTTGTGCTACAACCATTATATAGCATGCTCTAACACATAAGTCTTCCTAATGTCATAAAAATTGTGTCAATTCCTTTGATATAAATATTACTGCCTTTCTACAATTCATGGCACTTAATACTTACGTTTTTTAAACCTAAGTTAACTGCTTTTGCCTTAGATTTTTTTAAACTTTTAGCTCCTGCTACCTTAAATACATTAGCTTTTGGTCCTTTTTTATCCTTCTTTCCCATATTTGCTAAAGTATCGTAAGCAATTTTTGTCTTTGTTTTTAATAAGCTTATATTTATCACTTTTTACCTTAGTATTAAAAAACAGTATCAATAAATATTTACACCAGTTTTAGCCATATAAATATTTAATGCATTTTGATTTTGCATTTAAATTGTTAAGGTTAGTTTATGGTTAATGTTTTCTTTTTATTATTATAGGATCTTTGTCAATGCCCAAACAGCCTAGTTTAACGTATATCATAGATAAATAGATATGTAGCAAGCTAACGTATATTTGCCTGGGGTTACAAAATTCTCCACGTATATTGACGCACCAAAGTACGAAACTTTTTGAAAGATTTTGACGATACTCCTATTTACTGACCTCTATATATGGACTGGCTATACACCGTGACATATTGAGGGGATTTGATTTTCGCCATTTTGGCGCTGACAGCAGAAGTGAACGTCCACGGAATTAATAATAGAGATGCCAGTGTGACACAATATATCGATAAAAATTCTATACCCAGGCCTACCCGTAACGTAATGTAATATAAAACGTTAATATAATGCCATACAATAAATAAATGTATCAATTAATACCTAGGCCTAAGACGCAAGCTTTATACCTCATATAAAACCAAGATCGACGCTGCGTTGGTCTATCTATGTTTTTATTCGTAACTACAGAACGGATTTTGTTCCGGGTTTCAAATGAGGAAATGCCTACGCATACCCGCTTCGCGGGGGCAAGAACGGATTACGTCGGACTCGCACCTTCTAAAACCCCATGGTGTTCCACCTTCGCCACACATTGGCAGGGCCACGGAAACACTTTCAAACACATCCGCGGTCCCACCAGCGAGGACCCCTCCTAAGTTGAGGACTTCTCTTCCCCCTTTTCTTTCTCAGATAAGGCGCACCAGGAACACAAGGCGCAATACCCTTCGCGGCCTCTTACTCCACCTGCACAACGGACTCCCCGAGCCCGATATGTGGAGGCCATGGAGCCAAAAAAAAAATGAGCACTCGGAAGCATCCAGTGGTACAGCCCCGCCAAAGTAGTGGAGGATAGTCGAGTGGCACATCGCCATACCAACAATCCTTCTTCCCTTGCGACTCCACCTTGGCTGCAGCGATATAGAGAGAGCATTATCCTTTAGCCGCAGCCCACTAACACACATCCAAGGGCTCGACAAGCCCACTCAGAGTGGCCACCTTGGGCCAGCCCCTCACTTCGGGCCAGCCATGTGAGTCGCCCTTCGTTTACCATGGGTTACCAAGCCACGGCTACTACCCCCCCCCCCTCCCCCCAGTTGCAGTCCCAATATAAATTAACACAAAGTACAAAGTTATCATCAGGCGACCTTTCTACACTTGGCTATGGCCCTTGAGTCTTGGGGAAAACAAGGAGAGAAGAAATAAAAAACATTCGAAATAATAATCGAATACTTTTATACTTACTGGTACTGGTACTACCAGAAAATATTGTGGGTATACTGCACTTTTTCAAAGGGGCGCCTTTCTCATGTCCAATAAAACAGTCGTATGTGAAGTGTTTAGAACAAAGATAATAATAATTTTGTTTCGGACGCCAATTCCCAATTTTTGTGCTTTTTAGCCATAATTTTAGTCTAGGTTAAGTTGGAAACCTGATAATTAATAAACATTTGATAATTATCTGTTGTCGGCGACTTTGGTTGTTAACAGATATGGGTAGAAAAGAACATAGATAAGTATTATAGACAAGGAACTCGACAACCCTATTGAATTTTATTGTTTATCAAAACTCAGTAATATAAAGCCAAACATGTTGGTAATTACGATATTAAAATTAGTAACAAATTTTTAAGTACCTATATTATCAAATAGTTTTAATTTGTTTAATATTAGCTGTAAATTCACTTACTTGTGGAATGTTATCTCACTTTTCTTTTGGTAACGATTTTACATATTAAGCATACTCATTATAACTAAAAATAATTCTTATTATGTAACTTAAATGAAACATAATCAAACCACATAAAATAATTTCATTTATTAGTTTAAAAGTTCAAAATACAGAGATACGATTGAAATAACACAACAGACTTAGGCATATTAAGTCAATTTTAGTTTCAGGTACGGACAATGAGGGCGCTTCAAATCGGCATAAGCATTTTGTATGGTATAAGTATAGTCAGTACAACGTACTTGTATATATAGAGGTCAGTGCCCCTATTACACTACCTTGAATCAGGGCCCTGAATTAAGAGTGGGCGTGGCCCCTAATAAGGGACTTCAGCATAGATTACTGTATATATACGTCAGCGTAGACAGTAGGCATGCGTCAGATATATCGAAACGAATCTAAAATCCGATTTCAAACAAAAATCGAATCGTATCGATTTCTCAAACTAGAAAATCCGATTTCGACCTAACTAAGCTAAGATCTTACGATCTGTACCACCAAACGAATCCGAATCGACAATAGCCAAATCCAAACGCAAACACGTAGTACAAGTATAGTATAGTTTATCTTAAGTTTTTATTTCTTATATTTATCTTAAGTTTTATTTCTTCTGTTGTGGTATTAACGCACCACAACATAAGAAATAAAACTTAAGATAACCGTCACTCCTATAAAGGGAGATGCGTTGGAGATGTGGGATGACATGAAGGGGATATTTCCGGGCTTCATAGACTAGCTAAGATCTATTTGCCTATCGTGGCAACTTTGATACCCCGTGAGCGGTTATTCTCAGAGGCTGGAGCTAAAATTATCCAGGAAAGAAACCACTTACTGGGCACCAGGTTGCCTAAATTGTTATTTAACAGAAATTGTTTATCATATTATTCTATTTAAATGGTTTATTAGTGACAGTAAATCGTAAAATTACCTTCTTTTCATTATTACAATAAATATGTAATCGTAATTGAAAAAAGTTAAGCAACTATGCAGTTCTAACTTGTTGGAGGTTACGTTGTTGATGTTTGATGAAGTGTCAAATGTGATCTATTAAATTGACCTTATTATAGGTGCAATAAATAAGGCTATTTTGATATATTTTTTTACGATAATTTAGGGAGTTTTCCTACAGATTCTAGGGTAAAACCAAAATCATAAGTGGAAACACTGATTCCGTGGTAGTTCATGAGTATTTAAGAGATGGCGCTGATTTATTCTATGCTTAAACCGTGAAAAATTTTTGTTCGCACGACCATATCTTGTCATTTATATCGATGGATACAATATATAAAAATAAGAAAGGGGTAAATTTTTGAGTTCCGAATGTAATTCGGCTCCAAAATGTCGGCGTGCATCTCCCCGAAAAGACGTACCTACAAAAGGTGCCAATTTTGCAGCACAAAATAAAGAAAGCAGACCAACATCTTGTGTTGCACATGCAATGTTCATTATGCCCGCAAGACTGTTTCAAACAATTTCATTTGACTATATTTTTTTTTAAATGTTTCTATTTTTTATTGAATCTTTCATTCGCACCCTGACCTCCTCCACCTCACTTCCAAGTAAATAACTCTGTGCTCATTTATTTGAGGATTGAGAAACATAAATTCAAAAGTAAAGTCAGGGTAAGTTACTAGTCTATTAAAATTTATAGACGTAATGACGACATGTGAAGTTCGCGGCGGATATTTCCATGGACTTAAAACCCTCTCAGAAATGAGAGAAGGCCTGTGTCCAGCAGTGGGACGTATATAGGCTGTAACTTTAACTTTTTTCTAACAGACTGGTCATGGATCTCTCCCATTGTAGGAAAGATTTGTCCTAATGGTCACGATTGGTGATAGCAAATTTATTTATAAAACTGAAGTGACAAACGAACTTACGGTCCACATGATGGTAAGTGGCTACATCAGTCCATGGACACTTGCAGCCAAATTTACGAAGGCTATAAATGCGTTATCAACTCTGAACACGAAGATGGAATGTCTCAAAGCTTGTAATGATTACTCTCTATAATCTTTAGACTGGAACACAGCCGGCAGTATTTAGCGCCAGAAATAGGTACAAGTGTAGTACTTACCCACTCGGACAGCTAGGCAGAATAGTAGTCCTAACATTTCGGTTTATTTATCATAATATGTGATTCCTTGAACTTTGTTGGTTTTTTCTGCATAATTAGTATGCACTAAATGCTTACGCATAACATAATATTACGGCATTTTGAAGCCATAAAACGAAATCTAAGCACGGTTAGTGGGAACGGGGAAGGACGTACGTATCGTCTATCTACTTATTCGAGAGTGACAGAGCGACTGAGCCCACAGGCAACAATTGTAGTTTTTGTACGACTTCGATGAGCTATTAACGTACTGTACCGACCTCTTTTTATATTGCATATTTTATTAAGTATTAACTGTATTACGTAAATTCAGTTTAAAATACACAAAAAAAAAGAACCAAATATAGATCAGACTTATAATTGAGAGATAATATCACGAAACAAATTAAAAATTAAAAAGTAGGTACTTAAAATTATAAGTAGATTTTTTAAATCCCAATTGCACGTAGTTACATAAAAAGGATCGGACTCACAATAAAACATTAACTAAATATGACCAAAATAACACAAGTATAACATTTAATTTAAAAAAAAAAACTCGATAAGAAGCAAAATTGCAAAGAAACTGAAGCCAGCCGTTACCACTGAATACCGATCCAAGCTTAGCATTTAACTTGGAAAAGTTGTAATGTAGATAATGTAGATTATAATATATTATAATATAAGCTTCAATCTCCATACTACTGATTTAAAGCTTGAAGCGCGCTATCATAGAGGGCGCTGCGAGAATGGACGAACTGAACCGTTAGAAAAATATTTCTTAAGTTGTATTTCGAGGCGAGAAAGATGGGCGGCCCTTGATTTTCGATCTTAATAAGCCGGTCAAGTGTTGCTTATTTAATTTTTATACAATAACTTGTTTAATTTTTTTTTACTAGGAGACTTGCAAGGTACGCAATTCTAAATCAGGACCTATCAATCACTCAAAATTAACTTTGTGGTTTAGATCCTTTTTGTGTAATTCTACATCCAATTTCTCAATATATAGAGAGCGTCACAATTTCCAGAATTTAACAGTATAACATGATTATTCTTATAATTAAATATGTACAGCCATTTTTTGGAATGTACTTAATTAACTAATTAAGTTATCTCTAACAGTTTAATTTTAATCAAAATTACCCAGAATCAAACAAATAACAATGTTCCTTACATTCCTGACATGCATTTATTTAAATAAAAGAATTTACATATCTTTTTAGGATTTCCCAGATACACATCACCAATAAACAAAACTAATAAACAAATATCTATTGCTTCCTGAAAATAAAATAATACAAAGCTCTGAATGTAATGGAGTGAATATAAATGCTTAAAAATAAATTACATTAATATTAAATCACAGTAAGATAATAAAAACTGAATCGTTTTATATAATATAAACTTTTTTTTTTTCTAAATAATTCAAAAAGGTTATAACCCCAGTCTTCAATCAATTCTACTGTACGTTGTAATTTTTCTTGAAAACTTTACATTCATTATCACAATATTCAAATAATTTTTAAGGGTTTTAATTTGTGCATGCCATAGTAACCTATATAATTGTGGCAACATTTAGATTATCTTGTTAGTATGTGTATATTGTCTCTCGTGTTGATGGTTCTAAAAATAAATAATACTATGCCTATATTTAAAAAAATTACTCGTGCGACTTAACTGCGGACTTCGCTGGAATGCGACCCCTCTCCCGCATACCCCACGGCACCCCGCGCTCGCACTCGTGCGGTCAGTACCGATAGCATACTTGTTACCGTTGCACGCGTCTCTGTTTTGAATCAATCTATAATATTTCTGTTGAGTTTTGTTTTATTAAGATTGTTAATTATTGTTGTTGTTATGTTTGGACGTTTTTACGGTTTTGTTTTAAATAAATTATGGGAAAGACAATCCATAGTGAAGCAACGACTATTATATTGAAGGTATTAACTTTCTTTAAAATTGAGAAGACAGTGAAAATGGATTCATTCAAGGGGCCGAACTTTTATATAAATGCAAAAGTAATACTGGCGACTATCATCACGAAATAGATACAAAAAAATTCACAAAATGGTTGAAAGAAAAACTAATTCCAAACTTGCCGCTAAATGGCCTAGTGGTAATCGACAACGCGCCTTACCATTCGACGCAAATGGAAAAGCCTTCCAAGAGTTCGTCACGCAAATGTGAAATACAAAGCTGGCTCCGAAACAATAATATCATGTTCGACGATAAAATGACAAAACCAGAATTATAGCATTTAGTTGTTATTAATAAGCCTCCAAAAAATACATTGTGGACGAACTATTCAGAGAGAACGGCCATGAATTTTTACGTCTGCCATCCTACCATTGTGACCTTAATCCAATCGAATATATATGGAATTTAGTGAAGCAATGGGTGGCAGATAAAAACGTAAGTCAGTCGGAAAGAGAAATAGAAAATCTGAGAAGGGAGGCTATAAAGGCCATCACAGTTTCTGACTGGAAAAAAGAGATTAACCATGTTGAAAGATTGGAAAAAAAAATTATTGGGAGACGAACCATCTATAAGAAATTGAACAAAGAGAATTAATAATTTCTCTTGGAGGTGAAGAAACCAGCTCTGAAGACGAATCAGACACCATGTCGGGAACTAAAGAAATTAATTATAATAGTAGTGACGATGATTGAATATAAAAAAATTAATATTTTTTATATTTTGTTTCTTCATATTTATCTCTTCCAACTAACCAGTAATCCACTCATTTGTTTATTATTCTTAAATTTAGTTTTTAAGAAAAACAAAAATATAAAGATTCACTATAGAGCCTTATAATAATTTTTAAGAAATAAACCTTTTTTGCAAATAGTACTATCACGAGACGTCACAGCGTGAAGTCCGCAGTTAAGTCGCACGGGTTGTACTTGTAACCAAACAAGCACACATAGATATATAGTACCCATCAGTAATTATTACACATCGAGTTTCGAAAGAGATAATCGGCTAACCACGGCTTTGCAGAGCTTCGCCTCTGTCACGCATACAGTTTATTCAATCGTTGTACAAAATCGACCTAGTTATTAATATCCCCAATTTGAAATTAAAATAATTTAATTAAGTAAGTTTATTATAGTATTATTTATAAGTAAGTTATTTTATTATAAAGACCATAAGGTCTTTATAATAAAATAACTTACTTATTATATATGTATGTTTTCATTTTTTATATTCAATTACAAAAAAACGTAATTGTTTTGATACCGAAAAGTTACCGCTTCGTGCGATAGCTCTATAAAGCCGAATCTAGCAATCTCTTTCTAAAGCTCGATTTTTATCGATTCACTGTTGAGTCCTGTGATTTAAGTAGTGTAAAACAAAGAAATAAATACTTACAGTCATGATCAGTTCTGGTTGAAAATTTAAGGGAGCACTCTGAAAGTACTAACTCACTTTCAATAAAATTAAAATCGAAAAATGAAACGACTTGAGTTTTTTGTTCAATCGAGTTGATAGCTTCTTTCTTTTCTGGAGTTGGTTAAAAATCTATCACAGGTACATTTTGACAAAATATGTTAATCCTTCTTTCCCTAATCTTTATCTACATAATACTTTAATAGGTCATATTTTAATAGGTATTCTTTTGCCTTTTGATCCCAATCATTGTTGTTGACAGTACGAGGACTTGGGTGTGGAAGGTACAGCACCTAGCAAGGAAGAAGACCACACTATTACTACTATACTATTTACTTTCCATAAAATGTTTAAACAAGACATCTTAAAATCCAGCTTAAACAGGAACTGTTGGTGAATATGGACCATAAACTAGTGATCATCAATAGGTTATGTTAATATTATGTATTATAGATGAATTGCAGTGTAGTGACGGCGTATGAGAATTCACTACCTTATATCATTCCGTGGGTGTCGTAAGAGGCGACAGAGGAAAGCTGAAATAGGAGATAGGTAGCAGCATCTTCGTAATATGACACCTGCATATGACATACACTTCAATTATGATAATAAATAATATCCCCCTTTAGGACAATCTATTAGGGAGGCCCTACTAAGCCAGCAAACCCTTATAACTTCTACAGTAACAAAAAATGTCATGGAAGCATTAGACGGAAAAAAAATATTGAAAAAAATAAAAACCTTAAAATGAAAGTATTAAAATTGAAAGAAAAAATTAATACCCTGGAAAGAAACAAACGAAAGAATAATTTGGTTTTCTTTGGCATTGAAGAAAATGGGTAAAGAGAATATGAACTTATAGACTATATAAAAGAAATCATAGTGGAATCGGGAACTCACATAGACTGTCAAGAAATAAGCAATAAAAACGTCCCATTGTAGTTTCTCTAACGACCTTATGGAAAAACACCTTACATTGAGAAACAGATCCAGCCTTCCTCTAGGTATTTACGTCAAAGAAGACTACCCCAAAGTGGTGCTAGAGGTACGTAAGCAATTGCAGTCGAAGGTTGAAGAAGAGAGGAAGAAGGGAAATATAACATTCTTAAATCACGATAAATTAGTAGTGAAGAAACCAAATGACGTAAATAGAGAAAAAGAAAATGAGAAAAACTGATTCACCAAATTCGCCAATCCAAAAGAAAATTGACACCATCAATATCTCAAATAACCTCCCGAAAGGCGACCAAATAGAAAAGGTGAAACTAAATATACTCAACTACGTATCACGAAACAGGGCAGCCTCAGTATCAGAGATTGCAAAAAACAAGTAATCACCATTAACACCTGGAACAACACTAATCAAACCAAAAAAAAAAAGCCGGCTAGTCACCGTGCGGGAAATCGACTGCTACCCTCCAATTAAACTGTCTCAAACTAATACGCTTTATAAAAAACGTTGCCAAAATAACAGTAACGTAATGTAACGTAATATATATAGCAACATATAATACACTGTCCTTAAGAACTAACGAAAGTTTGTCGGAACTGATATCAGCAATAGAAAATATAAACTGGTCTATATTAGGAATGAGTGAAGTAAGACATCAAGGGGAAAGTATAGAAGATCATGGGGAATTTATTTTATATTATAAAGGGGAAACACCAGGCAAATTTGGAGTAGGGTTTTTGATTAAAAAAGAGTTAAGCAAATTCATTGATGAATTTATCAGCATATCCGAACGTATTGTAATACTAAACATGAAACTACTACCCAATAACATGTGGTCTATCATAAAAATTAATTCCCCAACAGAACAGTCCAGTAAGTTAGACATAGACTCATTCTACTTCTTACTAAAAGAACATACACACAATAATGTGATAGTGATGGGAGATTTTAATGCCAGAACGGGATATAAATGAGAAGGTGAAGAGATAGTACTAGGCCATTACAGTTCAGGAAAGAGAACAAGAAATGGAAAAAAATTCAATTCGCATATGAGAACAACCTCAAAATACTACAGCCAATACAAAAACCGGAAAAGTAAAAGGTGGACATGGATATCTCCTGATGGACGCCATAAAAACGAAATTGATTATGTTTTAACTAACAGAAGTAAAGATTTCCAAGATTGTATAGTTATAAGCAATCTTAACTTTAACAGTAACCACAGAATGGTCAGAACCAAACTTAAATTTACCACATCCAAGATAAACAGACCTTTCAAAGTAAAGCCATCAACAGTAAGAACATCAGTAAGCTCTGAAGAGTTGAAAGAAAAAATAAATGGCTTCATAGAAAGCATAAAAGAATTAAATACACAAGACAAATATAACACATTACAAGAACTTCTATGTACAAAGACAATGAATAAACGGAAGCATGGGCTACATAAAATAATATTGCTGTCAAACAAACAAGGCAACTGTTGAAAACAAGTGCTGATCTAAAAACTACCACTAATAAGACAAAAAGTATAAGAAAAGATATAGCTGAAATAAGTAAAGAAATCGAGGAAAGCATGAGAAAAGACCAACAAAGGTACAGGCTAGAAACATTGGAAAAGTGCATACAGAAAACATGAGGCATTAAGGAAGCAGCTAAACTATTGCCATAAAAAAGGGATTGGATATAGAAACGACAAATGTGCAACTCGGAGGCCAAACATTATCTCAATAGCTACTAACTTTTTTCAAAACCTGTATATCAAACAAAATATTATATACACAACTGATTTGAAAAATATGGATGACGTTCCAATAATAATGTATGTTGAAGTAGATAAAGCTATAAAAACACAAAGGAAGGGTAAAGCTCCTGGTTCTGATGGTGTAAGTAATGAATTCGTTATTAATAATAAAGACCGCCTTATACCAATACTTACACACATATTTAATGATGTTTTGGAGAGCGAGTTAATACCAGATCAGTGGACAACATCAACTATAATTTTATTACATAATAAGGGCGATAAAAATAATATCAACAATTACAGACTTATCAGCCTAGTGTCTAATATCTACAAAATCTTTGTTAAAGTGATCCTAAATCGAATTACCAAAATACTTTATAAAAATCAACCAAGGGAGCAAGCAGGATTTAGAAGTGTATATTTAACATTAGATCATATTCATGTTGTCAAGCAACTGCTTGAAAAAAGCAAAGAATACAATATTACCTTCTACTGCTGCTTTTTATTATTATAAGGCCTTTGACTCGCTCGAACACGAAATGATTTGGCAAGCACTTAAGAACCAAGGTGTTGAACATAAATACATCAGAATATTGAGAAATATATAGTGACATTGAAAGTTCTTAGAAAATCAAAAACTGAACAAACTAGCACGTTATTAGTTTTATTACACCTGTTCAAAAAAGTGTCCATTTACATCAATACATCGCTGCATCCGATGGAACCACTGAGAAAAGCACTTTGCCCACTCGTCCTTAGGGGTCTCTTCGACGGCATTTTGAAACGCAGCCACTGCTTCCTCGGCGTTCATAAAACGTTTTCCTCGAAGTTTTTCTTTTATTTTCGAAAATAAATAAAAATCGCAAGGTGCGAGGTCAGGGCTATAGTGCGGGTGACCCAGTAATTTCACGTCTGACGTCGCCAAGTAGTCAATTGTATGCTTGGCCGTGTGTGACGAGGCGTTGTCGTCGTGAAGGAGGATCCTACTGCGAGGTCGTTTCTCCCGAAGTTTTTCCAAGACAAGTGGCAAACAATTGTTAGTGTACCACTCTGCAGTAACTGTTTTTCGATCCTCTAAAACAATTGTTGCGTAATGACCTGTCCTTCCGAAGAACGAGGCCACCATCTTTTTTCCCACGCTTCGACCTCTCTTCACTTTAGTTGGCAACTCCTCGGAAGGACACAAACCCAGACAGCAGACTGTCTCTTAGTTTCAGGATCATAACAATAAATCCAGCTTTCGTCACCCGTAAGTATGTCGAACACAGCATTTGAGTCACCTCCGTTAAATCTTTGAACCATTTCACGACACCAATCAACACGACGGAGTTTTTGGGCCTCTGTCAAATGAGGTATCCACCTGGCACAAAGCTTCCTGACCGCTAAATGTTCATGGAGGATTTTGTGCACTTGAGTCATACCGATGCCTCAGCTTGTCCGAATCTGCTGATACTCTTTTGTCAGTCTCTATCATACGCCGCACAATACTGATGTTATCTTCAGTCGTCGCCGTAGAAGGCCGTCTCTCACGCAGATCATCGGTGAGATTAGTGCGACCACGTTAAACTCATTAAATCAGTTGTAAACAGTGGCACGAGATGGGGCTTCATCGTGAAAGGCCAATCGAAGTCAATCATAACTTTCTTGTTGACTTAAATGACATCGAAATTCGTAAAAAATTATTGTACGAAAATTTTCTCGCGTTAAATTCATGCTGACGTGACACAGACAATTTTCAATTTACCGCCAAACCGTAAACAAATGACAAATTAATAAAATACATACACGATAATATTGGCAAAGAGTTCCATTTTCAAAATTTGAACTTATTTTTTTTATATCGTTTACAAGTGGCCAGTTCTAAAAACTTTCAGTGTCGTCCTCGTATAAAAATAGTAAATCCAAAATCAAATTAGAGAAAGAAGAAAAAGAAATAAATATAAGAAAAGGAGTGCCTCAAGGCGATCCCCTGTCACCCAAACTTTTCACAGCGCTACTGGTACACATATTTCACCAATTAGAATGGGAAGAAAAAGGGCTACAAATTAACGGTGAGAATCTGTCGCACCTAAGGTTCACAGATGATTTGATAATCTTCTTACCATCAAGTGATGATCTCCAGACAATGCTCAATGAATTAGATAGAGAGAGTCGCAAGGTGGGATTGGAAATGAACACCCAGAAAACTAAGGTCATGACAAATGGGAAACAGGAACCAATATGTGTCAACAACAATATTATTGAATATGTGAATGAATACATCTATCTAGGCCAAATAATTTCACCAACAGATATAACTGCAAAGGAAATCGACAGACGTATAGGAAATGCTTGGAAGCAGTACTGGAAGCTAAAGGAAATAATGAAAAACAAAGATACTAGCATGACCATCAAACGTAAACTCTTTGACAGTTGTATTTTACCTGTCCTCACATATGGCTGCCAGTCCTGGGCCCTCACCAAAACCCATATTAGGGAACTAGAAATTTGTCAAAACGCCATGGAGAGAAGCATGATGGGAAAAAGATTATCCGACAGAGTAAAAACTATAACTTTACAGAAACATACAAGAAAAAAGATGTGACAATCACAATAAAGCAACTTAAATGGAGATCGACAGGACATACAGTTAGGGGAACAGACAAATGGAGCAAAATAACAATGCACTGGTACACGAGTTACAAGAAAAGGAAAAGAGGTAGACCATTCAGGAGCTGGGTTGATGACATCAAAGCAGTAGCCGGCAACATATGGACCAGAACAGCTGGTAATGGAGAGATGTGGAGACAATTGGAGGAGGCCTTTGCCAATAAAGGCAAACAGACAGAATTATAGAGACAATTGGAAACAGAAGTCAAATAGAAAAAAAAATTAAAATCATAATTATATTAATAAATTAAAATTTATAATCATAAAATCTTAATTAACTTTAACCTGTAATATTAATATAACTTTTTTGTATCACTGTCTGAATAAAGGGCTATTATTATTATTATGAGGCCCACGCTCAGCAGTAGACTTTTTTTATAGAATAATGGTGACAAACGAGCACACAGTCCACCTGATGTTAAGTGGATAGACCTATCTCAATATCTATTCTTGATTATAAATCAAAATGCACATGCATTGTCACCCCTGTGGACTAAGATGGATTGCTTCGTTTCCAATAAATATGGTCTCTGATTCTCTACAATTACCATATGAAACACAGTAGTATTAAGCTACTATTTTACACTAGTGTTCTGTGAGCGCAGTCTTTCCCCAGTTAAGCCGATCCATTCATGCTAAAACCATAATATATCTGCAGCATGGCTCTACTTCAAATACGGACTTTTGATGGGCTGTGGTGATCAAGCTGATGATTATAGAGGAATGAGAACGCATGATAAGGCTGGAGCCGTGGTAGCTTAGGAGCAAGTGCTCGCTTTAAAATTTATGGGATGTGACCAGTTTGATCGCCGCTGGTAACACTGATATTGTTAACAGCAATTGTATGCGGCTCTGTTACCACATGCTCATTGGTAGAGGAAACATTGTAAGGAAATTAACAAAACCACACTTGGCAGGCAGATTGGTGATCTCAGTATTTGACGCTGCTCTTCGTCGTCGTTCTGAGCATGATGCGCCTACTCTAGAGTAAACGAATTGGTATACGGTATTTCGGAAGTCTTTAGAAATTTCTGACATTTTCTATAGTTGCCGATCACGACAACCACGGGAAGATATGGGGTGATGGAATTTTAAATCACCATCACACAGTATACTACGGCGTTTAATACTTCACCCTCCACTACATGAAATCCGTTAGTTGCAATAGTTGAATGTTGGTAGGAATAGAAATAAGAATTATCCTCTTTCGAGAGATCGCCAGACAGTTGGCGCTTGGCACTAATGGGGCTGGGGATGTGTGTGCTTTCCTATAGCTCTGCCAATATGCCGTGAAACACCATGGTTTGAGTAAGAGAAAGTGCGACATAACTTGTTCTTACCTAGTTGGGTATGTGTATGCATTTTTCATGAAAAAAACTGAATTTGAATTGGTAAATTAGGTGACATACCTTTATAGTTCTCGATTTTGACGGTGGATGTTCCTCGATCGCCTTGTGGGCTCTAGTTTCACAGAACTTGCCCACCGCCACTATTGTCTCCACTTTATATAGCTCGAGAACCCTTATGAAGGTCTCATCGCAAATTTCATATAAAGCTTTCATTTCTGACACCTGCAATAACAAAGAACAAAACATTGTGTATACAGATTTGCTCAATTTTTGACGATCGTCAAATGATAATTATTGTCGTCCAATATTTAACCTCTACTTTGCGTCCTTTAATCGGGTTTCAATTGTTCACAGGCAGGCAGCTAAAAATATTTTATATAGCTATTTTGAATTTTTGTACTTTTGCCTACCCTTGGCAAGTGTGTATGTGCAGATTATCTATTTTCAGAACATGCAAAGCTACAGACGTAATATTTTAATCAAAATAGTAATAAAATTATGCAGTAACAGCTTATTTTCAGATGTTTTAGAGACTTTTACTGGAATCATTTTAGAAAATAAGGAATTTTATTTCCAACAATTTTTTCTGAATCACCGTGTAGAGGCGGTGTAAGAATATCCACTACCGCATATCATCCCATGGGTGTTGCGATGGGTGAGACGATAGAGGAAGACAAATTGGGAGATGGGACCAAGAGATGGGCAGCAGCGTCTTCCTAATAACGACTAAAAATAAAAAACTGCGGTTGCCAAGCGTGGCAACTATGGCAAATATCCTCCATGAGGCAATTTATGAAGAAGGCCTATGTTCAGCAGTGGACTTAAAGAGGCTTTAACGGAACTATTCTGGGGTTGGCTATAAACGTCCGGTACTTGATTTTAATTATATTTTCAGTTTAGGAGGCTTGTCAGGGTTAAGCTTGAACATTTTACACTGTTTTTGGATGTCGGAAATACGTTTTGAATTAATTACGATAACAATAAATTTCACTAAAAATTGCGTATAACGAAACGCAAATATGTCAATTTGGTCTAGTATTATGAAGTACACGTCTTGTTCTTGATTTTAATTATGTTTTAAGTTTAGGAGGCTTGTCAGGGTTAAGCTTGAACCTTTTACAGTTTTTAAATGTCAGAAATGCGTTTGGAATTATGATAAAAATAAATTTCACTAAAAATTGCTTATAATGAAATGGAAGTATTATGAAGTATAGACGTTGCATACTTGATTTTAATTATGTTTTCAGTTTAGGAGGTTTGTCAGGGTTAAGCTTGAACCTTCTATACTGAACCTTTTATACTGTTTTTGGATTTCGGAAATGTGCTTTGAATTACGATAAAAATAAATTTCACTAACTAAAAATTGCATATAACGAAACGGGTCACCCATATAAAAGTTAATTATTCAGACCCAGACAATCCATTTGTGGCTGATGATAGGGCTCATACACAACGAATTGAGTCGCAGTGGAGAGCAGTCAAGAGGTTTTTCAGAAAACAAAATTATAACAATTCACATTATATTGTTTCATTTACCACTATCATAGCAGAGTTTAGGGCAACCTGACTGATAGATAACATAGGTCGAATCTGTACTAAAACCGAATCCGCACGCCTCGACTCTTCGTAGTCTTATCTGCCCTACCCCTAGTGTTTTTGTAAAGCTGTAGGCGTGGAGTGAGAGCAGCCCCCACCCGCAGTAGCAAATCGCAGGCACCTGTGTGAGCCGTAGCGGCTCTGGCTGGTCGCCGAAGGCTACCAATAAGCCGAAGCTGCGGAGGTGAGCATGGATGCCTGTGATTTGCTACGCAAGGGCGAAGGGGCTGCACATCCCGGAGCGCCGAAGCCGTTGCAGAAGTAACTTTAGTCAATATTCCTGTGTAAAAAAATTAGGTTATGATTTTACAAAACAAAATATTACTCATAAACTATACATTTCCGCAAGGGGGGAAGGGTAGGGAGACTTCCCCTGAACCCTGCCTTCCCCTTCTTGAAATCCTTCCCCGCACACGAGTACCGGGTGTCTATAGTTTTACCCTATTTTACCAAGCAGCCTGTCGCCACCGGCGTTGGTGCCACCATGTTATGTCTTCCCGATCTTCCTGTGGTTTTTGCCACCACAGCCATAGCTTGTTTGACGCTTAAATAAACAATAAAAAAATGTTACCATGGTGGATATCAGCCAGGTCAAAAATTCGCCACAATTTTTTTCTGATAAAAGTAGCAGTGAACTGCATGAACATAGTGTTGCACCCAGTGCAATGAATGCCTCGTTGGTTTAGAGGTCGTAAACGCGATCGCTGATCATGAAGTTCCGGGTTCAAATTCCGGGTCAGGCCAAAATCAGTAGCAGCCAGGAGTCGGAAAGTTGGCTGTGTTTCCCCCGTGCCTCGGAAAGCACGTAAAACCGTTGGTCCTGCGCCTGATCTCTCTCCGGTTGCTACAGATTACCGTCCCATTGGACTTAGACTGAGAGTGAGGGAATAGAGAGTGCTCTAGTGTTTGCACATACACTCGAGCATTATAATCCTATCCTGCACTGGCTAGTATGTTGACACTGGCCGCCGTGACCGAAATTCGGTCGGGAGGACATTACATTATAATTGTGACTTACCTTTTCTATTTACAACATAAAAATATTAATTACTTTGAAGTCGCCCGGCGTGAGATTGCATCCATTGCTCTTCATCCATTGCTGGTTTAAATAGTTGTAGACAAAACTTGTTTCGAAAAACTTCTCTGGTGTACCGCAAATTTCTTTAAGCAAGCCCCAAAACCTTTTGCCGCTTATCTGCCATTAAAGTTTATGTCATAAATTTTTTGAAAAACACATACCTATTCACTCCAGTATATAAAAATAATATGACATAATGTAATAATATACTACGTGACCAAAACAATTAGGCGCATGACCGCTAAAACGTCATTAGAACTAGGGAGGGAACACCGAAACGGTGATTGGTCACTAGGAGAAACGCGGGGATAGAGGCGGGGTGCGAGCGTCGAAATTGCATTCCTGTCATGCGCCTAATTGTTTTCGCCAAGTTGTAAATTGATCATCAGTAAAAAAGATACTCATATATACCACTAAGACCAATTCACAACTTTTTCTGTCACCAGGGCAGTGTCACTTAGGAATGAGGTGAAATATTTGCCAGATTTCATAGCGGGGGGAAGTTAATTTATTAGAAAAGTGTAGAGATTAATGTTTCTTTCTATAATATTAGGTATATTTTATAATAATAAGATTAGAAATTGATAAACCATATTACTGATATTCCTAAAAGGAGAAGAATTTTAAAAAAAGTTAAAAATGTTTAAAAATTAAAGGCTATGGCATTGAGTGATTGTTTTGTGTATATACATACTCTAGAAACCAAGCAACTTTTAATTCAATTGCAACTTTTCAATCATGATGACACTGTGTGACCATCTGCTCAGGTAACAAATAAGTTCACCTCAGTCCCAACTAGCGACATCTGGTGAGCATAAGATTATTCAACCTCATTTTGAATGTATAGCATTTATATTAATTTGCAGCACTCTTGAAGTTCTGTTGAAGTTCTAAATTAAAGTTTTAGAACTTCAACAGAACTTCAAGAGTGCTGCAAATTAATGTAAATGCAAGACATAAGCCATCCACTGTCACACATTTCCTAGGAATATATTATTTTTCAGCTTATTTCTTTCAGTTTCCCAATGGTGTTTACTTTAACTGCCCAGCTTGTGATGTCAATAGGTATCCTTCTAAAGTTGCTTGTGTACTATTAAAATAGTGAACGCCTAGCCCCTGAGCTACAACGGCGCTTAATGCTCCTTAATTGATTAGCAGGATCATCCTCCTTATTAAATTGTTGCTTTGACTGCATCGTTAGTCTAATATTTGAAAGCTACTACTGCTGATCATGTCAAGCAGGTTCGGCAAGACTACAAGCTTAGTATCCCGCGCCTATGTCAAAGTGACCAAGTAAAGCTGGCCACAGTCGAGCGTGTGCCTGCTGTTAGTACAGCAGGCACAAGCTCTATGGTACGTTACGTATGGTACGTCTCTATGGTAGTCCATATGTCAAAGGAATCACAGACAAGGTTGGCTACATGTTGAAGCAAGCATCTATTAGAACATTCTACAAGCCGCTGAAGAAGAGTCAGCTCTTACCATCGAGTGTAATATGCCATACAAGATGCAGGAGTTTACAAGCTTGATTGTAAATGTGTTCTCTCATATATAGGGCAAACAAAAAGATCTATAAAAACCCACATAAAAGAACATATAGCTGACATGAAACACCAACGCTCCTAGTAGTCTGCAGTTAGTGATCATATCCTAGATGGCTGTCGCCATTACATCAGAACATTGATTCCTGCCAAGGATGGTACATGAGGTTATTGAAATTAAAAACATCCTAATTTCAATAGAGTAGGCTGGTTTAGTTAGTTAACGAAGGGTTGTTTTCCGCAACTCCAAGTCTAAGCGCGTATTTTGCGTGAGAGGAGGCTGAGTACTACCACCAGCTTGGGTAATTAATAATTAGTAATTAATAATATTAAAATGAAACCCAAGCATACCACTGCAAGACTTCAAGACAGTTAATTCATTCTGCATAGATCGGACCAAAAGTAATAATTAAAACACTCGTATACTTAGTCCCTATATTCAACTCTTTACCAGAGTGAGTGTCAAAATATATCATTTAATAACAAAAAACTTAACATACAAAAGTATGAATTCATAATTTACCTCAGTCCTTGTACATTCAAATCCTCTAACAGGACGTGTTTCTACTTCTTTAGGTGGTTTACCAACTGGTCCTTCTATGCCTAACCAGTCTCTTACGGAACTCACTTCACCAAAAGGTACCTAAATATATATATTTTTTTAATATAGAATATCCAAAACAATAAAAAACAAAACCAGCTAGGGAAAATGCATAGGGCGTAAAAATATATATTGTGTAAGAGTAAAATTTTATCCTAGGCAGGTAACAAATCAACAAACCAAACAAACCAAACATTAAGCTGCTATGGTAACAAGCTATCATATTTTTAGTCAAATTCTATTTACTACTATTGGGTAAAAATGAGTTTTGTGCAAGAACAATCTTTAGGCGCTCTACTTTTATATAGTAAAACAATTGCAACTTTTCCTGTTTTTCTATTACTATGTTAGATATATCTATATAAAAATGTATTTGTATTACTATGTTAGATTGTGAGATATATCTATGTAAGAATTTGCTCAATACACACCCCAATATGTTTATTCTAACCACAGTTATTTATTATTTTTCATGACGAGCATGGTATGGGCGCATAAATGTTTTCCTCCAAAAAAAATTAAGTAAACAGGGTAAAAGTATATTATAAAAATAAATTTGGTCTATCCTTACTCCAGTCTGCGACATTCCAAACGGTCCTGGATTCATACCAAAATACATGATTGGTTTAATCGAATTACAATATTTCCGAACATACATCTCGAATGTATATCTTGCGTATATTGTTGGGTTATAAACACATTTTACGGCTGAAGGAAGTTCGAACTTTTCAAGCTTGTTGTTGAGTTCATCAATTAAAGAAAAAAAATGATCACATAAACCATCCTCGTTTCTATTGCTTTCATTATTTGACGAATTTTCCAAAAAAAACGTCGAAACTACTTCCCTTTCTCTGTACTCCATAATTTCACTTATGATATAATTAATTTAAAAACCTTTGTAATTAAATGTACTTTATTTACTTTTTATTATAAGTATACGAGTTTTTGCTACCATTTTTAAATTCTTTACCCCGCCATATCGCCATTTCAAACAAAACAATACTAAACTAAGATCTTTGACTTGGATGCTTGTCTTTTAAGCCATGGCTTTATTTCATTCGAGAATTTCGTTTATGTAGATTTTCAGTATCCAGTGATAATAATCCTTTATAGTACACTGCTCCACAATATGTTAATATGACACATTGCGTAGTTTTGGGGAGATTTTGACAACAACTTGAGCCAGCACACAGTTGGCGATAGTATCTCAAGGCGCCTAAGCAGACAGACATCTTATCTTGAGATACACATCACCATCGGAGCATTTGCTTCACCGTTTCCACTAATAATTCACATGCGCAGACATTTAATACACAAAATGGCACCACTTTTACGTATTTGACGGCTCCATGGCGCAGTGGCTTAGCAATGAGTTGCAGCGCTAAGGGCCGCGGGTTTGAATTCCGCACGAAACAGTATTTGTATGGCCTACAAATAATTGTTCCGGGTCTATATGTTTGTCCTTGTAAAATTTATGTATGTAAACTGTCCCCACGACACAGGAGAAAATTCTAGCGTGGTGGTAACGTTTCAAAAATAAGATTTAAAAAAATTAAAGTCCATTTCAAACCAATATTTAAAAAATAATACAGGAGCAGCGGTATTAATACGGTAGAGTCAGGCTGCAGCTATATCAATGGTATAGTTATAGCATGAATGGGTCGGCTCTACCGTGGAAGGACCATGTTCTCACATAATACCAGCTTAAAATAGCAGCTTAATGCTGCTGTTTTGGTATGGTGAGTGTAGAGAACCGGAGACCTTTTTTACTGGAAAAGAGTCATTCCATCTTCGTCCTCACACCTGACAACGCATCTGCATTTTGATTAGCAAACGAGGATAGTAGGAGATATCTATGGGCCACAGCAACCACTTACCATCAGGTGGACTGTGTGTTCGCTTGTCACCCGTATCCTATAAAAGCACCAATCCGAGGCCGTTCAAGCTCCCACCAATACTCCAAAAACAATAAATTCAAAGGTACTTCAATTTAAAAACACCACACTCACCACAGAATACCTTTATATATACAGAAAACAAACACTCAAAAGGTAAGAAGGTAAGATGTTTTTTCAGAGTAATTACTAGCATAGAGGGAATCCTAATATAAAAACAAAATTCTTGTAGTTAACTCTTTATGCATATGACGTTTTACGTGGTATAAAATCTATGTTTCTATGTCTAGTTACTAGTTAGTTATACCAGTTACTCGACTCCAAAGAGTCAGTAATTCCTTTATGGGGCAATGTATACGCTTTTACAACAAAATCCCAGAAAATATGCAGGACTTATCTATCAAAAAGTTTAAAATTTTTATTAAGCTAAAATCGTTTAGCAAGGGTTATTATCCTACTAAAGAGTGGATGATTGATAATAACCCCTGGGAATGAGGTGATCACTACGATGCTGTTTCTAATGTCTTCATACCAATTGTATATAATAATACATTGTAAATTGATTTTATTTAAAAAAGTCCCCCTGGGTTTCTTGCTGGTTCTTCCCAGGAAAGGGGTTTTGTTCGAACAAGTTGAAAAAATGATTTTTATTAAGTATTCTTGTAATTTATAATGAATAAAAATGATTCTATTCTATTTAATTCTATGCTCGAAGCAAAATACTCACCTTCTTTCTTTAATGCAACGTTTAGATACTCGCTGAACACAGAAGATTAGGCACGAGTACGAATAAGTAAATGCCTTGTTCGGGTGTGCTCGCTACTCGGCCCGAGTATTCGCCTGTTCTGCACTCGATGTCGGTTTTTCAGCACGAGTCAAGGGAATGTTTATGTGTATTCTTATCGGTGTTTACATACTCTTCATTACTCACTTGACCGATGAACTTTGTCGCAGGTGGTTACTATTT
Source organism: Parnassius orleans (assembly GCA_029286625.1). NCBI lineage: Eukaryota > Metazoa > Arthropoda > Insecta > Lepidoptera > Papilionidae > Parnassius > Parnassius orleans. Next base: position 416,717 of record JAGSMP010000126.1, read on the forward strand.
TTCTTATAAAATAATAATAATATATTCTTGCAAATAAAACATAGATTAATTTTTTTTAAGATTTTAATGGCCTTCTGCCAAACAAATATTTACGATCTTAAAACAAGCAAAATTGAAAGATTTGAAATAACGACAATCGCTAGGTATTCGAGTAAGGCTTTCGCACTCTGTGATGACCGATGGGAAAATGAACCACAGACTAACTAGTAGATTCTACCGAATGAAATGATCGTTGAACGTATGCCGCCAGCCATTGTTCTGAGCGCCTGCCGCCTTCCTTAAACGTCTTAAACGTCTTATTCACGGTCCATCTTGACGTACGTCCGCTGAAGGCCGCGGTGCTGGACGTAGCATACACACTATCGTGCGCGCATCCAGCGTGCTAGATTAGCTTATCTATAGTGCTAGATCACAGAACACCATTACCAAACAGAATATAATCACTACGTACCATTACTGCACGCAATTTTTTTGTAAAACCCCAAAAGATGGGAATTCTGCTTGTGTTATCTTTAGAACACAAAAAAGAAAGAAAAAGGAAAAGATTCTGGATGAAAACAATCTATAAAAAACGTGCCCAGTATACACAAAGTAATAATATAATGCAAGATATAAATGTGATAGATTTCCACACGTATCTCAGATTAAATAACGAAATACTACAAATGTTGGAGATGGTGGGCCCTAAAATTCAACGCAGTGACACACCTATGCGAGAAAGTATTTCAGCGAAGGAACGTTTACTTGTAACTCTACGATATCTTGGAACGGGGGAAAGTTATCCAGAACTTATGGTTGGGCATGCAATATTAACACAATCGATGAGTCAAATTATATTCCTGAAACTTGCTTTGCAATTTATAAAGCATTAAAAAAAGGATTTTCTCAAGGTAATTAAATAAAATTCTGGTAATTAAATACGTATTTATTAAAAGAAAATATTGTTTATAACAGAAATGTTTTACAAATTCACTCTGCTCATTCAAATACTAGTGAAGTGAAAATCAAATCAACACTTATTCAAAAAGAAACATCACAAAAAATTTATAAAAACAATACTCATTTTTTAAGTTTATTTTTAAAATTCAACAGTTGGTTCAGCATGCTGCTATTGTCTACGCTCTGTTCTTCAAGCGGAGTGTCAAAAATTGAGTGTTTGGGAGAACCTGCGATAAGTTTAAAAGTTGAACTGGTGTTGAATCGAATATTTGAATATTTTCCGAAGAATGTTTGGATGATGAATGAATAGAACTTATTTTAACAGAATGTTCCCATGGCAAAGTAATGTATGTAACCGGCGTGGAAGTGTTTTGTTTGGAAGATGAAGGAGTAAAACTTATTTTAACAGAATTTTTGTGGCAAAGTAATGTATGTAACTGGCGTGGAAGTGTATTGTTTGGAAGATGAAGGAGTAGAACTTATTTTAACAGAATTTTTCAGTGGCGAAGTAATGTACGTAACCGGCGTGTAAGTGTATGTGGAGTTGTGAAATAGTGGACGTTCAGTGTTAAGAGATGGAGTATGACTCTGTGGCGAAGTAATGTACGAAATCTGTTTGGAAGAGTATGTGGAGTTGTGAGATGGTGGAAGTTCAGTGTTTGAAGATGGAGTGTGAATCTGTGGCGATGTAATGTTTGGAATTGGCGTGGAAGAATATATGAAGTTGTGAGATGGTGGACGTTCAGGTTTTGAAAATGGAGTGTCACTCTGGCGATGTAATGTTTTGAATTAGCGTGGAAGAATATGCAAAGATGTGAGATGGTGGATGTTCAGTGATTGGAGATACATTGTAACTCTGTGGCGAAGTAATGTTTGGAATTGGCGTGGACGAATATGTGAAGATGTGAGATGGTGGACGTTCAGTTATTGGAGATGGATTGTGACTCTGTATCGAAGTAATGTATGAAGTTGGTGTCCAAGTTGTGAAGAGTCGTAACGATGTGATAATTTGGGAATTTTCATTTAGTTGACTAGTTCTAGCCAGACACAAAATGTCTGACATCAATTTTTCAGCAAAGATTTTCTGATCATTTGAAAGACTTTGTAGTTGCTGGCCTAAATATAAACCAAACATATTGTCATGAGTAATGTATGTATTATCTGAGACCAAAAGCTTTTTTGCAACATTGACCAATTCCTCTTGAATTTTAGTATTTCCTCGTTTATTTCTCGAAGTTTTCACTCGAAGTTTCTCCAGTTACCTAAAAGAAAAAAAATTGTTAATACTACTTGCGTAATTGTTTTAGTTCCCATCATCTCCTGAGGAATGAAAACAAATCGCAGAGGACTTCCAAAGTAAATGGCAGTTTCCCCACTGCTTGGGTGCAATGGACGGGAAGCATATTCGTATCACGAAACCTTACTCAACTGGTTCTAATTACTACAATTATGAAAAATATTTTAGTGTCATACTTTTTGCCGTGGTTAATGCTAAATATTAATTCATCTATGTCCATGCTGGAATGAATGGTCGAGCAGCAGATTCTGGCGTGTTAAAAAGAACGAAGTTTTACGAAAAAGTTATTGATGAAAACTAGCTTTTTCTAATGAACAAGGCCATGTGATCAGAGAGGGATGTAGAAGATATTTTTTGGATTAAGGAAAAGTTGAGTTCCAAGATCGAATGATTGAATAAAAGTACCTACGTAATTATGGAAATAAATTAAAAACTTACTCATTAAATTATATCTTACATTTTGTTATTTCGCCTAAAAGGTATGAAATCCTTCACTCTGCCCATCAAGTGTAATTTTAAAAATTGTAAAGTCCCCATTGCCCCAATCATTCATTTTAGTGAGACTAGGGAAAAAAATTCAGGGACTCCCACTTTTTTATATGTAACATCCGTAATTCAAACATACATACATAAATGCGGATGACGGCTACGTGGTGCAGTGGCTTAGCAATGAGTTACAGCGCTGGGGGCCGCGGGTTCAAATCCCGCATGGAACGTGTATTTGTACGGCCTACAAATATCTGTTCCGGGTCTGGATGTTTGTCCTTGTGTAATTTGTTTGTAAACTGCCTCCACGATACAGGAGGAAATTCTAGTGTGGGGGTAACGTTTTAAAGAAGATAAAAAAAAAAATACTGCTAAACTCATAACTCTCCCTTTCGGCTTTGCCGTAGTTGGGTAAAAATTTTCGAAATGAAAAAAACCCAATAAAAACCGACTTTGAAAACTAGTGATACATAATTTTAACAATTGTTAAAATTAGTTAATGTTGCACAATTAACCACACAAAATAAATTAGAAATAGCTTGGTAGGGAACACCTCATTCCAGGGGTTATTATCATCCAAAAATTTCTTAATATTATAATAATTATTTTTATACAAACTATGTTTAATAGAGTTTTAGAATTTTGAGCAGGTCGAATTTTGTATATTTTCTGGGATTTTGTAGTTAAAGCGTATACATCGCCCCAAGAATGAATTACTGACTCGGTGGAGTCGAGTAACTGGTACTACTAACTTGTGTAATCATTGGTTTTTAAGAACCATGGCTTTGAAACGCAGAGAAGGAAAGCCAATCATTTATTTAGATGATACCTATATTCATAAAAACTACAGGGCCAAGAAGTCTTGGCAAGGTCCATCTACAAGTGGTGTGATTGAAAATGTTTCAACAGGGAAAAGGTATATAATTGTACATGCTGGATTGGAGAAAGGTCCTGTGCCTAACTCATTATTAGTATTTAGCACTAAATCTAAAATGGCAGACTACCACCACGACAAGAATGCCGTTAACTTTAATAAATGGCTAAGAGAAATCTCATACCCAATTTAAATGAGCCGAGTGTATTAGTTATGGATAATGCCAGTTACCATTCAATCATTGTAAATAAAGCTCCTACATCACAAAGTCGCAAAAATGAGATAAGAGAATGGCTTACTTTGAATGATATTCCATTTGAACAATATCATTCAAAAGCAGAGCTGCTATGTCTTGTAAAACGAAACACACCAGAACCAGTATATGAAGCTGATGAACTTCTGAAGCAGAATGGGCATGAGGTATTGTGACTTCCCCCCTACCACTGCGATCTAAATGCCATTGAGCTGGTATGGAGTTTGGCTAAACGTAAAGTGGCTAGTAAAAATATTGCCCTGCCTGCTGTGGAGTTAGAGAAACTTATTAAAGAGTCTTTTGAAAGCATAACTCCACAGGAATGGAAGAAAATGACTGATCATGTAATTCACATTGAAAATAAGTATAAAGAAAGGGATAGAATAACAGAAGATAATTTAGAAAGTTTTATTATTCATGTTGGAGACAGTGATTCCAGTGGAAATCTTTCCACATGGAAATCCTAGATTCAGATTTCGATTATGGTAGTGAATAAACCAAAATTATTATAGAATATTGTTATTTTTTTTATTCAGATAATATCACATAATACCTAGTCGTATTTTTATACCAACGAAGTAAATTGATTTTGGAAATGCCACCCACGAAATGTCTCTTTGGTTTGGATCATAATGGGTAGACATGATTTTACATATCGAAATTTCAGTTTACTTCGTCTGATTAAAAATACGACTTTGCTGTCAAGCAATATTGTACAAATAATGTTTTACACAAAAAACAACTAAAGTATCAAGTCAGGTTATTCCAGGTACTTCATACAAATTTTGGGGTTGCTAGGTTTAGATTTTTTAAATTTGCCGCGCTTTTCCAGTCCCTACTTTCGTTTGCCAGACTCTACCTACTGTGATGATTTGGAATAACGAATTCACTATAAATTTACTTTATCAAGGAGAACCCGTGATACGTTATCCTAGAAATCGGTTTTAAATAAATATTTGTAACACGAAATATTAAGTCGACATAAAATCGTAGCAACGAGACTCACATCATCCATGTTTAAAAGATCTACGTTGCATGAATACAAACGAATATGTAAATGCATCGTACTCGTCCACGAATAACTCGGCGAGTTGCTCCTCCGATAATCTAAACAAGATTGTTGCCTTTTTCCATTCCATTCATGTGATGTGAAAATGTGACATTAGTGCATAGATAAAGAATTACGATTTGACAATTAAGGAAGGCAAGGGTCTTATAACATACAGCTATTTCTGATTTGTATCATAGATAAATAGATATGTAGCAAGCTAATTTGTATTTTGTACACAAAACTCAAATGGCAAAGTTTTTGGGAGATTTTGACGACAGCTTAACTCAGAGGACGATTGATGACGATCATATCTCAAAGTCTGTTAGTGGATCATCGAGGCACTTGTTACTTATCTTCCACTAATAGTTCACGTAGTTAGAAATTTAAATTTAGTACACATAATCGCATTATTCAAGGCAGTTTGCATAAAGTAGCCTAGGGAGTTTTGGCGGAATTTTAGATCATAATTATGGGGAAAAAATTCATTAATATGGTGACACTGATCACTGACACTGTTTCAGCATAGATAAAGAGGTTTCAGAATTTCAGTAGCATATCCTATGTCTATGATTTCAGAATTTCAGTTATCAGAAAACAGAATTTAGATTAGATTTCAGGGTTTTTAGGCCTATAGAAACTACTGCCTTCACCTTCACTTTAAAGTTTGTCGAAATTACTTTTTGCCCGTTTAAATTCAAACCTTTCAGGCACTAAAACCAAAATATCGAAGGAAGCGAATTTTGGATATTTAAATGTGTTTGTGTTTCGTTAGAGATTAGTTAGCCTACTTCCTTGGTATTTGTCTTTCGTAGATTTATTGTATTCGTAAATTTGTATATTGAATTAAACAAGCGTCATTATACCACTAGGATCTATAATCATTATAGGAGTAATAGTTTTTTTGTGATAGGAGTACATATTAATAATTAGCTTTAATTTCGGCGATATAAGATATATTTTTATTCTAATACCTCAGAGTACAATCTAGACTCTTGAAAGTCTAATAATTTAATACACCGTAGTCTATAGACGCCGCCAAAATTTCTTTCTACCCGAAATATAACGGAAATACTCCCACCATGGCTAAGGTAAGCAAGGAACAACTAGTTTTTAACTCATTGTAAGCATATTTACATACCTGTCTTACTAGCCAACTATCAGACGTAGTTCACACTTGTATCTTGTGGAAGCCGATTACATCTTACAACTTTATTATACTTGAAAATAATACTGATATCAGCTGTTAAGCATGAGTGGAAACAATAAAGAAAAGGTAGATTTTGTAATTAAAATTATATTAATTGGTTGTATTCATCTAGTGTTATATTCCAAGGTTGAACTGGCCCCTGAAAAACAATTAAATTTAATATGTTAATTACTAGGCTGTAGATCATTTCATTATATGAAAGTGTATTTATGTGAAATTAAGTGCCCATCATAGAAGTTTTGTTTGGTAGTTCAATATCCTGGGGTGGGTACAGCTCTCCCGGTCCCTCCCTAATTAATAGTAGACATAATCATTGCAGTATATAACTGCAATGATTATGTCTATTATTATATTAATTACAGTTAGCAAAAAAATAAATATACACATGCTACCAAACCATAAAAAATGGTTGGGTAGCATGTATAATGGCTATTAACATTTTCCTATATGCCAAGGTCAACACATTGGTGAGCAAATTTATTCTTGTTAAACCCGTTTATTTTAATTGATTAGGTCTTTTTAAACCTAGCCTACTCTAAGATGTTTGCTTTTACAATTAGGCCAATGTTTGTAATTTATCTGATCCATAACCATTTAATCTTGTTATTTCATTTATTGATACTGAATACTTTATTGAAAATATTATGATGGCTGGGATATTGCATGTTCTAAAAATAAAGATAATCTCAACAGGCACTTACCAAGGATAGGGATAAGTATAAAAATGAAGTAGGCAAATTGGTTTATTAATTTTTTTGAAATACTTCTAACATGAGCATTGTGTGGGGGTAGGGGGGTGTTTAAAGCTGGTGGTATATTAGCTCTAGAGCCACTAGTGTCTGGTCTCGATGATAGCTATCCATGCTACGCTATTGAGAGGCACTGGGAGCAAACATTCAATGTCTTTACTTACCATTGATTATTTATATATAGAAGTGATAAAAATGATAACACAGTCTACCTGATAGTAAGCAAATGCTGTGGCCCATTGACACCTACATTTATCACCAATTAAATATCAAAATACAGATGCATCATCTCCGAGGACTAAGATGAAATCATCTCATCTCATTAACAGTAGTTACTTAGTTTGACATGGGACCCGAATGGAATAGGAGTGTGTGTTCTTGTAAGAATTTGTGATTGTCATTTTGCCATTGGAATGACTTATAATTTTCTGTTAATTTCAGCCAGTGCTTTACTCATACTGGCGTAGCTCATGTTCATGGAGGGTAAGGATAGCTCTCAACCTTAAGGAGATTCCATATGACATTAAAGCTGTGAGTCTCATCAAAGGTGGAGGGGAACAACACTGCAATGAGTACAGGGAAGTCAATCCAATGGAACAAGTACCATCACTGTGTATTGGTAAGCTGTTTATTAATATCACAACCTAGCAGAGCAGATTTCGTCAACTTGCAGTAGACTGTTTGTTTATTATCTAATAATAATAAAGGATCAAATAATAATCATTGATGTGCAACAAGTCAAGCTCAATTAAACATAATATGTGTATAGAGTTCTGGTAAGTCAGAATAAGTAACAATGGTGAAAATTAATTTTAAAAAATCTCAATTATTCGGCCCTTTTTATCTTTCAAATTCAAAATGCGTGGTAATGCATTATTTTAACTGATTTTACTGCGCACGCACATATTCGTAAGGGTCGATCGGTAGGCAAAAAGGTTATTGCCCATAAATTACATTTATTTTGAGATTTACTTGTATTTTTAAAAAGTGCAATAACGGTATATCATTATTTATATATTTGAACCTAAGTTTAAAATTTGGCTACTCTTTGAAAAATAACCCTGTATAAAACAATGTCTCATATTCCCTCGTATTATGTTATTTAAAAGTTTTAGTTTAAGCAATGTAAGTATTACTTATACTTACTTCAATGTAGTTCCTCTATTTATTATTATTTTTTAGATTTTGCCATATTTCCTTTTATTTTTATGTATGCTCTAAAGTTTTCTAGTTAGCTCTCTGTTCTTTTTTGGTTTATATTTGGTAATTTGTGTATATCTAATTAAGCAGCAACTCCTTCATGGATATCGGAGCTGGTTATACTATAAGAAATTTAATTATTTAATTTATAAAGTAAGCTGTTAGTGTATATGTTGACCTAAATAAAGAGAAAAAAATTCTTATTCTTATTCCAGATGGACATACATTAATAGAATCTTTGAGCATAATGCACTATCTGGAAGAGACAAGACCACAAAGACCGCTAATGCCGCAAGACTGCATCAAGAGAGCCAAGGTTCGGGAAATATGCGAGGTAAAACTGAAACTATATAATCTCAGAGTTCCCATAATTTTGTGCATATTATAGCACTCTTTTACTTATTTTGAATGCAATAAAACTGACATGGGGAAAAACTTAAAATAACTTGTGGCTACCGATAGATGGCATTATAACCATGACATCATTTATGCAATGGAACATTTTGGCGGTTTCTTGCTGCTGCTTTACCTCATAATAAATTAAAAGGAGCTGTATTACTAAAATTGTACAAGTTATTTAATACTATATCTAAATTATATGTCATTTTATTGGCTTAAAGCTCAAACCTTCTACATTTAAAAATAATGTGTTATAATACAAGATGTAATGGAGGGATGTAATTTAAGTATAATGGTAGTTTTTTATTATTAAAAACAATAATAAAATGAATCTTGGCTGCGAGTATAGTGGGGTGAAGATTACTGGAGGTCATAAATATATTAAAAGAATTTAAGCAGCAAATAGTGTTTTAAAAGTCCCAACCATCCATCCATTACAGCCTATAAAAGTCCATTGCTGAACATAGTTCTGCCCCATAGATTGCCTCATAGGAGGATTTTGCCATGCTGTTTTAATACAGGTTAGCAACTGCAGTTTTATATAATTGTCAGTTGTTATCAGGAAGATGCTGTTACCCATGTCCTGTTTCAGATTCCCTCTGTTGCCTCTTACGACACCCAAAGGACGACACGAACCAGTGGATATTCTTACAGCGCCACTATACAGTTTAATATTGTTTATCTCTGGGCAGGTCTCTGTTCGTCAATGGACTCATGTGTCAGCCAGTTCTTTGTTAACATCTTTTTTTCTTTGTTAACATCTTTTTTTCTTTGTTAACATCTTTTTTTTCTTTGTTAACATCGCTTTTGAAAGCTATGGCACATTTTGATGTTTATTGATTTAATTTTACATGAATTTGATGCAATGACCTTTGGTTGATAGATACTGTGACTTGTGCGTGCTAAATATTGGTTCCTGCAGGAATGTGAAAAATATTATTTCATTTTTCTGATTCTTTTGCATAAATGACCATCACGAACATGGATAGTATTACACTTAACATATAATTAATATTTAACACAATTAATATCACAAACGACAAGATAAAACTAAAAACACCCTTAAAACATCTACAGGTGATATCGTCGGGCATCCAACCTCTCCAAAACTTAATAGTATTGATATATGTTGGAGAGGAAAAGAAGAAGGAATGGGCCCAGCATTGGATAATGCGCGGTTTTCGTGCAGTGGAAAAACTTCTTTCTGCATCTGCTGGGAAGTATTGTGTTGGAGATGAAATCACATTAGCCGACTGCTGCTTAGTACCGCAAGTGTTTAATGCAAGAAGGTAATAATATATAATAAGTAGTCGAATAATAGGTATGTTGATGAATGTCAAGGATGGCGATTTGTGAAAATCGCCCTTCTACAGAAGAGTCCCTTTACAGAAGCAAGCAAGAAACCCAAAGTTCGTTCATAAGCTACAGTTTAATAATATAAGGCACATATGCCTTATATTATTAAACTAGCTTATGTAATTTCATAATATTTTATCTATTTGCATATACCTATTTATATGCATCTCAATCAGACAAAAATACTCATGAAATAATAAATATTTACTTTTTCGTCAGCAGCACAGATGTTTCTCTAACAATTTCATTATTTAATATTGCTTTCAAAGTAAAACATAGATCCTTATTATATTGTAGATTCCACGTAGATCTTCGTCCGTTCCCCATAATTCTCCGCATCGATCGAGAACTTGAAAATCACCCAGCGTTCCGTGCAGCTCATCCTTCTTCTCAGCCTGACTGCCCGCCAGAAGTCGCCAAGTGAACTTACAGAATGATTACAGATTTATATAACATGGTTAAAACAGCTGTTATTGGAGTAAAATGAGTTTTAAAAGTCAACAATAAAAGGAAATCGAAACTTCCAGCCAAATATCTCTGGTAACAAGGCTCTAAATGAGAAACTGCAAAAACTCTATTGACAAAATAACATTCTTTTTTTATGTTGTGTTTTGTGATTATTCTAAATGCTTGCCAGTTTAAGAAACAAAATACTCAGGCATAATTCCAGGATACTTTGGTTAAAAAATATTAAAAAAGTAGGGTTATGTGCCCCTATGCATTTACAAAAAGGTTCTTGAAAAATGTTCTAGGATATTACACTTGAGATACCTTGTTTAATTAAATATTAAGCTTATTAATAATCATAATACATTATCGTTTAAAAATTGCATATAAACTAACCTAAAAAGGAATCCTCGATTTGACGGTATTTTTCTTTAGTGTTTGTAACACAATTCACCGACGTAAGACCTATTTTGTTGGTTTTTTTATCGAAAATAATGTTGGATTGGGTCCCATATAAATTTCAGACAGATCTGATGATAATTTGAAGTTTATCGACTACTTAATTATCCAATTAATTTTGGTTTCAAGTGATGCCTGTATTGTATCCAAAGTATCCTTATAGAAAGTTTTTCTGTTATTTTTATAATGTACTTATTTTGTCATCTCACCAATAATATGCACATTTTTTCCAGTTGATTTATTATATTATGGAGAATGTATTCATGTTCTCAAACATATTTTACACACTTTTATACAAACTGGAGCATATTTTTGAGATTATTTTTGTGTCTGTCTTTTATCCACAATGTAAGTCAATTTTTTTATTGAATTATTTACAAAGTAACGTTTTGCGATTTTTTTTTTAAAAACTGATCTAGTCTTTAAGTACTAGTGATAAGATAGGTGATTTATACAAGGTTTTCGGGTTATAGTAAGAGTAATGTAGTGTGTTATTATTATTATTTTGTATATGATTTAAAAATATTTACTTGTGCCATTCCATTAGTTGTACGAACATTTATACAGTAGCGGTAATTTTTATTATGTTAAACATAAATCTATTATTATACACTTTTGTATTTTCTGTTTTAAAAATACAAACGTCTTGACTATAACATTGTTTTATTTTTAGGGATATGTGATTTATACAAAGCCCAATGGGTTCCGTCGTGTGATGCAAGGTAAAAATTTGAGGTGATAAGTGTGAAGAATCCCAGATAATTTCATTCGGGTTGGGAGGCAGATTATGAAACTCCATGCGTTTCCTTAATTTACGCCAAGGCGTTGGCGGTATCTTTGAACACACCTCCAACAATAAAAAATGGCGCGGTTTTATATAAGTCAAGTTTTTTTTATAGAATAAGGGAAACAAACGAGCACACAGTTCACCCGATGGCAAGTAGATGCTGTGGCCCATAGAGATCCACATCTATCCTCGATTAAGTATCAAAATGCATGTTCGCTGTCACCCCTGAGGACTAAGAAGGAATACCTCGTTTCCACTGAAAATCATCTCCGGTTCTCTACACTCACATAAGAAACACAGCAGCATTAAGCTGCTATTTTGCGCTGGTATTCTGTGAGAGCGTGTTCCCACCCCGGCGAGCCTACCCATTTGTGCTACAACCATAATAAATAAAGACACCCACTTTCTCTACAATCCATTATTTATGCTACAATTCAGGAGCAGGAATACTGTCGCAGTAAAGGTTTTAACCCGGGTTCGATCCCCGCCGGCACCAATGAAATTGTTAATTGCAATTTTAAGTGCTGATTTATCACGTGCTCGGTGGTGAAGGAAAACATCGTGAGGAAACCTGCATGTCTGAAAAATCAAAAAAAATATTTCGAAGACGTGAAGTTCGCCAACACGCATTGGGGCAGCGGGGCGGACATTTCCTTGCCCTAAAACCCTCTCAGAAATGAGAGGAGGCCTGTGCCCAGCAGTGGGACGTATATAGGCTGCAACTTTACTTTTTTACATTTAAAGGTTTGAAAGATCTTCCCCAATGGTGGTACAAATATTTCGCAATAGTCATCAATGAACGCTATAATTAATCTCCACTGCTGACCCGACATATTAGCTTATCTATGGATCCGACCTTAGCCATACTATGACTAGAACGCCATGCTACTCAATGCTCCTTTAACCAGAGTGCTTTAAAGAGACAGGTTTTGAGAACCTTTGGTATTTACAATAATTGTCGCACGTGGCGCTCATTTGATATTAACCCCTCTAAAATCACCTAAACGGTATTCTCTAAAGGTCATACAGGTTTGCGCACCAACATTGACGCACCCCGATGTCCTCAAGCCCTCCTAGTGGAGATCATATATGAAGGTATCTTTAGAGCCATGCACACTTGTAAACCAACGCACGACAAAGGCAAAAGAAGAATATGAAGTGCAGGGACTATTTATAATGAACTCTTTTTTCCCCAGAAGTGGCTTCAGATAAATAGGACATGGATTAAACTTGCTGCTTCGATACGAAATGAGACTGACTTCGTTATGACCAAGCGACAACTAATCAGTAACGCCTCTGTGATTGCGAGGGTGAAAAATGGCTGTCATTGAATCTAAGCATTAAGTTTAAGAAGTGTCTTGTAATTAATATTTATAATAATAATTTATAATATATATTTAATATTAATATATATAATATTAATATTTATATATAATTTATAATAATAATTGTAAGTCTACGCTGTATTCCTTTCCGGCGCTAATTTAAAGCTCTGAAAACTTTAAGCGCGATTATCTAAACCCTTTTATAGTATCTAGAAGTCTGCAAAACTGCAATACACTAGATTATATTAATGACAACCCCGTGGATGCTGTCCATCCCGCAGTTCCATACGATGAAAGTTAAGTTTTGCAATAGCCATCCTAGAACATAAAAACTCTATGATCATCCTCTCAATTTCAAGCGGATAAGATTTTTCAGTGTAAAGTGTTCGTATTGAAAAAGCGATTATCATAGTCAAATTATGTCTGTAAAGTCATAGTCAAAGATCATAAATATCAAATGGAAAAAGCTAACTCAGTTGAAGACAGGGACTTGCCGGTTTGGATCGAATTGATTTTGTGGTGTGAATGCGTCTTATCGCGTAGCGTTCCCTTAAGTATGTTTTGTTTATCTCTACTATTATAAATGCGGTCATTAAGGAGTATGTTAGGGCTGAATCTGAATGACAGGGTGTGTGTTAAGAGAAAAATGGGTTTGCAAAATGATGCTGTGACTAGGATTACGAAAGGAATGCTTCGGTGGTTTGATCATGTAGAAAGAATGAACGAGGAAAGAGAGACAAAGTAAATGAATGTTGCAGAAGTGAACCGCAGAGTCGGGAAGGGACCCCTGAACGAAAGTTTATCGACATCGTGAATCGAGGTATATGGATGTAAAGGGGCGAGAGAGGTGTGTCAGGATCGTGCCAAATGGAAGTCCGCAGTCTCTGCCTACCCCTCTGGGTGACAGGCGTTAGTGTTTATGTTTTTTTTTATAAATGCGAACGGTGGACGAACTGCACCTTCGAACGACGCCACTTAAAACACCAACATGCAACATCAGTAGGTTGATCGGGAAGTGCAAGCATATTTAAGCACAGTAAACACACAGTAGAGGACTTTAACCGCAGCTCATGAGTAAAGACAAGTAAAGAAACCGACCAGAGGGGAAGCTACATACAAACGCCTCGCTGCAGGTACACCCACACACAGCACAGCTATGTGTGCGTGAGCTTTCACCGACAGGTTCACCGACGCTCCGTCGGGGTACAAACCGGTTTGCGCCGGCTCAGTCGGAGTATGAATAAAAGGGCTGTTGGTCGTGCGCATTGAAATAAATAGACGAATAATATTTCGTGATTTTATAGGTCAATTAATTTATTAAGTATTTTTACAATTAGAGTTAAGTTTAGAGATTGTGTACTATAAAATAAGACATTAGAGATTTACATGGTTAAATAATTAGTGTTCTGTATAAGCATAAATGCCTTACAGTTAAACAGTATAATATATGAAAAATTCGAGAGAAAATAATACAATCGCCAGACAGTGGTGGAGGTAGTGTTGGTGGTGGTGGACGGTGGTACTGATCGTGCTGGTAATGGTGTCAGTGGTGGTGGTGGTGGTGGTCATTGGTTAATTACTGGCACCACCACGACCATCGTCACCACCACAGCTATTACTACCACCACCACCTGATTTTTTGTACTCATAAATACGTTGTCTTACGAAAATGATGGTGATAGAAATATATTGTGAAGCTTCTTTGAGAATATCTATTTACAGCGAGCGCTTAGCCCCTGAGCTACCACTGTTCATGCCATAAGACATAATACTATGACAATATGTATATTTTGCTTATTTAGTAGTAGGTAGTTTCAATTTAAGTTACAAATAATTGACATGGTGTTATGTTAACTTAAGATACAATGAATACACATGTTGTCTTATACTATATAATTATTTTTCTTTAACATTTTCACATGCATCACGTGATAACCCTATCAGAATAGGTATACATTCTCGACTTTGTTAGGAAGCTTCCCCTCTGGTCCCCATACGCTGTAATCATGCTCTAATGGGCAGTGTTGTCGTTTTGTTCGCAAGCGACTTTAGCCAGATACTGCCAGTTAGGGAGGCATACCGGTGGATGAAATGAATGCAAGTCTCAAGGCGTTGCCACTATGGTCCAGGGTGGAATAACTACATCTGGCGTGCAACTTTATGATGTTAACTAGCTGATACCCGCGACTTCGTCCGCGTTGCTTGATATATTAACAAAGTTTTCGATATATATATATATAATAAATATATACTATGACTGTAAGAAAACGAATTATGTGAAAATTAGTTACTCAACTACTGAAAAAACTATAGAAAACTGCGGCGGGCAATTGACCACTAGTCGCTCGCGCAAATAATGCGCGGCTGGCCCTACGTTTATTATGAGGCAGAGGCAGAGGTGAAGAGACTTCCCCTCTCCTACGCATGCGCGCTACGCCGCTTACCCGACTTCTCCCTCTCCGCGGCAAGAAAACACACCACTGAACACGTAGTGCTTATAAAAATCGTTGTTTCTCAAAACTTTAATAACATTATATTAAATGAAGATATCGCTTCGGTTTTTAGATAAGGGCCAAGTGTCTAAGAAATAAAACTTAGAAAACCTAATTGAAATCTATCCAGTAGTTTTTCCGTAATGCGTGCACAACTGCAAACTGCATTAGCTGTTCGCATTATAATTTATTCAAATTGTCGAACAGCCAGTATACAGCTGGTAAAAATACCGATTAACTTCTCTAAAGAATACCCGTCATTTTTAAAGTCTGTGTAAATGCTTTTTTCCGTGGTAGAGCCATGCTGCAGCTATATTAGTGGTACTTATAGTTGTAACACAAGCACAAGTGGGTCGGCTCGACCAGGGAAGGACCACACACAGAATACCAGCGTAAAATAGCAGCTTAACGCTGCTGTGTTTCATATGGTGAGTGTAGAGAGCCCGAGACTCTTTTTACTGGAAACGAGGCATTCCATCTTAGTCCTCACGGGTGACAACGCATCGCATTTTGATTTGATTCGTAATCGAGGATAGATGTCGATGTCTATATGGGTATGGGCCAATCCTCTATCTACGCCACAGCCAAAGAGTATAGTAACATGCGTAGTATCCTCTTAGTAGTCTGTCATAGTAACTGTCCCAGGGTGATGCAACTCTGTATGAAGCCCGAGAAACTTGCACACAATCATAATTTTATCTATGTGTGGGGTGGGCGTGTAAAATTAAAGCGAGAAAAAGATATCGCCGTTTCATTCTTTCGCGTTGTTTCAGATTGCCATTTTAAAAATTAGGTACAAATATACATAACTATTATATCAGAAGAAAGTGAATTTTTTAATTTATGCTATATTTTTCTTTTGTTTGCACCTTACAGTAATTATATACATATTACTTTGAGGTTTGCACAATTAATTGACCTACTAATTGATTAAAATTAAATTATTAAATATTAGCAGAATTCTATCAAGAGAAGCCATGAACTAAAAGAAGAAAAAATGACATTTGTTTGTCAACGTCTTTCATATTGAAAATATTTTCTGAAATTGATTCAAATTTATTTAAAATGATTTAGATTTTAATATTTGTTATTGCGTTTTGCTTTAATTCAGTTATTATCGGTTCAGAATACTTCATTTTCGTTTATAGGCAATTCTTCGCAATTGTGTGTGTGAAGATTTTGTGAGATACTGACTCTGTATGAGATATTGACTATAAATTAATTTATTATTTAAAAATTATGCAAACAAAAGCACAAAATCATCCGATCACTTTCTGCAGGTTTCCTACAATAAAATAGAAAAACTTTTGATAATATTGTGGTAAGTCTTTAAGCATTTTGAATTTATTCATCGTTATTTGTAGGGATTATTACTATATTAACTCGAATTTTATCTATTTCAGATCATGTATTGGGCTGAATTAAGTTTTCGACATGAGAATTTTGCTGATTTAAATTTACGTTAATGTTCTGTGAAGAATAGCTCTCACGATAACATATGTTATAAATCAATATTACGCGTGGAAATATTATCTGCAAAAGCAATAGAAAACATAAATAATAATATATATTGTATAAAACAATATCTTCCAAAAATAAAATTACATAACTATACCTATTTTTAGTTTTATTTTATCCCGCATACTCCTCTAAAGTAAATTCAGTAATTTTGGTGCAACCTCTCAAATGTATGGGAATTTACCCCATAGGTTTGTGAGGCTTGAGCCAAAATTACTGAATATGCCTTAAATAAAAGTTCAAAGTTACACAATACAAAGGTTTGAAATTCCGCTAAAAGTTTTATATGGGCGCCCACCGAGGCGCTTTTCGTGTACATTCATAAACACGAGTTTTAGTATGAAGTTGGCGTTCTTCTCTTGGTAGAGAGTAATTGTGTTCTGTGAACTGTCCTATACCAACCAGTTACCAGTGCTGCCATCGTAAAAATCTGAGTTGCCGTATGTCACAGTCTGATTTGCCATATTTAAAGGAAAAAATTACTAAATTACCATATTTTTAATTATTTATTTTAAAAATGTCTATTCCTTATTTGTTTCTTCTCGGTAAATGTTTCTTATAGTTCTTTTTGTCTTTGTCCTTGCTTTTCATTTTTTTATAAACGACTTACTCTAAATATTTTATTTCCATATTTTTTTGTTTTATATTATATGTGCCTTTTAGTTGAATGGTAAATATAAAACGTAAACAATTTTTTTAATAATCTAATAGAAATCACTCACATGACATATACGATCTTGCACACGTTTTAATACGCGAATATTTTGATTTTTTAACAACAATGTTTATTTTGAAATCAAAATATTCGCGAAATTTTTGCTCAAGCAATTCAACAAATGCGATAAATTTTTTATGGTGTATATATGTATGAGATATCTATCTACTACAATAAAATAATACATTATAATCATTTACCAATTACATTGGACAAAGAGTGTAACTATCATACCTAGAACAGTTGTTTGAAGCTTTTTGTCTCTGTTGCTTCTTTACTCGTGTGGTACCTACGTATGTTTCGTTTCATTCATTACACTACTGAAAAAAACGTTTCGTTTCAGCTTATGGCCAATTGCCGTATTTTGTGATACGCCAAGGAGAGGCCTGCCGTATGCCGTATTTTCTGGAAAAAGTCGTGGATTGACAGTTGTAGTCTAACTAATACAAAATATAACTGATATTTCAATAATAATAATCTTTACATTTTCTAACAATTCTTCCCTGACATCAGATCTGTCTAATATTTTACCGCATTCCTAAGTGGCGCCGCCCTGGTGGCACACAAAGTTGTAGAAGCCCTCATTACAAATCTGAACATCAGATGCTTAGAACTGCTCAGAATATTCAACTGATATTGTTCTGAGTCTGAAATTATGAACAGTAGCCCATAGAATAATAATAATAATGCTCTCTACCCAGGGCAAGAGATCTGCGCTGGTAATTCTTATTAGTTTGTGGAGAGAACTCAAGTCAGTCTTGCTTTTTAGGTACAATTTATGGTTTACCTAACCCTTACCCTCTGAACCTCACAGAACAATACTTATCTAAAGCTAGATATGTTGGTCCTTCGTTGTTCTTTCTGGAACTTATCCGATATCCGTATTTGGTTGATCAACATAAATCTAATTTCATAATTATACCACTGTTGATAAACAGTGGTAGAGCCACGCGGCAGCTTTAGCTGTCGCACGGATGGACCGGTTCGAACCGGTGTGGTACCACGACCTCACAGAATACCAGCGTGAAGTAGAAGTTTACTTCTGCACTTTGCCTGGTGAGCGCAGGTGGCCGGAGGCTAATTCCCCAACAACATGGTAGCGGAATCAAACGGAAGACTACCCCAGGAGGGTATCAGCATCCCTGGGGAATCCTCGCTGAGCGTCCACGCCCAAGCTACCCTACTTTTTGAGCGTGGGTGCTCAGGCTGCCCTGATACTGGGGCGAAATTCCGCTCAAGACGAACCTGCGAACTGCGACGAAACCTGCTCGGGGCAAGCGGAGCAAAAGATAAAGGCAACCCCGCCACGCTTTCCGTGAATTTCTGCAATATCAGGGACTTCATTCAAATCTTAACGCCGTCCACTACCATCTGGAGACGGCAAAGCCGGCCTTGCTTTTTCTAACCGAGACACAGGTGTCCTCTCCGGCTGATACTTCGTATCTCTCCTGCCCGGGGTACAAATTAGACACTTCAGAGTTTGCGTGTCCGTCAGAGAGGACATCTGTTTTCGACGCCTCGGCAGTCTTGAAGGTACGGACCTGTCCATCCTATGGCTGCGCGTAGACAGCGACGACCATCCCCGCGTCTACGGGTGCCTCTATTGGTCCCATACCGGTAATACCGACACAGACCGATTCATCGACCACGTCCAAATGGCTGCAGACTCCATGCTACAACAGGTCCCATTCGCAGAGATCGTGATCCTTGGTGATTTTAACGCCCACCACGCTGAATGGCTTTGTTGTCGTTTAACCGTTCATACGGGAAGATCTATTTATGTCTTTGCCTTGGCATATGGTCTGACACAACTGGTTACTTCGCCTACGCGGGTTTCAGATGTGGAGGATCATGTACCTTCCTGTTGAACCTTCTGCTGACCTCTCATCCGGATGGATATCAGGTCTCCATCGATGCCCCTCTTGGCTCTTCGGACCATTGTCTGATCCGGAGTACGGTGCCACTCACGCTCACATCGCAGTTGCGATCTGCAGCTCGCCGCCGTGTTTGGCACTATAGGTCGGCCGATTGGGACGGGATGCGGTCTTTTTTTGCATCCTACCCTTGGGGGTGGGTTTGCTTCTCGCCAGATGATCCCAACGTTGTAGCTGATTCTGTCGCTGATGTGGTACTTCAGAGAATGGAATTATTTATTCCATCATCTGTGGCGCCTATCGGAGGTAGAACTCAGTCATGGTTTAGTCACTCCTTTAAAATTGCATCACGCTATAAGCAGGAGTGCTACCGGGCCTGGGTTGATGCATCAACGTCCCGGGATGTAAACACCAACGCTCTTAAAAATAAATATAATTCCGCCTCCAGGCCCTTCAAAGTGTCATTGCCAAGGCAAAGTCAGAGTACATCGGCAGAATTGGCGAGAAACTAGTTCGCCTCCCTTCGGGAACACGTGCATTCTGGTCTCTCGCCAAGCTGTCCAAGGGAACTTCTGTCAGCCATCTCTGCCATCTCTGCACAGGGTGGACGACTCACTGGCCCATGACGCAAAGGAGAAAGCCGATATGATTTCTCCTTTGCGTCATGGTGTGATCTTTGCTTCCAACTCGACTCGATGACGGGGAACACACCGCCTACCATCCCGCGGTGTGAGTGCTCCATGCAGGAAGTGCTGTTTACACAGCGCTCGTTGCGTAAAGCACTACCTCCCTGGACGTCAACAAGTCGAGTGGGCCTGATGGAGTCCCACCTATTGTGCTGAAGACGTGCTCCAGAGTTGGCACCAGTTTTAACGCGTTTTTCCAGTACTCCTACTCCTAGGCTTAGTCCCGAAGTCATGGAAGACAGCTTTGTGCACCTGATCCTAAAAAGGCGACCGCTCAGATCCGTCCAACTACAGGCCTATCGCTATCACCTCCTTGTTCTCCAAAGTAATGGAAACTGTTATCAACTGCCAGCTCATGTGGTATTTGAGGATCACCAGCTGATTAATGACCGCCAGTACGGTTTCCGTCGAGGTCGCTCAGCTGGTGATCTTCTAGGTTATCTTACTCATAGATGGGCGGAGACAGTGGAGTCCAAGGGGGAGAATTTTAAATTCCACAGATAATAACCCGAACCCCCCTTGTTGCCTCAGCCAGTCTCGGAATCCTCGGTGTCGACATATCGAGTGATGTGCAGTTTCGTGATCACCAAAAAAGCTTGGCGTGCTCAGCAGAGCGGGACAGTATACACCGCTTGCAACTTTACAAGGCGCAGGTTCGGCCCCATGGAATACTGTCCGCATCTCTGGGCAGGGGCCCCAGTGCCAGATCCTTCCACTTGACCGCATCCAGCGCAGAGCGACTTGAATCGTCGACGACAGAGTTCTTTCGATCGGCTAGACTTACTGGCACTGCGTAGAGATGTTGCATCTATTTGCGTATTTTATCGCATCTATCACGGGGAGTGCTCTGAGGAATTGTTCGGACTAATTCCCGCCACTCAATTTCACCATCGCACATCGCGACAAAACTCGCGATACCATCCATACCATCTTAATGATCGGCGATCCACCACTGTGCGATTTAGAAGAAGTTTTCTTCCTCGCACAACTTCCTTGTGGAATCGATTATCACCAGCGATTTTTCCGGACCGATACGACTTAGGGACCTTCAAGAAAAGAGCCTACTCCTTTTTAAAAGGCCGGCAACGCATCTGCAATTCCCCTGGTGTTGCAGTAGTTCATGGGCGGCGGTAGTCACTTACCATCAGGTGAGCCGCATGCTCGTTTGCCCCCTCTCCTATAAAAAAAATCCAACGCCGCCCGTTGACGCCGTAAATTAGTGTTGCCAACTCCAAAAATATGTAATATCTAAAGTCACCTCATCTACTTTGGAAACCCCTAAAAAATACAATGCTTTGTATAATGTTCTATATATATAAATTATTTATTATTTAAAACATTATTTCGTTTTGTTCTGATAGTTCCGACTTATTAAAATCATACATTTGGATATTAAATACACATAACATTTAAATAATGGATTAAATTTTATAAAAGATGCACCATTTCGTTGCAATGTGAACCAGACTATCATTGCACTTATTATGCTACAGTATATTAGAAATAATATACAATAGATAACATAATTTTAAGTCTATGATAACATATATGAAATTGCAATCGTGACAATTAATTCAAAACATACAGCCCGAATTTTGAGACATTTTCAAAACGTTTACACCCAGCTGCGGTCTAATCATCGTAAACTTCTAAACAAAAATCAGCTTAAGTTGAAACAAATACAAAAGTCCTTAAAAATGCCCCTAAAATATAAAACCCCTTAAAAATCCAATCCCATTTACACCCTAAATTTGAGGGGAAAACTTCTAGTATTGGGAACCCTGCCGAAAATGGTGTCAGGAACGACGGAATTATTTTATTTATTTATTTAATGAGGCACTGGATACAAGGCCTACAGCCAAAAATTATACATCAAGCTATAATAAGACAATAAGCTCAATGCTCCAAGCGGACACAATAATTTGAGGTTTGTATCAGTATCGGGGCATTTGTTTTGATTTCCATTAATATTAAGATGAGCATATATTTGATTCATAAAATCGAATGACTTTTACATATCAAAACCCACTTCAAACTATTATTTAAATGATGGATCAGCCATGAATTTGTGACCTGTATGAGGCGTTCGATTGTGTAAATCATGATACACTGTTAAACAAATTAAGGCATTAATATGGTATTGCAAAAAATTGGTCAACCTTATGAAATCATACTTTCTGACCGGTGGCAAAACGTAGTTATTAATGGAAGTGAGTCTCTTGTAGCACCCTTAATTATGGGTGTGCCCCAAGGTCCAATTTTAAGATCATTGCACTTATTAATATATGTATATAAATGATCTTCCTTCCCATTCCAAAAACGTATGTGGGGCAATATTGTTTGCGGATGATACCTCTCTAATTTGTAAAATTGATAGGTGTGAAATACATAATATGTTGATATAAGTGATGATGTATTTCAAGTAACTATAATAACTTGCTTTCGAATGTCAACAAAACGAAATACCTTATTGCCTTCTTGAACGATAAGATACCTGTATCATAATTGAATCTCCCCTACAATGGAAACCTCATATTGAAGCTTCGTCAAAGAAACTTAGTTCCGCTCTCTATGCAGTAAAACGATAAGACTAATAACAAATGTAGACATAGTAAGAATAAGATTGGTTTATTTCAGCTATTTCCATAAATCTGTAGTAAAATTTTGTGTTCACGATTCACACAAAAACTACTAAACATATTGCCATGAAATTTTGTTTCTAGACAATAAACGACCGTGTATAACATATTGGCAACTTTTTATCCGCTTACGGAAGAGTAAACAAAATATTTATTATTTTCTTTTTTTTTACTTTTTTTTCATTATGGCTGCTAATGGTTCTATTAGTCCTAAAGAGGATTTAGTTAAACGTATAATAAATCTATAGAAAAGTGTGTGTGTGTGTGTGTGAAAATAAACTCATCGCGCCACCAATCAAGGGCAGAATAACGTCTGCCAGGCCAGCTAGTAATTAATATAATAAGAGACGTGTTAAATACTTTTTTAATTCCCCATTATTGAATGGAACTTTATTTTAGTATAGTTTTAAGGAGTTTTAAATTTGATGCCATATAGCAACACTGTGCCGGCAAATGTCAAACGTATTGACTGTCGAACGAAGGCGAACGCCCCTGTTTATTCGTTGCTGATAATTTCAGAGCGCTGCGAATGCGTATTGAGTATCGGTATATTTACTTGCGAGTTTGTTTTGTTCTCGTAGAGTGGCATTATGAAAATGATTCTAGTGTTATGTTTAGTGATTAAATAGCAATGCAAGTTATAATCATCAGTTAGTAGGTATCGTGTTGTGAAAGTTGTACCTGGTGTAAGTTGTTCTGTGTAGATTTAAAATGACGGAGAAAAATAAATCCGAAAAGATGACTAACGCATCGAAACCTGTTCCCATGAAACTATTTGCCGCCTGGGAAGTGGACAGGACGCCTTCCAACTGTATTCCAAGGTTAGTTTGTTATTGCACTTTTTGCTTGTGGCGTTTTGATATTATTCCTATTTATGTCTTAGGTCTTGTGAGTTTATGTGACTGCCCTCCACGTACTATATTATTAATTCTACATTTACAATTAAGTGATATAGTTATTGAGGACTGCATGCTTCTTATCAAATATTGTTTGTACCGACACACCGGTTAATAACGTCGTAGCCCGACCATTACTGCCGGCTCAAACAATCTTGTAGGAATAAGAAAACTATCATTATTTTTTTATAAGTAAATATTTCTTATCTTTGTAAAAAGTACATTATTGTAATTTAATCCAAAAATTACCAGGAACTGTGAGAATTAAAGTAAATATAGGCCAATGGAGAAGAAAAGAAAGAAACACTTTTTTCATTCAACATTATTGTCAGACCAGAGAAGTTTTACTATAAATAAAAATTAAATATACTTTTATTTGCCTTTATACATATTCAGTGTAAACCTGAGTAGTGAAATGCAAATGCAAAATACATACAAGCTATCTTATCAGCAAAAGTAATTGTTACAAACAAGACTGCAGCATTTTATACTGGTTTATCTACTTTATTAATAATATACTGGGGAAAATTATCATTTACAGTTTTTCAAATTTTAATTTGCATGTATGTAATGAGAACACTAGTACTTTCATAACAGCATGAGTTTGGTGACACAATTTTAAAGTTGTTCCTTTGTATTTCAGTACTAGCTGTTCCCCCCGACTTCGCCCGCATGTAATTTAGGGTTTTAATTTTGTTTCACCGAACACTAATTATTTTTCTAAAATATAAGTAGCCTAAGTCACTCCTTATGACATGAGCTATCTACCAGTGAAAGTCCCATCAGAATCGGTCCAGCCGTTTCGGAGATTAGCCGGAACAAACAGACAGACAGACAAAAAATTTAAAAACTTTGTTTTTGTTATAAGTACCGTATATACTTTCATATGCAATTAGTAAAAAGCTGTTATTTTGACATTACAAACAGACACTTCAATTTTATTTATTTGTATAGATTACTGTAAATGCTATCATTTATAATGATATAATAAAAATTAAAATTTTTGGTTTCATCTGCTTCTTCATTTTTCGTAATTCAAATGAAGATTTTAACTTAAAGCATTATTTTCTCTTGTCTGGCAGAATTTTTAAAAGGCATTATCAAAGACAGAATGCACTGCCCCATATCATCTAGTGGTTGTAAGAGGTATCAAAAGTGGGTGTTGTAAGAGGTAAAAACAGGAGATGGGTAGTAGCATCTTCCTGATAACAACTCCAAATAATATTAAGTTGTGGTTGCCAGCCAGCAGGCCAAAGGAGGTAATCTATGGGAACTGTGTTCAACAATGAACTTTTGATGGACTGTAATGAATACCAAAGAGATAATTTTGAAGTACCTTTATACAATTCAATACAGTTACCCAGTGTTATGTCTCATTTTAAGTGTTTCCATACATTAATTACAGCCAGTATGCAGTAATTTAGTTGTTGTATGCTATTACTGCATAATAGCATGTATATAATCTCTTCATTGGGTTTAAGAGCCCTTATCCGTTTTTGTGTGATGTTTGTTAGAGGTGACTATGGGCTGTTGTAACCACTTGACATCATCTATTAACATATTAGCCATTTCAATATTTATGAAAAAAATCATGCTCTTAACAATGTGCATGATTCATTATAAGTTTTCAAAAATATATCAGGTAGTAAGGCTCCTTTTCTTGCGTATTTCTGTTGCCAAGCAGCAGCACATCTTTTTAACCGACTTCAAAAAGGAGGAGGTTCTCAATTCAACTGGTTTTTTTTAATGTGTTTAACCTCATAACTTTTTTCTAGGTGAACCGATTTTGATGATTCTTTTTTTATTTGAAAGCTGGTGCTTTTCATGTGGTCCCATATAAATTTGTTCAAGATCTAACCAGTAGTTTTTAGTATCCCTAATAATTTATATTGAAGTCGGTTGCAGAACATTTTTAATTTTACCACTTGTATAATTACAGGCTGTAAGGTTTTTCATATAAGTCCTTAGGGGAGACAAAGCATCTGTAGCTTTCTTTATTTGAAGTTGGTAGCAAATATCTGTGGGCTTCAGCAGACGTTTGCCTTCACTGGTTGGCTGGTTTTAGTATTGGTATTATACTGACTCATTTGTCACTGACTGTACAAAAGAATGTTGTTCCAATATTCTCTATCTTTATCATTGCTTATCTATATACTACAAATGATTATTTAAATATATTCACTGATTAGTTAATGTATATTGTTCTTTTTTGAGCTATCTTTATGACAGGATAACAGTTGTGCTATTAATAGGTCAGATATATAAACAATGAATGTTCTTAAATATTTACACATTGTTAAATAATGGCATTTAATAAATAGCTGCTATTAGGTTCTACTTCCTTGTTTTTTTTGAGGACCAAGATACAATGTCTCCTTACCAGTAAGAATGGTCTCCGGTTCTCTATGCTCGCCATACGAAACAAACTAGCATTACTCTGCTATTTTATGCTGGTGCTTTGTAAGAGTGTGGTCCTTACAAAGCACCAGTAAATGCTTTAACTTTTAAAGTTACAGCCTTTATACATCCCACTGCTGGGCACAGGCCTCCTCTCATATCTGAGAGGATTTAAGGACAAGGAAATCTCCGCCGCGCTGCCCCGATGCGTGTTTGCGAACTTCACGTCTTCTAAATATTTTTTATTCCTCACGCAAATAAATTAAAATGGTTCACACTAAATGTGAAAACTGTGGGTCGTCCTCATTTAAAGATAAGGAATTAGTTTCATCAGTTTCCACATACACATTAATTTGTTAAAACTTGAAATAAAACAAAATCAGTTTTTTAATATTTTTTTTTACTTTCCATTCTCACAACCCTAGCAATTTATTGTTTATGTCGGCTTTTCCGGCAACATCAAACGTGATGACTGTTCTTCTTAGGCTGTGGTATTGGCCTGTTATAGTCTGTCCTTTGGGAAGAGAGTCAATAAAAATAGTTCTCTTGTAATCCCAAAACACTGATGCCATCACTTTTCCCGCCGACTTTTGCGACTTGGCTTACTTCGGTGGCGGAGAATCGCTATGTTTCCACTGTTTCGACTGTTGTTTTGTCTCAGGAATATAGTGGTGAATCTAAGTTTCATCAGTGGTGATAAATCTTCAAAAGTCTCTAGTATTTGATCGAAACGACGCCAGTTTTTCCCTTAAGATTTCAAGCCCGGTTACACTTTTTTCATTCCTAGTTCGTCGGTTAAAATATGAAACACCCGCTTAGTTGAGATCCGTATAGTGTCACTTATTTCACGCACTTTCAATCTTCGGTCTTCTAAAACCATTTTGTGGTTTTTGTCCGGTCCTCGGGCTATCTTCTACGCTTTCTCTGCCTTGTTTGAACAAAGTTGCCCACTTTTTTTTACTGGGGAATACGAAGGCGCCTATTCACTTAATGTGTTATCCATGGCTTCCTTGATTTGGCTTTGCGTCATTTTTTTGACGAAATTTTTAATCACGGCTCTTATTTCACTTTTTTCCATTTTCCGGGAGAAAGCAGATTCCTCGAATAAAAGATCGTAGAAAAATAATAACGCAACCTATCACAATGACATTTGACATACGATTACATAAAGAATGAGTATACATAATTACATACTACCCTCAAATCTCGTTCAGTTATAACAGTTTCAGTTTTAAAAAAAAAACATATATGTACCAGGTCCTGTATCCAGTCCAGGTTTGTCTGAGTATTTATTTAAATAATGTTCCTTTCATGTTATTTAAATATTTGTATAATGTTCCCTCTGTGTACCATAGGTGCAGTAAAGCACCCAAAACGTCGAGAATTAAAAAAGTTAAATTAAACACAATAAAATCTGTAAAAGTTTTATATAATATAATATTTATTTACGATTTATTGATGAAAATGAATGTCACTAGAGCAAAGGGTGGAGTTGTGTATGTAACATTGTCACACATGCATATTTCAGCAGCTATACAATAGTGCACTCATGGTCACAGTTTGAAGAGTTTTCTTTTTCATTAGCCTGTAAAAGTCTATTGCTGAACAAAGGCCTCTTCAGTTTTTTTTATAGGAGAGGGGGCAAACAAGCATACGGCTCACCTGATGGTAAGTGACTACCGCCGCCCATAAACAACCACAACACCAGGGAATTGCAGTTGCGTTGTCGGCCTTTTAGAAAGGAGTAAGCTCTTTTCTTGAAGTTGCAGTTCAGTAGCAGTTTTCAGTTGTAGGGAGGATTTGCCTTAATTGTGACGCTTAGCAGAGGCATTGATGATCGCGTTACAAGATGTCTCACACCTTTGAAGCCGCTGCCCGTTGCCGGTCTAAAAATTTCATGTCCAGTGTAAATGAGATGGCTATACCTAAGTTATCGGAAACCATAAGATTTTTCTGGCATTTACTACAGTCGCCTCTTACCACAGCCACAGGATTAAAATGGACGATCGGTTCTCTTATGCCACAAGTACATGGTAAGTTTGAAGAGTGATAGAGGCAATATACTGTAATTACAGGCTATAAGCTACCTTCAGCAGCTAGCTATCTGGTAGGCAGTACCTACCTTCACTTTACGAATTTACAAGTTCTATTTCTGTCATAAAAAATTGGGGGACCAATAATCTTGCAGTGCACTTGACAATAATTAGTCGGAACAGCTCATGAATCCTGCAATCAAATCTAAATAAAGAGGGTTGTATAATGCCTTATAACCTGTACCGTTACGACCTACCAAAAATCGTCTGATGAACAAAGGCCTTCTCCCATAGATTGCTTCGTGGTTGGCAAGTGCAGTTTTTTACTTTTTAGTTGTTATTTAGAAATACCTTGCTGCCTATCTCCTGATTTGTTTCCCTTTGTAGTCTCTTACGACACCCACGGGATGATATGAGGTATTAAATATTCTTACACCACTACTTTACCACTACAGCTGTGGTAGCTCAGATAGTTAGCGTTCGCTGTAAGTTTCACAGTACGCGAGCAACTCGGGTTCGATCCCGCCGGCACCAATGAAATTGTTAATTGAAATTTTAAGTGCTGATTTATCACGTGCTCGGCGGTGAAGAAAAACATCATGAGGAAACCTGCATATCTGAGAAATAAGAAAAAAAATATTTCGAAGACATGTGAAGTTCGCCAACACGCATTGGGGCAGCGGGGCGGACATTTCCTTGCCCTAAAACCCTCTCAGAAATGCGAGGAGGCCTGTGCATAGCAGTGGCACGTATATAGGCTGCAACTTTACTTTTTTTACTTTACACCACTGCACGGTCCAATTCAATTTTAATTATTTAATATGCAATTTTCTAATTCAGTCCAATGTAGGCAAATTATGAAATTTTTTCAACAATAAACTCGGAAGTCCAAACATTATGAGTACTGAAGAGAGTGGTTTCTCTATGTCATGTCGCCTACATCGCTATGAATGAAAACAAAAGTTCGTTCATTGTAACATCCGTGACGTTCATTCTAACACCCGTGACCCGGAAACAGATTGTTACAGTTCAGTCATAATATTATGTTAATTAGCCTCGTGCTCTAGAATTCGACATTCGACGCCACTGTGTATGATTATGGTGGCTTAGTTCTATTGGTATAGTCACATGTAATAAATATTCATTCAATATACCAATGTAGTTGATATTTTTGTTCATAAATGACAGGAGTCCATCACCTTATTAGTTCCATGGGTGTCGTAAAAGGTGACTATAGAAAAAGCCAGAAAATTAAAGATGTTAAAAACCATTTAGCTAAGATCTGCGTAATAAAATAAAATGATGTGTCTTACTTAGTTTGAAGAGCGCCTCCCGCCCTCCCTCAATTGCGTACACTATCCCCGTCACCACTAATCCCAGCACCATTACACCAGGAAAGGTACACCGCCGACGATAATACGACACGCGTTTCGCCTCTACACGAGGCATACTCAGGTGAAGTAGACTCTGCGATGACTGACCGCTATAGTCACCTTCTTCAGTCGTGGATTTCCGCAAAGTAACGCCTGATTCTTTTAATTAAAGCCAGAAAAACTTATGGCTTCCGATAGATGAAGGTATATATTACTATATCGTTCACGCCAGACGTAACTTACTGGTTTTTTACCGGCAAGGGACAGCAGTGTCAAGGTGCAAGACATCTGGTACCGCGATTTTCAATATACCTGCGAAGCGTGACGATGACAAATTCTCTCTTAGACGGCGAGGTCCATGTTCAGAAGTAGACTTCGAGCTAATGAAAACTAGAGTATATGAATAATAATTTTTTTATGGATTCTATCGCGTTTAATTTTACTTATTTTTAATTCACGGGGGGACTGAGGTGATTGACGTCCCGATGTCAAACTTAACCAAGAGTAACTTCAGCTTTTTAAGTCATAAGGTCGGGAATTTAAAATACGTAAAATTAAACGCGATAAAATCCGTAAGAAAATAGTTTCATTCAATGTGTAGTGTTCGCGTGAATAATTTAAGAATCATTTATGTAAACTAGAGAATGTCAATTTTCAGAAATCATCTATACATCTATACAAATAAATAAAATTGAAGTGTCTGTTTGTAATGTCAAAATAACAGCTTTTTACTAAATTCATATGAGAGTATACAACGTACTTATAACAAAAACATAATTTTTAAAATTTTTGTCTGTCTGTCTGTCTGTTTGTTCCGGCTAATCGCCGAAATGGCTGGACCGATTTTGACGGGACTTTCACTGGTAGATAGCTGATGTTATAAGGAGTAAGTAGAGTAACTTTTATTTTAGAATACGAATTAGAAGAGAGAGAGAGGAGAAACCCTAAATTAAACGCGGGCGAAGTCGCGGGGAACAGCTAGTATGTATATATGATTTCTGAAGTACGCTTTTCTCAAATTGCTTAGAAAGACGAGAATATTGAATATAACCAATTAAATATCATTAGGGTTCCTTGTTTGAGTCGTAAAATAAATTAAATTTACTAGTATACAGAGCATCCTTGTGGTATAGCGATATCGTGTGCCAAGTATGCATTAGTTTAGTCCATCAACTTTGCTGTATTATCCGTATCTTCTGTTACGACTTATGAAGCTGGAAGGATGAAACGTCGGCAATTTTTTAACTAACGTAGTATTAAAATGTTAATTTGTACAAATTATTTAAATTATGTTAATGATTACGTCCTTCCGTCCGGTCCAAAGTTAATACTATATTACACTGCCGTAATTACAATCGCAAAGCAGGTAAATCTGTTCACATCTGTTTACATATTCTTTATAATTTACTGGACGTAACGCTATAATCCAATGAAATAGTGCATTCAATCTGTAAAAAGGAGTGAGTTTATAGGCTCAGAGCCTCGGCAGTCCGAACCTCGGCGAAACCTCGGCAGTCACCAGTAAGCAGTGTCACGCATTACTAGCGCTATTAGTGGCTGTCGTCCACCATTTCGCCATTTTGCCTACCTCTCGTTTTGCGATTTCCCTTGAAACCGTATATTATGTAACAACAGACAACTTATAAATGATCATGCTTGAGAAATCGAACAAGTTGAACAATACGTATTCAGATGAAAGAGAGTTAATAAAGTTAAGATATTATGAAATGAACCGCTTGGAATTTTGCATTTTCGGTCCCTGCCGTACAACCTTTTTAATTATAGTTCTTATTCTAGACTGCTTCACGGTTATTTTTCCAAAGACCGAGCAATTATATTAGACAAGCGACTGTTAAATCTAGTATCAAAATATCAACTATTATTATTTTAGTTTTTATTTAAAAACATGTTACCCCTACACTAGGATTTTCTCCTGTATCGTGGAGGCAGTTTACATACATGAATTTCACAAGGACAAACAACCAGACACAAAACAATTATTTGTAGGTCAAAATACTTGATTCGTGCGGGATTCGAACCCGCAGCCCTCAGCGCCGCAACTCATTGCTAAGCCACTGCGCCACGGAGCCGTCAAATGGCCGTATCTTTTGGTTGCGTTGATTTAGAAGCTTAAATTTTAACTAGCTTAGTATTTGGTATAAATTTAAACTTGTTACCTCTACCTACTCCTGATAAAAAGGTAGATAAGACGATCAACAAAGTTATCCTAAGGGTTCCGTTTTTTTCTTTTTGAGTTACGGAACCCTAATAACAAAGAGGCCGCTTGCAGTGGTAAATTAAATATAATTATATTTCTAATTCAAATTATAGATACCTATATTTGAAATGTACTCATTTGCCTATTATTTATTAGTTAAGAAATTTTAAGTCACGTCATATTCAATCGTATTTATATTATGTTGATATTCTTATAGTTTGGATTGAGATTTTTTTTGGTATAAGGGTGATAAACGAGCACACAGTCCACCTGATGGTAAGTAGTTACTGTGGCCCATAGACATCTAGCTACATCTATCCTCGACTACGAATCAAAATGCAGATGCGCTGTCACCCGTGAGGACCAAGATGCAATGCCTCGTTTCTAGTAAAAGGGGTCTCTCCGGTTCTCTACACTCACCATACGAAACACAGCAGTGTTAAGTTGCTATTTTACGCTGGTATTCTGTGAGAGCGTGGTCCTTCCCCGGTCGAGCCGACCCATTCGTGCGACAACTATACCACCAACATAGCTACAGCATGGCTCTACCACGTAATATGAGATGTACGAGTATATATGCCAAAAACCTACGACTATAATAAATAATAATATAGTTTTGGACATAGGCGCGAACATAAAAATGGTCGTAGATACCAACCAAAAATATTGTCTCGTCTCTTGAGCTCCGCTATAGTCGGGTAAAAATGTAAAATAATAAAATTTAACAATTCGATTTTTAAATTCCTTCTATACTGCATAAATTGTGTGGAAAATTACGTTCTTAAGAACAGATTCCGTTTCGCCGTTTTACTACGAAGGGTAACATGAGCCTTGCATTGTTTAAGCCGTAGCGACATCATAAAATTACATCTTTTTGTCAATGCAATTTCATCCGACGACAGCCGGTGTATCGCACATTTAGGGTTGCCACTCGTACTATAATATATAGTATCGTACTATATTTCAGTCAATTGTACTTTCGATTATAGAAAAATAATATAGTACAAAAAATACTATATTTTTTCCCCTAATTCAAATGTCGCGATTTTTTATATTAACTGTGACTGGAAGTCTGGAACAAGTAAGTTTTACGGATAGAATTTTTCCACCATGAATGTGAAATGGTAAGAGGAAAGAAATAGATAACAAATTTAATTAAAAATGAATTTTTAATTTATTTTAATATGAATCTAAATTGCTCAGATTCCTATAATTATTTTAAAAGTTGATGGCCAAAGCGAAGAGCAATAACAAATTTGTATGGAAAAATGCATAAAGATTAAAAATAAATGTGTACTTTTTTTCCTGAATTTCCCAAAAGTGCTATATTTTTGCGTCCTTTTAGGCAAAAATAATTTATTTATTTAAAAAAAGGTGGCAACCCTACGCACATTACTGTTTTGCTCTCTTGTTTACTAAGCGTCTCGCTTACGTGATTTATCTACGTTTAACAATAATGAGCAGATAACGAGAATTAACATTTATTGTGTTGCTTCATTTCGTCGATATCGAAGACTGATTTGTATCGTTGTACATATTGATTCTTGATTAATGTTTTATTATATATTATAATGTTGCTCTTGTTTCTTTTAGTTGATTTTTCATGGGACTGTTTAAAAAGTACCCATGCAGTTCCTCTACATTTAGGAGTAAAATATCAGAGCCTTGCTCGGGCCCTCGAATTATCTGAATTTCAGATTATCGAAGTCCGAATTTCAAATATTTTTTCTTATAGTATTGGGTGATAACGAACACACAGTTCACCTAATGGTAAGTGATTGCTGTGACCCATAGACATCTACATCTATCCTCAATAAAGAATCAAAATGCAGATGCGGTGTCACCCGTGAGGACTAAGATGGAATGCTTCTTTTCCAGTAAAAAGGATCTCCGGTTCTCTACACTCACCATACGAAACACAGCAGCGTTAAGCTGCTATTTTACGCTGGTATTCTGTGAGAGTGTGGTCTTACCCCGGTCGAGCCGACCCATTCGTGCTACAACTATAATACTAATATAGCTACAGCATGACTCTACCACGTATAAAATTAAATTAGAACGTATGTGCGCCGGCACTTTTCAACCAACTGTTAACAAATTGTAATAATCTTTAACAAGTATTGAATACACTTATACATTTCTACACTATGCTCTATAGTTAAGTCCTTTATTTCAATCAAAAAGCTTAAAATAGTTATTTTTTGCCACTCAAATCGCAATTTTTTAAACATGGTGGAGCCACGCTGCATTATGATCGAATGAGTCGGCATGATCGGGGAAGGACCACGTTCTCAACAAAATACCAGCGTGAAATAGCAGTTTAATGCTGCTGTGTTCCATATCCATCTTAGTCTTCAGGGCTGACAAGACATTCTGCATTTTGATTCTTAATTGTGGATAGATAAAGATGTCTATGGGCCAGAGCATCTGCGTAATATCAGGTGGACTGTGTGCTCGTTTGTAACCCTTATTCCATAAAAAATTAAGTTAATTTGGGGCGTGATAAAGCTTTGAGATGCTAGACGCAACTTGCTTTGGTCTGTCTATATTAATTTATCGTAGCGAGCAACACAATGTAGCCACAGCCTTACAAAATTCTCTAAAGATTCCAGTCTAGGCAGTGGCGATAAAGATTCGGGCCGTGGGTGTCCGCAGGATGCGCTTGATTAGCAATAAATTGCCACTGTTTGATAACGTGCTTTACGTGGGACCGGTTAACGAATTATTCAGTTGAATTTATACGCTCTCCCTTCACGGGGGTCATTCGTATCGATCGTATCTCATGAGCCTGTATGAATTCACTGCTAGACTTAGCTTCCTCCGAGGTGGGGTGGCTTAGAATATTCTGAATATTTAGGAAAGGCCATTGTTTGCAATGGATATTCGTCTATCTTTCGGTTGCAAGAAGGCATTATATTGAACAGATTTCTACGACACCCATACGTCGATGTGGAGTAACTTTCCACTGCTGACGCATGCCTAGTAGAATTAAACCTAAGTAGCTTGGGCTTAATGCTCTTCTTAAAAAAATCCTTAGTAATTGCAAAGATTTCGCAACGGTGACACTTGTGTTATTAAGAAGGAATTAGTAATAGAACTAATTTTATTGATTAATCTTTGAATTTGTGCGACTATACTAAAATGCTTGAAGGTATTCTCCTTCAGTAATGAGGAAGAAAATCTAGGGAGAGATTGTCTTTAGACATATTTTGTCCTTATCAACCCTACTTTAACACATTAGATGTAAAATACAGTTAGTAAATAATAAATGAAGTTAAAGAGGAAATGAAAACTGTAAAAAGAAACAATTGCGTTACTTTAACACAACAATAGTTTCATCCTACATGCGGGCGTATATTGAATAGACTTCTAGACAGAGATAACAAAATATATTTCTTGTATTTACCTAACTCAAAAAATGATTCAAAGAATAAATACTTAAGAATCCAAATAATTGTTGTAGCCGAAATAGCAAATGGCTTACGTTATTTTAAGTGTTTGGCTTTTCTGTTTAATTTTCTCATAACTAATAAACACTTGTTGTGAGTGCAAGGCCGCTTTAATTATTCCACCGTTACAAAAAGCTGAAGGAAACAGTCATGCAAACATAGAATAAGTATCTAGAATATATAGAATAAGTACAATACACGTCAGATTTGCTGACAATTTTACTGTCTAAACATCAATTATCACGACGCAGTCATGATATGCTTCCATTATTTTATTTATTTGTGGCAAATATATTTGTCATGTGGTGGTGGGCAAGCGTAAAAGAATCCATCACTCCATTTATGGCATTTCCCGACCATGGATAATGTCAGAAAATTTTAACGGACCAGATCCATACTTTTACGTACCGATAAAGAAGGAAATTTTCAATCTTTGGTAATGGACTCGTACTGATACACTTTTGCCAGTGTCATGTTATAAGAAATTTTCCTTTATTCTTTATCATAATAATTTGTTTAAACCTTCTTCACAACATGTTGATGCGTCATATTGCGAAGTTTTGCGAGATTTTGTCGACAGCTTGAGCCAACAGACAGTCGATGACGATCGTATCTGAAGGCGCCTAAGCAGAAATATTTTCTTGTGGTTCACATCACCATCGGAGTACTTGTTTTATCGTTTCTACTAATATACTTCACAAGCGCAGACATATAATCAGGCGCAGGTTCGGCCTCACATGGAATACTGTTCCCATCTCTGGTCTGGGTCCCCAGTGCCAGCTCCTTCCACTTGACCGCATCCAGCACAGGGCGGAGTCCTTTCCGATCGGCTCGATTCACTGACGCTGCGAAGAGATGTTGCATCTCTTAGCATTTTCTTTCGCATCTACCACGGAGAGTGCTCTGAGGAATTGTTCGGATTAATCCCAGCCGCCAAATTTCACGAACGCACATCGCGGCAAAACTCCCGATATCATCCACAGCATCTGGATGCTTGGTGATCCACCACTGTACGTTTCACTACGAGTTCTCTTCCGCGTACGACCTCTCTGTGGAATATTTTACCACCGGCGATTTTTCCGGACCGCTACGACTTAGGGACCTTCAAGAAAAGAGCTTACTCCTTTCTAAAAGGCCGGCAACGCACCTGCAATTCCCCGGGTGTTGCAGATGTTCATGGGCGACGGTAGTACCTTACCATCAGGTGAGCCGTAGGCTCGTTTGCCCCCTTTCCTATAAAAAATAAATAAAAGAAAAAATGTAAAAAACGCACCATTTTTACGTATCAAAATCGTATCAAAATATTTCACTTCAAACCATTATTTAAACAATAATATAGGAGCAGCTATCCGCCGACGGTCAAGTTCTCGTCTAAAACCAAGCTTAACCAAAGAAGGAAATCAAAACTTAATCTAAGCTACAACAAAAAATAATTATTTATCAAATGTATTTTTAGTTTTATTTTTTCACATTTGACGGAACACACATTGCGCACTTACACTATGCAAAGTGACATGTCAGTATATATTTCCTATATTACGCACATCGTACGACTATTTAAAAATGATTTCTTTTTCTAACAATCGAATTCCGAAGTATATGTTATGGTAGACTCCAACAATTTGTACGTAGATATGTGTTCGCATCAGTGGACGCAAATATGTTTTATTTGCGATCACTGGGTTAGCATGCATTAGTCACGCAAATAGTATCCCTATAGCGTTATAAATATTCAAATACAACCTACGCTCTCATGTCTGTGCAGTGTTGTGTCTTAATCGATGAGTGCGTAGCGATTTTACTGGAATTTAATCTACCGATGAAATTTGGACACTACGGTTCCTCCACAGCCTAAGTACACTGCTGAACATAGGCCTCCCCTAAAGACTGCCTAATAGTGAGGATATTTGCGATAGTTGCTACGCTTGGCGATCAGATTGGTAACCGCAGTTTTTTATTATTTTGGTTGTCATCAGTAAGATGCAGCTGCTCATCTCCTGTTTTATTTTACTCTGTTGCACACCTCTTACGAAACACACGACAGTGGATTCTCTTTTGCAGCGAGTACATAGCTATTTGTTATAACTTTGTGTTAGTATTGTTTTTCGAGAAATAAAGACTATATGAACTAGTATATGGGTAACACTCAGTTATTATCATATTAATACCATCATGCTTAAATTAATCAAACCAGTGGCAAACAGTGGCATGGGATGAGGCTTCATTATGTAACGCCAGTTATTTCTTTTTTACAAGAACGAAAAGAACTACCATGCATCGACCAAAATTTAGTACAAACACAACACTGTAGCATGCCGCAGATTGTGACACTTTGTCTGCATCACAGGGCCAATCACAACTCTTGCAGATCTCTGAGACAAAACAATTTGTGTTTTTACTCAAATGGCATTATCTAGAATTCGAACTCAGGAACCGTGAAGTACATGCACTAGATAGCTTCTCTGACCTCAAAGCCACGCGATAGTATCTGATACAAAATTGTAATTATAATATATATCTTAGTGGAGTCCCGGTAGCTCAGGGATAAAGCGTTCGCCGCTTGACCTCCGCCAGCACTACTGAAATTGTAAATTGTGCAATTGTGAGTGCTGATTTAGCACGTGCTAAAGTGTGTAGAAGTGCTGCCAGCTAACCGCCTCGTAACCCTTACAGACATGCTTCTCGTTAGTGCCCAGTCGTGGATCGTATATATAGGCTATAACTCAAATAGACTAGAATCAAAAGGTGAAATGTGCACGAGATAGGACTATAATTTTAAAACATCGCGAAATTTTAATGTTTGTTTCTTGTAAATTACGCCATACCCGCAATCAACAACGCCTCGTATTCCGACTTGTAAGCTTACACAACAATGATATGCGGGATTCATTATCAGAAGTACGTCCAGGATATATGAGGGGATGCACAGCCGACAATACAAAAGCTGAATGTATGAAGCTTCAGATTATTTTCACTTCAGTTTAATATTCGCTATGATTTATGGTATACTGGTGCATTTTGCTACATTACTGTTTGATTTTATATCTATTTGAAATATATAATTAGATACACTGTTTCTGTCTTCACTCTTAATCTCTATTAATTTGGAATAAAATTTATATGGAACTCGGTTAATTATGGCTTTGAATTTAAGCAACGTAGATAATATGAGTAATTTGTTGTTAAATAGTTTTACAAATTGTCAAAAGATTCCTTAAAACCTTAAAATATGTAAATAGATATTTATTCATCATATTTAAGTTCTTAAACCATGTCAAAATTTTTACTTTATGTTTAATAAATACGTCATCATCATGCCACAAACTCTCACGCCTGTCACCCAAAGGGGTATGCAGAGACTACGGACTTCCATTTGGCACACCTCTTTCACTCTTCATCTTCTTACCTGAGAGTAGTTTGCAATATATATATAATTCCAGTGAAATATATATATTTCTAAGAAAAATGAATATCGTAATATCTGAAATGATAACTGTGGATACATTGTTTGTTATTGATTTATTGTGCTGTGTCTGATTTTGGCAGTCCTGAATTTTTTTAATTGGCAATAAATATAAATTTATGTGGACCTAATCCATATGAGGTTTTCATTTAACGTTAAATGTAGCATTTTCTCCCTTTAAAACCCCAGAACGGACTAATAATTGTAGTTAAAATTAAACATCGTTAACCAACACATTTATCGGCAATGTGAATGGGCCCTAACTAGTCGTAATGCAAGGTCGTGCATTTGGATAACAAGTGCATTGCCTCGTTCAATTAAAACTCATTGTGCCAATTAACACAATTATCCCAGTTAACTCTATGGTTTTACTGGATTTTCCTGTATTGGCTAAACCTTATTACTTTCTTATTTCCTCTATTTATCAGACCGTACAGTCTACTGCTGGCCATAATCTCTCCTATTGTAGTATAATGTTTGCCTAATCGCTAAAAGTTACTAAGCAATCTTACGAGAGAGAGAGAGAGAGAGAGAGGTTGAGGGAGAACAACCTCTCTCTCGCTCTCTCTCTCTCGTAAGATTGCTTAGTAACCTATATAGGGAGGAATATACTCAGTTTCTTAAGCCTCATAGACGATGCAGAAAGAGTATCTGCAGCAGAATGAAAATATTTCACATATTCGCGGACAAATGAGAAAGAGAACGAAGTCAGCAGTAAAGAATAGAGCAGGATAGAGGTAGAGTACTTACTCACACAACACATTTTTTTTGTGTTCTGTGGTACTCCTCTATTAGCATCTGACTTTTTGAGGGCATAGAGGTCTCCTTTAAAACACCTTTACAGATTCCTTCTATTCATGTAAGCCTATTAAAGTCCACTTTTTTACAAATGCCTCAACCATAGATGGCCTCATAGGTCGAATTTTGCCATATTTCTTTTTTTTTATAGAATAAGGGTGACAAACGAGCACACAGTCCACCTGATAGTAAGTGGATGCTGTGGCCCATAGATATCTACATTTATTCTCGATTAAGAATCAATTTTTACTGTACATTCCAGAATGTGAAGCTCTTTATGTCATTAATGGATTTCACACGAGAAGTGTAGCAGACTTTACTATGTTCTAATTCCCGCAAGAAATGCGTACATCGTGCATAAATTAATTAGACTGTATGTTGACGTACTTTTATTTACACTTCAATGTTACAATTTAATTTACTTCAATTAAGTTTTCTGTGCACATTTTCAATTCAGTCGAATAGAATGTTAACTGATTTCTGTTATTTTAACATGATGATGAATGCAGATGCGTTGACACCATCGAGGACTAAGATGGAATGCCTCGTTTCCAGTGAAAAGGGTCTGACTGTCAAACTGTCATATATAGTAATTGCCACGCTTTGCTTGCCGGTTCGTTACCAGTTCCAGTTTTTTTAATTATTTTCATTTGACATCAGGAAGGTGGTACGTCCTATCTCCTATTTTATTTCGCTCTATCACCGCTTACGACACCCACGAGACGGTATGGATAGTGGATGTTCTTACACCGTCCAATACACGGTTTACAGATTTGTCATAAGTAATATTAAAATATACAAAAATAGACTTATACCATGGAAACTAGCAACAAAAACGTCACAGAAGCACGCACAAACATAACAAAGTAGGAACAGCGAACTCAGTTAAATTGATATTTTAAAAATAAACTGGCAAATTATTTAATCAGATGGAACGTGCCCATTAGTCAATGTTGTGGCGAGGTCGCGCTGAGTCAGTCGCTCCTCTTTAGCGTCCCTCGCTATACAGTATGGGTGATACATGTTTTAACAATGTGGTACATTTATCATGAGATATTAATAGCTAATGGATATTAAGTCCTAACCGTGTAAGAATATCCACTACCCCATATCGTCCTATGCAAGAGGCGATAGAGGGAAACAAACCAAGGGCTGGGACACCAGACACTGCTGTGTTATTATAAGAACAACTTAAAATAAAAAAAGAAACATGCGTGAGTGTCGTGGAACACTCGGTTGGAACGAAGTTCCTTTCGTAGTATATTATTATTGATAAACGTATTATATTATTGATTAACAAATACAAATAAATGAATTACTAGCGTCTATTAAAATGAAGCGTCATTTAAAATAAAATAATATTTCTTTCACGGCAAGATAAGAAAAAGTGCGAGGGAGATGGATATTATTCCATCTCGCTTCCTTATAGCCGCCAAGGCCGTCTACATACGTCAGAAGGGAACGTGACGGAAAAATCGTACACTTTTTGTCGCCTAGCTCCCATCCACCAAATCCGTACCGTCCGATAAAGAACTTCGTTCCAATAAAAACTGCAGATACCAAGCCACCTGCCAAGCGTGGCAACTATGTCAAATACTCCTCCTATGGGGTAATTTATGGGGGAGGCTTATGTTCAGCGGTGGACTTTTGTTAAACTGTAACGATAAGGGTGGCAAACGAACACACAATCCACCTGATGTTAAACGGTTGCTGTGGCCCATAGACATCTACATTTATCCTCGATTAAGAATCAAAATACAGATGCGTTAGACTGAAATGGAATGTCTCGTATCCAGTAAAAAAGGTCTTCGGTTTTCAACATTCACCATTCGAAATACAGCAAAATGTAGCTGGTATTTTACGCTGGTATTCTGGGAGAGCGTGGTTCTTTCACGGTCAAGCCGACCTATTCTTGCTACAACTATATAGCTACAGCATGGCTCTGCTGTAACAATTTACATAATAATAATTTACAATAATTTACAACAATATTTAAAAATACTCTTGATAAAATTTGCAGCCATTGTCACAAAGCTTGAAGATAGCGGATTAGAGAAGTAGTCATTTCATATGTTTTTGCAAGATAGCGTATTATGATTCGTGACATATACGAGTATTAGGTGTTACGAAAATGTTTTTTCAAACCAATGGCAATCACGGTGAAATTTTTGGGCATCGATCGAAGCCGTCGTTTACGCAGAGAATTGTATTATAGAGACATAATATGTACCATGTAAATACAGCACGATTCGTCCATATTTTTACGTTCAATGCTGTACATTATCAATGTAAAAGTTTTGAAAGAATTAGTAGGTTTAACAATCGTAATATCTGTATGTTATACCACTTTAGGTTTTCCTGTGATTCTCACCTAAAATGATTTATGTACGTTTGACACGCAGTCATTATGCCGTTTTGAATTTGAGTATAATTTTATATGTGGTAGGCCCACGCTGCAGTTATATTACAGTTGTAGTGTCAGAATGGATCGGCTCCACCGGTGAAACGACCACGCTCTCACAGAATACCGGCGAATCTCCTCGCATATGACCTCGTAAAGTGTGGTTTTCATTTGCCAATCAGGGATCCCTCTTCTAGTATAATAATAACAATAATAATAATAATAATGTCCTCCAGACCGAATTCCAGTCACGGCGGCCAATCTCAACAGAGACTAGCCGTCTGGGTAGGACAGAATTATAAAGCCCAAGTGTATGCGCACAACTGTACTCTCTGTTCCATCACTCTCATAGTCCGATGGGACGGTAATCCGACACGACCGAAAAGAGAACAGGCGCGGGATGCTTTTTGATTAAAACACCGCCGATTTCCTGACTCCGGGCTGTTAATAAACATTTCTTGACAGAAAAAT
Organism: Parnassius orleans; assembly: GCA_029286625.1. Lineage (NCBI taxonomy): Eukaryota > Metazoa > Arthropoda > Insecta > Lepidoptera > Papilionidae > Parnassius > Parnassius orleans. The sequence goes on from JAGSMP010000126.1 coordinate 458,969, forward strand.
CCAACAACAATTTTTGGGTCAACCCGGGATTTAGACCCAGAACACAATGATCAGCAGTCGCGTTCTGCAGCAGTCTTCTTCCACTGTAGCTACCCTTTAAAACCCGCTGTCGACTCTTGTCATAATTATTGTAGGGTCAATCGCAATCATGTTCGTCTCTACTTAATTTAGTGATTAAAGAATGAAAAATTTCTAAAGAAAATCTTTTAACCTAGATTGAAATTTATTTTATCACAGTCGCTTAAAGATTATGAATGTATTCAGCTTCAATTGGATCTAATATGCGACTAGTGTGACCAGAGGCTTCCGTAATTAGATTGAATATCATTTATCCAGTATTTTAGAATACATTGACATCCCTTATTGTTTTCCACGTTACACAGACCGTAAGATTTCAGTTAAAGAAATCTCTTGAGATTATTGTTGTAAACTACGCACTTTATCATTTAAACTTGTTAAATACGACTATAATATGTACAATTAAAACACTTTACGCAACTATTATAACCACGCTATCGCTATAATTGACCATTAAAGTTATAACAAACAAAGCGTTTGAACTATCCCATAATTTAGAGCGAGTTAATTTAGGCGAGCCGTACACTGAATTCGTCTTACGCACGCGATACCACGATGTCTACACAGTTCAGATGCTGGCGGATGTTATGCAGAAGTGGTATGTTTTGTTTATTAAATGATCCATTGTTTTGGTGTAGTTACGTTGCGTGTAGCATAAACCATTTCTTAGCTATATGTGATATCATGTTCTAATTGTATAGCTTGAATATATAATATAGCTTGAAGAATCGACAATCGATGGGGAAGAAACGTTTTCGAGCCTCGTATCGGCAAGCGAAATGTAGGCCGGTTCTCCATTAGATGGAGTGAAAACTTGGAAAGATATGCAGGAAGTCGATGGATTCTTAAGATAAGGATACTTTAGAAAATTAAAAGACTGGAACATGGAACAAACAAAGTTTTTAGGATTTTAAACAAAGTATGAAAACACTACGATGCAGCTTTAACGGTTATTTTGTATCGTGCACGCAATAAAAATTTGTTTTTTTCTTCTAAAAACTGTTTCAAGGCTATACGTGTTTAAAACTTAGTTTAGCTTTTTATCTATTTTTCAAGGGGACCCGATATAATCTATTTTGAATTTTAATAAAAACCAAATTAAAGGGTTACCCCTGTGTAAATATGTGGTTTCAAAAGTGAGTTGTACATCATTGTGTTGCTGCTCTCTTAGGCTTATATTAAAGGTAATACCCAATTAAATGATCGGCAGTAAAACTTTTTACAAACGAACTTGAAATACACTGTATGTTAAGTGGTAAACAGGTAAGTTGTAGTTTGCGCGCCCGCGAATGTTTCTGATAAAAATAGCATTGCAAATCATGCCGGGCACAAGTAGTATTTATTATACTCGTATATTAGATTTATGGTGAGTGATTACAAATGATCAAATCTATTCTTGAAAGAAAGGTTCTCGAGTGGCAACCTCGTACAGGTAAGCGAAGTGTAGGGCGGCTCCTCACTAGATGGTATGACGACCTGGTATGATATGCAGGAAGTCGATGGATGCAGGTGGCTCAGGACCGTGCTTTGTGGCATCCTTTGGGGGAGGCCTGTGTTCAGCAGTGGACTTATGAAGGGCTGTAATGATGTAATGATGAAATGTATTCTTTAGTTCTATAGCATAGACCAGTGGTACTAATTATTTTTCCTGCGGACCGCTTTGAGAAGGAGCTCAAGCTCGCGTGCTCTTTATAGCCGAAATGAAAAATTTAATTTTCGTTATTTATTAACTTCTCAACAATTTTGTAATATCTACTAAAATCACATCAGTTATTTAAGTTCAATGAGAAGTTTTGTTGCGTAACTCACACACTTACATAATTCTGGTAGCTTTTTTGTGAGCTTCAGTCTTAAATCATCTTCGAGTTGATTTATTCAAGAGAGTGCCCTTACTCTTACTTTTTTATAGAATAAGGGTGACAATTGAGCACAGAGTCCACCTGATGGCAAGTGGATGCTGTTGCTGTGGACCATAGACGACATTTATCCTCGATTAAGAATCAAAATGCAGATGCGTTGTCACTCCTGAGGACTAAGATGGAATATCTAGTTACCAGTAAAAAGGGTCTCTGGTTCACTACACTTACCATACGAAACACAGCAGCATGTTACGTCGGTATTCTGTGAAAGCATTGTCCTACCCCGGTCATTTTCATTTGTGCTACAACCATAATATAGCGGCAGCTTGGCTCTACCACTTCAATTAAAAGCGTATCCCTTCAAACAATTCCACGTAGCCCTGGGGTATGCATACCACTAATTGGGAAACATTGACATAGACAATGTAATTCAATCTTTCTACTTTCTGTTATCCTAGTACTGTTAGCCAGTTGGCTTTTTCAGATTCGATTTGACTTATACTTAATGTTAAAATCTGTATTTATGTCTTCACAAGCCGCGTCCGTGTCGAAAATTGAATCAATATGAAAAAAGTATTACGAGATCTCGTTGATTTTATAAATAATTGAAAGTTGTGTGATACAGCTGGAATTAATGTATATACAAACATTTCAATGTGATTGATGGATCGGCAGCCGCCGAGCGCTCCCCAACATCAAATGCTTCACTCTCGGAATAACAAATGAGGCGGACCTTCCGAGAAAACCGCACGATGCTTGATCCATGTACGACGGCCGTATGACAGAGCTCTCTACGTGAAACAAAAGACTTCGCGATTATAGGGTGACTATATGTCTCGTGTTTTAAGGAAATGTTTAAGATAATTTGCTGATTCTGTAGCTACATAGGTATATGCTTTGACTGCCTTGTTGGTTGTAAACAAAATAGAAGTCTAGTGGTTGTAAACGCGACTGCTGATAATGAGGTCCCGGGTTCGAATTCCGGGTCAGGCAAAAAAATCAGTTATTGAGTTTTTCAGTCAAGAAAATTCTTAGTAAGCACATAAAGCCGTTGGTCCTGCGCCTGATCTCTCTTCGGTCGTGTCGGTTTACCGCCCCATCGGACTATGAGAGTGAGGGAATAGAGAGTGCACCTGTGCTTGCGCATACACTTGGGCACTATAACTCTGTTTTGTGCCGATGGCTGGTCTCCTTTGAGGCTAGCAGCCGTGATCGAAATTCGGTCTGAAGGACATTATATGCTTTGCCATATGGTGGAGCGTAAGAGAACCTATCACCTCATTTTGTCCGTAGATGTAAGAGGGGACTGTGGTGAGGTGAGAAAAGCCAAAAAGATCTAATGGCTTCCAATAGATGGCGGTATACGATCTCTTTTGTCAAACGTAAAATATCCAGACCAGCGACGATCCGCAGAGTCCAAGACGTTTGGTATTGCGATTATCAAACCGCCTGCCGAGCGGGACGATCAGAGCAAATCCACCAGAATATGCAGCAAATGTCCAGTAGTAAACTTCTACGGTGGGCTAATAATGAAGAACAAGAAGAAGCACAGTATTTTTATCTCAAAACGGCGGGTTGGTCGTTCTTGTGTTGTAGGTGCACGTACACATTGTTTTAGTGTGCGTTAGACAAAAATTAATATCGAGTACCGTCAAAATGCAAAGTAAACGGAAAAGTTGGTCGAAATGATGTCAGAAAATAATTAATCTGTCCTTACATACGTACATGCAACAGATAAACAAAAACTTTGCCTGAATACCTGGTCAAAATGCAACCTGTTCAACAAGCAGAATACTTATGATTTTGACCAGGAATTTACCGACCTCGATGAAGGCGACTACTTTCTAATACTGCCCGAATATCGCAAACACAGAAGCTCTCGCTCGTCCTAACCTACCCGTGCCTGATGTAACGCGTCTGCGATGCAAAGATCTGAGGTACTTAAGATGCACTGTCATAGAGTCTCTACAGTACAACAGAACACAAAAACCAAGAATTTGGATCCTTGTGTAAATATTGGCTTTGGCTGAAAGTTGAATCCATTACCAGTCGTCGATTTGTTGTTTACAGAATATATAAATTTATACAATGTAAAAAGCTTTTAAATATTTGTCAGTAGGTACATACAATCTTTATAGCTTTACATCATGTATTTAGTGACGCTTCACTTGAGAACAAAGCCTTCTGAGGGCTCGTCGATGATGCAACGTAGTTATCTCTCAACCTAACTCCCATTGAACTTTACCCTTTGCGGACATCTCAAGTCAAGATGGGATTTTTTCTGCTTAGACTTTCGTCTCTTCTACCTATTTTTGCCTTAAAGCTTAAGCTGTACACTCCTTGTTGAGTTCGGGTTTGAAGGATAACTTGGCCAGTATTGTTACATGCTTTCATGCAATATCATCTTAGTCTATTGGGGGTGAGAACGCGTCTATGGCTTGCTTTGGCTTAAGGCATTTACAATATTAAAATAATTGTTAACACCTTGCTTAATACGGTAAATTTGCTATCATCACTTATAAATTATTTTACCTATCTTAAATGTCCCGTCGAATTTTCAATAGAAAATCGAGAATATCTAGGCTGTAGTATGATATTTATCGATTTAATTTTGAATGATATAATTAAAAAAAAAAAAATCTTTCTAAGTGCTATGTGCGTTCCTTCTCCCGTAAAATTAAATGAAAGTAAATATCTGTGCCCGGCTTGCAATGCAATATTTCTTTTTTGTTAGAAACCTTCGCGGCCGCGCACAGCACAACTTAATAAAGTTTTATCGTAATCGACAAATCGTAAAGGCCGGCAACGCATCTGCAATTCCCCTGGTGTTGCAGTTGTCACTTACCATCAGGTGAGCCGCATGCTCGTTTGCCCACTCTTCTATAAAAAAAAATCAGATGAATGGTACAGGAATGCATAGAAGATGAATAAACAAATAATAAGTATTCATTTATGTGTATTAGAAATTTTAGCAAAGGTAGGCTTTAAGCCTCACCTAATTACTAGAGCCACTATCGCAATAGATTTGTTTATGATAGATATTTTGATTATAATCTGGTTGTTTCATCATCGGCTGGTGGCTTTTTCAATTTAAATTTTACATGTACAAGAAATAATTCAACATTCAATAACATATCTAGTTTCGGTTTCTTATAAGTTCAGAACACGTTAAACAAATTATCGTTGTTTATTGTCGCGCGTGTTGTTTAGTGTTGCAGTTAACGAAGTATTTACTAGATCCTATTATAAAAAATGGCTTCTTTTTTAATGAGGCTTCTGTCTCACGGCAAAAATTAAAAGTATATTGACGTTTAGCTTTTAGGTCATACGACATAATACATAATAGTCCTATATTTTAACTTGTGATTAGCAAAGCCGTAGAAAATGCCGTAGCTTAATCATTTTATTATCCCGTGAGTCATATACTAGTATGAACATTTCGATAGTTTAACTATTGTGACTTTTCGCGGACGGGTAAGTTAAGTTGTTAAGAGAATCCAGCACCCCACATCGTTTCGTGGGTAGAGTAAAAAGTGACTATGGGTAATGTGAGAAAAATCTCATAGCCTCTGATGGGATATCTATGTAGTGTACGTCAGGTGTAAAATATCTGGACCGGTAACGGAGAGCAGTGTGAAAGTTGCGGATCAACAATCCGTTTGCCAAGTGTGTCGATTACGGAAAAAAACCCAACAATGGGAGAAGCACCATGCCCAGCAGTCTACTATTACGTTCTGTAGAAAAAGCGATAGATTCCAATTATTGTTGTCGAGGTTAAATGGAAATTTGCTTGACTGAACTCCGAAATTGTCCTGATATTAACAGCAAACTACATGGATACCGGCGATCGCTCGAAGTTTATCATAATTTTGCATAATGACGCCTACGCATATGAATAATATTTCTAGTAATTTACCGCAAGTATTTGAACGTATTCGCTAATAAGAGCACAAATAATATACCGAAAATATAAACAGCTATGCCTTCAAAATGTTAACGCAAGAACAGATGCTTATTTTGGATGCAGTTTCGTTTCTCGCCTTATTTGGGACAATGGATGATTGATTTTACATGAGCTGGGATGTTTTATAAGAATAAATATTTATAACTTTTTGGACCCATCTTTATTGTATTGGGCGGAAAACGAGTAGAATATGCACTTTGATTTTTTTTTGTTTTATGGGTAATATAGTCTAGTCTAGCAGCTTAGCAGCTTTGTATCCATTGAAAAGGCGTGCTAAGAGGCTTTTTCGTGATCCGAATCTGGTTAAAACCAAATTACCAGTTTCGAACGCAGGTGCTAAATAGCCAGTCTTGGTTTTTTACAGGAGACATTTTGGAAGTTGTGCCCCGGAATTACATAACTTAATTACTGCCTCTCCCTTCCACCATCGTATTATCAGACGCTCGGCTAATCTCTACCCCTTCGTTGTCGACTTACCGCACATTCGAACCAAATAGTTTGCTTCGTCGTTAGTTATGCGTACAGCATAGGAGATTACAATGTGGGTGTCTTTATGGCAAAAGAGGATAGGCTTTTAAATAAAACAAGTTTTTACGGATTTTGTAGCGTATATCAACTTATTTTATATTTCCGACGTTTCGAGCACTTTACACACAGGATCTTTACGTACAGGATCGCCCCCGTCACTACACCAGATTTGATAGACTACAAAGCCTCGCTAAAGAACACAGATTCCTACCAAGGATGATTCGCGAGGCTATTGAAATCAAAAAAACATCCTAATTTTAATAGAGAAGATGGCTGGGTGCTACCACCTGCTTGGGATCCTATAATCAATAAAATTAAATCCCAACCCAAGCATACAACTGCAAGACTTCAAGATACTGTAAGTTCAAACTGCGTAGATCGGAACAAAAATTAATAATTTTAATCTGGAGGTAGCCGTGGTTAACTATCTGTAGTCCCAATACACACACCTCAGTCCCCCCCGTGACCGTGGGTGCTGTAAAGTACTCGAAACGGCGGGAATATAAAATAAGTTTATATACGCGATAAAATGCGTAAAAACTAGTTTTATTTAAATGTGTAGTGTTCGAGTAAATATAAGAAATCATAATGGATAGGTTTTTGTTAAGCCAAGTCAAAGCGCTTTATAATCTTCGGTTACATCACCACTTACGATCAGGTGTGATAGTAGCAAGTCAAGCGCTGGCTTAGAATAGTAAAGAAATATATAAGAATAAATTTATATCATAGAGAACTATAAAAATACAAACCTAGATCCGCTTAAATTATTTAAACAATCACCGTTATCCATACCTCACAAACCGGTCTTCTATAAATTCGTTAATTTATGCTAAGATGATTTCAAAAGGAAACGTGAGGAGATTAAGGAAGTGACCCAGTAGAAACGAATTCGTCCGCCTGGCAGACGGTCTGGCAAATCGAAAGTAGAGATTGTCGTTTGTGTCATGCCATGTTTATGGGCGTTGGAAGAAATTTATTACGAACGAACTGTTTCAACATGCGGCTATCTAGGTTAAAAAAGGATTTTTAATTTAAGTAGGTAATCTTTATAGTGTTACCTTTGGTACGTCTTTTAGTGATCGTGTAACTTCAGAACAACTTGACCGATTGATGTCATATTCACACAACACACTCGTTTTGTCAAGGCGATGGTTCATAGCTAGTAAGCGATTGGTGGTGCTGTAGTCAAGCTACTAATCAACTTCTAACAAATTCTATATTTGTGAACTAAAATTACTCATATAAACATGTTATTTAATGTATTTATTATATATATATATATATATCAGCAGTTTCACACTGCAACAGGGATGTGTTTGTAGAGAAGACGCCGATTTTACCCCCACTACCACTCTACCTAAATAGGCACCGATTACAGAGATGTGTAGGCGCATTAAATGAGCATTTTCAATGTCAGCTCCATTGTCTAAAAGTCTATAACGTGATTTGGCGCATACTGTCATAGGATATTCCAAAGTTACTAGAATTAACAACTTGATTCTAGTGTTAATCGAATAATGTTTCATATCGATATTTGGAAAATTTAAACAAAAAAATTGTGTAGAAAATATTGAGAGTAAGAAGTTATTATAACATCCATATTATTTCCGCCCATCTGGCTCAGTTTTCTGAATGACAGACGAATTTTCGGCTTATTGTCACTCTTTTGCAGTTAAAGGGCGATTTTATGAAGAAGTGCTCATGCAGTTGTGACCACGCATTGGATTGGTTATGTCGCACTGTCACCAATGCAGCGAAATTATTCGGTGAGATCATCGTATGAGGCATGCGCCGTAACGCATCGTGTTATTTCACTCTTAATCTCTATATTAATATGGAACTTGGTTAATTATGGCTTTATAATTAAACAATGTAGGTAATATAAGTAGTTTGTTATTATATAGTTTCACGAATTGTCGAATGATTCTTATTTAAGTCCTTAAACCATGTCAACATTTTTACTTAATGTTTAATATGTTAAAATCATAATCATATCATAACGTACGTCACCCGGAGGGGTAGGCAGAGATTACTGAATTCCATTTGGCACGTTACTGAATATACTGAATATACATGTGCATATATCTACGCATAGGTACACGCTCGTCGGTTAAGGGTAGTCTTAATTTCGCCCATCTTCAATATGTCGCCAATTTGGTCGATAAACTCTCTTCTGCAGCATATGTTTACTTTTTCACTCTTTCCTCATTCATTATTTTTACGTATCTATGCCACCGAAGCTAGGCTAGGTAAGTCCAACTTCGACCGAGAGGTCAATCGACGAATTCAACTCGGCTGGGCAGCGTTCGGGAAATTACGACACATCTTCTCGTCAGGTATACCTTAAAACCTGAAAACGAGATTGTACAACCAGTGCGTTTTGCCAGTGATGACGTATGGATCTGAGACGTGGTCCTTCTCTGCTGTCGCTCAGCGAGCTATGGAGAGGGCTATGCTCTGGGTTTTTCTGCGTGACAAACTTAGAAATGAGGATGTCCGCAGTAGAACCAGAGTGACCGACATAGCCCAACGGATTAGTAAGCTGAAGTGGCAATGGGCCGGTCATATAGCTCGAAGAACCAACAACCGATGGGGAAAAAGGTTCTCGGTGACAGCCTCGTACCGTTAGGCGAAGTGTAGGGCGACCCCCACTAGATGGAGTGACGACCTGGTAAGACATGCAGGAAGTCGATGGATGCTGGTGGCTTAGGACCGTGCTTTGTGGCATTCCTTGGGGATACCTTTGTTCAGCAGTGGACTTGTGAAGGGCTGTAATGATGATAATTTCTACTTTGAAAAAAATTACGTGGACGTCCGGATGTTGATTTTGTATGTGGTCACGATAACTCCCGAAAAATTGACGTATCGAGATCGGGTTTTTAATAGCTTCAGAATTACATCAACTATAGTATGTGCCAAATCGATTGAGAAAAACGGACAATGACCTTTCGGTCGTTTAACCAGGGTTACAAACCTTCAATATATAGGCACATTTTATATGTAGTACTTTCTTTATTTATAATGATTTTTATAATGATTGATATAATATATATTTATTAACTATTATTAAAAGTTATGTGAAAGATCGCTGTGAAGAAAAATCATCTATTGTTATAAAGTACTTTATTCATTTAACAACAAAAAACATTAATTTATAACATATAAAGATTCAGTGATAACGACACCGAATAAGTACGTACTTATGCAAAAGATAAAACTTTATTTTTAATATTATATAAGAACTTTATTTTATTCGGTGCAATCATCACTCGTATCTTCACTTGATGAACTATCTGTAACATTAATTATAAAGCGATCTGCAGTTTGGTCAATTCTATCATCCATGCCACGCATTTTTGTTCAACCTTAAGGACATGCTGAACACAGTTTTTCCATTTATCTGGCGTGATTTGAGTTAAACCATCTTTAAGTAAATTTTAACATCTTTTAACTTGAAAGTTGTATTTTTCGTGCAACGTACCCTTTCACATCTGCCCACACAAGTTCAATGGGGTTAAGCTCACAGTGATAAGGAGGTAACCTTACCACTGTGATGCTTTTTTCTTTGCCATCTCGTCGGTGACGTAACTTCGATAGTTATCTTTAACTGCCTTTATTTTTCCATTAAGTGGGTCTTTGTGTCCGAGGGCACGTATGCGATCTGTTTAGATTCTAGCCATTCCTGCATATTTTGTTTCCGCCAAGACATTGTTGGGGTTTTCTAAACGTCTGGAGTGGTAACTAGCGTTATCCATAACTATGACATCGCCGCTTTGCAGTTTTCTATTACTTTTCTAAACCAGTCCTCGAAATGGAGAGCGTCCATACTCTCATGGTAGTCACCAGTAGATGATGATTCAAATACCCAATCACATCCCTCCAAAAGCCATTTTCATTGCCAACGTGTACAACTATTAATCGCTTTCCTTTACCTGAAGGGCTTTCGCGCCAGTAGAGTAGCCTTCTAACCGTGATTGACGAGAAGATTCAATTGTGGTGTCTTCCCATACCTTTCCCATAGTATGACCTGCGTTAATCCATGTTTCGTCAAGGTAAAATGTTACGTCCCTCGTTTCTTAATATTTGTATTTCTCTCAAATATCTGGTACGCCACAGAACTATCTCTGGGCGATCTATTGAACCACTTTTCTGTTTCTCTTTATATATTTGAATTTTAAATGGCGCAACACACGTCGCAGGAAGTTTTGCTCAAGTTTGGCAACTGGTCATCTTGATTTATACTGAGCAAAATTTTGTCTAAAGTCGGTAATTCTCCTGCAAGAAAGAACTGATGCACTTTCGCTCTTATAGCCGATTTATCAAAATCGTCCAACTTGTCAATTACAGACTTTTTTCTTTTATTAATTATTCCCTTTTCTGGTATTTTATGGGAATCTCTATACACGCTTAATACGCGATATATAGTGCTCTTGCTGACTCCTGAGATCTCCGAAACCTTTTCTACCATATTAACGTTTGAAGGATACACGTCTTCGGGCCAGGTGTTTTTGACATATTTGTATACATTAATGATAATCTCTTGTTCCCCGACCGACAAAGTGGTAGGTTTTCTCTTTTTTACTGGTGACGTTAAAGGTGCTCCAGAAGATGGGCCTGTAAATAAATGACAAAAATATACTACCATAGTACTACATCACATAAATACATATTGTTTTAGAAAATAAATACCACATGGTCACATAAAAAGAGCGCTTTAAGAAATAGAAAGGCTACGTCGTCGCATTTGTACCTATTTGTACGTACCTGCTACGTTTATTATGGGTCGGCGACGTCTCTTTCCACTTGATGTTGAAGGACCGGGTCCTTCACCAAATTCTCCTGAACTCATGTCGATTTAGTAACGACCGTCACAGTAAAACTAATATAACAGATTCAAAAACAAAACTTAACGATATAACAAATTTAACAGTAAAAACTCAACTAAAACAATGCAATGAATGCTATGAATTACCCGAGACGTACACACGCAAGCGCTATCCGAACACGAATGAAAACAAAATGGCGGACCGGCCCAAAAAAGGTGACGCATCTCTGGCTGCCATTGTCACGTTTCTTTTAGAACGAACTGACGTAACGCGCGTTTTGTTTATTTTAAAGGGATGAATTTGCAAAAGCTCAATATGGTGATTATATTGCTTCAAATATTTTTTTAATATGAAACTGTTATTAAATGAATTGCTGCGTTACTTACCATAAATTGAAATATAAAATATAACACATTTTCGCGATGTACCGTAAGATTTTACTATGTTTATAGGAACCACAGACAATATTATTTAAGAAACAAAAAAACAAAACATATGTGCTGACCTAGAAGTGGGAATAATATCAATATTTAAATATTGTTATCACATCTAAATTGAGATTTTGTAAGTTACGCCTTTTGACACTCGGCTCATATCTGAGGTCATTGTCCGTTTTCTCAATCGATATGGCACATACTATAGTTCCCTATTTCATATCAATAGCCTAGTAACCGTAGTTTGTTAATAAAATGATTTTCAACTTTAATAAGTTTTGTTGCTATTAAAATTTAACGGCGCTTTCATATTTTTTAGCCCTTGATAGACAAAGGACAAATGTACCATACAGCCTATATCGATTTTATACTTTGTGTAATCGATTTATTTTGGTAGATGTGGAGGCGCTGTCGTCGTGCCACAAGCGAAAATACATCAAAGCCTAAATAACGCTATCAAAGTTCCGAAGTAAAAGCAGTAAATAGCTCCGAACTAGCACTCGAGCGTTGGCCGCTCCCGGGCAGAACACCTTAACCGGCGGGAGATCTCCTCTTTTCCTTCTACGGCTACAGTGGTGACCCCGACGTGATATGAACACGCAACCAACAACCTTCGGAAACTTCAACCGGAGACCCCCACTAGATGGAGTGACAATCTGGTAAGACATGCAGGAAGTCGATGAATGCAGGTGGCTCAGGACCGTGCTTTGTGGCATTCTTTGGGGAGGCCTATGTTCAGCTGTGGACTTGTGAAGGGCTGTAATGATGATTATGATGATACCACCGAAGCATTCCTGTCTTAATCCTGGTGATAACATCTTCTTGCAAACCACACTTTTCACTTATCACACATTTTCTCACCCCATTATCCACCCCTATCATACTTCTTAATGACCTTATTCATTCCGAAATCAGATAGTTTTAGTTTTATTGTAATACTTTTTATTACATTAGCATTATTTCCAATCAGTTACAGCTTGCCACGTCAACAAGTTACATGAATCACCGCTATGCGACAAAAGGAAGTTTCAATCACTGCTTAAATATCGAGTATAATGTACATGAAATAAACGAGTGTACAACCGCAAAGTAGACCATAGAATTAGAAGAGCAATTTCGCTCCAACCGTTAGTTGCAATAAGTGTAAAATGAAACCACTTTTTGTCGAGTGGTCGATGACCCGCGTTAGAGCAAAGCTTTGCGACTAGTTTCATTATACTGTCAAGTAAATTGGGGGTAAGATAAAGTTAAGGTCGTATACTCTGTATTAAAGGTCAATGTCCTTGTGAAACGATTTATTATTTAGATAGGCAAAATTTGTATTTGATAGTTTGGTAACTAACCTAAATTTAATAGGCCTTTTAAAATAATTTTTAGCGAAGATAACTTTCTTATTCTACGAACGTAATACTAGGTAATACATTTTTTTCTTGTATTAACTAATCTTTTATTATTTAGACCAAAAGTAGTCTAATGTTTAAAGGTACGAACGAAAAAATACGAAGGTTAACAAGTCGTGGGTTGCAGTCCGACTTCTGTCGTAAACCGTTTTAACAAACGAATTTAAAGTTAGATGGTGTGGTTAACGGGTATACTAGGAACGTCAATAGCTACCTAAAGTTAACCTAAAGTTAATAATTGCAACATTGCAGCTTACAAATGTTGCTGCTTACTTTCTTAAAAGTTTTTGTATAGTATATACATTATAAAAGTATTTACAAATCTTAGTAGTGTACTGTGAGAATGTCCGCAAACCGTTATAGCCTATTAGACTGATGAACATAGGCCGCTCCTATAGATGGTCTCATAGGGGGGATATTTGTCATAGTTGCCATATAGTTGGATGGCAACCGCAGATTTTTTTAATTCGTTATTAGGAAGACGCTGCTGTCCATCCTGATTTGTTTCCCTTTGTCGCCTCTTACGACACCTACGGGGCGATATGGCGTAGCAGATATTTTTACACCGCCACTAATCGATGAAAGTAAATTAAAATTAAAAACTATCTGTTTAAAAAAGTAAATTAAAAACTATTAAAAAAAAAATTAAAGGTGATTACCAATTGTGACTCAGTATTTGACGATTTACACTTAGACATGCGTCGCTTCAACTTAATACTTCGGTTTGCAGTCTAATCGTGACAAGTATGCATTCGATGAGTCACTTTGTCGATTTCCCTACTGTACGCTCGGGTGCGTTTTGAATCATCGTAAGTATGTCGGTGCGAATGGTTTCGAGGGACTTCTTTGTAGGGGAAGACTTGAATAAAGTTGGGGAGCAAAACAATGGCATACCACGCCGTAGTTTTCTATTGTGTTGCTGCCCTAAGTCCCAAAGCAAAATTATTCTCAAGGTATGAAAAAAAGGGAATAACTTACTTGATATACTCGTAAGTGGGTGACAGGATGTGTTTGATTGTGTAAAAGAGCACATACATATAATCACTGTTAGTTCAGTATAGGCGACTACTGACTTGATCTACAATAATCAACTACGGTGTTTGGATGAGGCGTAGGAGGATCCACCACCCCATGTAGGTTTCGTAAGAGGCGACTATGTAAAAATTCCAGAAAGATCTTTTAGTCGTAGCCGTGCCGGTAAATGGAAAACCGCCCATTGTCTGTAAATTTGACGTGTTGTTTTTTAAAAGAAATTATTATTACATGTTTGTATATATTTTGTATTTATTGGCACAGAATAAGTAATAGCACTATGTACTATTGGTTGTATGCTAACTACACTGTCTTTATTATGTTTCAGGTACGTGGGGATTGGGCAATGTATACATTCATTGTGTTCTTTGGTATGTATGCTGTTTTTCTTTTAATATATTAAGTTATTATATGTAGCATGCCAATTGTAAGAGGCGAATAAAATGAATAAGTGTCCTGTCAAGCGTGGCAATTATAAAAAATATCCCCCTATGAGAATTCTATAGGGGAGGCCATATATAGGCTATAATGAATGACTAATAAATGAATGAAATATGTAATATACTCCAGCCCCAGCGTGATAAACAAAATATTTCTAGACAATTTTATTATTTAAGAAATATCTGTTTGTTGGGAATTTAGATCTTAAAATATCACCGAATAAAAGAACCATTAAAATGCTTCGCATGTTTTAATTCAAAATTAAGAATTGTTGTAGTTTCTTTGATAACAGCAATTTCCGAAAAAAATCCATCAAATCCATTTTCTTTTGTAAGCGGTAACTCAAGTGGTAAGCACTCGCTGTAAATTTCATATTACTAGAGAAACCTGGATTCGACCCGCGCCGGTACCATTGAAATTATTAATTGCAATTTTAAGTGCTGATCTATCACGTGCTCTGCGTTAATGGAAAATAGCCTGCATGTTTGAGAATTAAGATATTTCTATTTATTTTTCACTTTGCATTTTGATTTAGGTACGTCTTTAAACAGGGCTTACAGACATAAATTACGTCAGGAAAAGCATCCAAACCTGGAACAATTATTTGTAGGCTATACAAATACTTGTTGCGTGCAGAATTCGAACCCGCGGCTATCAGCGCTACAACTCATTGCTAAATGCTAAAACCACTGCACCACTGAGTCGTCAAGTTTACTAATTTCTTCTTTTAACTTTGCTATGATCATATAGTATTTGTTTATTTTGATGTGCCGAATAAATGGTGTAATCTTATGTTTGTAGTGTTCAGAAATATTAACTCAGAAATGTATTATAACTGCTACTTACAAGAGACACTTCAAAGAAATGCTTCTTTTATATTACATGTTTGTGTAGTATGTACCGAGTGTGTAAGGATCTTCTAGTTCGTGCTCAAGTAAACGAATATCGGATTTGTGTCGAATCATCGCAAAAGCTTATTTTCTTTTTCTTTTGATTTTCACAACGTACGAGGGTGACACTGAAAGTTCTTAGAAAATCAAAAACTGAACAAATTAGCAAGTTATTAGTTTTATTATATCTTCATCCGATAAAAGTTGTTGTATTTTAAAATTGTATTACAATTTTATTATATCTTTCAAAATAGTGTCCATTTACATCAATACATCGCTGCATCTGATGGAACCACTGAGAAAAGCACTTTGCCTACTCGTCCTTAGGGGTCTATTCGACATTTTGAAACGCAGCCACTGCTTCCTCGGCGTCCATAAAACGTTTTCTCGAAGTTTTCTTTTATTTTCGGAAATAAATAAAAATCGCAAGGTCGGGCTATAAGCCGGTGACCCAGTAATCCACGTCTGACGTCGCCAAGTAGTCGATTGTTTGCTTGGCGGTGTGCGAGATGGGGTTTCATCGTGAAAGACCAATCGAAGTATATCATAACTTTCTTGTTGACTTAAATGATATCGAAAGTCATAAAAAATCATTGTACGAAAATTAATACGAAAAAAACTTTCAGTATCGCCCTCGTATATTCATACGTGGTAGAGCCATGCTGCAGCTATATACAGTGGTGGTCACATAATTAAAGACACTAAAGGGATATTAAAACAACAAAGTTTATCTATTCTTTATTTGCTTGTTGCAATTTAATACGAGCTAGAAACAATATTAAAATCATTCGTACATTCATTGTAAAATGTTGAAATTAAACATTAAAAATAAACCTCATGTGTCCCGAATATAACTGCATTTAGACCACCATGACCTAAACAAAGACTTGGCCAACTAATTAAAGACGCACAAACGAAGTAATTATAAAAAAAAATTATTGTAAATATTGAAATCAACTTTAATTATGATAAATTTAAGACATATTATAAAACAAAAATCAATATTTCTGAGCGAATCAGTTCTGATCATTTAAACGATCCCTTTTGCCAACAACACTATTCTTGAGTCTTCTCGTGGGGTTGTTTTTCTAGGTCTGGTTTTCCTGGGCACATATTCAGTAGTATTAAAATGATGGATAGCATTCATAACCATATCTTTAGAGCATCTTAACTGATCTGCAATCTTCCTATATGACCAACTTTTGCCATAAAACTTGAGGATCGTCTTCCTTGTAGACGGAGCGCAGCTTTTGTTTTTCCCATAATAACACTAATAAAATTTAATAATTTCTATCAAGTACAAAGCTAGTTTTATTTTTATTCTATGTACCGTGAAAATTGCGCCAAATGAAAAATAACATAACTGTTTTAACATTATATTTTAAATTTAGAACTCGAAAAACACACTGTCTTTAAATAGCTGGCCAGCGGTTAAGTTTTCGAAAAAGTTTTTGTTTTGTTTAAAAAGGAATAAAATCTTAACTATTGCTAAATACACGTTTTGATGTTTCCATTTTAATAATACGATCTCCGTGTAAAGATTAATAAGTATGCAATATTATTAATACCTACTTTGAGTACTCTACACGTCTGTAATACTGTTGTATGTATTTCATACGTGGTAGAGCCATGCTGCAGCTATATTCATTGTATAGTTGCAACACAAATGGGTCGGCTCGACCGGGGAAGGACCACGCTCTCACAGAATACCAGCGTAAAATAGCAGCTTAATGCTGCTGTGTTTCGTATGGTGAGTGTAGAGAACCGGAGACCCTTTTACTGGAAAAGAGGCATTCCATCTTAGTCCTCACGGGTGATAACGCATCTGCATTTTGATTCGTAATCGAGGATAGATGTCAATGGCCCCAGCAGCAGCAACCACTTACCATCAGGTGGACTGTGTGCTCGTTGGTCACCCTAAACCTATAAAAAAGAGAATGTTATGTCAGAATCATATCAGTCAGAAGCCAATATTCGACTTAATTCTCTCTAATTTAGTAACGTTAATATTCTTAAGCCAATAAGTAATTTATTGCTTTTTGGCCAAATCTCTAGGTAATTTTATTACTAAAAGTTAGAGAACAATCAAATAAAAAGAAAATTATATCAGACTAAGTAACGATTTAATTTGTTAGGATTATAGATATGTCTAGTCGGTGGTAAATTTTGCTATCTGTAACATTGCTGTTTGCGTAGCCGTACGAAATATATAAGGTACAAATATATTAATGGGTTTTTAAAAGTTTGGTATGCCATGTCATAAATGTTAGCATCTTTAATATGATCGTCGATTTAGCAAGACTTTTTTATTTGGTACTCTAGCGTTTGGCTTTGGTTACGATGCTACGAGGCCGTGGGTTCAAATCCCGCACGGAACAAATGGTATTACGTGGATGTTTGTCCGTGCGAAATTTATGTATGTATAAGGCCTCCACGATACAGGAAAAAATTCAACAGTCGGTGCAATAATCATAAACAAAAACATTTAAAAAAATTATAACTGAGCTCATCTTTTCACGAATCCATTGCTTTCGTCCATGTTACTGCATAATTACCGATTTAACAATCTCGTGCCGTTTCCTGCCGCGCTATTATTTAACTCAATTTCGTGAATACATTCAATTCGGAAAATATGACGAGCCTACTTATTGTCGAACGTAGTGCGGTAATGACACAGGATAAAAACTGACATTTTGCGAAACTGTTCATTGTTTTATTAGGTTTCATTGTTATATTTTTGGACTTGTGACTATTGCCCAAATACTCAAACGCTACTCAATTTTAAGACACCGTTAAGTCTTGTGCTGTCTCTATTACTTTAAGTCAAAGTCACTGTGACTCCAACTACACCTGTGTAACGGGTCCCCCGAGTCCGATACGCGGAGGCCATGGGGCCAGGAAAATCGATTGCTCGGTAGCACCTGCTTTCCCGACCCCAGCGGCGGATCTGGCCTCCGCTGCCAACGAAGTTTCGGCTGCAGAGGGTAGGGAGAGCGGCGCCTCGCAATACCGACACCTCTCCCCCCGCAGCTCCACCTCCACCGCATCAACGGTGCGGCCCCGTCAGAGTCGCGGAGGATAGGGCGAGTGGCGCATCGCCATACCAACACTCCTCTTCCCCCGTGACTCCACCTTGGCTGCAGCGGTAGGGGGAGAGCGCACCCCTCTCCCCGCAACCCACCGACACACATCCGAAGTGGGCTCGCCAAGCCCACTCGAAGTGGCCACCTCGGACCGGCCCTACACCACGGGCCAGCCAAAGGGTTCCTCTTTGTTCACCGCGGGTGACCAAGTCACGGCTATTAAGCCTACCCGCCACGACAAGGCGGGAACCCGTTCAGGGTGGGACACCACGAGACCTAACGACATGTTAAAATTGTGTAGCGTTTGAGTATTTGGCCATATGTTAGCTATTTTATATAAACAATGTTTGTTAGTGAAATTGATGCGTCCGACCATAATAGAATAGCAAATTACAATTATTCAAACTTTGACTTCACAGATACTGGAGAATATACAAATTATTATCAATCATGTTATATTAACTTTGTTTATGCTTAAGCGGAGTTTCTCTACGTGACGTGAATCCGTAATGATGGTGTTTGGCATTTATTGGGGTAAGTCTTATGTTCAATTTGGACTTATGAAGGGGCTATAATGATGATGAATATGATGTTTGAGATATTCATTTATAGTCATAGCTCATAGAGTGGTTGAAAAAATAAAAATAACATTTGGGACGTCCGAGTTAGTCCTACTTACGGTAGACGTAAACGGAAACAATGAAATGTGACGGCTGCAGAATTTGGATTGCGTCCAAAGTAACGATCATGATACACGTCAATGCTACACGACGAAGACGCGATACACCAAGATGATCAAATGTGGACCCGGCTTTACTTAACGCCGGCTGTTGAAAATACAACGCTCGAGCCCGTCCCCTGTATAAAGCTCCCCTAGTTATAAAACTTTTTTGAATAGGGTTTTGTAGTAGCGAAACTTTGGTATAGTAACTGATTTTCAATCGACCCCTTCAAAACTTTGCTTTTATACCTAACGGTGAAAATTTGCGAAGTTTTGCGAAATATTTCAAATTTATAGCTAACTGTAAAAATCTGGCATGAATGGAAGTTTGGAGTGCTGACATGCCTTGTTACTATTCAATGATTAGTTTAAGTGGTTTAAGTACAATATTTAATTTCGAGCTTAGTACGATAGTATCGCCGCTTATATTTCTCTCTTCGAAGAAGATCAGTTTCTACGCAGCAAAATACTTCGGGTTACAACAAATCACTTGTTCATTCTTCTACATATCTTTTATTCTCAGTACAAAATATCCGCTTACTATTCTAGATACTTTAATTTGCAAATAAATAATGAAAATATTTTTACTAGACTATTTTGTGCGTTGACTATTAGTTAGAGTAGGGTAGGGCGGGGCTAGTTGAGCATAGGGGTAAGTTGGGCAAACGAAATATAACAGAAACCATACCGCACGCTAACGCATCAAATTGCGGAAAGAAGCGGTCGGGGAGGAACTCATCGCGCGACCGCAAGTGACGACTTGTCGATCTAGTAAATTATAAACACACTTTTTATTTAGCGACCAAAAAGTAAAAAAATTGTGAGTGGGAATATTTCTTCTGTACGAGTCAAATATTATCCGTTTTCAATTAGGTAAGTTTTAAACTTCCATAAATTTAGTATATTTTTGGTACGTATAAAGGTTTTGGATATAATTCTAACAGTTGTTTTATATCTTCATTTTTGTTTCAAATTGTTAGGTTGGGGTTAGTTGAGCAATAGTTGCTCACCATGCAGTTTTCATCATTTCATGCATTTTACCCAGAAATTGTTCGGCTATACCCAAAGGCAGGTCCTAGAAAAGCAGCCAAAACTATCAGAACTAAAAGAACGCATTGCAAGAGATTGAATATAAAACCACTAAAAAAGTTAAGAAGCCAAAGAAGAACATTGATAATAAAAGAAAGAAGAGTGTTGCAACGATGATGATGATGACTATTCCTGCCTGGTTTGTTGCGAAGTACTATTCTGAAAGTTTGTAGGGGGAAACATGGATCCAGTGCCAAGTTTGCAGGGAGTGGGCATATACAAAATGTGCGCCAGCTGCTGGTCTTACTTTCGTTTGTATTAATTGCAACAGCGGCAATGATGATTAAGTTTCCAAGATCTCATTAATATTTTATTTTTTAATGTAAGCTTTATTGATAATTATATAAAAGTTAAAGTCTGATTTTAAGTAGAAAGACTGAGTTCTAATCCAAAAGTTAAGCTGTATATATGTTGAGTTTTTGTTAATTATAATTTTAGTTTAATATTAAAAGAAAATTACTTTTAGTTTCACTGTTATGTCACTAAAATACTAAAAATAAAAAGTTTATTGTAAAACAGAAATTTTATTTCATGAACCCATAGTTTGGCTACAATTTCTAACTGCTCAACTTACATCACCTATGGGGTACGTTGAGCATCCTTGACTTTCTTCAGTTATACGGCTGCAGCTCCCTAAATGTGATTTGTTAGAAGTAAATTGCTATGGACACTTTTGGAAAGCGATAAATTACTTACCCATCAGTATGCATAACATGCCATTAAGACTTATCGTTGACAAGCTATGACCGCTCAAGTGAAAAATTGCTCAACTAGCCCCGCCCTACCCTATGCAATACCGTTATATCGTTACCGCAATTTCGCGAATTTCGCGCTATATTTCAATACCGCAAAAGCGAGATTACTGATGCGAATTTCGCGGTATTTAAAACGAACCCGGTATGAAACCGGAGGAACAATAGGCAAATATCTGGAGACTGTGTATAACTATCTGCTAAGCATTCCACCAACGAGCGTAGAAGCTGAGAGCATTTTCGGATGCTGGATACATATTATGTAATAAAATTAGAAGTTCTTTAAATTATGAGACAGTGGATATGCTTTGCTTTTTACATAAACATTGCCAGGGTAAAAATTAAGATTAGGGTTGTATGTGTGATTAATTGTAGTTATCTCATGTTAGTGTTTTAATTTAACCCCCATTAAATTTTTTTTACTCATGTTATTGTTTTAGTTAAACCGCCATTAAATGATTTTTTAATTTCGCAATATTGCAAATTTTGCGATATTACAGGTATTATACTGGTAGGTACAGGTAGTATACTGCGGCATTGCATGCTCTACTATTAGTGTATGTTTTCTATAGATTTATATTTGTCATTTTAATGAAAGTATGGATTACAAACGAGCACACAGTAATGGCATGATGATAAGCGGATGCTGTGGCCCATTGACCGTGTTATGTGGCAGAGACAAAAACTCTTTAAAAATAAATTTATTTAATACTTTTAAACTAACTTAAAATATAGTAGTTGATACAGAGAACTTGGGAATGGAATTATGTTGAGGATTTTTTTGCGCCCAATGCAAAGGCACCTCCGGAAGCGGGGAGGAGGTGGTGAATGTCTAAGCATACCACGCAGCCGGCTGCGTGGTTATGTGGGACTCACTGACTAACCTAACTAACCTAAGTGCCTACCCACTAAACACCACCTTGGGACGGTATTGGCCATAGTGGCCTTACTGCCGAGATTTGATGCGACCTCTTTAGGGAAAAGAGGGCGCAGGCGGCAGTGGCCGCTGAGAGATGTGCCTACTAAGGCATATTAAGTATGGAAGAAGAAGGCTTTGCCTGAGCCGCCAAGAGGCAGTCCAGATCGGCCGAAAGCTTGTTGGGGGTCCGAGAGAGAGTTTCTCGGTCTGCGGACTGATAGCGAGAGGAAGTGGGGCTGTATAGGAAGCTGCCTCACGAATGAAATGATTGGAGTGGGACTCTGAAGCTTTGAAGAAGTTTTCAGAGGATTAAGGATCGAAAGATTTGGTTTAAATAGTGTAGGTAGCTAGGAGGCGGGGTAAACATAAGGAACAATATTGTTCTTGGTGTTATGGTTAACTTATGGTAAACTATAAACATTAGCATATAATCGAATTAGTGTGGCTTCTAAGGAAGTAAACAATATGATTTATAAAGTATACAGGTCTTATAACATAAAGTAAATAGTATCCTATCACATAACATTAGTTTGGCTTCTAAGAAAGTAATTTAGTAAATAAACAATATAAAGTATACAGGAATTATAATATAAAGTAAATAGTATCCTATGACATAACATTAGTTTGGCTTCTAAGAAAGTAATTTAGTAAATAAACAATATAAAGTATGCAGGACTTATAATATAAAGTAAATAGTATCTATGACATAACAACCGCCTGCATCTACTCTCGATTAAAAATCAATATGCAGATGCGATCCACTCCTGTGAACTGAGATGGAATACATCATTACCAATGATAAGTGTCTCCGGTTCTCACTCACCATACTTAACACAGTAGTGTAATACTGCTTTACTCTAATGTGGTTTTCAATTTGTTATATTTGGTATTAAACATTTTTGTCTGGATCGTATTTTAATATTTTTTGGTTTTTACTGTTTTATATAAATTTTCTTTTGCATAATTTAAATGCGGAATCATTCCCTCAGTTGCATTCAAAAAGCTGACTTCCTTTATTATACAAGATATCGGCGTCATTGTTTAATAATGTATATTGGTTCGTTATGAACTGTTGTACCTGTTATTGCGTGCTTTTATCAAATACAACGCCTCCAAAAAGGGAGGAGGATATATATTCGATTTTCTTATTTTCGGTTGTTGTTGGTTGTTAACAGATTTTTCTGATTTTTTATCGAAATAATATAACAGTAATCCCATATAAGTTTCAACAAGAACCGATGATAACTTAAGTAAGTTCATATATACATATGTTTTAAATTCTTTATCATTTATCAAAGTCCACTGCTGAACATGGGCATCTCTCATTGTACACTGCTTCCCGTCGCTGGGTATGTTACATCTGGCGTGTAGGAGATTGTTTTACAGCTGTATCAATATACCAAATATAGTAATATGCCAAAAGAATCTCATGGAGCATGGAGCCATAAGATTATTTTGGCATCCAAAGCCGCAGATATCTAGTTGATCCTGTGTTCACTTAAAAAAAGCTGTGTAATACTACAATTTTTTATATTACTATAATTTAACGATTTTGGCCGTTGGGTACCTCTATAAGAATTGACTCAACCTGATTCCTCAGAGCGTTGTCGTAAAGTTCAGCATATCTCTTTCTTTTCTTTTCATGTAGCATAGTTTTTTCGTATTTTACGTGGTAGAGCCCCGCTGCAGATATGTTATGGTTGTAGCATGAATAGGTAGGTTTGACTGGGATAAGACCACGCTCTCACAGAATACCAGCAGCAGATTAAAGCTACTGTGTAGCCAGCGGCACCGACTGGGGCACGGTTATGGCAGTTCATCTTAGAAACATACGGTTTCGTCAGTTATACATACATATACATCGCCTTTGGAACTCAGCTCGATACAGTACAATCACTGAGTCACGCCGTCGTCGTCAAAGAGCGTTTTTAAAAGGTAAAAACTAAAAGAGAAATCTCACGATTGACATTACTTGAATGACTCAAGTTTCTAAAAGCGATGACCGCATACTCAATGATCTCATCAAACACGGTTTGTAAAAGTGCTTTCAATTATAAGTAATGACTGTTACCTCTATAATGAAAGTTAGCCATGATATTTGCAATGTATTACAGATTACATTACATAAAAAGCTATTTAAAATTGCCTAATCATGCCCGGTCCACTACTGAACGAACATAGGAGGCAGAGACGGCCTAAAACAACGATTCTGAGCATCAACCGGATTCTTCAACATGCCCTATTTTGTATGTTATCTCCGTTTAATGATAAGAACGACTTTGTAATGAAATAAGTTTACGACTAGAAAATTCTGACCTACTAGGTAGCACACAATCACGATGTCTAAGAAATCTTGTTTTATTTTGTTTTTCTTTTCTTATAGTCGTTTCATCTTTTCGTAGAGTCGTTTTATATTTGAGTATTCAAATGTTCTGCCAGATCGGCTTCCTAAAGTCCAATGTAAGACCAGGGTAATGTAAGGTACATTGCA
Organism: Parnassius orleans; assembly: GCA_029286625.1. Lineage (NCBI taxonomy): Eukaryota > Metazoa > Arthropoda > Insecta > Lepidoptera > Papilionidae > Parnassius > Parnassius orleans. The sequence goes on from JAGSMP010000126.1 coordinate 483,476, forward strand.
TTTATGACTTTAATCGCGGTGAAATTAAACTCGAGCCGAGTGCGTAAGGTAAGTATTTTGTCAAACGGCCGACGGAGTGAAAGTCTGCGGACCCTGTATGGAAAGACTGGATACACTATCTGTTTTAATATGTAACGCTTATTGTCAAGTCAAATATTCAATATTATAAGAAGTAATTTCTGAATGAAAATCAGAATGCTGAATGTTTGAAAAATTTTCAAAACAAAGTTTATGAGTTTCATTTTCAAATTTTCTTTTAGATAAGACTATTTAAAAAAAATGAAAGTTTGCTGGTTTTATTACAAAATTCGATAGCTGCGCAAAAGCTACAATAAGGCAATCAGCACAACATCTCATCAGGTTTAGCCAAGTTGACTTTCTACAATCGTAACCGCGACTAGAAAACTATAAAAGGAATGGAATCAACGTTAAGTGACATCCACGGACTTATGACTTGATTTATTTCACTTTTATCGTTTTCTGTTAACATTAACGCTTGTAGAATGTCAATTTGGCTAACCCCGCTGTTCCTTCTAATCAACGCAATGCACATATTGTTATGCCTTAATGCTCCTACATTAAGTCATAGTAAAGAGTGGCTTACATATGTTTCGATGCTGGGCATGCATCTAGTAGTTTTAAAGGATTTTCGGAATAGGAAGAATTTTCCACCTTGCCGTAATGCGAGTTTGCGGACTTCTTAGAACTTATTACAAATTTTAATTTCTTATAGTTTTGGATTTCAGGATTTATGATAGTTAAACCTAAGACTGTCAATGAAACACGTTTTATAATAACCTTATATTCTTGTAAATAGTAGTAATATCTCAGGCCTGTAGGCCTTTCACAATGTTCTACTTCACCACGGTGCATGTGGTGTATCAGCACTTAACATTGCGACCAATAATTTGAGTGGTGTTGGCGACAATCAATCGACAATTTACCGTGTAGTGGCTTGTAAGAATATCCACTACCCCATATCATCCTGTGGGCGTCGTATGAGGCGACAGTGGGAAATAATTTAGGAGATGGGCAGCATCGTCTTCCTAATAACGACTAAAAATAAAAAGCTGCGGTTGTCAACCCGCTTGCCAAGCGTGGCAACTATGGGAAATATCCCGCTTTATGAGACAATCTATGGCGGAGGCCTATGTTTGGCAATGGATTTTAATAGATTGTAACAGTAATGGTAACGGCGATAAAAAAAAATTATTTATATTTTATTTATTTATATATTTATAATTTAAAATAAAAAAATTTGTACTACCGACTTCAATATAAATTACACCAGCTTTCAAATAAAAAAAGAATCATCGAAATCGGTTCACCCAGAAAAAAGTTATGAGGTAACACACAAAAAAATATACAGTCGAATTGAGTACCTCTTCCTTTTTGAAGTCGGTAAAAAATGGGAGTTATGACCGTCAGAAGTGGGCTATTACATACTGAATACTCTTTTAAGACGTTCTTAATTTAATTCCAGATTTATAAAACAGTGCTATCCATAATGTACACAAAGTTGGTTGCCTTAAAAATAAAAATTATACCCCTACTAGTCATTGAAAGTTATTAACCTAGTTTACGGGTTATTAATACAACCGTAGTTTATTGATTGAATGAAGAAATTAAATATTTATTAGTCACTTTAACACAACGTACACTAGACATAGTAAACAATATAAATTAACAATAGATATACAAATACATTGGGTTGTAGCAACGGCAAGGCATCCGACTCAGCATGAAGCTGTAGATGTAGAAGATGCAATTAAATTGTGCGTAAAATTTATGGAGAGTTTTCTATTTCAAAGAGTTTTAAATATTATTACAGGACAGATGAAAGTAAAACGTTAGGAGGTATTATGTTAATTATGGAATGGCGGTCATTAATTTAAGTTTTTATAGTCTTGCATAACGTCGCGCTGATTAACGTCGTAAATTCGTCGATTTACGACCAACTTTGTATTTTATCTGTGCGGACGGCACGTGCTTGTGTAAAGATCATTTTAAATAATAGCCCATATAACTAAATATATGACTGTCTATTTTCGATTGTAGCAACGTATTTTGTTAGTAGCTGCGCTTGTCGCTTATATATCTGTCGATTGAAACGGGATATGTACGTTCACAAACGTTATTTGACGTCGGACGTAAAGGACATGGTTATATCGCAATCTATCGGAAGTAATAAGATTTTTCTATACGGTAATAAATTATTTTATGATGTAGTACGTAAAATACCCAGGGCGACGACGGGCAAATGTGAGAAACGTCTGCCACTGCGATAGCTAATCCAACCTTCAACGGTGCTAGTGCACAACTAAATATTCGCCGATCGACTGTTTAGTCGAGTGCATGCGCCTCACTCTTATTTTGTGCTATTTTCCTGTTGTATGAGATCTTTGAATTTGATTTGTTTAACTCGTGACATAATAGATGGACGGCCTTTACTCATGTTCGGATTGTCAGGAACGATCCTCTACATTAACCCCTAAAGGTTCACTACCGGACATAGACCTCTCTTTCCGAATCGTAAGATGTCTCAAGAATATTATTGAGTGTGACTTCGAAATTAATATCCAGTAGTTCATTGAACACAATTTTTTTTCATCTCTGAAATGTCTGTCTATTTACATAAATTTTCTTATACGAGTGAATAAAACGCTGTAAATCAAAAAATATCTTAAAACACTTGAGGCACTTGCCTAGGGGCGCAAGGTTACAAAGAGGCGCGTGCAGTAGTTTTTAAACGAAAAAAGAAATATGTATGGACCGACTTACATTTAATAAAAAAATTATACTTTCTATAGAGATGTAGAGCTTCTCGAAAGCGCGCCCCGTCTACTCGATTACTCCTACATCGCTCTCACTCTCTTATCACGTTTTTCATTCAAGCCCACCTGTTACGTGTCCTAATTATTTTTGCAACTGAAATTTACTATAAATTATAATATGGTTTATTTGCAAAATAGGTAGTTATAATATTAATATATAATATATGGCTGCTATAGGGGCACCTGTGGGGTGCTAGCCTAGGGCGCTGTCGACATTTAATCCGTCTCTGATCTCATTGGTAACAATAGGTCGTTATGATATTATGTCCATAATATTGTATTGCATATTAGGTTATCGGTGTATAAGATGATAATAAATCTCTTAACAATGGCGATCATTGATTGCCCTCAGTCGTAACTCCACTACCGTGATACTGACGATATAACAATATTAAAACTTTTATCTTTTTCATTTCATCTTTTTGGATCGACTCGAAATTGAAGTTGAGAGTGATACAAAGGTTGTTAATACATAATGTCATTAGGATTGCCTCTATTTGACTACTATCGAGAACTTTTTCAAAAACGTTTTTTTAACTGGTAACTAAAAATTCTTCTTAGTCCTCAGGGGTGACAATGACAACGCATCTACACTTTGATTTTTCATCGGGGTTAGATGTAGATGTCTATTGGCTAATGCAATCTCAGTTTTACTATGTGCTTGTTTGTCACACTTATACTATAAAAAAAGCCATATATGGTTACTTGGAATTGGTATATGATAGTTGGTTGGTATAGTTACTTGTATTGTGATCAGAACATTTTATATCAATAAATGTTTGTTATCTTATTGGGTAAGATTGACCGATACTGCATATCGGTCGATCCCCGAACTCGATAAAGATTTTCGGGAAGTTAATTCGGGTATTTTTATTAGCTGTTGCTCGTAACAAACATTGGATTTTTAATAAAGAGTAAAAGCCGACATCGAAGAACTGAAAAGAATAAAAAATGCATAATAGCTTCTTATCTTGTGAAGTTTGTGAATGAAGTAAAAAAGGTAAGAGTGGAGTGGAGTTAGAGAAAGGAATACCAAAAGCTCGAATGTCTAATTAGTTCGCTATTTTTCCCACGGGTGCAAAATTTTCTTAGAATTAACTGGAACCACCTGAAGTACAAATTATTTAATAAAAAGAGAATTGTTAAAATCTGTTTACAATGGACAAAGATATCGAAGAACCTACATACAAAAAAATCCATAAACTGGAATTGAGATCTTCCTCCTTTTTTTGACGTCGACTAAAAATAGTTTTAATTTCTTAATGGGTTTTTTATTTGTCGCGTAAACAAATGCTACCCGTGTAGTGGCGGGTTAGAATACCCACTACCCCATATCTTCCCGTGGGTGTCGTAAGAGGCGACAGAGGGAAACTGAGGCAGAAGATGGGCAGCAGCATCTTTCTGATAACAGCAAATAACAATAAAACTGCGGTTGCCAACCCGCTCGCCAAGCGTGGCAACTACGGCAATATCCCCAATGAAGAAAGTTACGAAGAGACGTTTGGTCGGCGGCCCCGCTATTCCTGGCTACGGTGGCGACCATGGTAACGGCGGGCAGGGGTGCTAAGAATCTCCGGTGGAGGTTCGGTTGCCACCTACGACGACTCGACCTGGCAACTTATAACGCACGCACTCTGAGGACTGACGAGAAGATCCTGGAGCTGGAAGAAGAGATAGACAAGTTGCGCTGGAATATTATAGGATTATCCGAGGTCCGAAGGGGACACGGTAATCCTCGAATCCGGCAACTTGTTCTATCACCGGGAGGGCGACCATCTGTCCCAAGGAGGTGTCGGATTTATCGTCCACAAGTCTCTCGTTAACAACGTTGTAAAAATTGTCGAAAATTGTGTCGACGAGGGTTGCGTACCTTATACTCAGAATCACCAAACGGTATTCGCTGAAGGTCATACAGGTTTACGCACCAACTTCGGCACACCCCGATGAGGAGGTAGAGAAAATGTATGAGGATATCTCTAGAGCCATGCATTCCTCTAAAACCCACTATACGGTGTTAATGGGAGACTTCAACGCAAAGCTAGGCACAAGAGAGAACGGTGAGCTGAAAGTAGGGAAATTCGGATTAGGGCAACGGAACCCAAGGGCCAGCAGCTGGCCGACTTCATGGAGAAGAGGACTCTTTATGATGAACTCTTTCTTCCAGAAGCGGCCCCACAGGAAGTGGACCTGGTCGAGCCCCGACGGTTCGACAAAAATGAGATTGACTTCATTATGACGACTAGACGCCAACTGTTCAGTGATGTCTCTGTGATCGCGAGTGTGGCTGGTAGCGATCACCGAATGGTTAGAGGCACACTGAACCTAAACGTTAAGTTGGAGGTGTCGTCTAATGAAGTCAACGCTCCGTCCCCTCGTGCTCTAATCCAAAGTCCCGAAACCTTTCAGCTCGAGTTACAAAACCGTTTTCAGTGCCTAGAAGATTGCAATGCAGTGGACGATATGAATGACAAGCTCGTGGAAACTGTCCATGCGGTCGGAGCTAAGTTTTGTAAGACCCGCCGCAGAAGAACAAAAACTCTCCGATCACACTCTTAATCTCATGGCTGTTAGACGGAAATGAAGCTGCAATCTTCAGTAGATTTGATAGCATACAGGCAACTGAACAGACAGATCTCCAAATGCATGCGGCGGGACTTGCAACTTCAATACAGCTCGTATTGAAGAAGCGATCGAGCGGAACCAGGGCTCCAAAGTCTTTGCCAGAGATCTGTCTGCCAGAAAGAGCCAACTGTCGAAGCTGAAGACCGAGTGTGGCAGCGTCGTTTCCGGGACACCTGAGATTTTGAGTGATTGAGAGGTTCTATGGGCAGCTGTACACATCATCGTTGGAGCCACACGCAAGTGTGGTAACGATCCAAGAGCGAGTCTTATCCGACACTATTCCGATGATATCCGGACGTCAGTCTGAGCGAGATTAGAATGGCTCCAGCACCTTAAAACGGCAAGGCCCCAGGCGAGGATGGAATTACGGCGGAGCTTCTGAAAGCGGGTGGAAAACCGGTACTTGAAGTCCTTCAGAAGCTCTTTAATTCCGTCCACATGGTGGCACTACACCGGAGGCGTGGAGCAGAAGTGCGGTGGTCTTGTTCTTCAAGAAGGCGACAACGCTCTCTTGAAGAACTACAGACCGATTTCCTTCTGAGCCGCGTCTACGTGCTGTTTTCGAGTCATTACGAATCGTCTCGCGCAGACTCGACGACTTCCAGCCCCCGAACAAGCCGGTTTCCGAAAAGGCTTTAGCACCATAGACCACATACATACCCTTCGGCAAATTGTACAGAAGTCCGAGGAGTACAATTTGCCACTATGTCTGGCGTATGTGGACTATGAAAGCCTTTGATTCCGTCGAAATTTGGGCGGTGCTGCAGTCCTTCAGCGGTGCCAAGTTGACTGTCGGTATATCGAAGTGTTGAAGTGCTTGCAGTAGGGCTACGATGGCTATCCGAGTACAGAACCAGAGTACAAAACCTATCCAACTGCAGAGGTGTAAGACAGGGTGACGTTATATCCCCGAAACTCTTCACCGCTGCATTGGAAGACGTTTTCAAGCTTCTGGACTGGAAAGGATACGGCATTAACATCAATGGCAGTACATCACTCACCTTCGATTTGCCGACGATATAGTCCTATGGCAGAATCGCTGGAGGACCTAAGCACTATGCTCAATGACCTCAATAGTGCCTCCCAACGGATAGGTCTTAAGATGAACATGGACAAAACAAAGATCATGTTTAATGTCCATGTCACACCTATGCCGGTAGTTGTTGTTAGAGCACTAAGCTCAGTTGTTGACGAATATGTTTACCTGGGACAAATAGTCCGACTAGGTAAGTCCAACTTCGACCGAGAGGTCAATCGACGGATTCAACTCGGCTGGGCAGCGTTCGGGAAATTACGGCATCTTCTCGTCAGGTATACCTCAAAACTTGAAAACGAGGCTGTACAACCAGTGCGTGTTGCCAGTGATGACCTACGGAACTGAGACGTGGTCCTTCACTGCTGGCCGGATGAGGAAGCTCAAGGTCGCTCAGCGAGCTATGGAGAGGGCTATGCTCGAGTCTCACTGCGTGATAAACTTAGAAATGAGGATATCCGCAGTAGAACCAGAGTGACCGACATAGCCCAACAGATTAGTAAGCTGAAGTGGCAATGGGCCGGCCATATAGCTCGAAGAACCGACAACCGATGGGGAAAAAAGGTTCGGTGGCGGCCTCGTACCGGCGGACGAAGTGTAGGGCGTCCCCCCACTAGATGGAGTGACGACATGGTAAGACATGCAGGAAGTCGATGGATGCAGGTGGCTCAGGACCGTGCTTTGTGGCATTCCTTGGGGGAGGCCTATGTTCAGCAGTGGACTTGTGAAGGGCTGTAATGATGAAAATGATGAAACAAATGCTGCAAGTCGTACGAAAGATTGCAGTAATCATGACATAGTCACGGTGGTCCGAATGGCGGTCATCAAGGACAAAATAACGGTTCAATATGATTCCATCGTAATCAACGTCGGATTTAAATTTACTGTGAGAATGTGACGAATCGTTTCCATTTGTTCGAAATGCTTTCACAAATGAAGAAGCTTGCGAGCGTTGCAGATTTAAATCGGTCAATACTCGATGGTCTGGAATAATAATATTATACTATTATTATATTAGTTTAGATTTGTTTGTGTCCGTTTGAACAGATACATAATTGGATATCTATAGTCGTATTAGAAGTACGGAAAAAGTAATTCTTTATTTTAATTTTAGAAAGAGCTGTGTTTATCACTTTTTTACTATTTATAAAAATACATAACCGTTTAAAATATTACGATGGATTGACGATTATAGTGGTTAAAGTAATTCTTAAGACAGAAACTAAAGTTCCAATCTATATACCTCCCAGTACTGTGCACAGGCCTCCTCTCATTTCTGAGGGGATTTTAGGTCAAGGAGTGTCAGCCACGCTGCCGAAATGCGTGTTGCTGCACGCAAGCTTCCTCACGAAGTTTTTTTTTACCGCCGAGATCGTAGTAAATCAGGGTTTGCTGCGTTTGCCAACCCGCTGCTGTTTTGGATTATTTTGAGTTATTATCAGAAAGTTGTTGCTGCCCATCTTCTGTTTCAGCTCTGTCGCCTCTTACCACACTCGCGCCACGATACGGGTAGTGGATGTTTCTTACACCGCCACTAAACAGTAACTGCTGTTAGGTATATTTTATTTTTAATGATACTCACCATGTCTAATTTATTAGCAATGTAAACATTCAGCTTGCCTTTGTCAATATCAATTCCACAAATGATCGTTTAGTTTGTATTCGTCTCGCCTCTGTCACGGATCACATCCTGAATTTCTCCGGCGGTAGATCGCAACGAGCAAGCGGTCGGACGGACGCGGGCGGGACACTTTCGCCGCCGCGCTCGACGGCCCGCTTGCTCAATCGAGCAGTAAACCGTCTTTAAATGAACTGTTTTAACTTACTTGTGCAAATGGTAAGCGACCAGTTTGAGGTGATAATACGGATTTTAAATACATACTAATCTTTTACGTGGTAGAGCCTTGATGCAGATATATATTATGGTTGTAGCACGGATGCATCGGCTCGACTGGGGTAGGACTACGCTCTCACAGAATACTAGCGTAAAATAGCAGCTTAATGCTGCTGTATTTCGTATGGTGATTGTAGAGAACCGGAGACCCTTTTTACTGGAAACGAGGCATTCCATCTTAGTGCTCAGGGGTGACAACGCATGTGCATTTTGATTCTTAATCGAGGATAAATGTAGATGTCTATGGGCCACAGCATCCTCGTGCTCGTTTGTCACCCTTATTGTATGAAGAAAAAACATACATGAACACTCACGCCTGTCACTCAGAGGAGTAGGTAGAGAGTACGGATTTCTATTTGGTAGAATCGCATACATGCTTGCCGGCTAAGGGTAATCTTAATTTGCCCATTTTCAAAATATCGCCAATTTGGTCGATAAACTGCAACATAAATTTATTTTGTCGCTCTTTCTTCAATTATTCTTTCTACGTGACTAAACCACCGAAGCATTCCTTTGTTAATCCTGTTCATAATATCATCTTGCAAACCAAACTTTTCTCTTATCACAATTTCTCACCCTGTCGTTCACAGTCACCCCTAACATACTCCATAATGACGTATTTCTACAGCATTTATTCTACTCACGTGCTTTTTCTGCCACACCCAATTTTCATCATTATTTAAAATATTTTATTATGTTAGAGTTCAAACGAGTTTTCAGTTCATCTGGTGGTGGGTAGTATCTGCAAGCCTTCTCAAAGAACGTTATTTACATGCTTGGCCCTTTTTCATGGGTCTTGGTCTTAGATGCCTTAACATAATCTGCTAAATGCTGATTATCTTAAGATGTGATTATTTTTATTGATTTCATATGCGAGACGTGGTTCAGTGGCGAGCGCTTCGGAACTCAAAAGTACCATTGACCTACTTCTCGCCTTGTACTCGGTAGTTGCTTTACTTTTATTGTTACTGTTATTTTTTTAATTCCCTTAGCTCTAATGCAATGAAAATTCTTCCTAACGCCTGCAGCTATGTTTGTTTGTTGCAAAACGTTGTTATAGAATTTATTATACTTAAGAATATATAAAAAATAATGTCATAATATTCTTATGTATATTAAATATTACTATAGTATAATTATTATAAAATAACTAATTTATTTACCTACTATAAATAAATAACGACGTGACATTTTAACAAAAGAACTTAAAATCAAATACAATAAACGTTGGCTAAAACATAAACGTGTACTAATCATTCAAAATATAAATAACATAATTTTTGAAGTCGTGTGAAATATGGGGGTAACGATTTATTTTAAAGAAGATAGAATAAAAACTATAGTTTAGTTAAAAAAAAACCTATGTATTATCAAAATTAATAATGTGTTATTGTTATTTTCTGAAGACATTTCATTGATTTCAAAAAAAAAGGATAGATGATAATATCTTATTTCATACTTTCTGGGGGCTAGTGCTCTTATATTATCGGTCACATATTATATGTGATTTACTCGATTTAAACCATCTTTACTACGTTAATACGAGTATAAGGATGATAAATATTAAAAAAATAATACATTTTTTTTAATATACCACTTTTTTCATTTTCTTAAATTGTTTTCCGATTTTATGCTATACTCAAAATTTCAAGCCTATCTCATCGGGATGTTAGTTTAAAAGCAATAACTAAAGTTGACCCAAATAGACATACGAGTCTACATAGAACAACATGAAAGCCAGTTGATAAAAAGGTGGTAAAAAGGACACTAATGTTAAGTGGACATTTCAATGAGCAAACTATATAATTGGTTACAAGCCCAATGGTAAAAACGGTTATTAAAAAATCCGACTACGTAAAAGTTTACTGAATGGAGAAAAAATTATACGGTCAGTTCCACAACTAAGACGAATCTGACACCTTAAATATTAAAATTTACAATCCATCAAGCCGTTATTAACGCTACGGATCGTGTCAAAGAAATAGACATACATAGGTAGGTACATACTTGCATACATACACTCGAAAAGAGGCAATCGGCCAAAAGGTAAAAACATTTATTTTTCAACATTTTCTTTCTAACATCCGGGTAAACTTTATTTTTGTCTTGGTTAAAAACATGTTAAATCAAAATATATCTGTTAATGTTTTCATGAGATACTACGAGTAGAATAATTTTTATCATGATAAATAATATGCGCATCGGTGCAATATTATACGTATCCCATAAATACACTTACCAGGAAATCAAAGCATTAGTGGCGAACAGTGGAAAGTGCGGACTCGCCGTGCTGAATCGGAAATGATAGTGAATCGCGCCAATTGGTCATGGCTCATCGCGCTGCCTATTCAGCTAGCTTGGTATACTTATGTCTATATCCATGTTGCTTAAGCCTCGTGTTATAATACTTTAAACGCATAATGCAGCGATATTAAAAATCTTTGATGGTGTCTCTTTTTCTAAAGATATGTAAGGAGACTATGCATATTATCATTTTTTAGCAGACTTCAACAAAGATGGTAAGTGGATGCTGTGGCCCATAAACATCTACATTAGGGCTTGAGTATCGGACCATTTTTCAGTGCCGGAATTGGGTTTCAATATTAAGCAATACAGTTCCGGAATTCCGGAATTCGAAGCCTCCTTTTAAAATGGTATACAAAATGCATAATATTTATTGATTATTTTATATTATGGAAATATAGGGCTAGTATTTTGAATAGGAAAAAATTAAACCATTGAAATAACTATTAAGAACTTTAATTAAAATAAGTATAGGTACCAAAAATAAAAAATAATTTCACCACCAACAAAAGAATGTCAGTGCATTTAAGCTGTCATCCTTTAGACAACTTCTTACACGATTGCACATGTACGAAACTGTTGAAAAAGCTCGTTCAGCTTCGACACTAGTAGGCGGTATCGTTTTTATATATTCGAAGCATTTGGTAAGATATTTTCCGCTATCACCGCCTTTTTCGTTTTGACAAAATTAAATATTTTTCTCGATATCGAAATTCCGATTTTGATCACACCAATTCCGGTATTACAAACGATACTGAAACATATCGGAATTCCGGAATTTTGTTAATTTCGGAATTCCGGAGCTCAAGCCCTAATCTACATCTATTCTCGATTATGAATCAAAACGCATATGTTGTCTGACTGACAAACATATGCGTTTTGATAAAAAAAAATTTTTTTGTTTAAAAAAAAAATAGTACCACTCCTGGTAAACTGAAAATGCTTGTGTTAGGAGTGGTTCACGACAGTAATGGAATGGTAGATTCGAACTCACGACCATTTGAGTTCGCGGTCCGCATCCTGCCATTAGGCTACTGTCGCTTCAAAAAGAGTCTCCGGTTCTCTATACTTACCATATATACCATAGAAACATAGCAGCATTTAGCTGCTATTTTACGCTGACATTTTGTAGTATTTCACAAACATGCTATTATCCTCATGAATAGAATTATTTTTTATTCAATATAGATTACGAGTAATTCTTATTGAAAGTATTTTTTTACTTTTACCACTGCACTGGTTCGGAAAAAAATCCTGTCCTGGGAAGAACCAGCAAGAAACACAGCGGGAATAAAAAAAAAAGTAATTTAGACAAGAAGAAAGGTTGTACAAACTATTTACATAACTTATCTACGAAACAAGAAGCGACCCTCATTCCCAGGCGTTTCTATCAACCATGTATTCATTTATATTATAATAACCCTTTGATACAGTTTTTGTTTAATAAAATATTTAAACTTGGTAATAGAGACAACTTTTATATTTTCTGGGATTTTGTTGTAATAGCGTATACATTGCCCCTGACTCTGTGGAGTCGGGAAGCTGGAATCATGGAACTAGCTTGTATGTACGAGGGTGATCCAAAAGTAATGATAATGAAAATAAAACACAGTAATTAAAGTTAAAATAATAATTTATTTTTCTACGTAGTCTCCTAACAAATCAATACATTTGGTCCATCTTTTCCTAAACCCAGGATTCCCTTTGAAAAAAATTCTTTGTCTTGACCTCCCAAAACGCTTCAACAGCGGCCATTACTTCGCTATCGTCTTCGAATTTCTTGCCTCGGAGGCGTTCCTTGAGCCGAGGAAAGAGGTAGAAATCACTAGGAGCTAGATCTGGCGAATAGGGAGGGTGTTCGAGCAGTTCGAATCCCGTTTCTTGAATGGCAGCCATCGCAACTGCGGCTTTGTGAGCCGGTGCGTTGTCTTGGTGAAACAGCACTCCAGCTCGCAGTTTGCCGCGTCTTTTTTCCTTAATGGCCTCCCGTAATCTTCTTATTTGGTCTGCAGTAAGAGCCCGTAATAGTGGCCCTTCCAAATATTCCACCATAATTATGCCTTGAGCGTCCCAAAAACAGATGCTATAACCTTTCCCGCCGAACTTGAAACTTTGAATTTCTTTGGCGTCGGTGAGGAGGCTGCTTCAAGTCATCGATTGTTGTTTCGTTTCGGGATCAAAATAGTGGATCCAGGTCTCGTCCATAGTCACAAAACAAAAAATTTCTTGATCTGTTTGGAACTTTTCGAGATTGACCTCGAAATGTCAACTCGATTTTTCTTTGCTCGTCGGTTAACATTCTGGGTACCCAACGCGCAGAGACCTTTTCATATGCAACTCGTTCGCAAGGATTCTTTGAACGCTGCCATATGAGATCCCTGTGACCTCAGCTACATGCCTGATGGTCACTCTTCGATCTGCCAACACAACATCTTCGACTTTTTTCACGTTGTCTTCAGTGAGGGACGTGGATGGGCGTCCTTCGCGATGTTCATCTTCAGTGGATGTTCTGCCCAGTTTAAACTCCTTGGCCCAGCGTGCAACTGTAGAATATGGAGGAGCAGAGTCCCCCAATGTTTCCACTAAGTCACTGTGTATGTCTTTTGAAGACATTTTTTTTCAAACAGAGGTACTTGATGACAGCTCTAATTTCGTTTTTCTCCATGTTGATGTTATCTCTTTGACAGTTCGTATTCAAATGAATGTATCTCCCGGAAATCGTGATCTATTTATATGATTTTTTAGGCTGACGTAGTGAGTATATAAGCAAGCAAAAATATTTTTTGGATTTTATGCGGACCTGAAGTAACCGATTATCATTACTTTTGGATCACCCTCGTATTTGTTCCTAGTAACAGAATACTTTTTAAGAAGGATGTATTTTTATACCACCAAGATTTTAATTGTAATTTACAAAAGTGCTGACAGCAGGATGAAACTTGAGTTGCTTGCATACTTTAACATTTACAACCAAAACAATTATATTTTATAGTGGTAGAGTCATGCTACAGCTATATTAGAAGTATAGTTGTAGCACGAATGGGTCGGCTCGACCGGGGAAGGACCACGCTATCACAGAATACCAACGTAAAATAGCAGCTTAACATTGCTGTGTTTCGTATGGTGAGTGTAGAGAACCGGAGACCCTTTTACTGAAAAGAGCCATTCCATCGTAGTCCTCACGGGGACAACGCATCTGCATTTTGATTTTTTTGTGGATAGATGGGTCACAGCAACCACTTACCATCAGGTGGACTGTGTGCTCGTTTGTCACCCTTATCAAAAAATAGCGAGCGTTTAGCCTAAGCTACTTCGGCTAATCCGTATAATTATATTAAATCAGTGTTAATGTAACATCGGCCTTATCGCATAGCTTGCGGCCCGATGCGGTCGGTCACGAACAGCCTTTGCATTTAATTTTCCGACATGTCTTCCAAATAAATATTCATGAAAAATGTTTGTTAACGGGCTTGTTTTATATACTTGATAAAAAATCATCAAATGAGGGCTAATAATCTTCCGCTCATCAGATTTTTGTTACACAATGTCATTTAATTGAAAAGTTAGTTTTAATTAAAAGTTTATCAATTTCTAGAGTATTATATTAATACACAAAACAATGCCTCAGTGGTTTGCTCTTTTATTTTTTGCACTCTTTTTTAATTTTTCTCCTTTAATGAATATCTATGGTTTGGTTTATTTTTAATCTAATTAATATAAAATATAACTAATAGTACAGAAAGAAACATTAACCTTTACATTTTTCGAACAAATTAACTTCCCGCTTTGACATCTGTCAAATATTACACCTCATTTTTAATTGGCGCCGCCCTGGTGGCAGAAAAAGTCGTGGATGCCCTCATTATCGAATATTGCACACGAAGGTGTTGCAAAGTAGTGATGTCTTGCTTAGCATCCACGCTCTTGTAAAAAGTGTCGACCTTATTGGCCATGCCGATAGAGATAACACTATCTCTGCAATATCGCTTGGACTGGAGACTCTTCTTTTAAGGCTTTAAGAAGCCTGAATGACCTTGATGAAACGGCCACCGCAAAGATTTTAGCCGACGTCAACACCGTCTAGTGACTACTTTCTGTATTAGAAAAGTGCAAAGATTAATAGACTGCAGAGGTGACAAGTATATAAATGATGTACTGCATATAATGATGTATTGCGCGTCATTGAGAGTTATGTCGCGTTTCAATTACATTGCACGATGTGGTGCTGTAGCTTCGTCCGGTAGGCATCACGAGCTATCAAGTGTTTAAGTTTTAAGTGCGTAAAAGTTTTTATTATATTCGTTGAATCGTACTTATTTGTGTCGTATTAGTAGCTCTGGGTCTAAGCGCTCGCTGTAAATTTCGCCCGGGTTTAGCTTAATGCAGCATAGCATTAAGTGTCAGCTCTATATATTCAATCAGATCCTGAACTTTTTTGACATTTATTTTTGTGTCTTTTTGTTATATCTTGTAACCTTTTTAAAAACGGACACAAACTCATTAGTTTATTATTTGTTATATTTTTTTCTGTAACGTATTAGGTATCTTGGATAAGTTTTTTTTTTTTTATTTAATTACAAAATTTTTGCGATAAATGCTTTTTGTACAGTGATTCTCTCCTCTTAGTTTTGGCGTGACTGCAGGATGTTATATAGGTACTCAGTAATCGTCAGTTACTAAGCGGCTATAAATCAATATATGTATGTATAAACATACAGATCTACATTTTTTGATTTTATTATTATTGGTTGAACATGGTAAAATTACATTTTTTTCCATACCATTTGATGGGCCTGAGTATAATGTCAGTTGTGCTCTTTGGCTGAAGTTATTTTTTATTTTATGCACAATTGCAGACAAAAAATCTCTAAAACAAAATTTACCGCTTCTTCTTCTGATAATAGCTCCTGCACCTGACACGGCGGAATAATTTTTTCTATAAGACCATTTACAATAACAATTTTTGTTAACAGTTATGAGTGTAACATTTTTATCAGCTGCTTTATTCACAGTGCCTTGAGCAACACTTTACCGGGTTCTGTACAGAAAATAATAGTTTTAATAAAAAATAAAAAAACACGTGTTTGTAGATAACCGCGTGGGGTGCTTTTTCAGATATTTTTATGATGACGCTAATTTTATAAATATCCACAAAAATATTTACAACAAATGACATCAAGCACCCCACGCTTTTTTACAATAAAATGATTTTTTATGTTAATCACTATTTTCTTATTTTAAACTTATTGATAATTATTTTCTTTTCTTTCTACTTTTTAGTTCGGTTATCTACAAAAGCGTGTAAATTTAGTTTTTTTTAAATTCAATTAAAAATATTAATATTCTTAAGACCTTTTTGTGTAAAATCTATTTAAAGAACTTGTACCGTTTTGGAGAAATTTTGCAAAATATGGCAAAGATAGGTACTCTTTGGGGATTTTTTTTCTAATAAAGGGTTGACAAAAATACCATTTTGATGGAATTAAAAACATTTATTGAATCCTCTTCTATCACCCTGTATTTTTTCTTTGCGGATTAAATGAACGGTTATTGTGATTTTTTTTACTTAAATATCCAAGAATTTAGGCATTTCAACCGCACTTGAGGCCTTAATAAACGTAACCCAACAATAAATTAATGCTAACTGTCGTGTCGTGGTAAAAACAATTGTGACGTATATGAAACAAGGCTCTGGTGTAAACAAATGTGAGCTCATGATCCAAAAATAATACAATTGTATCGCAGGTTCCAGTTTATGTTGAAAATTAATACACGTTATCATTATAAGTAATCGATACTTACAGAATAGACTGTATTCAATCTGGAAAAATTTATTGCTTGCGATAAATATTAATTGACGTGTTTATATTTTGTAGCAAAAAACGAGCAAGTGTTGCCCTTTTAAAAATTGATCATGCCAATAACGTGGGTGAAGGGAGTGTTAGGTTTTGTAGAATAGTTAAGAATTAAAAAAGGGTGTTCGTTCACCTTGTTGTGAAGTGAACTTGACCGTACAGTCGACGTAAAATACAAACGCATGCTGACATAAGGTCGTTAATTAGAAAGAAATATTTGGAGTTTACGATTTTTTAGTCTCAGCCTAAAAAAGTCGTAGGGAGATGAGTTATTGTATATAAATACTTTTATAACTTAAATTAGAAATTTAAAAAACCCCCGAAACAAAAAGAGCTGATGATCTTCAAACGGCTGAACAGGTTTACTTGAAACATAGCTAAGAACACTCGATTAAGACACATTTCAAACGAAAAAAAATTCAATCAAAAGTTCATCCGTTCAGGAGCTGTGATGCCACAGACAGACACAGAGATAAACAAATACACACTACAAACTTATAACATCCTAATAACTTAATTGGAGCACTCGAACGCTCGTCGACACACGTCAAACGTTTTAAGTGTGAGAGCGACCGTCATTGTTACCGGTTTTTTTTAATTTTATTTCTGTTATTTTATGTTCGTTCCTAATTGGTGTAGGATAACATACAAACCTTGTTATTTTTTGTGGGATTTAACAACTTTCTTAACAACGCGATACTGTTTTGTTTTCCTTTAGAGGTTTGTCTTTGAACTTTTAATACTTTGTATTTTATTGTTGGTAGACATTTTAGTGTTCGGTACCCAAAAAAAAGAAACAGTAATGTGATCATCTTGAAGTCTGTGTGCTATGATTTTTGTATATGTCAGAACTTCTTTCCAGCCTAGAAATACTTTCAACTGGGCTGGCATTACATGTTTCTGCAGTTAAGCAACAGTACTTATTATTGTGCTATGGTTTGAAGTGTAAGAAATCGAGTATAATTACAGGCCGTGAGGCATCTTAGTCATCAGGGGTAACAAAGCAAAGTGGCCTTTTTTGTTGGAAGTTGATGACATTTGTACAGGGTTGATGTTTTCAACAGCCATTTACTATCAGGTGGACCGTTAGCTTGTTTTTCACTAAAATATTTGTAGTTTTCACTCTATTAATAGTAGATATAGTGCAGTAATCTCTATATATAAAAATCAATTGCTGTCCGTTAGTCTTGATAATGAATGGGTTGAATGGGTCCCTAGATGGTTTAGATTCACATTTGGACCCGATAGTTGTCGCTGTTGTCGAGATCCAGAAATCACCCGTGCGAAGCCGGGGCGGATCGCTAGCCTACATTATAAAAGCAATTAACAATATTCCAACATAGATATAGACACTTCAGCCAATTAAATAATTTCAACAATATTCTCTTAATCTATGTACGTTTTCTCTTGTCTTGTTAATCTTAAAAATCATCATCATCATTACAGCCCCTCACAAGTCCACTGCTGAACATATAGGCCTCCCCCAAGGAATGCCACAAAGCACGGTCCTGAGCCACCTGCATTCATCGACTTCCTGCATATCTTACCAGGTCGTCACTTCATCTAGTGGGGGGACGCCCTACACTTCGTCCGCCGGTACGAGGCCGCCACTCGGGAACCTTTTTTCCTATGTGCCTCTAACCATTCGGTGATCGCTACCAGTTTTCACCTTCGCGATCACTGAGACATCACTAAAGTCAATCTCATTTTTTGTCGAACCGTCGGGGCTCGACCAGGTCCACTCTCTGTGGGGCCGCTTCTGGAAGAAAGAGTTCATCATAAAGAGTCCCTCTTTCTCCATGAAGTCGGCCAGCTGCTGGCCCCTTGGGTTCCGTTGCCCTATTCAGAATTTCTCTACTTTCAGCTCACCGTTCTCTCTTGTGCCTAGTTTTGCGTTGAAGTCTCCCATTAACACCGTATAGTGGGTTTTGGAGAAATGCATGGCTCTAGAGATATCCTCATACATTTCCTACACCTCCTCATCGGGGTATGCCGAGGTTGGTGCGTAAACCTGTATGACCTTCAGCGAATACCGTTTGATGATTCTGAGTATAAGGTACGCAACCCTCGTGGACACACTCCCAATCTTTACAACGTTGTTAACGAGAGACTTGTGGACGATAAATCCGACGCCTCCTTGGGACAGATGGTCGCCCTCCCGGTGATAGAATAAGTTGCCGGATTCGAGGATTACCATGTCCTCCCCCTCTCTTCGGACCTCGGATAATCCTATAATATTCCAGCACAACTTGTCTATATCTTCTTCCAGATCCAGGATCTTCTCGTCAGTCCTCAGGGTGCGTGCGTTATACGTTGCCAGGTCGAGTCGTCTTAGGTGGCAACCGAACCTCCACCGGAGATTCTTAACACCCCCTGCCCCGCCGTTACCATGGTCGCCACCGTAGCCAGGAATAGCGGGGCCGCCTGGGACTGCGGGCCGTCTCTTTTAAAATTTTAATTTGAAAATTTTAGAATATCGGCCATTAATTTCTGAAGATATGTTATCAATTATTTCAACAAAAAGTCGTTTGTATTCTGTCTGAGCACAGCGCACATTAGGTCTCAAACGAGGAGCAGAGTTATTTTGCAATGTTTTTCATAAATGTGATCAAAATACACAGATCAGGCATTGGTTTCGGCGTGGATATGAGCTGTTTTTTCTCAATAAAGTTTAAACATTTTACCTTTTCCTCACCGATTAACATTTTAACACACTTCAATTCATCACAAGGAACTCTATAATCCTCCAGTTTCACTAAAATTCTTTAAAAAAGCGTAAATTTTCAACTCGCAATATTCATTCGCTCAAGTAAACACACAGGTCCTCTGTTCTACACAGGTCATGACCTGTGTAGAACAGAGGAGCGCGCGGAAATTTGAAATAGTTTGAAACAGTTTACCGAGTTATTTTATTAGTTGATATTATTGATTGAGCAGTTTGATAGGGCAAGCCCGACTTCTCGGCTTCTATGGAGACTTCGCTACCGTGAACGATAAGTGCAACCAGTATTACTCGTAATACTGGTTTGAGCCTTGATTTCTAGGCGAGTGGAATTCTAGGATGTGTTTAGCTGCTTTCTCGTTATTGCATACAGTGCGGGTCTCGGTCAAGTTCTGAATCAGGGTTACCGACTAAAGATTTCTATTTTAAACTCGTATTTCTGCGTTCATGTGTAATTCCGCATTATATGTAATAGTGTTAACCACATGGGCTAGTATTCGGGTTTCTGTGGTTAACATAATTTTTTTTGGGTTTTTGGGTTTGCTTTTGTTGAGATTGTCATCGTTATTTTTTTTTATTTCTTCTAAAAAAGCGTTACCTCCGCACTAGGATTTCCTCCTGTCTCGCGGGGGCAGTTTACACACATACATTTCATAAGGACAAACATCCAGACCCAGAACAATTATTTGTAGGCCATACAATTACAACACCAATTACATAATTACAACACCAAATTTTCCGATATAATTAAAACTATAAAGGGATCTTTAATTCGACCACATATAGTTTTAAACACGTCGTCACCAAAATGCTTATGTAACATCACAATATAGCATGTTAATTTATATAATACTAAAGCATTTTACACATACACACACACACACACACACACACACACACACACACACACACACACACACACACACACACACACACACACACACACACACACACACACACACACACACACACACACACACACACGCACACACACGCACACACACACGCACACACACGCACACACGCGCACACACGCACACGCACACGCACACGCGCACACACACACACACACACACACACACACACACACACACACACACACACACACACACACACACACACACACACACACACACACACACACACACACACACATATACTTAAATTACCCTTTCTGCTCGTACTCTTAAGTTATGATTTTTAGTAAGAAAACTTTTTAGGGGCAAACGAGCATGCGGCTCACCTCATGGTAAGTGACTACCGCCGCCCATGAACAACCGCAACACCAGGGGAATTGCAGATGCGTTGCCGGCCTTTTAGAAAGGTGTAAGCTCTTTTCTTGAAGGTCCCTAAGTAGTATCAGTCCGGAAAAATCGCTGATGGTAAATAATTCCACAGAGAAGTTGTACGAGGAACAAAACTCCTAGTAAAACGCACAGTCGTGGACCGCCAAGCACCCAGATCGTGAGGATGGTATCGCGAATTTTGACGCGATGTCCGTTCGTGAAATTAGGCTGCTGGAATTAATCCGAAAAATTCCTCAGAAATATTGGCACGACCGGTGTATAAGGCACCACCAGTGCTGTCGTCCGCATAGCAATGAATGTTACCTATAGAAACATACCTAAAGACCTATAGTGCCAAACACGGCGGCAGCCTGCAGAATGCAACCGCGACGTTAGTGTGGGTGGCACAACACTCCGGACAAGACAATGGTCCGACGAGCTTAAAGGAGCGTCGACGGAAACCTGATATCGGTCCGGATGAGAGGTCAGCAGAAGGTCCAACAGGGAAGGTGCATGATGATCCTCCACATCTGGAATCCGCGTAGGCGAAGTAACCAGCTGTGTAAGACCATATGCCAAAGCAAAGTCATAAACAGATCTCCCCGCATGATCGGTTGAACGTGAACCGAGCCATTCGGCGTGGTGGGCGTTAAAATCGCCAAGGATCACGATTTCTGCGGATGGGATCTGCTGTAACAAGGAATCTGTAGCCATTTGGGCGTGGTCGATGAGTCGGTCTGTTTCGGCATTACCGCTATGGGACCTATAGAGGCACCCGTAGACGCGGGGATGGTCGTCGCTGTCTACGCGCAGCCATAGGATGGACAGGTCCGTACCTTCAAGACTGCCGAGGCGTCGAAAACAAATGTCCTCTCTGACGTATACGCAAACTCCAGTCCGGGGCACAAAGGAGTGTTCTAATTTGTGGTAGGAGAGATATGAAGTATCAGCCGGAGAGGACAGCTGAGACTCGGTTAAAAAGAGCAAGGCCGGCTTCCCCGTCTCTAGATAGAAGTGGACAGCGTTAAGGTTGGAGTGAAGTCCCCTGATGGTGCAAAAATTCACGGATAGCGTGACAGGGGTCGCCTTGGTGTTATTGCCCCGAGCAGTAAGAGTCGCGAGTGGAATTTTGCTGCAGGGCAGCCTGAGCACCCACGCTCAGGAGTGGAGTAGCTTGGTCGTGGATGCTCAGCGAGGGATTCTCCAGGGGTAGTCTTTCGTTTAATTCCGCTACCGTTGATGGGGGGGGGGGAAGCCACCTGCACTCACTCAAAAGCTGCCGCGTGGCTCTACCACTGTTAATCATTGCTAAGCCACTGCGCCACGGAGCCGTTAAATATACATCTAAACATTCATATCCTTGCAGAAATGAGAGGCATATCTCCAGCAGCAGGACGTACCTATATGGGTTGTATCAAACATCACAATTGGATCGTTTATAACAGTTTTTCGATTAGGGGAAGCGAGTTAGTTATTTTATTGATTTAAAATCGTTGTACGGTCACCCCACCGGTCACTGGCACTAAGTGTGAACAATACAGGAGGTTTATTTGCTTAGAGGCTGGGCGCTCACATTAAATGCAACCCAAACTCGAAACGAAACTAATTTTATGGTATTTATAGGTGCTGTAAAGCACCGGAAACGTCGGGAACTAAAAAGTTAAATTAAACGCGATAGAATCCGTAAAATTAGTTTCATTTAATGTGTAGTGTTTGCGTAAATATAAAAAAATTATTATAATATCATATTAAAAATATTTTGTGACGGTGTCAACGCCCTACAGCACCGCGGCTAATCTTTCCTGTTTCATAATGCTCTCAGAACTGAAAGAAGAGCAATATCAAGCTTTGAGATTAAGGTATCCTTCGTGAGTAAAAATTGGAAACTTACATTAATGAAGTGATGAAAGTACAAATTGGAAGCTCACTTACACCACCCACTGCGTCCGTTTAATATCACCGGACAGATCTGTCAGCCCCGCGGCCGATAAGCACAGCCGGCCATTATTTTAATGCGCCTTATCGTATTTCGTGAGAAAGGCACAACAATTTACCTCGGCTGGTCCGCCTCGCGAGCCGGTTGCTAGATAAAGCACTGTGGCGCCGCCATCGATCACTAATAAAAAACTAGACACCAATTGTTTTGACGTAATTCTAGTTGAAATAAATATACATTAATGTAAGTTCAACCTTAAACGCATTGCCTAAAGTTGTATTCACAAAGTTACGTAGAAATTAAAAGCGCACCCAAATGTTCGAGTGGGCGCTCATTCGGTAAGGACATTTTTTGTCACTGATTGTGTATCTAGTTTTTTATTAGTGATCGATGGGCGCCGCTTATTCCGGTCACATACATACGGAATTCCGTTTCGGGATTCCGTTTCGATATTCCGATTCGAGATTCCGAACGCAGCAAGTCCATATAAAATCTATGACCCGCCACACACGTACGGTATTTTTCCGTACGGAATTTTCTCCGATTCCAGATTCCGTATGACCGCATGTGCGTTCGGAATCCCGAACGGAAAAAAGCCGCTCCGAACGCAAGTCTTCCATAGATTTTGTACGAGTCGCAACACACATACGTAAATTCCGTACGGAATGCGCTCAGTATTCGTCGCACGACCGAAGCGAGTAGGTGTGTTTATGTATGTTTTTACATTTAATCTTATAGGTGTATAGCTTTTCGTAACCTTTCATCTTATTGTATTTAATCATTCGTCGAAAGAGTTTACAGACATCCATATTTAAGACATATCTCTGTATAGATAGATCTTTTTACATAATATTGACTATATTGCAAGCTTAGGGTGATAAGGGGATGCACCCAGTAACAATGATACAGCAACAATGGAATCGCAATCAGAAAATCGTCGTCATTATTCGCTGGAGAATGTCTAGACTCAATGGCTAACCTCTCTCAACTGACCCTTGTTATTCCGAACGGAAATAAACGTATGTGTGATGTGTTCACGGAATTCCGTTTCGATTCCGTTTCGATATTCCGATTCGAATTCCGTATGTATGTGGCCGGCCTTATTCCGGTCACTTGTTACATAAATGAATAAGTGGCAGTTTTAAATCTAATCGGAGTATTTAAGCAAAGAATAATTTTAAGTGGTTTCGGGGTTGGTATCGTCGAATGGATTTTTTTCTGAACTAGCGAATGTCTTCTTGTCTGCGCGTAAAGTTATTCTACAATACATTATTGGCGTAGCAATTGCATGATTTAATTTCTCCTTCTCCATTCCACGTGTGTGTGTGTGTGTGTGTGTGTGTGTGTGTGTGTGTGTGTGTGTGTGTGTGTGTGTGTGTGTGTGTGTGTGTGTGTGTGTGTGTGTGTGTGTGTGTGTGTGTGTGTGTGTGTGTGTGTGTGTGTGTGTGTGTGTGTCACATACACACACACACATAGTTAGTTCGTGCCTCATTTGCAACGAAATAGACAAGACAACACGCGCGTTTACATTACATTTTAAAGCGCGAAATTTGAAAAGTATCGTTGAATCGGCCATAAAATATCGCCGATGCCGATATATCGGCAAACTTCGAGTATCGCCGATATATCGGCATCGGTATCGGTATCTCTAGTTTGGTTTATTTATTTTGTTGTGAATTTGAGTCACTAAAATATATTATTTATAAAATTTGATAATAACTTGACTGCAACGCCACATATGGCATCCTAGCATAGTTTATAAACCATAGTCTCAACAAAGCAAATATATTGTTTGTTTATGACCTCAATCGGTTCAAGCCGTTCAAAGTTTACACGATTACATGCAGACACAACAAAGGTTACCAGATATAAATATAATAATAATTATATATTATATTGACAATATACGTCGTTCAAAGCAAACTTCTGCTTTTGACACAAACTGCTTTGTTTCCGAATTATACATCGTCATTAATTTAAACGCGTCATATGGCGCACAGTTCTCCTGATTAAAGTGATAAAATATTCTAGACGCGACACATCAAAAAATGGCGTCCTAATCTATCTTGATACTAAGATAGATGTAGATGCCTCTTTCGTTATTATAATGACATCAATAGAAATATGCCATGAGATGTGAGAGTTTGCGTGGGCTTTGCTCAAATATCGTAAATAGGAAGTAATAAACAGTCCTGCTTAAACGGCCTTATAATATCATAATTAATATACATATTAAGAAAAGGTGTCTTCAACTTTACTTTAATAATCACATTGAATAAATTTATTATAATAAAATTTTAAAAATTAAAATACATGAAAATATTTTTAATTCGAACTATTCTATAAGTTGGCAAAATATTATTTCCACCTTAACAAACAAGTGACTTATTCAAACATAAGTCGTTTCACAGGCATACTAGCTATGTTAATAGTCTTTATTCAATATAGATTACAAATAATACTTTTTGAGTCATGCTTTGCCACTGGTTCGAAAAGGCCTCAGTTCTAAAGAACCTTTATAAAATCCAGCACCAGCGGGACTTTTTTTAAATAAAAGATTAATTGTTGCACGTTGATAAACATTGATTATAAAAAATACAAACAGCATGGTTTAAAACTAAAATTTTAATTTAAAATTAAAATAAGTAGAAGAAAAAAGAAGAAATGGTAGCGAGCGCTTCATTCCCATGGGTTATTATCAATCGTGAATTCTTTAATATTATAAAAACCCTTTTTATACAAGGTTTGTTTTCTGGTAATAAAATCTTGAACTTATTTTAATAAACAAATCTTGTATGATTTCAAGGACTTTGTTGTAAAGGTTGAACTTTCAGGCTAAAAATAATTAATTATCTGATTTCTTTATTAGATCAATATCTATGAAATTACCTTTTTGTGTGAGAAAATTCAAATATTTTTTACACAAAAATAAGTTAATTAAAACATTTGCCTAAACTATTAACACAGTTTGCCATTTTATGCGCAGTAGGTATTTTGCCAGAAGCTGGCTTTTGCTATAGAAGTCTGCTTCTTCAGAATTGAAAGTTTTGCCTATCAAATTTAGTTATCTTTACTTCAAAGGAAGTGGAAGTCTGCTGGGACAAGGTCTTGAGAATATGGTGGATGAGAAACTGATTTTTTATTTAATTAGATTTATTTGGATTCGTAATTGCAAAAAGTCAAACCATAGCTATAACAGTTTAAAGGATCCAGTTTAAGCAATTTCATAGGCTGTTGAACACTTGTTGGTTTAATGGAGTGTCAATACGATAACGTAGCAACTGGATTCGTGAAGACGAAAATCTTGGGGGAGGCCAATGTTGAGCGTTGGGTCGCCGCAACATGATGATGATACTTGCCTATTTAACAAAATAAAGTAAAAAAAAAGGCAAACAAATACAGCGATTTTATTTATTTGTGTTATTGTGGTATGACAGCAGAACAATTATTTAAAAAGTAAAAAATTTAAATGTATAACATAAAACACTTGCCGTGTCTACAGCAATTATCGTCGTCACTCTGTGGCGACGATAATTGCTGTAGGCCCGTCGGGCGTGGATTTAATAAAGTTTTGATGCGAAACAATTAGCGGCGCGCGAATTTGAGTGCGTGCTTTTGTGCGACACACGCGCGGCTTTTGTCGACGACCCCGATTCTGTACAGCTTTATAAATGTTCATGTTTAACATGTGTGAATTTTATACCTACGTGCAAGCTGGCACCTCTTGATGCTGTGTTGTGTTTACTTGTATTTCTAAGTAATAAGTCTGCGCAAACTGTAAATTGCAAGTTAATTATATTTATTAGCGGATTAAAGATCGCAGTACCAGTCGTCAGACTGGGTAATACCACCATCTATCGGAAGCCATAATATTTTTAGCCAACACACGGAAACTCCTTGGTAATTCTCCCTACAATCGGAGAGTCCCATGTTTAGCGATGTTACCTTTAAGGACTAAGATCGAATGCCTCGTTTACAGTAGACCCGGACACCCTGATTCGTGCTGCTATTTAACTGGTATTGTTTGAGTGATATATTATGACGAACAATAAGTAACGATGATGATATAAGGTGATGCTTTACATTAGACTGACGTGGCTAATTTCTTGGATGAAATTCAATCAACAACAAATGTGATTGGGTTAAACGTTGGCATATTTACAGTAAATGTTGGCAATTTACAGCCGCCAAATTTTACCATCGTACACTTCGGTAGATTATTCTTAATTCCATTTACATCATCCTGACAATCCAACATCATGAATTTTCCATGTGCGACCCATGACTTAGAGACTTCAAGAAAAGATCACTACTAATCTTTGCTAAAAGTCTGGAGTCGTACCTTCAATTCTTGTGGTATTGCGAATATTTGTGGCAAGCATTCATGCCCCCTGGTCCTCCTTTTCTTTAAAAGAATAGACTAAATAATAAAAGTACATTTATATATATTGTGTTCTATATTCTGTGTAAGTAATTCGAAATAGTAAATCTTAATCACAACGCCCACAAGTTTTCAAGCGCTTCCACTGACACTTATTTTTTTTCTTTTTAAAACGTTACCTCCACACTAGGATTTTCTCCTGTATCGTGGGGCAGTTTATACATAAATTTCACAAGGACAAACATTCAGACCCGGAACAATTATTTGTAGGCCATACAAATACTTGTTCCGTGCGGATTCGAACCGCGGCCCTTAGCGCAGCAACTCTTTGCTAAGCCACTGCGCCACGGAGCCGTCACTTATTCAGTCGCGATTAGTAGTATACACCACACATGTCTCTGCACGCCGCCTGACATAGTTCTGTTTTCAGTTTTTATTATCTGTTAGAACTCATCGTATGCGTCACAGTATCAAAATTTTTCGTAGTCACACGTTTTAATTTAACTCCGATAGAACTTTCTTTTTAAATTTCTTTTAGAAGTCTAATTTAGACGTATTTTTCGTTTCATCTCAGTTTTGTAATATATATTGAAAACTAGCGATCCGCCCAGGCTTCGCAAGGGTAATTTCTTGATCTCGACCACATCTCCACATACCGGGTCCAATTGTGAATCTAAACCACCCAGGGATCCACCCAAACACACACAAAAAATTTCATCAGAATAGGTCCAGCCAGTTTCCGAGTTTTAGCGAGACTAACGGACAGCAATTGATTTTTATATATGTATAGAGATATATATATATAACGGACGACTATAGGTAAATATTAAATGACTTTCTGTTAGCGAAGTGAAGCCAAAAGTAGATCCTGATTACTCATCGACGTAAGGCTATATGCTTGCAAACTTTGTGAGGTGGTTGGAGAAGGAGGGTGTTTCAAATTTAATTAACCTTATTTTTTATGTAATACATCTAATGCAGTTGCTATACATATAATAATATCATTGAGTATTCACACTTTATGATCTTCTGGAAAAATCATAGTATCATAAGAGATATAGCACACTTTTTTTTAATAGAGAGGGCAAACGAGCATGCAGCTCATCTTGACTCTTTTCTTGAAGGTCCCTAAGTCGTATCGGTCCGGAAAATCGCTGGTGGTAAACTATTCCACAAGGAAGTTGTGCGAGGTAGAAAACATCTTCTAAATCGCACAGTAGTGGAACTCAATCATCCAGATGGTGTGGATGGTATCGGGAGTTTTGCCGCGATGTGCGTTCGTGAAATTTGGCGGCTGGGATTAATCCGAACAATTCCTCAGAGCACTCCCGTGGTAAATGTGAAAGAAAATCGAGCCGATCGGAAAGGACTCGGTCATCGACGATTCGAGCCGCTCTGCGCTGGATGCGGTCAAGTGGAAGGAGCTGGCACTGGGGAGCCCCAGCCAGAGATGGGAACAGTATTCCATGTGAGGCCGAACCTGCGCCTTGTAAAGTTGCAGGCGTTGTGCCGGCATGAAATACTGTCCTGCTCTGCTGAGCACGCCAAGCTTTTAGAGGCCAATTTGGCCTTCTTCCAAGTGACCACGAAACTGCACGTCACTCGATATGTCGACGCCGAGGATTCCGATACTGGCTGAGGCAACAAGGAGTGCCTTGAAACTGAGGAGATACGACAAAGGGATTCTTTTAACGGTAAACGCGCAAACTTGTGTCTTGTGAGGATTAAACTGAACTAGATTTAGTCGACCCCAATCCGAGACTTTGTTCAGCTAAGACTCGACTTCATACAAGTTTGTTCCGGTACTCGGCGACGTTTTCCCGAGAAATATTGGCACGGCCGGTGTATTGTGTGTACGTGACTCCTGGTACTTACTGCCATCTTTAATACACCTGCCAGGCTTAGCGATTACAGCAAATGGGCTTTTAACCTTCACTTGACCGTTATGAGTTGATAATGAAAAGAAAAAAGAGGTTTAGCGAAAATATTATGAAGTGATGATTATTATTGCTTTTAAATTTCCAAAGTTATTTTATTTTTTACATTTTAGTCTGTTAGTTGAAGCATATTCTGACGTAAGTGTTATTTAATTTTTAATTTTTTATTTATTATAAGCCAGTGCTTAACCACAATCCCACGTGGTGGTAAGTGATGATGCAGCCTTAGATGGTAAATCGCACTGTCTTAGCGTAACAAAAGCCTATTCACTCTTGCCCTGAAGACCAGGCTCGGAACCGGTTTAAAAGAGCGGTTAATTTCGATTAATTACCGGTAAATATATCGCTCCTTCAATTACCGGTTAAACAAGTAACCGGTTTTAACTAACCTAAACGGTAAAGGTTATCGGTTACTTACCGATTTTGACACCTAAATTAACCGGTTAATTCCGTAAAACGTAAAAAATTATGAATGGGATAGGTAGATTCATGTTGTGAGGTGCTTATGCCGTGTCGCCGCATGCGGGCATACTTATGGTCAATTATCTGCCTTTAAGCGACACGTTCTTTCACTCGCGATCAGAGTGTCTAGTGGGAGTTTGGCATTAACGAAAACGTTAAAGTATTAGAGAAGTATTCGCGCAAAAAGAGCCCGTGGAAAGGCAGTTATTGTGTTTGGTTTATTCGTTAAGACTGGACTAACTAACTAACTAACTAACTCAATGAATATAATATTAAAAGCTAGGTCGTCTTTCATTTTGCATAGACAAGTCACTACAACGTGTTACGTGTTACCCGCCACTAATGCGTCACTAGTGGCAAGCTGAATGGCACGTCAGGTCATGCAGAGCCACGCCACGCGAATGAGCGCTACTACCAGGGCTCGGAACCGGTTAAAAAGAGCGGTTAATTTCGATTAATTACCGGTAAATATATCGCTCCTTCAATTACCGGTTAAACAAGTAACCGGTTTTAACTAACCTAAACGAAAAGGTTACCGGTTACTTACGGTTTTGACACCCAAATTAACCGGTTAATTCCGTAAAACGTAAAAGTAATTATGAATGGGATAGGTAGATTCATGTTGTGAGGTGCTTATGCCGTGTCGCCGCATGCGGGCATACTTATGGTCAATTATCTGCCTTAAGCGACACGTTCTTCACCTGCGATCAGAGTGTCTAGTGGAGTTTGGCATTAACGAAAACGTTAAAGTATTAGAGAAGTATTCGCGCAAAAAAGAGCCCGGTGGAAAGGCAGTTATTGTGTTTGGTTTATTCGTTAAGACTGGACTTGTCTCATACGAAGAAAATAATTCATTTTTGTGTATCGGTTGTTTATTTATGATGTAAATAGAATTTGTTCCATGTTTACGTTTTAACAGTGAGCCACGCGGCAGCTTTTGATGTCACACGGATGGGCCGGCCCGAACCAGGGTAATACCACGACCTCGCAGAATACCATGAATGGTAGCGGAATCAAACAAAACTACCCTAGGAGGGTACCAACACCCCTGGTGACGGAGAATCCACGCCCAAGCTGCCCTACTCTTCCTGAGCAGTTCCTCCTTCGTGCCCCGCGTATACGGAGGGACGAAGGGAGGGGACGAAGCCGACCTTTTTAACCGAGACTCAGATGTCCTTAAGTGTCGCTTAAAGGCTGATACTTCATATCTCCTAGACCACCTGGGTACAAATTAGAACACCCTCTGGAGAGTTTGCGTATGCGTCAGAGAAGACATCTGTTTTCAACTCCTCGGCAGTCTTGAAGGTACGGACCTGTCCATCCTATGGCTGCGCGTAGACGGACACGACTATCCCCGTGTCTACGGGTGCCTCTATAGGTCCCATAGCGGTAATGCCGAAACAGACCGACTCATTGAACACGTCCAAATGGCTACAGATTCTTTGCTACAGCAGAGATCGTTATCCTTGGCAATTTTAACGCCCACCCGCCGAATGGCTCGGTTCATTTAACCGATCATGCGGGAGATCTGTTTATGACTTTGCCTTGGCATATGGTTTTACACAGCTGGTTACTTCGCCTACTCGGATTCCAGATGTGGAGGATTATGCACCTTCCTATTGGACCTTCTGCTGACCTCTCAACCGGATGGATATCAGGTTTCTGAAGACGCCCTCTTGACTCCTAGGACCATTGTCTTGTCCGGAGTGTGGTGCCACTCACGCTCCCCTTGCAGTTGCGTTCTGCAGACTGCCGCCTTGTTTGGCATTACAGGTCGGCGGATTGGGACGGAATGCGGTCTTTCTTTGCATCCTACCGTTGGGTGCGGTTTACTTTCACCAGATACTCCCAGGGTTGTTGCTGATTCTGTTGCTGATGTGGTACCCAGGATATGGAACTTTTATTCCAACTTCTGTGGTGCCCATCGGAGGCAGATCTCAGTAAAATAGCATCACAATATACCGGGCATAGACTGACGCATCAACATCTCGGATGTAAATACCAGCGCTCTTAAAAGAAGTATAATTCCGCCTCAGGTCCTTCAAAATAGTCATTGCCAAGGCAAGGTCAGAGCACATCGGCAGAATTGGCGAGAAGCTAGTTCGCCTTCCTTCGGGAACCCGTCCATTCTGGTCTCTTGCCAAGGCTGTCTAACGGAACTTCTGTCAGCCATCTCTTCCATCTCAGCACAGAGAGGACTCACTGGCCCATGCCGCAAAGGAGAAAGCCGATCTGTTAATCTTCCTCTCGACTCGAACTCGACTCTCGATGACGGGGGGAACACACCGCCGACCATCCCGCGGTGTGATTGCTCTATGCCGGATGTGCGGTTTACACAGCGCACGGTTCGCAAAGCAATCCTCTCCCTGAACGTCAACAAGACGAGTGGGACTTATGGAGTCCCACCCATTGTGCTGAATACGTATGCTCGAAGTTGGCACCGGTTTTAACGTCTTTTCCGGTACTCCTACTCCTAAGGTGTAGTTTAATTCATGGAAGACAGCTTTGGTCCACCCAATCCTTAAAGCCGTCCGCTCCTCCTTCTTCTCAAAAATAATGGAATCTATTGTAAACGGTTTTTGTCGGGGTCGATCAGCTGGTGATCTTCTGGTTTACCTAACTCATAGATGGGCGTAGGTAGTAGAGTCTAAAGGGAAGGCATTGGCCGTTAGTTTGGGCATAGCGAAGGCATGTTGGAAAAGTCGTGATTAATCGAAAATCGATCTTTAATACTCGGTTTAATCAAAAATCGATTCTAGTATGTTTGAATCGAATCGGAGATCGATTATTTTTAAGAGAATCGACATGCCTACTATAAACGTCATATAAATAGGGAGTAAAACCACAGACATAGAGCATGGACTGAGCCTTCCTAGTCAAATGTCAAATAAAATTGACTATACTCAATATCCATACTTATAAACTTAAAAGTAAATTCCTGTTCAAAATCAAATCCCCGACGCGTAATGTCCTAAAAATTATGAAACTAATTACTATAAAACTTTGGTCTTGATGCGAGACTTCTTGGTACCACTTTTGGTCATTCTCCTTGCATTCATTTATTGCTTGCAATTGAGACAGCTCGAAGAGAAATGTCTTTGACAAATTGTTTTGCGTTATATCGGTTTATCGACCTCCAACGCTCTCGTATTTTTAATCTACTGCCATACAAGGAGGGTTATGTGTATTGTATGTATGTACGTTGTCTCCTTTCTTGATACCTTCTGTAGTCTACACGGCTTTGGCATTCAATTCGTATTTACTTCAAGAAATGAGCTTACTCCTTTTTAAGAGACCGGCAACGCACCTGCTATTCCCCTGGTGTTGCAGTTGTTCGTGGGCGACGGTCGACACTTTCCATCAAGTGCTCGTGCAAGTGCATGCTCGTTAGACTCCACTTCTATTAAAAAAAACTACGGAGTGTCGTAAACACCATTTTATAGTAATAATATCTATATGATGCTCGCAAAAAATTATTGGACGCTTACTTGAAGCATATTCTGACGTTATTTAATTTTTATTTATTTTTATTTATTATAAGCCAGTGCTTAACCACAATCCCACCTGGTGGTAAGTGGTGATACAGCCTTAGATGGTAAATCGCACAGTCTTAGCGTAACAAAAGCCTATTCACTCTTGCCCTGAAGACGCCCAGATTGTATTCGGACGGAAAGATAGACGTCGGCAAATTATTCTACTCCTTTGCTGTATGCATTACAAAAGATAAATAATAATAATAATAATAATAAATCTTTATTTCAGACCAGGGTCCATATTTGGTTAGTAGAAAAGAAAACAAAACAAAACGAAAAAATCAATCACTAAAAGGAAAATAAATTAAAATACATCAAAATAAATTAAAATTAACTAAAATTAAATATAATTACTAACTACAACTAAGATTAACTAACTAACATTAAATACACACACGCTTGTTAGCATATGTGTGTACACCATTCCAACTCCTCCAGAGTGGGCTGTCGAGTTGCACGCCAAAGCGCTGAGAAGGGTATTGGTGCCGTTCACTAAACGGCCCATCATGGATGCAACACGTTTCCGGAAGATCGCGTAGAAGTCGTCTACACGAGCCTCCGCAAACATTGCAGATGCACTGCAGTGACGTGGCTTCCCCAATACCGCTCTCAGCATAAAGCAAACTGTTTGGTTCTAATGCGTGGAATATCGACAACAAAGGGTGAAGACCCACCGACCGCCTGGTTGTCCGATTGTACAAAGGAGAGGGAGGAATTAAAGCGTGTAATTCCTGCGCACACTCACCGAAATGCATTCTATAGAATACCGAGAGACTGGCCACCTGGACAGCCTGTGCTCGAGGCTGACAAGATTGGTTTCAACCAAATCAAGATCACCAATGAGCCTCATAGCATGTCTCTCCACTGATTCCAACGCTGCCAGGTGGCATTTTGCAGCACCAGCCCATATATGATAGCAGTACTCCATGCACGACCGGACTTGCGCTTTATATAAGGCCGCAAATACCGCCGCAGCCTTGCAAGGACACCAAGTTTCCTTGCGACTGCTTTGGCTCTGGACTCAATGAACCGCCCATAGTTGAGGTTCAGAGAAAATTCAACCCCTAACAACTGAAGGCGGTCAGTGTACTCCAAGGATACATTCCGGAAAGTAGGAGCCAGGGTGAGCGGGCTCCATGTAGCGGTGAAAAGACATGCTTGTGTTGTGGAGGCGTTAAATCTCACAATATTGGCATCGCCCCATTCGGAGACTGCCTGTAGTGTGAGATTCACACCCTCAACCATAGCCTCTCTTTCGGACTGGATTTGATCCCGACTGGCCCGGACACTTGGTTGGTATCTCTCCACAACTGTGCTGTCGTCTGCATATCCACAGATACGGGAATGAGCAGATCATTTATATGCAGCAGGAAAAGAGTTGCGGAGAGAACGGACCCCTGAGGAACACCGGCGTTAGTCGCCACAGTATCGGATGAGCAGCCGTCAACGACGACCCGGAGAGACCGTTCACAATTTAACTGTTTAACTATTACGACATATAGAATAGTGTGCAGTTTCGTGGTCACTTGGAAGGGAAGGCAAATTAGCCTCTAAAAAGCTTAACGTGCTCAGCAGAGCGGGGCAGTATTTCATGTCGGCACATCGCTTGCAACTTTACAAAGTGCAAATTCGGCTTCACATGGAATACTGTTCTCATCTCTAGGCCTGGGCACCCCAGTGCCAGCTCCTTCCATTTGACCGCATCCAGCGCAGAGCGGTTCGAATCGTTGACGTCCGAGTTCTTTCTGATCGCGTCGATTCACTGGCACTGCGTAGGGATGTTGCATCCCTTCGCATTTTCTATCACATCTACTACATGGAGTACTCTGAGGTTTGGATAATTCCAGCCGCCATATTTCACGAACACACATCGCGTCAAAATTCACAATACCATCCTTTCCATCCGGATGCTTGACGGTCCACCACTGCGTTTTACTAGGAGTTTTCTTCCTTTTTTATAGGATAGGTGACAAACAAGCACACAGTCCACCTGATGGTAAGTGGTTGCTGTGGCCCAGATATCTACACACATATCCTCGTTTGCGAATCAAAATGCAGATACGTTGTCACCCGTGAGGACTAAGATGGAATGCCTCTCTTCCAGTAAAAGGGTCTCCGGTTCTCTAAACTCACCATACGAAACACAGCAGTGTTAAGCTGCTATTTTACGCTAATATTCTGTGAGCGTGGTCCTTCTTCGGTAGAGCCAGCCCATTCGTGCTACAGCTATACTACTAATATAGCTGCATGGCTCTACGTATAAAACTAATAATTCCTAAATAATTCCTTGCTCAACTTCTCTGTGGAATTGTTTACCACCGGCGATTTTTCCGACCGATACGACTTAGGGACCTTCAAGAAAAAGCTTACTCCTTCTAAAGGCCGGCAACGCACAACTTTCATAATATGTATTTGGTAAAATCTGTTATTTTGACATTACAAACAGATACTTCAATTTTATTTATTATATTTATTTTTAATAAATAGATTTAATTCCATATTGATTCGCGTAGTGTATATTTTCTTTGCGTTTTGCTTCAAAAGCGATCACTATATTATTTTGATCTTGAGGCGTGAGGAAACTTGGTTGCACTTTTAATCATTCTCTTTTATAATTCAATACAAGATCGTAAATATCAGTGTGATTTATACTGTTGAGTATCTAGTTCATTGGGAGTTATTAATAATTACTGTTAGTAAATGACAGGAATTTTCAGTATATGTATTTCGTGATAGTCGACAGCAAAATATAGCCGATTTTAATAATAATGATTTGTTAGATTCAAATTATTATCTTTCTTTATTGACTTCAGTATCAGTAAAGTCAATTTCGTCTATGTGGTTACCTTCTACTCTATTTAAAAAAAACTAATATTTTTAGTAGCATCTGTACGTATACAACATATTAAGATATGCTTCAGTTCCTCATTAAAGAGATGTGAAAAATGGTAATTTATTTTATTAATATATATATAATAACAAATTTTTTATCGTATAAAGACACGACTTAATTAAACTTTATTTACCTCAAGTGGTAATAATTAGTTTTGCAAAGACCGAGATAGAGTTGGTTCTAATCACGAGCTTCTAAATCTAAAAATCTGGTGATCTGCCTCACTTCAGTCCTAAAAGAACAAATACTGTAACATATAATTTAATCAACTTTAAAAAATCTTGTTTTCTGTTAAGAAAGTTCATCATTTATTGCGATATATTACTAAAACTAAAGGCATTGAATTAAAGATGCAAAGCGTAATTTTAGTAGAAAACTCTTTTATTTTTTAGTAGAAATATATAAGGTCAAATTAAACATGATATCGAAACTTAATTTTAAAGTGGAGATAACGCATAATTAAACAAAACTTATCTCTGTTATTTATAATACGGTAATTGCTGAAAGATGAAAAAATATGGGATGTCGTTATAAGGAAGTCGCGTTGATGCAATGAATATATCGTACGTGCGTCTAAAACTTCATGAATTCAACAGAGCGCAGCCGTACAAAGTTGAATACAAGCGGGGTAAGGGAGGGCAGGACATTACAAAGCTTGGTTTTAACCGTTAATTGTTACTACCTAAACCTAAATTTGTGAAAAACCGGTATTCCACAAAAACCGGTTTGTGGAATACCGGTTTAAAATCTAAACCGGTTTTGGGGTCAATGACCGAAACCGGTTTCAATTTAAACCGGTTTCCGAGCCCTGCTGAAGACGCCCAGATTGTATTCGGACGGAAAGATAGACGTCGGCAAATTATTCTACTCCTTTGCTGTATGCATTACAAAAGACAAAGCAAGCCGTTTGGTTCTAATGCGACAACAAACGGGTGAAGACCCGCCGACCGCCTGGTTGTCCGATTGTGCAAAGGAGAGGGAGGAATTAAAGCGTGTAATTCCTGCGCACACTCACCGAAATGCATTCTATAGAATACCGAGAGACTGGCCACTCTGCGCCTGTGCTCGAGGCTGACAAGATTGGTTTCAACCAAATCAAGATCACCAATGAGCCTCATAGCATGTCTCTCCACTGATTCCAACGCTGCCAGGTGGCATTTTGCAGCACCAGCCCATATATGATAGCAGTACTCCATGCACGACCGGACTTGCGCTTTATATAAGGTAAGAAGCTGCCCCGGCGTGAAGTACCGCCGCAACCTTGCAAGGACACCAAGTTTCCTTGCGACTGCTTTGGCTCTGGACTCAATGAACCGCCCATAGTTGAGGTTCAGAGAAAATTCAACCCCTAACAACTGAAGGCGGTCAGTGTACTCCAAGGATACATTCCGGAAAGTAGGAGCCAGGGTGAGCGGGCTCCATGTAGCGGTGAAAAGACATGCTTGTGTTGTGGAGGCGTTAAATCTCACAATATTGGCATCGCCCCATTCGGAGACTGCCTGTAGTGTGAGATTCACACCCTCAACCATAGCCTCTCTTTCGGACTGGATTTGATCCCGACTGGCCCGGACACTTGGTTGGTATCTCTCCACAACTGTGCTGTCGTCTGCATATCCACAGATACGGGAATGAGCAGATCATTTATATGCAGCAGGAAAAGAGTTGCGGAGAGAACGGACCCCTGAGGAACACCGGCGTTAGTCGCCACAGTATCGGATGAGCAGCCGTCAACGACGACCCGGAGAGACCGTTCACAATTTAACTGTTTAACTATTACTTACAACAATTTAACTACTTTACATGTAACAATTTAACTGTTGTTCGCTTAAATTCTACTAGGTAAAAGGGAAAAGAAAAATATTGGTTTTCCTTACTGTTACTTTTGTAACTCATATAATTACAAATTATACATTAAGAATGTTTTCTTTTGTTAGTCTAGAGTTACTTACAACTAGATTAATAAATAAATAGCAAAATATATAGTTTTATGTTCTGTTTGTCTATGTAAACGAGATATTCGTCTGGGGTTATACCTCACTCCGTCGCATAAATGTTCCTAAAGTGGATTAGGAGTAGCGCTGGAAAAATTTCATAGCATCCAACATTATTGCGGGTTTTAATCTGGAAAAATCACAAAACTTAAAATATCTAGTCTAGAAGATTTAGGTATACATACCACAAGGGAGGCCATAGTGTATGGTGCATGGCTTCTGCTGCTGATCTTGGGGGAATGCTTTTCAGTTGTCGATTAATTTTATGCACTGTATCTTAAAATGTAATCTTCAAAAAATGCACTATAAATACAATTAAAATGCAAGTAGTAAATGTTTATAAATTTAACTCCAAATATACCAACTTTTTACAAAGATGTTTCTTTCTTGCGACGCTTTTATTAGCTTAACCTGTATGTCGATATGATATTATGTTTGTCTTTATATGTGTATGAATATAATGGAATTGTATAATTCATCTTTCACCCACTTAAGACCATCCGAATTATCTGAAATTTTGCTAACGTATTAAGAATCGATGATATTTACAATAACTTCATGACCATGACGGTTTATGATCAAAGCGTTTTGTTGAAGTTATTTTAAACCACAATTTTATTATTGTATATGTTGTGAATTGTAAGTATATACTGTTTATCATTGACACATGCAGCAAACTTCAAAATAAAAAATAATAAAGAAGGCTATTATAGATTCTTTGTCATTCTTGAGGGCTCGGATGGATTAGATGAATCTCACAGCCTGTAATTCTGGTTCTCTTACCCTTAAAACCAGAACACGGCAGTTGATGCACTGCTACTTGCTGACAGTACACCTCTTCTTCATAGTTACTTCCTAAAATAATAGTTAAACAATTCATAACATTGTTGTTATTTTTGTGTATTGGTTGCTGATGTGTTTATAATTTATATGTTGCATATTCGCATATATATTAATAGCAGGTCCATTGTTTGTTACAGGTACTAATTACATTCGAGGTGGACTACTTGAAATTCAAGTGTAAAATTGTAAGTTAGTTTTAGGCAAATACAGCAGAGCACGCGTTAAATGGGGACATTAATACTAATAAAACTATTTTTATGAATAAAATTAGAATAATTTGCATAACTTTTGTTAAATTGTAAATTTATGTGTCGTGACTGCAGGGAGGTTTTTTCGCTAGAATAACGCAGTAGCAACATTGCTGCAGTATTATATCTTTTTTATGTTTATTTAAACATTTATGCACAAAAAAATAGTACATATGGCGGACTTAATGCCTTAAGGCATTCTCTCCCAGTCAACCATTAAGCTAAGCAGAGATAAACATATGGGAGGTACTGTAGCGACAAAAATAAACTATTAATGAAAAAAAATGTTAACAAAGTTTAGATAAACCAAATATATATTTAAAAGGTATTCTATACATATATCATACAAATGTACATATAATATAAATATATTAATACAAAAGTACACAAATACAATATACACATAATATATGTCAATGCTGCCATCGCATTAGTATAATATTATTATAAGTACTATTACTTCTGTCAGAATATGTGGGTAGAAAATAAAAAGAGATAAAGAGAGGTTGACAGTAGAACACGAAAGTCCCATTCATTTGAGGAGTATAAAGTTCGATGTGAGCAACATGTTGGGGAATTCCGTCAAAACTGTAAATATGTTCCTGTGAAGCCGACCAGTGCTACATCGGTGTAAGCAATGTTGCTGTTTGCATACTTAACCTACTTTGCTGTTATCGTGTAATGATATTCATCACGTTGCATAATATGTGTCATTGTGATCGGAACTTATGTATTATCAAATTATTATTGTAATCGCGCTACGCTGAATAACAGTGCGTTACAATGTTTTATTGCTGTTTATGAGAGCTAATGCGCAAGCAAGAGAGCAAGTTGAACTCTTTCTCACACACTACATGATTTGTAACGTTAACCTCTTGACGTGTTCCTAACATTTCTTATAATAATGATTTCTTATATTTACGCGAACACTACACATAAAATTAAAATAAAATAAAATAATAAAACTACTTTTACGGATTCTATCGCGTTTAATTAACTTATTTTTAATTAAACTCCCGACGTTTCGGGTGCTTTCCAGCACCCATGGTCACGGGGGACTGAGGTGATTGACGTACCGATGTCAGAGTTACTCTAATGAATTTCTTTTAATTTTCATATTTGGTTCTCATGCATTGATTTGTAGTTTTGTAGTAACGGAAAAAAATTGTTTCTATCGTACGTGAATTTTGAGTTTTTGAGCCTACTTTTTAATAAAATATTTACATCATTATTAGTAAAGCAGTACTAATAACGTAAATGCTTATTATAAGTACATGCAGTTAGTTTGTAAATTGTACGAGTTCACTAAGCAGAGCGCGCGAAATGTTTTGCGGTAAGCTTGTGGTTATTAACTTATAAAAAACCATATTATGTGCAGTTCACTCGCGGTAGAAGTGAAACCCTCAGAAAAGTAAACTTCGAGAGAATGAGACGGATGCAGAGTATCAGGAGTAGGATAATTGTTGTAGGGATTATGTAATCGAAATTTAAATAAATTTATAGTAAACATTGTATGCTGTATTCTATCTTACTCCCACGCAGGTTAAAAATGCTATAGATGTATATGTTTATCTCTTTTTAGTGTCGCTTTTTCCTTTCATCGAGTTTGAAATCACGA
Organism: Parnassius orleans; assembly: GCA_029286625.1. Classification (NCBI taxonomy): domain Eukaryota; kingdom Metazoa; phylum Arthropoda; class Insecta; order Lepidoptera; family Papilionidae; genus Parnassius; species Parnassius orleans. Next base: position 523,868 of record JAGSMP010000126.1, read on the forward strand.
GGATCCTAAAGATGTTTTCGAAAAAGAATTTGTGTGTATAATTGTGTACACACGTACGAAGTGAAACTTTTTTACGACGTATCATTATTCTTTTATTTTATATTTTACATAAGTAGGTTAAATAATGATATACTCATGCAGCCCCATTACCAGAACATTACCAGAAAACGTGACATTTAATTTTTTAATAACGCACTAAATTTTTCCACTACGTCGATAAAGAAGTTTCACTTCAAAACTTAAACTGACTGACGTCATAATTTTAGAAACAATGACGCTTAATCAATATCATCGTATTATTAAATCACATTGTTCGCTCATTCCATACTGACTTTAACCACAATGGTCCGTGCTTGCCATTTTGCGTAACATTGCCATTATTGTTCGGGAGCGACCGTAAAACACGCGCCGAATTCGTACGTGTGAATGTGATCCATGCAAGGATGATCGTTTATGGGATCGGGCGCCTGACTGTCACGCTCGTGTAAATTTTGACCTAGATCGCGGTTATGTGCCGTCTATATTCTATCTTGTAGGGTTTCCGTCAAGTTTATGAAGTAATAAATATGAAGTAGTTTGAGCTACAAAAGAGTAATCTATTTCAGCAATAGTTTACTTAAATATTTTTTAATTATAAATAAATATTCAGTCGTATAGTGGCGGTGTAAGAATATCCACTACCCTGTATCGTCCCGTGGGTGTCGTAACAGGCGACAAAGAGAAACAAACAGGAAATGGGTAGCAGCGTCTTCGTAATAATACTTAGAAAATAAAGAGCTGCGGTTACCAACCACTCTGCCTCGCGTGGCAACTATGGAAATATACTCGTATATATGGCAACTATGGAAATATACTCGTATATATGGCAACTATGGAAATATACTCGTATATATGGCAACTATGGAAATATACTCGTATATATGGCAACCATGGAAAATATCTTCCCTATGAGGTATATGTTAAGGTATATGTTAAGTCTATGCGGGAGGCCTATGTTCAGCAGTGTACTTTTGATGAGGGGTGTAAAGGTGACTGATTATGGTGTCAGCTTCATTCACCCTCGTTGAATAGAATAGAATATTTTAGTTCAATTTTGAATTGGGTATTACAATTATTGTACGATGTAAGGGGTGTTGCCAAATGCTAGCCTCATTTGCACGCGTTAAACACTGCAGATTGACTATCGGCTGACTGAGATATACAGAGTCCTTCAGTCGAAATATTAAAAGTTCAGCCTAGTGTGATGTGTATTTTATAGACAAAAATTTTCACAATATGCTGATGCGTCACATTGCGAAGTTTTTGGGATATCTAGCACGAATGGGTTGGCTTGACCGGGGTTGGACCACGCTCTCACAATATACCAGCGTAAAATAGCAGCTTAATGCTGCTGTGTTTCGTATGGTGAGGTGACAACGCATTTACATTTTGTTACTTAATCGAGAATAAATGTAGATGTCTATGATCCACAGCATCCACTTACCATCAGGTGGACTATGTACTCGTTTGTCACCCTTATTCTATAAAAGAAAAACTATATTATCTCAACCCGCGTAAGCGAATAAAAATCTTGAGATTTTATACGCTTACACTTCAAACCATTATATAGCAAGATTCCGTTAACGGTCAAGATTACGTCAAAACTCAACAGCATGGGAAAATCTTTAAAGGCTGCATGTTTACGTACTTAATTAATTTCCCTGTTACACCTCAATTAGACCCATTTATATACCCTATTTATATAATTTCATTTTTATTAAGTTTCAAAAAAATGCCTTTGAGGATTAATTTAAAAACTTAATTACAGTTACAGTACCTTAGTCTCCGTTCCTCGCCACATTCCATACAAAGTAGTGTCTTGTATTCGACAAGAAAAACGGACTCAGTTCATCTAGTGGTAAGTGGACACTGCAGCTGATTGCCAGCTGCAACCAACTTCAGACACTTAAGGCTACAGTTACGTTGTCACTTTTAAATAATAAAATATAATGGTATGGATGGTAAATATACTGGCCTTTCCTAGTGAGCTCCTATCCAGAAAAGTTTACCTACCATATGGTCGCCTTTACGTCACCCACGGGTCGAAGGTGGAGATGGATTTATCGATTATATTTTACGACGCCCTAACAAGGTACAGGTAGAAATGCTTGCATTCTTGAAAAGGCCTTTGCCCAGCTGTGGACTTTAAAAAGTGTTCTTTATTTACTTTGCATTTAATTAAATCACCGCTGGTCTCTTTTTTAACTTTAATTAACATTTTTGTCGGTAAGGGAGCGCATTAGCTAAGTGTTGCTTGCGGCGCTTCAGGCGGGTTTGAATCCTACATGGAAGAATTATTATTGTATAAACAACTGTTCCGGGTTTTGCACATGTGCAATTTATGAATGTAAAGCCCCTCCTCGTTGCATGACAAATTTTACGTGTGGGGGTAACGTTTGTATGCCTTAAAAATCGCAAAACGTTTTCATTCCATTGGCGGCGTAGCAACTAGTGACTGATTTCACTTTTGCCTCCACTGCCGGTCGTTGACCTGTCGTGTTTGCCCTACCGATACCGGCTCAATAGTACTCACCGTAATTGCCCACTAAATTGCTACACTGGCTGTTTAAGAGCACCTTAAATCTTATTGCAAGGGTGTAAGATACAAAATCGTAGAGTGTTGATATAACTATTAGAAATACGTACTTTATAGGTCCGCAGGCTTCATACAATGTTATACAAAACAACTGAAGCAGGAACTATTAATGGACCCAAAATATTTGAAATTGCAATATATTACTATACAACTCTGTGTAAAAAGTATCGGGAATATGTCAATAAAAAGACCCGCGTAAAAGAGGTCGTTCTAATTTTTTTACTGCATGTTGGTAGCACTGTACTGATTTAGCGCGCAAAGTTTGAGCGGGATCTGTCATTTAATTTGTTTTAAACTACACTTTTGTTGGTCATAGTTTTGAGTTATCGCGATTTTACAATGGAAAATATTGTTGAACAAAGAGTGTGCCTTAAATTTTGTGTTTCGAATGATATTTCATGTGGTGAATCACTAAAAATGTTGCGAAATACCTACGGCGAATCGTGTATATCGAAAACAAGGGCTTATGAATGGTATAAGGCTTTTAAAGAAGGCCGAGAAGTAGTAGTAGACTTGCCTCGTTCTGGTAGACCTTCAACCGCTACGACCAAAGAAAACATCGACAAAATCAAGAAGCTAGTGCTCGAAAATCGACGTATGAGTCTGAGAGAGTTGGCTAGTGAGGTGAACATATCTTTTAAGTCCGTCCACAACATTCTCATTGACATTTTAGGTATGAAACGCGTCGCCGCTCGACTAGTTCCAAAAGAGCTCAATTTTGTTCAAAGAGCGCAGCGAAAGCATGTCGCTGAAGACATGGTTTCCGAGCTTCTACGGATCCGACCTTTATGAAACGTATAATAACTGGCGACGAGACATGGGTTTATGAGTACGACATGCAAACAAGCCAACAGTCTTCAGAATGGCGTCTCGAAAACGAGCCGAAACCCAAAAAACCGCGGCAAAGTCGCTCCAAAATCAAGGTGATGCTGACAGTTTTTTGACTACCGTGGTGTGGTTCACTCCGAATTCCTTCCAAAGGAGAAACAGTGAATAAAGAATATTATTTAGGCGTCATGAAGCGTTTGCGTGAGAGTATCCGCCGAAAACGTCCAGATTTGTGGCAACACAACTCATGGATGCTGCACCATGATAATGCACCATCACACACAGCCATTATAGTGAAAGAGTTTTAGCGAAACATTCAACAAAAGTTCTCGACCAAGCACCGTATTCACCTGATATGGCTCCGTCTGACTTTTTATTTCCAAGTTAAAATTACCACTTCGAGGAAAACGTTTTGAGTCGATAGAAGCTATAACAAAAATTCGCTGAATGAGCTAAAGGCCATACCGCAAATAGCCTATGAAAATGTATGAAGACTGGGTGAAGCGTTGAGATGTTGTATTGCAAGCGATGGGGCCTACTTTGAAGGCGATAAAATAAATTTAGATGAATAATTTGTATTTTTGTTTTATTGACAAATTCGATATTTAGTACACAGAATGTACTGTGAATTAATGATATGAGTAACTGACTACCGTGTCATTTCAAAAATCCCGTTCAAGTGTATTGCTAAAAATTTATACTATTCCTCGTATTTCTTGCAGCGTTTTTAGAAAAATAATTATATCCTCAAATAGTATCATTTTGTATATCATGCCCTATATTTATGTTCGATATTTAGTATAACAACTTATTATTCTTTCTTTATATTAGTTCTTTATCTAAACATTGTCTGAAGAAATCATTTTCAGAGCAAAACGACCGCCGATTAATATCATCCTTCTATAGTCTTTACTTTGTTTAACGATGGATTTACTATCATGTGACTTGCCATTAGGTTGCTGTGGCCCATAGACACATATGTTTATCCTCGATTAAGAATCAAAATGCAGATGGGTTGTCAGCCCTGAAGACTTAGATGTTATATATAGTAAATGCTTCGTTACCAGTAAAAAGAGTCGCTGGTCCTCTAAACCCACCATTCCACTACAACACACAGTAGCATTATGCTGTTATTATACGCTGGTATTCTCCGAGTGTGGTCTTCCCCGGTCGAGCTGAACCATTCGTGCTGCATCCATAATATAGCTGCGGCGTGGTTCAATCACGTAAAATATCATACATATTAATAATATATAATTATTAACTTACATTATATATTTCTGTATTGTTTTTTGATAATTAAGTATTAATTATCCCTTTCTTTTGTCATTTAGTGTAAAGAGAGAGAAATTCGATTTCATGAGTAAGGTTGTAAATCATTTTTGACCACATTTTCTAACTATCGTAATTTTAATGCCAAAGAGCTTTGTCTTGAAAAAAGTTGTTTTTAATTACTATTTAAAAGTATCCTGTAATCGTGAGATGCATGATGCGCATATTTTGTGTCATCTATATTTCGGTGCTACGGTGTAATGTACATTCAGAACACACCCTTGTGCACTATAATACTGACGAATTTGTTACACCTAAACAAGTAGTCCCGCGTCTATACAGTAGTTAATGGGTGCTTCCTTCCAGTTCCCCCTTGGTCGCGTCTATTTGGGGGAGTCCCCACGCATTCACGTAATCAATAAAGGTTTAACGCTAATGGCCGGACGCGCGACGCGACGACGCCGTAACAAACACCCGGCAGTTTGGACAGAACCCTCCTGTTCCCAGTATTCCATTACGTCAGAATTGCGCTACGCCTGTGATTAGGTGGTCAAGGTGGACTTTATTAGGAGGAGTATTCTGTGTATTTGTTATTGCTGATACTTCGGAATAGCTGTGACGATGTAAGTATATTCACTACCTCATATCGTCCCGTGGGTGTCGTAAGAGGCGACAGAGGGAAAGAAATAAGATGAGCAGCAGCGTCCTCCTAATAACAAGTTAAAAAAAAAACTGTGACTGCTAAACCGCCTGAGAAGCTTGGCAACTATGGCAAATGTATTCATACATACATACATAAACACTCAAGCCTGTCACCCAGAGGGGTAGGCAGAGACTACGGACTTCCATTTACGATCCTGGCACACCTTTCTCGCCTCCTCCACATCCATATACATACACAAATATATTCTACATAATTATATATTCCCGTCTATGAGGCAATATATTTGGGAGGCCTATGTTCAACAGTGGATTTTTGATAGGCTGTCACGGTAACGGTTACTTCAGTGCCATGAGTTTTATTTTTTGGCTGCTTACTTATTTTAACTTTGAACGAGTTATTATTGGTATAGTTTGATTAGTTGTTTAATGGCAACAAATTCAACCAACAAGAACAAAAATAGTTGCGAAGTTCGAATGAAGCCTGAGAAGTGTTTGTATTGGATAACTTCCTGTATCAAGTGACCAGTGCAATAATATATTTTATAATTAATTTATATTTATTGTTCTCGATTTCCGCCTTGAATACAACATCTGAATTTCCGGAAACTGACAACAGCGTAGGACGTTTTTTGTGCAAATATATTTGTTTTCGAGTCTGAATGTGTTTCGGCTGTATTTAATTACTTTACAAACTGACTAAATTACTTTCCGGTCTGCTATCCCAATGCGTTTGCGTCGTTTTTATTTCCGCGTTTACTTACAACCATAGTATAGTTTAAGTTGGTCGGTAGAGAACTATCTCCATCTCTGTAGAAGTATCAATTTTGATATTAATATTTCGTAAGCTTAAATGAATTTAAAGAAGACGTACGTAAAGGAGCCGTGGTAGCTCAGATGGTTAGCGCTCGCTGTAAATTTCACAGTACGCGAGCAACCCGGGTTCGATTCCCGCCGGCACCAATGAAATTGTTGATTGCAATTTTAAGTGCTGATTTACCACTTGTTCAGCGGTGAAGGAAAACGTCGTGAGGAAACCTGCATGTCTGAGAAATAAGAAAAAAAAATATTTCGAAGACATGTGAAGTTCGCCAACACGCATTGGGGCAGCGCAGCGGACATTTCTTTGCCCTAAAACCCTCTCAGAAATGAGAGGAGGCCTGTGCCCAGCAGTGGGACGTATATTGGCTGTAACTTTAAGCTTAAATTAAATAAACATGTATTTGCTGTCGCATACTATAATTAATAATTTACGTTTCAATTTGCTTGAAACGTAAATTATTACTAAAACAATGACCATTTCATTGTTTTGTAGATATTTTACTATCTAATTTATTGTCAAAATGTGCTTCGAGCATCACATTACATTTTTTGAGTTTCGTTTCACTACTATTACTATAAAATGGTGTCTTTGATCGGTAGTTAGCGACAATCTCAAATCTTTAACTTCACAATGTCAAAGTTCGAGTCTAGACCATAATATTATTATGTTACGTACCTTTTGACGTTGCGTAGTTTGGGTTTAAACTCGAGATTGTATCTGAATACAGCCTAGATGACATTCCGAGCATTAGGAAAATGCGAACGACCAATACAAAACACTTCGAAATTCATAAGGCCGTTTAGGCTCCAGTCAAAGAGTTCGTTCAGACAAAGAGGTAAGCATATGTATATATATATCATCTTTCAATATTAAATCCTCGTTCATATATTTGTAATAAAATAAGATGAAACAAACGGTACATTTAAGCGTCCGTCCTCGTTTTATTACGGCCGTGAAAAGAGGTCAATTGAATTCTGATATTCGTCCACAATCCCGTCACCAAATCACATTGATACAAATTTTCATAAATATGATATAATGTACCAAACGCTGACCTTTAATACGAGAGGTCTGAAGTCAATGGTCTATTAGTTCCGTCAATGACTTTTATCATGACGAAAATAGTTTTTATATGGCATATTTATTTATAATACGTTTAAAAAAGAATACTAGCTGTGTTATTAGCAATACTAATACTATTATTATCTACTCAAACTAAGCTTTTAAAATATAAGCATTTAATGAAGGAAGAGTAAAGCGACCCAGTATAATTAAAGACTGTGAGGCATTCTAATCCATGTTAGTTCTCAGAAGTGACAACGCATCTGCAGCTTTGTTTGAAGTGGGCTGCAAGTGTTATGGTAAGTTCCCAGGTCGACAGACCTTACACATTAAATACTAAACAGATACAACAGCTGGAAAAACTGCGGTTGCCAACCCGCTTGTTAACCGTCGCAACTGTGACAAATATGGCGTATAGTCAGTAGTGGACTTTTGATAGGTTGTAATGTTGTAAACAGAGATTAATTCATTGATTCACTGTTGAATGTAAGCCTCCCATAGATTGCCTCATGGGGAGGGGGATATATGCCGTAGTTGTCGCGTTTGGCAGTCGTGTTGTCAAACGCGTTTTTTAGTAGGTCATTATCAGGAAGATGCTGCCCATTTCCTATTACTGTTTATTTCCTTCTGTCGCTTCTTACGTCACGAGATGTGGGGTAGTGGGTATCTTATCTATCTTGCATCGGCACTACACGGTCTAGACTCCAGAGAGATAGAGAGAACAGAGATTACTATAAATAAATTTATTATTGCAACCTAATAAGCATATTTCTTATTTACATTTTGTAAACGTTTATTTTGTAAATAAAGAATCCATTTACATAATTGAGGTGATCAATCGACATAAGAAGGTTGCTGAGTAAAAAGTTAGCTTTTAACCACCTAACTCATAAAATAATGGGTTATTGTAGTTTACTATTTGAAGAAAGCGATGCTATCAGCGAGATGAACGCTGCGGAAGTAACAACACATAGTTATCGCATTCATTATGCAAATGAGACTTGTATAATTTAGGTGATATTGAATCATAGCTCTTGTTTACTTGTTTACGTCAAGTATTTAAACGAGTGATTTGAAATTCAAATTCAAGGTTTCAAAAATAAAGAATACGGGTTGGTACTGAAAATACTGTTCTATGTGAGCGACAACAAAGTAAGAAAATAGTGTCTGGTAAACACTAATTTTAAGCGACGAAGTATAAGGTGCCCCGAACTAGATGGAGTGACGACCTGGTAAGACATGCAGGTAGTCGATGGATGCCGGTGGGCCGGTGGCTCAGGACCGTGCTTTGTGCCATAACGTGAAGGAGGCCTATGTTCAGCAGTGGACTTGTGAAGGGATTTAATGATGATGATGACTATGACGATGATGACATTGTTTTGCGACCTAATGTCAGTTTGAGAACATAATAATTTTTGTCGAGTTATATTCAACATTTAGCTAATCTTTTATTTAAACTGAGCAAAATTTTATTAAAATGAGGTGATTGATAAAGCGAAACTTCACTAAAATATCTTTCTGAGCAGCATAATATGTTGCCTACACTCAAAACTAATCCTAAGCTTCTACACTAAAACTAAACCTTTATTAAGCTAATGGTTTTTTTTCATATCAAATAAACGTTCGCTGTAATTAAAAGGTGATAAACAAAATTAATGTGTTTTGATCCGCGTGCGAAAAAATAATATTAGATCTATTATCTTAGTCCTCAGGGGTGACAACGCATCTGTGTTTTGATTCTTAATCGAGGACAAATGTAGATGTCTATCGGCCACAGCATCTACTTACCATATATATATATATATAGTTTGAAGAACACTACACAATCTCATAAAAGTGTATGCACTTGTATGAAATTGAGTACTTAACTTAACTTGTATTACGTGGTGTTAATACAGGTCAAGTTAAGTGACCAAAAAGTAAAAAACGTCTGTGTTCACCACTATCTACCCTATATTTCTATAAGTAACACACACAATCAAACTCTTCTATTTGAAGTAATACAGATTTTTGTCTTACGCGCCGATATTGGCGTATGAACTTTGTTTAAGAATAGCCATCTTATGCTTTCATTGTACACATACATGTCCCTAAAATCAAAGATGTTACGGGTATTACTATTATTTATACTGTAGCTATGTTCTACTTATATTAAAATGTGAATCCATTATCCACGACGGAACGGGGAAGGTGTTTTATGTCTCATATAAACTGAAGATTTTGACTTATTGTTATAAAAATTTTAAATGGAGCTTTTAATAGTCTATATACTTAGTATCTATTTACTTCAAGGGACTATAAATAAAGTAGGTCAGCCGTGAGTAAAACTCGTCGTTTTGATTATCTTTATAGCTGCGTATTAATTAAATTTGGGATTGCGTCCCATTTCATTGGTGTTGGAAGAGGGGTAACTGTATACATTTGTGGCTACAGTAGAAATGGTATTGCCTCTGTCTAAATTAGGCTCATAGGTGATTTTGGATAGGTCAAACACTCTTTACGTTATTTTGATTCCATTATAAGTGCTAGTGCAGTTATGATTTTTCTATGTTTTATTTTTCTAAATGTAAAGAAAAATATTTTATTTAGATTAGGATTTCAAGTTGTGTAAATTTCATAATGTCATAATTTACTACGGTTTCTAAACTACTACTAACTATGGAGAATAATCCGTAAAACATAAAAATAATGAATATTAATTGCTTTAAAATAATATAATCTGTCTAATATTAGTGGGCACCCTTTTATAGGTAAATAAATACCAGTAGTAGAGGGCCCCATTCTTCTGTATTACAAATATATTTCTATTCTTAATTAAAATTTAAATAAAAGCTGAACAATTCAAACTCTTAGTACCATGTATGGTTTTATTTTATTGAGAGATTTTAGAAATTGAGTGTCTAGTATACTGTATCGATGCAAATTTAGAACGAATCAAGGTATGTTATTGTATATTTTCTACGTCTAATGGTTGATGATGGTTTCTAATTTAGGGATTTTTTTTACCGAAAGTAAATGGCATTAAGTTCAGTGGTAGTGAATACAGAAGTTGAATTGTAAATATGGAAATTATTTGAAATAAGGTGATGATGAAAGCCATTTGGGTCCCATTAGTATCATAAAGAGTAGCCCTTCCGCGTCCTTTTGTGCTATGCCAAAACAAAACACCATCTTCCATGTTTAGATACACCTTCAAGATAGTGTTTCTTATTACCCGCTGGCTCTGCAGTCTGCAGGCTTACTCCCGAAATTGTTTTAGAATTCGATTCGGTTTTCTTCAATTCATACCGAAGTTGTTTCAAAACTTTTCTAAAAGCTTACTCCAGGACCATTTCGAATCGAGAAAGACGGTCGAGCTAGACACAATCGGATATTTTTTATTACGACATAATTTTTAATAAAGTAAAAAATCTTTTTTTTTAATTTTTTGTTAAATAAATGGAACAATCTTATCAAGAAAAAGCATTCTCTTCGCTTGCGATTACGAGCGCCATCTGGCGGCGGATAGTTTAAAACTTCTGATAATTTCAAATCGAATCGCAGAATCGAATGGTGATTCTGCGTCAGCTACGGCGTATTCTATCGGGAGTAGGCCGGCTATTCCACCGTGCTCCCCCTACATTGCTTACGTGAGTCACTATCATTTTTTTACTTGATTAATCACAATTTCGCACGCTAATTCATTTAAGAGGATTCCGCCGGAAGCGGAGTATGACGTACAACACCGTTAGCTACAGGTCGTTTACCGCACGTGCTAGTTTTTCGGGAAATAGTTTTGAGAGCATTCGTCATTTTAATCCTTGAACTTTGCGCGATCTGGATGAGCGGAGGGTATTGCGTGTTAGAGATGTTTAAGGTTATTTTCTACGACTATTATGAATTTTTTTGAAAGATTGTTTTATTAAAATGTATAAAATATCAGTAATGCCTTTATGGCTCACATTAATAAATAAGAAAAATACTTTATGAAGAACCGTTGTAGTTCAGGGGACATACGTCATTTTCACTACATTACCAGCGTTTTAGAAATCTGCAGCCCTTCAAGTACCAAGCGCTTGGATGATGGATGAAGATGGCTTGCATTATTTGCAGAATTTGACCGTACCCGCTATTCTGTACAAGCGAGTCTGTTGGCTTGGAGTCGATTCCAATGTGAACGTATCGCCTCCACATTAAATATTATAGGAGTCGCATTGCCAGAATGAAATTTGAAATTATCTTTTCCTACTACGGGAGAGGCCCATATGATAGGCAAGCAGTGAACTTTTACTGAACGATGAAGAAAAATACTTTAATTTATGGCAATATTGTTTTGAGCCACTGTCATTTCATTGAGGGTTTAGTTTCCGTGTGACGCATGACATGTATACGAACACAGTGTTAGTACTCTAGTTCTATTGTTATCGACTACTTGGCATGGTGATTTGCTTTTTAGAATAAGAATGACAAACGAGCACACAGTCCACCTGATGGTAAGTGGATGCTGTGGTCCATAGACATCTACACATAGAATTATTACATTTATCCTCGATTAAGAATAAAAACGCAGATGCGTTATCATCCCTGAGCACTAAGATGGAATGCCTCGTTTCCAGTAAAACGGTCTCTGGTTATCTACATTCACCATACGAAACACAGCAGCATTAAGCTGCTATTTTACGCTGGTATTCTGTGAGACAGTGGTCCTACCCCCGTCGAGCCTTGAGCGTCCTTTCCTTATTCATATTAGTTATATTTCCTTTCCTGGTGGAATTAACGAAGAACTATTTACTTTCTTTACGCTTACCGGAATTCTTTAACGTAATAGAACCACACGTGACAACGCATTTGAATTTTGTTTTGTTTAATCGAGGATAGATGAGCTGTCTTTGGGCCACAGCATTCACTTACCATCCGGTAGAGTTGTGGTCCAAAAATCTTTTAATTGCTTAAATCACATGAAACGAAAATCATTTTTAATCACGAAAATCCTTTGAAATCCAGGTGTTATTGTCGGTTAACTCTTAATCTGTCAGACAGACAGTTAACTGTCTGATAGTTAAAATGTCGGATTGGCAGCAATCGTATAGGTCATTGTAAAGTTTATTACTTAAGTACGAGTACAGTTGTAATCATTCGCCTGTAGACCTTTCGCGCTACACCTGTTGCATAAATTCAATAAAAATTAATAGAATTGGTGAAAAAAAGATTTTTGTATTATCATCATCATCATCATCATCATCATCATCATTACAGTTTATCAAAAGTCCATTGCTGAAAATGTCTCACAACAGTTTGTCATAGTTGCCTGCTTGGCAGGCGGGTTGGAAACCTCAGTTTTTTTATTTTTTAGATGTTATTTGGGAGACGCTGTTGCCCATCTCCTGGTTGTTTCACTCTGTCGCCTCTTACGACACCCACGGGACGATATGATTGCACCGCACTACACGATTTATAATTAATTATATCACTCATATCATTAGTTCTATCACTAACAGTTTTATTTTCGGTCAAGCGTGAGATATCTGCAATGTTTGTTTACATTGTTTCTGATTTCATTTGAAACGGACGATACGATATTAATATTAAACACCTAGCTATGTGCGGCGTGCGTTGCAATGCCTTTTTTGTCAGTAGCGTTGGCGATCAAATAAATAGAATAGGAACGCATAGAAAACGAACACACATACAAGTAAATATTCATGTTTTGTCAGAAATCATTGCAGGCGCGCACAGCTATTTTCTATCATGATAAAAGATAGATTAATGGAACTTATTTATACTTATAGTAAAAGTTATTGCTACATATTTTTATACTTAAAGTACTAGGCTTCTTGTACTTCTTGTTCTTTACGTGGTAGAGCCATGCTGCAGCTATATTAGTAGTATAGTTGTAGTACGAATGGGTCGGCTCGACCGGGGAAGGACCACGCTCTCACAGAATACCAGCGTAAAATAGCAGCTTAACACTGCTGTGTTTCGTATGGTGAGTGTACAGAACCGGAGACCCTTTTAACTGGCAAAGAGGCATTCCATCTTAGTCCTCACGGGTGACAACGCATCTGCATTTTGATTCTTTATTGAATATAGATGTAGATGTCTATGGGTCACAGCAACCACTTACCATCAGGTGGAGTGTGTGCTCGTTTGTCACCCTATCCTACAAAAAAAAACTGCGGTGTTGGAAATTGCGGCGTCAAAAAGCCACAAGCTGCAGCAAATGACATTTTGAAGAAAATGTCAAAAAATCTCCCTTCAATTGTTCACTTTATACTATTGCTTCAATAATTTGTTGCCATAATATTTTTTGCTATATACTCCCTGTAATAAAATTATAGAGAAGCTCCTTCGCATTCTCCCAGTTAATTAATATCCAAATTGAATTACTTGCAAGAGTGGCGACTGTGTTGCTTTCATTTCACGTAATTACGGCCTCGCATCTTGACATGAATTTAATTAAGTGATAAGTTTCTATTATATTATCTTGCTCGTTAGTTTCCTAAAAGAAAAATACGGTATCAATTATTGCTTTTCAAAAATAATACAGGCCTCCCCCATAGAGTGACTCACAGAGGGTATATGCCAAAGTTGCCACGCTTAGCTGGCCGGTATTCAACATTAGTCTTTCTATTATTATTGTGTTGTTATCAAGAAGATGCTGCTGTTGCCCATCTTCTGTTTCAGTTTCTCTCTGTCGTGACTAACGACACCCACGAGCTGATAATATGGGGTAGTGGATTCTCTTATGCCGCCATAACACGGGCATACATACACATTTTGTTTATCATCATCATCACTGCTTAGCAAATTCCACTGCTTCAATTGCCATAGCTGCCACGCTTAGCTGGCGTTTTGTTATTATTGTGAGTTATTTTCAGGAAAATGCTGCTGCTCATCTCTTATTTCAGTTTCATCTTTAGTGACGCCTCTTAGGACTCCCACGGGATCATATGGGGTAGTGGATTCCCTTACACCGCCATTACACATTTTGTTGATAATAATTAATTTGATTTGAAACATATTTAATTTAATACAAACAACGGGACAGCGGAAGCGAGACTGCAGTCCGACAAATGGTCAGTTGATGTAGTGTTGGATTATAAATGTTACAGTCAAAAGTCATAACCGGTCAAAACCACTTTAGACTGTAAAAAATCAGGCAAAAGTAGTTTTGACTAAGGACGTTTGTCAATACCGCTTTTAAATTATTTTTGCAGTCAAAAGTACTTTTGACTAAGGCCGTTGGTCAAATCCACTTTTAACTGCTAAAATACTGGGTAATAGTGATTTTAACCAGCAATGTTAGTCAAAACTTCTTTTGACTTATATTTTTTGAATTTCTGAAATTAAAAAGTTCAATTTCTTCAATATTATATTTTATATCATTATAATGTACGCAGCTTTAGGGTGGCCCAAGCGCCACCCCAGCCGCATCTTAACCTACTGTTACTGATATTGCGAGTTTTGACCGATACTCTGAAGTTTAAATCATACAACATCACTTTTGACTAAGAACGTTGGTTAAAACCACTTTTGACTACAAAAATCAGTCAAAACTGTTTTCGACTAAGGGCATCGGTCAAAACCATTTTTGCCTGATTTTTGCAGTCAAAAGTGGTTTTGACCGGTTATGAGTTTTGACCGTGACATATACACCTTTAACTAACTCTCGATTAAGAAACTAAACACACATGCGTTGTCACCCTGAAGACTAAGATGGAATGCCTCGTTATCAGCAAAAAGGGTTCCCGATTCTCGTCATTTATCATACGAAACACAGCAGCATTTTGCTTTTATTGCACGCTAGTATTTTGTGCGATCGTTTTCCTAACCCGGCGGCGTCGACCCTTTCATGATACTGACAAAAAAACGCCTATCGATAAACAATATCTTCGGGCCACAGCATCCACTTAGTAGGAATCTGTGGTCGTTGGTCCCTTTTTATTATAAAAATCTTTGACTCTGCTTCCCGTTGCTTGTTCGGGTATTCTGCAACTAGCATATTGAAGAAGGTATACCACCACGAGGACTTGGTATTTCGAGCCTTTCCCATAGTCGCCTCATGCAACACATACTGGACGAAACGGAGTGACGGATTATACTAGTGGTATATATTTTACTAGTGGTGGTCGCCTATTGGATTAAATTTGACCTTAATTGATGAAATTTTTAAGTTTGTATATTAAGCAAGCTGTATTTCCCTTTCAATTGCACAAACACACATCACATATACAAAATATGCTTATTTGCTTTGACATAGGTACACTCCACAGACTATTTCAAAAAGGAACATTTTAAAATCACACAAAATTAAGTATGTAGTAATTTTTGTTGACAACATTTTCAAATTGGTTGACTACAATTTCTACTCTGTGTGACTGTTTGACCACAGACTATTATGTGTTTGACATTGGCAGTAGCAATGTAAACAATAAAAATATTTTATTAATATATTTGTAACACATATTACATATAAATTTTAGCTTTCTGAACTCCTCTAATAATTTAAACTTTAACTGTGCCAAATTTCACACTCCTCCGTACGCGCAATATGCTTAAAATGGGGGTACAAACTTTTCCCTTCATGTATTAATATATAGATTTTCCTAACATTTTAGTTGACAGTTCATAACAGAATAGCCCAATTAGCATTACGGTAGCGGTAGCAATAAGTAATTAGCGTTTAATATAAGTGGACATCACAGCACGTAGTTTATGTGTCTCCTTTATTAGGTTGCCCTTGATGAATCTTTCGTAGCCATTACTGAGCTTAACAGAGCGCGAAGGACTTATATGGTGCTTCAGCATGTTAATACACGCCACGTGTTGTTCAGGACAAGGCTGTATGTCCTCTATGTGTATACAAACTACGCAGTTTGTATTTAAAGCTTGAATTAGAATTAGAACATGTCTTGCATATGCAGTGGGTAATAGGGCTGACATTCTTGATTGATATGTTTTGAAGCGTATATCATAAGTATTTATATAATCAGTTGAACTGATCAGTTAAAACGCATCAGTTTAACTGACCGTGTTTGTCGAGCTTTATAGTCCAATCATTCTCATAGTCTTATGGGACGGCAATGCGACACGACCAGAGAGAGATAACACGCAGGACCAACGGTTTTACGTGCTTTTGTGAGGCACGGGAGTGAAGTATTACAAACTTTCTACTTCGAGCTGCTACTGAGAATTTCTCGACAGAAAAACCCAATGACTGATTTTTGGCCCGACCCGGGAATCGAACCCCACATGATCAGCAGTCGCGCTTTACGATCACTAGACCAACGAGGCAGTCACAATATTCATTCAGTCAGTTTATAACATAACAGCTCAATGGTTTATAAAATACGCGTAGTAGAGCCACGCAGTAGCTTCTCCGACGCATGCGTCGGACATAGGGATGATCTTTTCAATGTTTTCCTGGTATCTCCTTATTTAGGTGTAAGGATTGTTATATATACATATTAAAAAAAACTAGACCCGCATAAAGGTGCAGGCTCTGATTGTATTCCCCCGGTTTTTATTTTAAAATGTTGTGAGAAGCTGGCATATACCCTTTCTATGATTTTTAACATGTCCCTTACGACGGGTACATTTCCAATGACTTGGAAGGAGGCTTCAGTGGTACCTATTTTCAAATTGGGCAATGCGAACTTAACTAATAATTACAGACCGATTTCTATCTTGCCCGACTTCAGCAAAATATTAGAGTCACTGCTGTATTCACTTTTGACGAGACATTTCAGGCACATATTCCTTCCTGATCAACATGGTTTTATCAAAGGTCGGTCAACAAATACCAATTTGGCCACCTTTTTATCTACTGTTATTGACTTTGTGGACCGTGATACTCCTGTCGACGTAATAATATACAGATTTTAGTAAAGCGTTCGACAAAGTGGACTATGACTTTTACACAAAATATCATACTACGGAATCACAGGCGATTTTTTAAAGTGGTGCCATTCCTATTTAACAAATCGCACGTTCAAAGTTGTTCTGAATAGTTACAAATCGAATGCATATATCGTGTCATCAGGAGCCCCGTCCCACAAGGCTCACATCTCCGGCCTTTATTTTTTAACATATTCATCAACGATGTTATGTTGTCCTTTAAGTACTCAGATTTTTTTTTATATGCAGATGATCTAAAACTAGTAAAACCCATCAGAGACGATAGAACGGATCCTGCGCTTTTGCACTTGCGCTGCTACGCTTTGAGAAATGGTGCTCTCTGAACAAAATCTTTCTAAACGTTGGTAAATGTCACCACATTCGTTTTACAAGGAGAAATTGTAACCCTGCTTTTTACCTCCTCAATAATCAAGTTTTAATAAAGAAAGAGCTAGTAAAGGACCTTGGGGTTTACATTGACTCGAAGCTGAACTTCAGTACCCATATTGACAAAATTGTTACAAAGTGTTTTAAAACTTAGGCTTTCTCCTTCGTAATTGTAAGAACTTTAATCAGACATCAACAAAGTTCTAATCTATAATTCTTACATAAGATCGACTTTAGAATATTGTAGTAGCATTTGGACACCTCAGTATGAAATTTATAAGAAAAGAATTGAAAGTATATAAAAGCGTTTTCTGTGGCATATTGTTTTTCATTCTAATAAAGCTAAAGAACTGCGTTCTTACAATGATCGATTTAAATTCTATAACCTTTTCTCATGGAGGATCTTAGATTATTGATGGATCCCATGTTATTGCAGAAGCTGGTCAACAGTGCGCTTGACTGTCCTCAACTCCTTCGCCTAGTGAATTTCTATACCCCCCATAAGTTTCCGCGTATATCTAAATACACGCTTTTTAAACCTAAAAATTACAAAGTAATTTAGGACATTTTTCTTGTGTAAACAGTTTACAGAAGCAGTACAATTAAATTAGCAAAGTATTGGATATCGATTTAACACTTAGTCTCCCAAAATTTAAGCGGAAAATCTGGTCTTATCTGTACTCTAAAAATAGGAATAGAATAGAATAGATAATCAATAATTAAAAGTTATAATATTCATATTTAAATTCACTATCAAATACAATCTAGCTATTAAGTTCCCTTTACTCACAATTTTGCTTTTCTCTTTTTTAAGCTTTTTTGTATTTTGTATTTTTATATTTTTTTGTTATTTTTACCTAGCCATGGTTGCCTATAATTAAGATAAAGCTTGTTTGCATGTTTCGTTCTATGAATAAGTGTTTTATAAAAAATTATAAAGCTTATATCTTGTTGGTGCCTAAATAAATAAATATACACTTATGTTATTTAAATATATAAGTATTGAAAATTAATTGCTTTTCTATTAACAAAATTAATTATTCAGCAAAAATCTAATAAAAAGGGAGATCGTGAAACACCTATTATTGAAACCTGTATATCTGAGAAATAAGAAAAAAAAATCGAAGGCATGTGAAGTTCGCCAACACGCATTGGTGCAGCGCGGCGGACTTTTCCTTGCCCTAAAACCCTCTCAGAAATGAAAGGAGGCCTGTGCCCAGCAGTGGGACGTATATATATATATAGGCTGCAACTTTAACTTTAACTAACACAAATACTTTAAATGTATGGTACCAATACGTAACAATACATTACTACAATACATGTGGAATATTATTAGAAAAAAAAAGATTGAATTAACTATGGTAAAGAAAAAAATTACTAACAATATGGTGACAGCTCAGAAATACTGATATTAAGAAATTATCATGACTTTTCTGCTTAATTGCTTGTTTCAGTACGATGTAGTGGAAAAGTGAAAAGTTATAGTCTGTGGAACGAAAAAGTCGGTTGTGGGTGTAGCGCAGGAACTGGAATTAACGTGTAAGATAATCCGGATAGTTGTTATCGAATAAAATTGAAAATACCGTGGAAAATTGCTATCGTGTCGTCATTGAAAAAAATTCCGTTGAAGGCGAATTGAGGAAACATGGCCAAACTTGTGACGATGAAAGAGTAAATGAATGTAGGTGTTAAACAGATGGTCCGGCTTCTTAGGAGAAACACATTAAGATCAGGATTTCAAATAGCTCAACTAGGAAAACAAAACATGGACAAAATGAGATTGCACTAAAAAGTATTGATTATATACTATTTGGATTGCACCAGAATTCTAGCCGTGGTAGCTCAGAGGCAAAGCGTTTTCTGTAATATCACAACACCAATGGAGTTGTTAATTGCGGTTTTAAGTGCTGATTTACCGAGTGCTTGGCGGTGGAGGAAAAGATCGTTAGGAACGATTTCGAAAACATCTAAAGTTTGCCAACATCGTTGAGTTAGGTACTAGCCAACACGCATTGGAGCAGCGCGGCGGACAAATTGCCGTGGCAGCCGTGGAACGTTAAAAGGCTGGAACTTTACTTTTTGTCATTATCTATATTTATGTACATAGTCTATGGTTGAGAGTAGATACTCAGCTTAGCGATAACTGAGCCATGAATTTTCTGAATTTAGTTGAGGAAGCCACAATCCCATGTAACCCGACATAATCGAAGTGTGATTGATGACAATTTGATTTCTACCAACATCTGTTGACCTAATTTACTTTTTCGCGTCAATATTCGACTAGATTCATAGACACGTTGCACGTCACCAGCGTCTCGTGTCGCGAGGTCAATTCAATTACACATAACCCGGCGTTAACCAACCACCCTCGACGCGCAACTCGTGTGATGATAGTATGCGCGTGAATCACAAGAAGCGTACACACATTTACTAGGTGGTTTTTCAGGATATGCTTATTTGGATAAATACAAAATCCAACTGTAAACCAAAAAGATAAAAGCTACTATTTACTACCTACATATTTGATATCATGCTTGGCTTTGTCCCGCGGACAACAATATTTGCGCCTTTTCTGCTTTTACCCGTTTTAGTGAAATGAAGATATTTTTTACGCAAAAAAAGTCCTTACGCTTTATCTTAGTTTTGATGCAAAATCATTTTTTATAGTTTTTTTGCTTTAACACCATTTAACAAAGAACTATGAGTGTTAAAAGATAAAAGGAATGAAACATTTTTATATGAAATTAATAGATTTTAAATTTTTAAATAAACATTTTCCTATATCGCACATAGTTTTTGAGATAATAGCAAAAAAAAAAAAACAACTGAGTTTAAAGTAGTTTTTCGATAATTGAACTTCTACAAAGACCACTATTATACATCTGCAGGATTTTTTGTAGTTTTGTTCTACGTCGCGACTAAAAACAAGTAATATAATATAAAAATATTAATGAAATTTTTCAGAAAAAATTTGCTATGCTTATGACTTGAAATTTAAGACAACCAGAATATTAACAGACATTGGGGAAGTCTATCAAAGTGTTTAGAGCAACATCACACTTGTCACCCTCCTTTGTTTAAAGTTAGCTGTAGATATCCACGACCTGCGCCATGGATTACCATCATTATAAATTTCGGCATAGTTCGTCACTCTTATGAAAAGGTCCATGCCCTTTCCTTTTTATTTTACAATGTTTTGTCCTGAAAAAAGAAAACAGAATTTGGTAATCGCAGTGGCAGCTTAAAATAGCCTCAATTGCAATCGGTGTGCCGTGAATCACCCACACGTACTGTGTGAAGTGTAAGCAGGTTTGCTATTCTGGAAACGCCCTTCCAGGATGCGGCCGTCGATACAAATAAATTGTTATAGTAATAAATATACAATGGAAAGATTGTATGCGAGTGTGCCTACGACTAACGAGCGTGTGTATATTGTTCTAGTGCTTTGATAGGATAAGTAATAGAAATTAATTGATTATTTATTTTATAGAATAAGGGTGACAAACGAGTACAGAGTCCTGATGGTAAGTAGATACTGTGACCCATAGACGTCTACATTTATTCTCCATTAATAATCAAAATGCAGATGCGTTGTTACTTTTAAAGATGCGTTGTCAATTATAAGGGTCTACGGTTCTCTACATTCACCATACGAAACACAGCAGCATTGAGCTGCTATTTAACGCTTGATTTATTGATTATTATAGGATTGACATAACATGTCGTGACCCGGAGACCTACCTTAAGAGCTAGCACACGACTCCGCCGCAAGTTGAAACCCTTAAGCGAGAATGGCATACCCAAGTCCGTCACACTGAAATGTATCTCCGAAAACACACAATAAAGATAGTTTACTGAGCACACTTCTAATTTCAAATGTATGTAGCAACATTCTATGTGTTCATACTTCTGGAATAACACCGTTCCTGCTTCTTTATCATCAAAGTATACATTTAAAGTGTAGTAAGCTTTGGAGCATAAACGCTCTTTAATATGATTTCTTGATTCTTGATTATGAAACCGACAACCGATGGGGAAAAAAGGTTCTCGAGTGGCGGCCTCGTACCGGCGGACGAAGTGTAGGGCGTCCCCCCACTAGATGGAGTGACGACCTGGTAAGACATGCAGGAAGTCGATGGATGCAGGTGGCTCAGGACCGTGCTTTGTGGCATTTTTTGGGGGAGGCCTATGTTCAGCAGTGGACTTGTGAAGGGCTGTAATGATGATGATGATAATGATGAATATGATTTCTTAATTTCTTTTCGAAAAAGTTTAAAATATTACAAGGAATTTTATTGTACATTCTCCTCCCTTCTCTGCCTCGTGATTCAGAATTCAGATACGAGTAACTCGTAAGTCACATCGTCTGAGATATTAGATATCCACTGTCACTATTATCCATTTTATCTAGCAGAGTCCTCATTTTGCACTGGTATGCCGCTTGTCCTATATAAATCAGATATGGTGGGCGTGGGAAGAAATCAATATGGACCGCCTGTTGTATCAATTGGTTAACATTTCTGTCGGCGCGGCGGCTTGTATACCTTTCTTATTTACTTTTGTAACTTCTGTAATTGAGTGAAGTTAGACGTCGTTTCGGTTCTATTAATAAATTATTTATATTTCTTTCTTGACCGATTCTGACGACTATATAATCTATATACTACTAAATAATGTCGTTTACGCAGCACACACTGTAATGCTGCAAATTTAGTACTGTTGAAGTTAAAAAATATTGGACATGTCTACTACTTATAACTTAACAGTATCGGTTGTATAAGCACGGCCTGATAACTTTGGAGATAGGCTTGGATGAATTCAGTGTCAGTTTAAGCAACAGTAGCCTAATAGTGAAGGGTATGGATTCCACGAAGAAAAAAAAGAAAAACATGTTATGGATTAATTCGAACGGATAAAATTCGAATGCGACATTAGATTTATTTCGTGAAGCACTCCTTTTTTACTGACTTTTTACCTGATACACACATACCATTTAAACAATGTCTCCCAAAATCGAAGGGTACTCATTTTCGTGACTCTGTAAACCAAGACGGGAGCGACAAGATCATCTTCGCATTCTGAAGTGGAAACCATTGGCATATGTTATGTCGCTGCTATGGTGACGATAAATTCCCCAATTCGCAAAACTATTATTTTATTTATATTCTTAGTACAGAAGAAACTTATTACTTATACAGTATATATACATTCTGTGTACTAAATATCGGGAATTTGTCAATAAAACAAAAATACAAATTATTCATCTAAATTTATTTTATCGCCTTCAAAGTAGGCCCCATCGCTTGCAATACAACATCTCCAACGCTTCACCCAGTCTTCCATACATTTTTCATAGGCTATTTGCGGTATGGCCTTTAGCTCATTCAGCGAATTTTTGTTATGGCTTCTATCGACTCAAAACGTTTTCCTCGAAGTGGTAATTTTAACTTGGGAAATAAAAAAAGTCAGACGGAGCCATATCAGGTGAATACGGTGCTTGGTCGAGAACTTTGTTGAATGTTTCGCTAAAACTCTTTCACTATAATGGCTGTGTGATGGTGCATTATCATGGTGCAGCATCCATGAGTTGTGTTGCCACAAATCTGGACGTTTTCGGCGGATACTCACGCAAACGCTTCATGACGCCTAAATAATATTCTTTATTCACTGTTTCTCCTTTGAAGGAATTCGGAGTGAACCACACCACGGTAGTCAAAAAACTGTCAGCATCACCTGATTTTGGAGCGACTTTGCCGCGGTTTTTGGTTTCGGCTCGTTTTCGAGACGCCATTCTGAAGACTGTTGGCTTGTTTGCATGTCGTACTCATAAACCCATGTCTCGTCGCCAGTTATTATACGTTTCATAAAGGTCGGATCCAGAAGCTCGGGAAACCATGTCTTCAGCGACATGCTTTCGCTGCGCTCTTTGAACAAAATTGAGCTCTTTGGAACTAGTCGAGCGGCGACGCGTTTCATGCCTAAAATGTCAATGAGAATGTTGTGGACGGACTTAAAAGATATGTTCACCTCACTAGCCAACTCTCTCAGACTCATACGTCGATTTTCGAGCACTAGCTTCTTGATTTTGTCGATGTTTTCTTTGGTCGTAGCGGTTGAAGGTCTACCAGAACGAGGCAAGTCTACTACTACTTCTCGGCCTTCTTTAAAAGCCTTATACCATTCATAAGCCCTTGTTTTCGATATACGATTCGCCGTAGGTATTTCTGCAACATTTTAGTGATTCACCACATGAAATATCATTCGAAACACAAAATTTAAGGCACACTCTTTGTTCAACAATATTTTCCATTGTAAAATCGCCGATAACTCAAAACTATGACCAACAAAAGTGTAGTTTAAAACAAATTAAATGACAGATCCCGCTCAAACTTTGCGCGCTAAATCAGTACAGTGCTACCAACATGCAGTAAAAAATTAGAACGACCTCTTTTACGCGGGTCTTTTATTGACATATTCTGATACTTTTTACACAGAGTTGTATATAGTGGTGGCCATATAATTAGAAACACTTCTTACACTTCTTATGAATAAAGAAAGTATAACTTCAACGTACAAATGTTCGTAAAAAATATACACATTCAATAATTAATAATCATGCAATAATATAGCCACTCAAATAAAAAAGTCATTAAATGCATAAAATATAAAACATATCTTACTTTTAATTACAAAATGAGTCTTACACATGTAGGAGTTTATTTTCTGTTACTGGCCGCTTGGACGCCTAATTAGAAACATTTTAAAAAAGCATCCACATCTCGTTCTTTTTGAAATTGAGAATAACATTTTTCTTGGCTTTTTCTATTATTTTATGGCAATTCAAAATTTAATCTGAATTTTATTTTGTTCAAAATGGGCAAAATAAAAGTTAAGACGCGTCAACTAGGCAAATAATTGTTAATTTACATATAGATCATAAGTGGGCGTACAGAAGAATAGCTGAGCATTTAAATTGTTCTGTTAAGAAAGTTTTAATGCAATTGATCATTGTAAAACACATGGAACTGTTGAAAATGTTCTTAGAAAGGCTCGGCCAAGAAAAACCTCTCCCAGAGAAGATACGCTAATCGTTCGTGTTACAAAAGACCCAAGTAAAGGCTCCAACCAGATTAAAATGAAGTTTTTCGCCTGACGACCTGAGAAACATCCCGTCAAGACTGATACGCCGAAGATTAGTGGAAGCTAAATTGTTTAGAAGAATCTCGAAAGGTACCGCTTCTTACTAAGCAATACTGAGAGAAGCGATTATTATTCACTAAAAATATGTTAATTGGACGCTACGAGAAAGGAAAAAAGTGTTATTTTCAGATGAAACAAAAATAAATATGGTAAATTCCGATGGAAAGCACTATGTTAGACGCCCTGTAAACAATGCTTTTAATTATAAATACACAAGGAGTATAGTCAAGCACGGTGGCGGTAACATTAAAGTTTGGGGGTGTTTTTCCGGATGTGGAGTTGGACCCGTTCGGAAGATTGAAGATATAATGGATCAATGGCAATACAAAAATATATTAGAGCACACAATGATTCCCTACTCGGACGATCATTTGCCTGTACCCTGGATCTTTCAGCATGACAATGACCCTAAACACGCGACCAATAGCGTCAAATGTTTCTTTAGCGAACAGCGTATATCCGTTTTAGACTGGCCAAATAGTCCGGATTTAAACCCGATAGAAAATCTCTGGTATATTGTTAAAAAGAAAGTCTCAAACAAACGTAACACCAGTCAAAACGAACTATATGAAGCATTTGTTGAAGCATGGAATTCAATCCCTCTAGAAAAATGTATGAAATTGATTGAATCAATGCCACGTCGTTGCAGTGCTGTTATTGAAAATAAGGGATACGCCACTAAATATTAATTATAACTATTGGTAGGCTGTAGATAGTAGCTATTTCGTAAATAACAATACTAATACTTGAAAGAATATTGTTTTTTATACTTTTTTGTTGTTGTTTCTAATTAGTTGACCATTATTGTGCATACCTTAAAACTGATTTAAATATTTGTCCGTAATGTTATATTGAAACTGCATTTGTGTAATGGGATTTATATTGTTTTTCTAATAAATTATAAATGTTGAACATATTGTTGTCCTATTTATTGTTTAATTTCAAAATAAAAACGATTGCGGTGAAGTATCTTACATAATGTTAAGGACCGTTGGTAGTGTTTCTAATTATACGACCACCACTGTATATATATATATATATATATATATATATAATATAGAAATCACGACTCGGCTACTAAGAAAATTCATTTAAAATATCAGATATAAACTTGGCAATTATTTTCATCCAGACTCGTTTAATGTTACAAAACACTTGTTATAGCAATTCAAACACGCGATAAATCGCCCTTTGAGCATAATCTTAGCGATATTATCGCGATAAGAACTATTGTGTGCATCGACGTGATCTGAAATAATGGGCTATTGTGTTGAATTGTTCAGCTTGACTGCTCTGTGAATACGATATAAAAAATTAAAAACCTATTCATTGTATGCTATTAAAGAATTTTGGTAATATTTGTTTCAATCTCAATGCCATTTTATTTTAAATGAACCAAATAAAATTCCACATGTGCCTCTCCTATTCTAAGGAGAATTTTCTGTAATTGTGTTTTTAGGTATTAAAATTTCTGGCTTTTAAAAAAGTCAAATAATCGACTGCGCTGGTTACAGCGTTTCTTTAATTTCACTTTTCAATTCATTTCTAAAATGGTTATGTAACATTACAGTGCCAGAGAATAGATAATAGTACAAGTAACAGTGCTAACACATGTCGAAGCATGTCTCAATTCTCGGTCTTGATACAGATTTCCACAGATTCGGACACGATCGACGACATTCAAGTACTTACTCCTGAGCATTTCATAATTGGGGAAGCACCAGTCACGATTCCAGACCGCCGTTATACAATTGATAACTACAGAAAACAAATACTAAAAACATCGATTCATAACATAGTTTGAAAGCGGTGACCAAATCAAACGAACATTTTCAGGTTACGGAAGATAGAGGGAGGTCCGACTCGTACTCAGGCCGTTTTTGTGTTATATAATATATGTATGCCATGTTCTTTTAATACGAGGCTTTTTATCTGTGTCAGTAAATAAGTATTGAACCGTTTAATCGTTAAGTATTTATAAACCATTTGCTGTTTTTTCTTATTATTTTTATATTACTGTACACTAGCTGGTACCCGGCGCATTGCTGCCGCAGAAGAAATAATTGTGGAAATATCGTTTTAAATTTGGAACAGTTACATTGTTTAACTAGGAATGATAAAACATTTATTGAAGTTGAATGATATAATATAACTTTCAAATAAATTTGTTGGTACGATACCTATAACCTGCGCGAAAGTGCAAGCAACAAGTTGACAAAGTCTTAGCGCAATCTGATGAAGGGTATGGCAGCGCATAAAATACGAACAAACAAAAATTAATTTTTATATATTGTATGTACATTATATTTTTTAGAAGAATAGCAGTACAATAGTATACTTTTCAATTTCCTCGAATATAAACATTAGAAATGTTAAGAAGGTCATTGCATTGAAGTTTTTGCTATCATTACAGTTAGCCTTGTTTTTATGTGCTGTTTAGTCAATTGTATTTTTATAATAATACCAGTGGCAGACTGTCTTCTACAATTTTACGGAAAACTGTCAGTTAAATTGGTATCAAACAAGCGTACATTTTTGCACAGTTGTTCAGGAAATCTCAAAAGTGTTCAAGAAGTCCCTTCTGATGATTATCGCGTAAAGGATGTTTTTATCGTCTATTTACGGGGCACATGTATATCACCGTTGCGTAAACACGGGCAGGTCAGACAATGAATATAAATACACGTATCGACATTGATTAGTATTGAAATGATTGGATTTGTTATAGTAACACAGATGATTGTTTTAATTTTTATTATTATCATTAATTGAGACTTCCTAGGCTGCTTTTTAAGGCATACATTTTTGAAAAATACACTTATAAAATGTCCCAATTGATCTGATACGTTCAAATGATAAAAAAAAACAACAGTTTTATTATTGAGAGTGTAATGGAGTTGGATTCCATCGGTATAAATTTCTTCAAAGCATAAATTGCTTTTATGAAGTAATTATTTATAGCTTACCAGAAAGTAACACCTAGTTGCTGTCCACATAGCGTTGAATTGGTGCTTATGTCATTCTGCACATTATCCGAGAGCATTGTGCCCGAGTGCACTTGAGCGAGTAATTGCTTGCTTCGTGTGGCGTAGATTGTGACACATCGTTAGCTGTTCGTTAGTTATAGTTGGGTTTAAATACTGGATGATGCTTGATATATTTTAGATTTTCAACGCGACCTCTGTTCTTTGTTTGAAAAATTCCCACTAAGGGGATTATGTTAAGGGCAAATTATTTCGGTTAAGGACTAGAATTTTTTATTATAAAGTCATGAGTGCAAATAAGAAATACAAAGGATGGAAAATTTATACGAAAAGATCGTGGAAATATTGTATAAATCTACCTCCAAGAAGCTAAAAAAAATGTGGTTCATTTAAATAAGAAAGAAAGAGATATCTATTTGGCCATTCATTAAAAACCAATAGTAATGTACTGGCAGCACAATTTAACATATTATGTAGTTATAACCTTTAATTATGGACAAGAAAAAAGACACATTCGTAAAGGAAACAGTTGCTAAAAATAACACGTGGTAAAATTAAAATTTTGTACAACCGACTTCAATATAAATAAAATGAGAACATCATGAATGTAATCGAAGTCAGTTAAATACGCATTATTAAGGATAACTCAAAAACTACTGATCAGATCTTGATCAAATTTATATGAAACCACATGAGAAGCATCAGCTTCCAAATAAAAATGAATCATCGAAATCGGTTCATCGAAAAAAAGTTATGAGTAACACACATAAAAAAAAACAAGCAGTCGAATTGAGTACCTCCTCCTTTTTGAAGTCGGTTGAAAACAAAGCTGAGCCAACATTTTGCATGAAAAATTCGTATTTATTTACATATGTAAATAGCAGTGCTATTTCATTTTTTTACTCAAATATAACTGCCACTCATAATGTATATAATTAAACGATTACAGCAGTCATACTAATGACGCGTTCTATGTTTTATAGTTTTATTACTGGAGCAGCTCGGAAAGAGCGGTCGCTTGAATGTAGCGGAATGCAGCTGATAATTGACGCGCGACATGGCAAGGGCGATGCAGTCTCCCAGGGGTGACCCCTTTATTTGTTGAAACTGTTATGTTTATCGTCACGCGAGTCCTTTAAGAAGATGCAGTATGCAAGGTTTTGATGTGGAATTTTTGTGACCCCATTACTTTTTAGGTAGCAGTCCAAAGCAGTTTCAAGTATTCTGATTGAAAGAAAGCATGTTTTAAAACCGTTTTTGAATGTTCAAAATTGGTTTCTATTTAAGAATGTGATAAAATAGTTATAACTTGTCCATTAGTTACCCAGGTACCAACACGGTATCTATGGCCTACCGTAGTCGAATGCTGTTCAATAAAGCTCTCATACGGCGCGAGACTTAATCAGCCCGTCAATTGACAAATTGTTTTCATTCACTGTAAGCCAATAGTTGACTACAATCTCATCTGTCCAAACACCAAGTGGTCATGTAGCCCTTGGTGATAATTTTGACAGGCTTAAGGTAACAAAAAACCTAGTCACACTTTCTGAACATTGATCTTATTGTATATTATATATAAGACAATGTTAGTCTTTCAGTCTCGAATAGACTACTCTCAACATCTTTGGATCACAAGGCTACACATTATCAGGTAGGTTTGGGTTAATTGTCACTTCGATGCTTGCGAATGATAATAATTTTGTGTCCCCCAGTGTGCAAGTGAACCCCATGTGCGATTGCTCCCTTTTAATTAAAAAATATATGAAAAATGTTTTGGAAAGGTCAATGTCCAGCGGTTAGCTGTTACAGGCTAGTGAAAAACGAAATGAACAATCGTCGTTTAATGCATAAGTTTAAAAAAACGTTTGGTTTCTGTTCGTTTACGAGAAAATCGAATGAGGTAAGAATTTAAAATTTGGCGTATCATTGAATGATTATGAATTAACCGTGTAGTGGCGGTGTAAGAAATCCAGTATCTCATATTATCCCATGAGTGTCTTAAGAAGCGACAGAAGAAAACTGAACAAGGAGATGGACAGCAGGCACTTTCTTGATAACAGCTGAATAAAAGTAAAAAAATGCGGTTGACAACTTGCTTTGAGGCAATCTATGGGGGAGGCCTATTTTCAGCTGTGGACTTTTGATAGGCTGTAATGGTAATAATCCGCAATTTCGAGGTGCGTCGGCATTCTTGCATGCCGCGGCATGGCATTCAAGGCATGGCATCGCTTTATTATCTAAAGCAGGGTTTCCCAACCTTTTTTTGTCCAAGGACCACAAGGTGAAAGAAAAACTATGTTAATCTAACAATACATTTTAATCACAACTTTTAACATAATTATACAATAAACTGAAAAGAAGTATTCATTCACCGTGTTATTTGTGTATTTTTTGTAAAAGATATCATACATGTTTCGTAAAAAATTGCGATTTTGATTGCGATACTACGATTGTTTTGCACTGCCCGCGTGACGTGAAAATAATAAATGTGTTATTTAAAAGGATTAGGTATGTAAAATATTAAAATTTTTCGCGGACTATATTTAAGCTCTTGCGGACCACTGGTTGGAAATCATTGATCTTAAGTTTATCGCCCTACATTTTAATCTGCTATGTTGTTTGCCTTGAGTTGAAAAACTTGTATGTTGTTTTTATTGACAGTGAAACTAATTGGTTCCTTGGTTTAATGTTAATTAGGATACTTTGATAACACCATCGTTGAGTTTTCTACACAAATTCCTATAATTCCTGTAATTATTGCATTTCAATGACTTTTAATTGAAACTGAGTGAAATTATTCTTAGGAGTTCATTTTACAGATAAGAAAACTTAAAAAAAATATCATATCAAAATTAAAGTAAAAGAAGTTTCAAAGAACTGGAAATGTAATTGTAAAGATACTACGTAACAGTCTGACTCATCTTATTCAAACTGAGATTCCTTACATTCTTTGTTTGTTGGTAAGTTTTATTTATTTAGGAGGATTTAATTTGTTTACTTTAGTGCTATTTTTGCTTCAGTTGCTAAATTATAAGCGTATTATAAATGTGGAGTATTTATAAATTATGAGTTAAGCGTTTTTTTTAAAGAATAACAAAGGTGACAAACGAGCATACAGTTCACCTTATGGTAAGTGGAACCTGTGTCCTATAGACATATATGCTCGATTAAAAATCACAATGCAGATGCGTTGTCACCTCTCAAGACTTACATGGAATGCCTCGTTTACAGTGAAAAGGGTCTCCAGATTTCCATACCATACAGAATACAGCCGCATTAAGCTGCTATTTTATGCTGGTATTCCGTGAGATCGTGGTCCTTCCCCGTCGAGCCAACCCACATATAATAGCTGCAGTTTGGCCTTACCACGTATAAACTTACATCAGTTATCAATTTCAACGAGGTTTTATCTACTTTTTCTTCAATCTTCTTAACAGAATACAGTTAGAAATGGGTCTAGTTTTTATGGATTATGACAAAGGCTCCCTCATTTTTTGGAACATACACGCAGCGCAGGCGGTCGTCGATAGCCGTACCAGATGTTTCGGACCTTTGACGCTGCTGCACCGTCGTCGGTTTGAATATGCCTTTATATTTCTTAGGTTCAGTCATTAAATTGTGCCGTGTAGTGGTGACGTAAATGAATCCACTACCCCATATTATCCCGTAGGTGCCGTAAAAGGCGACAGTGAAATTCCTGATAATAATTCAAAATAAAAGACTGCGGTCTTCAAATATTGGCCAATCGTGGTAACTATGGCAAGTAATATGAGGCAACCTATAGGCTTACATTCAGCAGTCGACTTTTGAAATGCTGTAATGATGATGATGATGTTCTATTCAAGTGTCACAGATTTCCTCTAACAGAGTCAGATATCAGATGATATCGATAGCTTACTTGGTTACATTGACATTGAAACATGGATGCAATTACCCATAAACACATACCTCTCAAAAATGAGAGGAGGCCTGTGCCCAGCAGTGGGACGTTTGGCAACGCATCTGCAATTCCTCTGGTTCCCTTGGTGTTGCGGTTGTTCATGGGCGGCGGTAGTCACTTACTATCAGGTGAACCGCATGCTCGTTTGCCCTCTCCTATAAAAAAAGTATAGGCTGTAACTTTAACTTTTGTTTTGTTTTGTTTTGTATACTGTACCGTTGCGTGCTGAATCGACGTTAATTTTGTCGTGGCCCTGCTTCGTTGCTTCTAGAATTAATCTTGAACCCGTAAAACCTCACCCGACGTTTAGTTTTATGAGCTACGGTATACGTTCGCTAAGTTATAACACCTACTTTATTTTATTGCCCCATACTTTAGCTTTGTAGGGGAGAATAGTTGCGGCAGGTTTGTTTTTGTTCATTGCGAATATGTTTTGCGTTTGTATTTTATTGTTTTGATAATGTTCTGATATTTTTTAACTTTTCTTTGCAGGTAAGTGATTGCGTGTTTGCGATTGATCTTCATAAATTGCCGAGAATCAAGTAGGTATGTCATAATAAAACTCTTTAGGTTACCCATTTTGAAAGATGAAAAAAGTTAAACATAACTATAAAATGTTCAATCGGTTAAACAAAAAGTTGAACATATTGGAACGAATGTAATTTTCGCGGTTTAATTTAGAATAGTCTATAAATGCCGTCACTTCGTTGTATTGTCTATTTTATAGGGTAATAAAGAGTTTGGCCTTTTTAGAAACATCTAGGCGATACTATAAATAAACTTTTTCCACTGTAAATGTTGTAAAAGTGAAGAAGTTCGAATCAAATAAAAATTGGTTCTTTTATCATACAGGCAAGAAGTTTCTTATTAATGTTGTCTAGTTGTTACATAAATATCCTAATTATTGTAGATTAAACTAATATCAATTCATTGTAAACAGATAGCTTCATAGTTTCCAACAACATTTACCACGGTATACAGTACAATTATCTTAGTTCTAAAAACTCTCCATAGATGGCGCTATCCCTTTGTGAATCGCGCAACCATTTGATTTTTCCAGAACCACAAGTTAAAAATGTTATCGAAATAAATTGTCCTTTTTTTGTCAATGAATGTTGGTGTCTCATTCATGGCCTTCGGAGCCGGATGCAGAGTGAAGTGAATCAGTGAGCAGTGGCGCCACCTAGCGGTTTGTGATTTTTACGGAGTTGAGCAGCAGACGGAACTGAGGAGAGCAAATTTGTATGGGCGGAAAACTGTAAGTACATTTATATCAGTAATAAAAGTTTGAAATTGAAAATAAATTGAACCTTAAAGCAAAGAGAAACTTAGAAAACTTTTAAGATTTATTAGTAGTGCATGAACTTGTAAAATTTTATGTTGAATTGTGGTTGAGAAAACACAGAAAAAATTACGCACATACTGGACGTACAAAAAATAACTTGGTCTCTCCCTTACAACGGGACTTGTTAAAATTTTGTCGAATTTCAAAGAAATAAAGGTAACAATGGAAAGCAAAATAAGAGCTCAGTCAGGTATGTACAACCATATGCAAAAGGCCAGAGTCAATTTTAAGAAATCTCCAAAAGATAGGCTAACTTCAAACTACATAGAAACTAGAATAGACATTTTGAATGGACAGTGGGAAACATTTAACAAAGTACATGAACAACTTATTAATGAAGTCAGTGATGTTAATTATGCAGAATTAGATTACTTTATCGAGGGCTTTTACACCAAAACAGAAGACTTATACGCAGATTATAAAACAGAATTAAAAGCAAGCTTGGAAAAATGTACTCGCGTACCGACCAAAATCCAGGACGCGTTGCGCAGCAATGAAGAGCAAATTAGTGTGCAGCTTCCAAAAATTTCTATTCATAGTTTCTCCGGAAGGTACTCAGAGTGGACCACGTTTCGTGACCTCTTCTTATCACTCATTCACAATAATAATTCGTTACAAAAGGTGCAAAAACTTCATTACCTAAAAAGCTATTTAACCGGTGAAGCGGAACAACTATTGCGAAATCTACCAATAACAAGTGACAATTATTCAATGTGTTGGGATCTTTTGGAGAAAAGATTTAACAATAAGAAATATGTAACTAACTGTATTTTAAAAAGGTTTTTTAGCCAAAAAAATATTGTTCATGAAAATTCAAGTGCTCTTAAAGAAATGTTTGATATTACTAACGAGTGTTTAATTGCATTGAAAAATACTGGTGTGAAAACCGAAAATTGGGATATTATTGTGATTTATCTTTTGTCCTCAAAATTAGATAGTGAATCTCGCAACCAGTGGGAAGCAAAAATTTATGACCTTACAAACGACTTGCCCACATTAAAGCAATTTCTAGAGTTTTTAGAACACAGATACAGGTCACTCGAATTTTTGAATCCTAAAATCACAAAATGTACTCAATCCCATCATGTAGTCACTAAAAATAATGACAAGGTATCTGTTCCATGTTCCTACTGTTCTGATAATGATCATAAGCTCGGAAATTGTAAGAAGTTCGCAAATGAAACTCTATTAGCACGCCGTAACTTTGTCCAAACCTTTAACTTGTGTTATAACGATCATAACGTGTCGTTTGCCCACCAGATGTAGAATTTGCAAAAAGAAGCACCACTCGCTATTGCATTCAAACACTACCAACGTTCAATCGAATAATGTAAAGGTAACCACTCAATCGAATAGTAACAATGTTGTCGTGGCAACAGCGACAGCATCAGACGAAAATGATCAGACCAACACATTACCACTTGTTTCTGTAACATTATATGCCAAAATGAGGTTGGCAGATCCAAATTTCAACGTTCCAAACAAAATAGACTTGCTGTTGGGTGCAGGGGTCTATTGTCAGATATTATAAGAAGGGTTACTTAAAGGTCCAATAGAAACCCCTATAGCGCAAAACACTAGACTCGGCTGGATTTTGTCGGGCCAAGTATCTGAAGGTCGTAAAACGGAATCAAGCTGTAGTAACTCCATAACCACTTTACACACTCAAGTTATCGAAGAAGATTTTGATCTTAAACAATTTTAGGAAATCGAATCTGATCAATGTCTTCTCAACAAAACTCACCACACACCTGAGGAACAAAGATGTGAGGAATTCTATAAGGAAACAACCACAAGAGACTCTTCAGGACGATATATCGTCAAACTACCATTCAAAGAGGAAAACCTGAGCTGCAAATCAGGGAATTCGCGGGAAATTGCAGTAAGCAGATTGCTTATGCAAGAAAAGCGTTTAGTACGATCACCACAGCTTAAAGAACTCTATTCCGACGTTATTGATGAGTACCTGGAACTTGGCCACATGGAGATGGTACCAAAAGATGAGATCAACAAATCAGATAGTGCGTACTTACCTCATCACGCCGTAGTGAAGCTTAACAAAACAACATCCAAACGAGAGTTGTCTTCGACGCTTCGTGTCGCGACATCAACTGTGTATCTCTCAACAGTGAATTGATGGTAGGTCCAGCTCTTCAACCGGATCTGCGTCACTTGGTGATGAGGTGGAGACTTCACCCTGTATGTTTGGACGCCGACATAGTTAAAATGTACCGCCAAATATTGATGGCTAGTGAAGATGTAGATTACCAACGATTGGTTTGGCGAGCCATGCCGGAACAACTTATTGAACATTTTCGATTGTTGCGAGTCACATTTGGCACTGCTGCAGCCCTATATCGTTAGAAAACTGCACCAGCTCGTGGTATGATGAAGGAAAACCGTTTCCATTAGCATCTGAAAGAATCTTAAATGATTTTTATATGGATGACTTACTTACCGGCTGCGAAACAGACCTGGAACGAAAACAAATCCATAAAGAGATCAACGAATTACTAAGCAAAGGGGGGTTTGAACTTCAAAAATAGTCAAGCAACAATGAAACTCTGTTAAAGGAAATAAGCAAAGTAATAGAAACAACAAAAAGCAATGTGGAACTCAAAATAGATGAAATCATTAAAATACTCGGACTTACCTGGAATCGACGTACCGACGACTTCGAATGCTCCGTGCAGCTACCGCCACTCGTGGAACCTATAACAAAAGAAAGGTTATATCACATATTGCAAAACTGTTCGATCCTATGGGATGGATTGCTCCAGCCATAATAAAAGCAAAAATATTCATTCAACAGCTGTGGCTAGCAGGGATCGGTCTGTGATGAAGAGCTCCCACCGAAACTATTCAATGATTGGATTACTTACCGAGGTGAACTTACAGCACTTACACGGACCCTTGACACAGACATTTATGAAACTGGAGTTACACGGATTCAGCGACGTCTCGGCTGATGCGTATGCTGCTGTGATTTACGCCCACGTGGTAGATGAATCTGGAACTGTCAGGGTTACTCTCATTACGTATAAACCAAGGTAGCTCCAATAAAGCAAGTGTCTATCCCGAGGCTTGAGTTGTGCGGTGCCCTTCTATTGGCGAGATTATTAAGGGAAGTCTCTGAAGTTTTGAAAGTACCGAAGACAAATCTACATGCATGGACGGACTCCACAATCGTTTTAGCTTGGTTGAGCAGTCATCCAAGCCGCTGGAAGACGTTCATTGCAAATCGAGTTTCAGAAATTTTGAAAATTTCCGACAGAGATCAGTGGTCACATGTGTCGTCTATCGACAACTCGACAGATTGCGCTTCCCGTGGAGTCAACCCGTCGTAATGTGAAGCAATTCCCCTCTGGAAAGCTGGACCTGCATGGTTAAAGGACACGAATATGGAATATAACAGGAAGGAGGTAAGTGACACGGATTTGGAAGAGAAAGGAATGAAAGATTGTCATGTGACCAGGGAAGATGAATTTGAATTATGGATCAAGTTTTCGTCTTTACAGAAATTGACCGAGTTATAGCTTATTGTTTGAGATTTATATCAAAGACGAAAAAATCTACTGTAGCAATAACGTTTCCGAGTTGGTTAACTAGCAGAGAACTGTCAAAAGCATTTCAAATCAGCATAATGGCGGTCAAGCTATGTATTTTGCCTCCAAGAACGACGTTCGAAAAATTATGTATTATTCTAGTAGTATAAAGAATTTTCGAGTTTTAACTATTTGGATCCTGACTGCGAACGGC
The DNA here is from genome assembly GCA_029286625.1 of Parnassius orleans. Classification (NCBI taxonomy): domain Eukaryota; kingdom Metazoa; phylum Arthropoda; class Insecta; order Lepidoptera; family Papilionidae; genus Parnassius; species Parnassius orleans. Next base: position 560,642 of record JAGSMP010000126.1, read on the forward strand.
TCGAACTGAAATCACAAAAATTACTCCCACTTCCAGAACATAAATATAACATTGTTAAAGATAATTGTCTACTTCGTTTTGTTGTCTTTTTTATATAGAAGAGGGGAAAACGAGCATGCGGCTCACCTAATGGCAAGTGTCGACCACCGCCTATTAGCAAATACAACACTAGGGGAATTGTAGGCGCGTTGCCGGCTTTTTAAAAAGGAGCAAGCTCGTTTCTTGAAGGTCCCTAAGTCGTATCGGTCCGGAAAAATCGCCAGTGTTAAACGTTTCTACAAAGAAGTCGTGCGAGGAAGAAAACTCTTAGTAAATCGGACAGTAGTGGACCGCAAACCATCCCGATGATGTGGATTTGTGAAATGCGTTGATGAAATTTTGTGGCTGGAATTAATCCGAACAATCCCTCTGAACACTCCCTGTGGTAAATGCGATAGAAAATGCAAACGGATGCAACATCTCTTCGTCTCGTCTTTCGTCTTCGTCGGTCGTCGACGATTCGAGCCGCTCTGCGCTGGATGCGGTCAAGTGGAAGGAGCTGGTACTAGGAAGCCCCGGCCCAGGGATGAGAACAGTATTCCATGTTAGGCCGAACCTGCCCCTTGTAAAGTTGCAATCTGTGTGCTTTCCCTTCGAAGTGACCATGAAACTGCACGTTATTCGATATGTCAACGCCGAAGATTCCGATACTGGCTGAGGTAACATGAGGAGTGCCCTGAAATTGATTAGTTACGACAAAGGGGTTCTTTTTAGTGGTAAACGCGCAAACTTTTCTTCTGGGCATTGACCTTAATTAGATTTAGTCGCCCCAATCCGAGACCTTATCCAGCAAAGACTCGACTTCAGACACAAGTTTGTTCCGGTACTCGGCGACGTTTTCCCGAGAAATATAGGCACAGCCGATGTATAAAGCATCACCAGTGCACGTTACTGGCTTGCAACATATGATTGATAAGCAGAAGAAACAGCGTAGGTAATAGCACGTAGCCTTGTGGAACACCAACATAAATAGGCTTGTAAATGGAGCATGCACTTTTTACTACGACTTTGTTGCTCCAATCTGCAAGAAAACTGTTGATCCGGTTGCACAAATTCTCGGGAAGCCCATAGCAAGGGAGCTTCGAAAGAAGCGCTTTGTGCCAAACCCGATCGAAGGCCTTCGCTATGTCTAAACTAACGGCCAGGGTCTCCCTCTCTGCCTCCGCCGATTTATGAGTCAGGTAAACCAGAAGATCACCAGCTGAGCAACCCCGACGGAAATCGTACTGGCGGTCCCTTTTCGGTTGGTGATCCTCAACCTTATGAGCTGGCAGTTCACAATAGTTTTTATTATTTTGGAGAACAAGTTGGTAGGTCAATAGGTCTGAGCGGTCGACTTTTTGGTTATTTTTTAGGGATCTGGTGCACTAAAGCTGTCTTCTTTGAGTTCGGGACTACGCCTAGGGAGAAAGAGTTTTAGAAAAGACACGTTACGACCGGTGCCAACTATGGAGCACACGTCTTCAGCACAATGGGAGGAACTCCATCAGGCCCACTCGACTTGACGTCTAGGAAGGCTAGTGCTATGCGCACCGAGCGCTGTGTAAACCGTATCCTACCGACTTGAAGGCGAAATTATACTTCTTTTTAACAGCGCTGGTGAAGCACTCCTATTATAGCGCGATGCAATTTTACAGGAGCGACCAAACCAGTCACCACAGATGATAGAATAAAGAGTTCCATTCCCTGAAGTACCACATCAGCGACAGAATCACGTTGGGATCATCCGGAAGGTCAGAAGGTCCAACAGGGAAGGTACACGATCCTCCACATCTAGAATCCGCGTAGGCGAAGTAACCATTTGTGTCGGACCATATGCCAAGGCAAAGTCATAAACAGATCTTCCCGCATGATCGGTTAAACGAGAACCAAGCCATTCAGCGTGGTGGCCGTTAAAATCACCAAGGATCACGATCTCTGCAGATGGGGCCTGTTGTAGCACGGAGTCTGCAGCGATTTGGACGTGGTCGATGAGTTGGTCTGTGTCGGCATTACTTATATAGTCACCCGTAGACGCGAGGATGGTCGTCGCTGACCTTCAAGACTGCCGAGGCGTCGAGAACAGATGTCCTCTCTGATCCTGTCCACTGTTATGTTGTCTGCCTATATTATTAACTGTAATCTACTTCGTCATTATTTATGCGTTACTCATAATACTTAGTAGTAAGTAGCTTTTCTTTATTATGCCCTGCAGTGGGCGACAAGGAGTTGATGATGAAGTAGTTTAGCACCTTTAAAATATTTAGTTTAACTAACACAGAAAAGGCATATTGTAAAATTGTGTGTCTTGCCAGTGGCAGAATAATGCCTACTTTTTTTATTCTCTTCGATGTCAGTCAATGCCTGACACGTTTATTGTTATTTTCAAGTTTAAAAGTGGTTTTTTGTTTGGTGAATTGAGCATGTTTTAAACGTAAATCTGTACATATTTACAGTCCACTTTCGTTGATTGTTGATTCATGGTGGGCGGGAATAATGACCATTCTGGCCATGGTCGGCGGTATTTCTAGTTGTTGTTAAATAAATATCCTAATTATTGTAGATTAAACTAATATCAATTCATTGTAAACAGATAGCTTCATAGTTTCCAACAACATTTAACACGGTATACAGTACAATTATCTTAGTTCTAAAAACTCGCCATAGATGGCGCTATATCTTTGTGAATCGCGCAACCATTTGATTTTTCCGGAACCACAAGTTAAAAATGTTATCGAAATAAATTGTCCTTTTTTGTCAATGAATGTTGGTGTCTCATTCAAATGTTAAAACCGGCCCTCTTTCGAGACGTGTTTAATAATGGATTTTTATTAGGATTCTGATTGCCTTGCAGGTAACATAAAAGTATGAACGTGTGTTTAGAATATAAAAGAGTTTGTCTTTTGCACGATTAAGACCTAAAATGTCATATTTGTCATGCCTTCATGACTTAGCTAAAACCTTTGACCGAGGTCATTCATGTTTTGCTTAATCGAAGTACTTTATTGTTGACGATCCATCACAATTCTTCTAAGATTTGATAAATTTAAAGGATTATTATATGTTCAGACGAAAAACAGCGTTATACTTACCATGCATGCGTTCATACCGTGCATTAGAAATAAGATCTATGAATAGTAAAACTAGTATAACAATTATTAACATATATATTAATAAATTTTGGGGATTAGTCCGTGAAAATATGACGATATTCGGTACGTGGGGTTTTTAAGAGCAGAATTCATGTTGCTTCAATAGCGCCGATATTATTGATCAATCGAACGATTATTATAAGCATAATTAGTTATGTATTTTTATAACCATGAAACTGGTAGTGTAATCACCCGCGTTATTATGATGGTCACGCATTGTTTAGTCTACGGTGAAATCCTATTTATTAAAATGGTCGATCAAATTCTTAGCGTGATTATAAAGTCGAGTCATGCGTGTTAAGCACGCGACCTTGGTTAAGGTATTGTTTTCTCAAGACGCGATGCCCTTAAACGATCTTCTTTGTCTTACAAAGACGCGGAACTAATAGACAAACAACCCGAGTATTTGTTCGAATAATTTATTGTTGCGTGTGGTGCCGATTTAAGAGAATCCATCGACCTATTTCGTAAGGTGGGTGTCGTAATAGGCGACTATGGGATATGCCAAAAAGATCTGATGCCTTCCGATAGTAAACCATCTCGTTTACCAAAACCGGCGACGGAAGGAGGAAGCTTTTGGATAATTGATCTTCTGAAGTGGATTATAACGGGCAAAGAAAGAAATCGTCTGTGTTGGAAATGTAATCCTGGCACTACTAATTTATTTACTTTTTTTTATTTTCCTGAGTCGCCCTTTAGTAAATTTACATCCATAACTGATATAAGATTGTGTTTAATTCAGTACATTTACAATGCTTGGGATGGTACACATAATACGATTTGTGTATTTCGTGATTTATGAAACTCATTGCATTTCGTAAATCACACACACAATACTACGTAATGAAGTAAATTTTTAAAGGATTTGTAATAAAAATGGGTGAGCCGCAGGGGTACATTCTGGGCCCCTTTTTGGTTTCTTATCTAAATTAATAATTGATTTGCCATACTCATTACAGAAGCTCACTAACATTATTTTGTACTAGCTGATACCCGCGACTTAGTCCGCGTTGCTTGATATATTAGGTCCTTACATATGAAACTGGCGTTTTGTACGGGAGGAATATAAAGTCATTTTTTTTGTAAAATATATTTAATTAATCAAAGTATGCACCGTTGTTATTTATGCACTTTTGCCATCTCATAGGTAGTTCATTGATCCCTTTACTAAAAAACCATGGGGCAAGAATCAATAAACTCTTTGAAGGCGGTTTGACTGCCGCATCGGAGTTGAATTTTTTCCTTGTAAGAAGTTGTCCGAATTCCGGAAAAATGGTATTCTGTTGAGCAAGGTCCGGGAGTACGGTGGATGTCGCAGACAATCCAATTGTAGCTCATCTAACTTAGTGGTTATTTGTTGTGCAGTGTGTGGTCTTGCGTTGTCGTGAAGCAGCAGTGGCCTAGAGCGATTGACTAATCTCGGTTGTTTAGCAGCTAGTTCTTCCTTCATGGTTTGCAGTTGCTGACAATAGATATCTGCCGTAATCTTTTGGCCAGATTTTAGAAAGCTGTAGTGAACGACACCGGCGCTAGTCCACCAAACACCACATGTAACTTTTCTGAGTCAATTTTCGTTTAGAGCAGGATTTGGCTGGGTCTCCAGGGTTCAGCCATTGCGACGAGCGCTTCCGATTATCGTACAGTATCCGCTTTTCATCACAAGTAATGATTCGATTTAAAATCCTTCATTATTGTGTCGGTTGAGCAAAGTAACACAGCAGTCGACGCGTGTTTGCAAGTTCGATTCACTCAATTTATGAGGTACCCATCGTTCAAGTTTTTTACTTTCCTGATTTGCTTCAAGTGGATTAATACAGTTTTATCACTTACCCCGAAGCCTGTAGCTATCTCTGCAGTGCTTTGTGATGGACCGCTTCCACAATAGCCTTTAATTCTTCATTTTCCATTTTGGTCTCCGGCCGTCCACGGGGTTGGTTCTGAAGGTCGAAATTTCCAGAACGAAAACGTTGGAACCAAAACGTACCGTGCTTTTGCGACACCAGCGCCGTACACATCATTAATCCTTCGAGCTGTTTCTGCAGCACTGGTGCCACGGTAGAACTCGTACTCGTAAATATACCGATATTTCATGTTTTCCATTGTGCGGTAATAAGCGACGCCAAAGAAAAAATAATGAGGAAAAACAAATGAATGACTGTTTTCAAAACTCAAATGTACCAGCTAAATGAATTTATAAATTTGAATTTAGTATTCTTAATAAAAGAGGAGATATTTCAGATCAAAGTGGTCAGTACGACTAAACGCTAATTTCATATGTAAGGACCTAATATTAACAAAGTTTTCGTATGTGCAGGAAAAACATCAAAAGACAAAATTTCTTTGTAAACAATATTATTCGTTGCTCCGTTTGTAGCTAAAATATATAAATTATCTGGGTAAGCAACGCGAGAGCAAGCGACGTACAGTTGACCGTGTTAAAAACCCCGTATAAAAATCGTTGTTTCTTAAAACTTTATATTAAATGAAAATATCGCAATATTTTTTTTTTTAGATAAAGGCCAAGTGTCTAAGAAATAAAACTTAAAAAACCTAATTGATTCCTATCCAGTAGTTTTTCTCTCTATCATTTTATTTATGTAGATAAAGGTGATAACTTCACTAATATTTAGAGAAAACTGAGACCGTCAGTAAAGTAAATAGTGGCCCAAAAAATGTTTTAAACTGATTCCACGTATAATTTAGGCCTAATGCTAAAATATGTGGCTTTAATGTAATAAAAACGATCGAATGCGTTTTGAAATTAAGAATTGGATTTTATTGAAAAACAGTCTTTTTGGAATTACTCTGGATTGTGGATTTAATGGGGTGCATGCGTATACTTTGCTTTTTTTAAAGGGCAGGTTCATGTGAGTAGGCAAACATTCACATTGCTTTAAATGTGGTGTCGATTTACCGTCATCACTTATAGTTCTGTCACTTTCGCCGGGCGATTGACTGAACCATACAAAGCGCCAGAATTTGAAAAAACTCCCCTTAATCAGAGGACCCTTTTTAAGTTTGGTCTTATTCCTGACACCAATTTAATGATTGTGTAAGGTCAACCACAATGTCGAATTAACGCCTATAATTATTATGTCTCCATTGTTTTTTGTGCGTAAATGTAAAGGCCTTTCTAAACTGCCGTAAGCCCGTAAGATTTAAAGGTCACGGTCTCTTATCATGATGGTATATGATTATTACAAAGTTCAAATTGTTTTCCAACATGTCAGTGTGAGTTTTGGCTTTTTTTTTCTTTCAATTATTATATATTGTAATATTTCTTGGAAATATTATTTTGTGATGTTTATGTCTGTCAACAAAGGGTGACATAGACAATGTGACGTGTGCGAAACTGATCATCGCTGCATTGGAAGACGTTTTCAAGCTACTAGACTGGTAAGAATACGGCATCAACATCAATAGCGAGTACTTCTCTCACCGTAGTACAATGCACAATGACCTCAGTAGTGTCTCCCAACGGATAGGTCTTAGAATGAACTTGGTCAAGACAAAGGTCATGATGTGTAATGTCTATGTCACACCTATTATATTGGTAGTTGTTGGGAATACTACGCTCTAAGTTGTTGACGAGTATGTTTCATCATCATCATCATTACTTCCCTTCAAAAGTCCACTGCTGAACATAGGCCTCCCCAGAGATATGCCACCTGCATCCATCGACTACCTGCATGTCTTACTAGGTCGTCACTCTATCTAGTAGGGGGTCGCCCTACATTTCGCCTACCAATACAAGGCTGCCACTCGAGAACCTTTATTCCCCATCGGTTGTCGGTTCTTCGAGCTATATGGCCGGCCCATTGCCACCTCAGCTTACTAATCCGTTGGGCTATGTCGGTCACTCTGGTTCTACTGCGGACATCCTCATTTCTAAGTTTATCACTCCACGATTATGTTTACTTAGGACAAATTGTTTATGACTAGGTAATCAAACTTCGGTTCTTCGAAAACGTTCGGGAGATTACAACACTTCTTCTCGTAGAACCTGAGTGACCGACATAGCCCAACGTTATTGTCTATTCCACATTTCATCTTTTCATCTATTCATCTTTTTAAATTTTCTCATTTCTGCCGTGTCAAATAATGACGATTATATCCTTCCCAACTACAAACTTATAGGGCATGCCCAGCTTTTGTCGTACCTACAATTTGACTTAAATGTGATGGCAATGAATTTACAATGACTTTTATTATGTGTATTAAACATTATTAAACAACTTCTGCAATGTTTTTATTACTCCTCTTTATTTTAATATTGTGTCTTAGTTCGGAATTCGGATTAACTACTTTGAGTTTTTCAAGATCATTATCGTTACGTTTGAAATCTTCTAGGACATTGTTAACCACACAGTGAAGTAAAATCTGCTATAACAGATAATAAGTGTACGTAGTAGCAAGTGACGTCAACATCGTCGTCATCAAGACGTTACGCAGCTCGAATGACGTATTTACACGTGTGACATTCATGCTAGTTGACTTGTTTATTATTTACGTGCCACAGACGCACGTGAGACGAGCGTCTAATTTCGTTGACACTGCTTCGCTCGGGCTCAACCGGCTCGTGGTTCTTATATTGGTATGCCTCTACTTTGCCAACTGCTAGAGAACTGAAATAGATGCGACACCTAGAGAAGACAATTAAGTATATCAAATTGTTGTCTTTAGGTGTTGACTACAATAGTGAGAGAATTGATAGAAAGCTGAGAATTAATCTTGGTAGCTCAGAGAATGGAATCTCGCCTTAAATTTTGTACTACACTAGCTTAACCACCATCTGTTCAGTGTTGATTTGCCACTTGCAGGAAATTGTAGGAAAACATCGTAAGAAAATATAACAAGAAAGCATTTCTGAGAAATTAAAAAATATTTCGAGGGCATTTGAATTCCGCCAACAATTAATTGGGCCTCGCAGCGAACTATTTTAAGCTGAGTTGAAAAAAGAAGAGTTCTCAATTTGACTATATTATGGTTATTGTATATGTATGCTACGCGATATCTTCGTTAATTGTGACCGATTTTAATGTTCTTTTTTATTGTATAGGTTGTACTTGTTTGAACACAAAGTTTCACACATAAGATTGGAAAAATAGGAGTTGAATTTTAATAAAACTAAAGACGAAATTCGAGTTTGTAATATTCTTAATTCCACTCAAAGGGGTCAAAAAATTTGACTTTTTATAAAAAGTAAATTCCGATTTCAAGATTTCAAAAGAATAAAATAATTTACACAATAGCTACATAATAAATTTTCTGAAGTTGAGGTTTTTATTCTATATACTACTAGCGATCCGCTCCGACTTCGCACGGGTGATTTCTGGATCACGACAACAGTGCAACCTACCGGGTCCAATTGTGAATATAATCCATTCAGGTATCAAATCGCAGTGGTGTTTGTTACCCGTCTCTGTAGAATAAGCTTGAATTTGTTACAAAACTATATTGAAAATGTGAAACATTAGTCAATAAACGGCCACTAGAGATGATTAATCTCTGGTGGAAAAAATACCCATTCAAAAATACACAATAAATTTCATCAAAATCGGTCAAGCCATTTTACAGTTTTTGTGAGACTAACGGACAGCAATTGATTTTTATAATTAGAGATAGATTTCTTAGGTCCGACTTCAAGACATAGCATAACTATTAACCATCGTCTTGACAAAATATTTTGTTTGAATATAACCTCATTCGGTCAGCAGGCCTTTGCGCTAACTTTGTTGTCATCAAAATGATTGTGACTTTGTAATACGAGGTGGATTGAAAAGTACTCGGCCTAACACAGATCCATTCAATTCTAAAAATCAAATCTACCCATTATTTAGTTCAGTTCAGACTAGTTCATTGTGTGAAGTTCGAAACGTGTGCGATAATTAGTTGTGATTTTATAAATTTATTAACAAAGTAATCGGACATAATTTCCGCGAATGGAGCAAATCGAGCAGCGTGCCGTCATTAAGTACCTCCATAAGAAGGGCTATCATCAAAAGCCATCCATGATGACATGGTCAGTACATTAGGCGATTGTGCTCTGTCATATTCATCCGTCAAAAATGGATAGCAGAATTTAAGCGTGGTAGAGAGAGTGAAAGATGAACCCCGCTCTGGAAGGCCTTCGACGTCAACTACTGACGAAAATATTAAAAAGTACTTGATTTAATAATGGGAGACCGCAGATTAAAATTAGAGAGATAGCCGAGATTATAGGCATCTCTTATGAACGAACTCAAAACATCATTGTCAACGAGTTGGGTTTCCACAAGGTGTCTGCGAGGTGGGTTCCGCGACTGCTTTCAGTTGAACAAAAAGGACGCGATTGACTATTTCACGCGACTGTTTGGAGTTATTTGAAGCCGATGCAGATGATTTTTGAATCGTTTTGTTACTATGGACGAAACATGGGTTCATTACTGTACACCGGAAACAAAACAACAATCAAAACAGTGGAGAAGACCTGGTTCACCACCCCTAAAAAGGCTAAGTCGATTTTGTCGGCAAATAAGGTGATGGCTTCAGTATTCTGGGACTCGAAAGGTGTGATTATGATTGATTATCTTGAAAGGGTCAGACTATAAACTCTGATTACTACTGCACCTTACTACGTCGTTTACGAGAGGAAATAAAAGAAAACGTCGAGGAATGCTCAGAAGAAAAGTCCTGTTTCATCAAGATAACGCCCGTGTTCACACGTCAGTACAGTCAATGGCTGAAATTCACAACTGTGGCTTTGAACTGTTACCGCATCCGCCGTATCCACCTGATCTGGCACCATCAGACTTCTTTCTGTTCCCTAACCTAAAAAGCACTTGGGAGGTCAAAATTTTCGACAAACGACGAGGTCAAAGCAGCTGTAGACGCATATTTTGACTCTAAGGAAGAATCATTTTTTCAACGGTCTAAATGCTTGGAAGGAGGTGGCAAAAGTGTATTGAACTTGATGGTGATTATGTAGAAAAATAAAAATATTACTGATTTAGTATGTGTTTATTTTCTTGGTTAGGCCAGTACTTTTCAATCCACCCTCGTACTACGTGTGCGTCTTATGTTTTTTTGAGTTGTGATAATTTAAAAAAGATACTTATATACTACGCAATGTGCTACAAAAGTCGATTAGTCATTTTGATGTCAACCATGTTAGGGAATATGTCTGCAGGTCGTTCAGAAGTTACAGACGATTAGTGATTACATATAAATTCACCCTGTAACGGCATACTGCTACAGGCAGGTAACAATGAATAATAAGTTGTTTGCATGTGATACAACAGGACAAAATGTACTAAAGTTTTTATTGTTATATAATCACTGCCAGTGCCAAGGCCGAGAACATATTTCACGACACGCTCTTGGCAATCCGACAGGGACACACGAAACATGAATGCAATGAATGAAAAATTAATGCTGTCACGACAACTTGAAAATTATTTATAGTGCTGTTTTGTTGTCGTGCAAAGCGTGATTTCGTTTGTTACCGCGCAGTTTTATCAGGAAATGGAAGTTTGTAATGGATACTTCTATTTATATTGAAAATTTGTCGTTGGGCCCGAAAATCTACCAGGAGTACAACAATAAAGACTGGTATCTTTTTACGTAGCTTGCTGCAAATGAGGCTGTAGATCATAAATAGATCAGGCACAACTGAAAAAGGATCCCGTTCTTATAAGCATAAAATAATAAAATGTTTGTATTTCTTGTATAATGCCGTGTGGTGGTGGCGTAAGAGAATTCATTATCCCATTTCGCTCGTGGGTGTCGTAAGGGACGACTATGGGATATGCCAGAAAATCTTATGGTTTCCAATAGATGGCCGTATGCCATTTCATTTACGCTAGAAGTAAAACCCAGACCGGTGACGGCTAGCAGCGTCACGGGTGCTAGACGTGGCGATTAAGGCGTATCCATCCTACAACCGGAAAGGCTCTGGTACAGCGGTGGAATGAAGAAGAAGAAAGAAATTCTTCTTCCAATTTGTAATTAATGTAAGCCAATCTATGGAGGAGGCCTATGTTTAGCAGTGGACTCTCGATAGGCTGTAACGGTAGCGGTAACGAATAATAAAGAATTAAGAAACTTTTAAACTTAGAGATCGATCTTAAGATGTCAGGCATATGAGGCATCGATACTAAGATTTATCAGCCCGAATCCATCAGATGGACTTTATGCTTGTTTACATTATCCTTACTAAAATAAAAAAATAAAAATCCTGCAACTGACAAGGTAAGCGACACCCGGACACTTATCAAAGGCAGTTACAGCGCCTGAAAAGTTAAACATCGCGGTCATTGGCCGCTATAGCGCAGGGCCGCAACATAAACATATAGATCGGATGTGTAAACATTCCGCGAATGAGAACTATATTACGTTACCGCTTTTAGACTTGACCACTGATGTTGGCAATTACATTAGGGTGGTAGACGTAGGGTTGCCAATAAACTAATTAATTACATTATTTAGTGTTTTGTCCAGTGGGTGAGGCGACTATAATGGGTAATATAGTATGCTTTTTACTGGAAACTAGGCATTCCATCTTAATCCTCAAGGGTGACAACGCATCTGCATTTGATTCTTAATTGAGTATTAATGTAGATGTCCATGGGCCACAGCAACCACTTACCATTAGGTGTACTGTGTGCTCGTTTGTCACCCTTATTCTATAAAACAAAAATACTAGTATTGACCGTTACTGATTTTTAATGTTTATTTTTTATTATTTTACGTAAACTCTTTTAAATAAAGGATATTTTGGGCGAATTTAATGCCATATTATGGCATTCTCTGATAATCCACCCTGGAAGACAACAAAAATGTTGGCAGATTGGCGAACTCAAAGATATAAAAACAACATTCTCTGCCAGTCAACCATGACGGACAACAAAAATGTTGGCAGATTGGCGAACTCAAAGACATAAAAACAACATTCTCTGCCAGTCAACCATGACGGACAACAAAAATATTGGCAGATTGGCGAACTCAAAGACATAAAACAACATTCTCTGCCAGTCAACCATGACGGACAACAAAAATGTTGGCAGATTGGCGAACTCAAAGACATAAAAACAACATTCTCTGCCAGTCAACCATGACGGACAACAAAAAATATTGGCAGATTGGTAACACTTAAAGAATTAAAAACACAATGTCGTTATTTCTTTGAGTACCAATTACCATATAGTCTTATGCTTAAGCTTTTCGTGGTTCAACTTTGACCGCAGAATCTAATGTAAATCATAGATTTTCATCGGGCCGTAAGCGATCAACTCCTGAACGGATCCTCTCCTAAATATACGAGATTTTTCATAATAACTACGCTTGGCAGAGGTGAAGTGCCTACCACAGTTTTCAAACGCTGTCGCTTGTTTGTGTATTTAGGTCTGGCTACACCCTACTATATTTTTATGTTCTCCCTTATATCCCTTAAATGAACTTTATCTCCAAAAATGTAATCATTACCTACACGTGGTACACCCTGTTAACGAACGTGGCTCTAGCCACCGAATGATAGTAGAAAACTCAAACAATAATAACGAAGTAATCTTATTAGTAAAAGGGTATCGACTCTATGTTCGCTAGTCGTCCAGTGTTGCATAAGGGTCACTCAACTCATTACGAGTAGGTAAGGCCAACTCTTGTAAAAACTTCCTGTCTATTCGTTTATTGTTAAAAAGTTTAGAAATTATATAAATAGGCTGAATGAAGAATAAAAAGATACAATAAAAATTTTACATCTATATCGATGTGAAACCAAAAGCTCTTATCAAAAAGTACTCAGAATTAGAATTCACGGTGTTTGAATTTGCTTTTAAATATGAATATATTTGTAATGAAAGCTAATAAAGTTTCTTTTTATTTAAGTATATCCTAATATAGGATACCTAATATAGTAGGATTTTACGAAATTAAAAATTTGGATTGACAACCATACACCGACACGTGCCGCTTCGTGCCTCCATCGCTTTGTAAATATTTATCCCATAATGTAACGTGTATTTTATTATAAAGATCTTTAGATGGTTGGCTCGATGGATGCATAACACAGTATCTGTAAACGATCCCTTGAGTTGTCCAAAAAAAATATACATTGCATTGAATATATAACTTTTATATTACAACTGTTGAAATATGCATTTACAATGTCGACAGGTCTCTGTTTGACGTTGGTTTGACTTTAATGGCTATATTCTGCTTTTTGGTGTTTGTGAAATTTTGTTTTGTTTTGGATGCAGTGCAATGTATTTACCATAACGTATCATTTATATATATTTAATACAAGCAAGCCGTTATTATCATTTACTATACGAAAAAAGGATGTTTTCTTTACAAATACTGCCAAGTAACAAGTTCTTAAATGTGAAAATATTTAATTTGATTTGTACTGCATGTAATCAGTTATCAGATTTGATTACGCACATATGTATAAGAAGTATAAACTTGTCTTCACTCACATTAATCTTTCTGTGCGATACGATCTGACGCAGCTTCAATTATAACGCAGAGTCGGAGAAATTTATTACCAATTTAAAAAAAAGAGTATGAGTCGCTTGTGACACTGCGATAAACGTATGCCTAAAATAACCTCATATTTGAAATATTTAATTAACTATTAATAAATTTTTAATTTATTAAAAAAATTTAATTTATAATTTATTTTTGGAGAGCCGTGGTAGCTCAGATGGTTAGCGCTCGCTATAAGTTTCACAGTACCCGAGCAACCCGGGTTCGATCCCCGCCGGCACCAATGAAATTGTTAATTGCAATTTTAAGTGCTGATTTACCACGTGCTCGCAATTTTAAGTGCTGATTTACCACGTGCTCGGCGGTGAAGGAAAATATCGTGAGGAAACCTGCATGTCTGAGAAATCAAAAAAAAAATATTTCGAAGACATGTGAAGTTCGCCAACACGCATTGGGGCAGCACGGCTTACATTTAATTGCCCTAAAACCTTCTCAGAAATGAGAGGAGGCCTGTGCCCAGCAGTGGGACGTATATAGGCTGTAACTTTACTTTTTAATAAATTTGTAATTTAAGTTGCAATCGTACCACGTTGTTTTCAATAACCGAATGTAGTAACAAATATTATTTGCATATAAAACAATTGCCATTCAGCTTAAAAAGTCACCCCACACTAGGTATTTCACCTGTAACGTAGACTTTTACATACATAAATATATATAATTTTCCACCACAGATGTACTGACTCATCACGGTATATCTGGCACCCGCAAAGGGGGTTGCGGGGGCGTTAATTAAAAAAATCACATTTTCAAACTATAGCTTTTATAGGTATAAAACTTGAATATTCTATTCTAAGCTAGAATATTCTTTTTGACATGTTAAAAATTACCAAGAACGGATTTTATGAAATTCCACTCACAATGGTCAGTGCGTGGGCGTTAAAAAAAAAAATATCTATATATAAAAATCAATTGCTGTCTGTTAGTCTCGATAAAACTCAAAAACGACTCAACTGATTTTGATGAAAATTTTTGTGTGTGTTTGAATGGGTCCCTAGATGGTTTAGATTCACAATTGGAGCGGGTAGGTGGCGCTATTGCCGAGATCCAGAAATACCCGTGCGAAGCCGGGGCGGACCGCTAGTTATTTATAAGCCATTGAAGCCCGTTCCGTGCGAGATTCAAATCGCCCAGCGGAGCAACTGAGTCGTCATTATGTTATTAAATACGCCTTTATCAACGTTACGCTTTTATTTATATCTTCCAATGTTTATTACTGAACGTATTGCATATTACCTCATTTGTCGTCCACAAGGCAACCAAATGGAGCTGTTCCCGATAACCCAAATAGCTGACCAACCGAAATGCGAATGTCGACCGTTGTTATCTCTACGTAAACATCGTTTTTAAGCGTCGGAAATACAGACACATGTTTGTCTGTATTGTGTATTTATAGTTAATGTGTAATAGTAATTTTGAAACAATAAAATCTTTTAAAGATAATAATCGATTAAAAAGTTTTTAATGGGTAGTCAGCACAAGTTGGTGGTGGTAGTTCGGGCGCAAGGTTTTATTAGAGATGGGCCGAATATGGATTTCACCGAATACGAATTTTCGGCAATTCGGAATTTTCGAAAATTCGGTAAAACTTTTACCGAACCGAATATTCGGCCTAACATTATTCGGCAGGATCACCTCGGTACCTAACCAATTCATGTCGAAACTTGTTTACGTAAAGCGCGCGGGATTAAGCACCGAACCTTGCCCCTCGCTCCCCGGGCTCGCTAAAAAAAATCATCGAAGTCGGTTCACCTAGAAAAAAATTATGAGGTAACACAAAAAAAGAACATACAGTCGAATTGAATACCTACTCCTTTTTGAAGTCGGTAATTTTTTATAGAAAGTATTTTTTCGCAAATCGTACATTTCACTTTACTTTGGTCGTCAGTTTCATTCCTGCCACTCATTTTTATCATATAATTATCAATAACTAAGAATAACACAACGAAACACTTTTTTTCTCACAAAAACAGTCGTCGCGTTTAAATTATTTCCAAATGGCGAATCGACGACCCCAGATCACTTCCAATTACGAATTCAATTGCTGAAATGATAGCCATAGATAACCAGGCAACTTCTATAGTCGAAGATAAAGGCTTTAATCGGCTCATGCAGTTGGCAAAGCCCAAATACCAAATACTAAGCCGAAAATGTATAGGTGAAACAGTGATTCCACAACTGTATGAAAAATTTAAAAGCACTATTCAAGGTGAGCTATCTAAGGCCAAATGTCTATCGGCTACATCTGACATGTGGACAAACATGTTCGTACATTTCAATACAGTGGACACTTTGAGTACCACTTTAACGAATGTTCGGTGATTTAGCCGAATATTCGGCCGATTACGAATATTCGGTAAAGCTGCCGAATATGTCGTATACCGAATATAAAATGAATATTCGGCCCATCTCTAGTTTTTATATCATAATTTTTTCTAAGAATTTTTTAAGAATTTGATCCCCAGCCTAGTTACCTACGCCTGATATTGTGAATTGTTGTTTTACCACGTGCTCGGAGGTGAAAGAAATCATAGTAGGAAAACCTGCGTGTTAGAGAATTAAAATATATTTACTATTTACACGTGAAGTTTCTCACTCGCATTGTAGCAGCTTGGTGGGATGTTTTCTGCTCCTTACGCTTCCGAAAGGGGTGTCCTGTTTTGCTTGGGAACGTTTACAACTGTTGAAGGCCTTGAGAGGTGACAACTGAAGTGGCATCTGAATTTCGATTGAAGATGAATAAGAGAGTCACAGGGATTTCGTTACGGGGCGATGAGTTAATTTGTAATATTCTCCCAATCCGTATTTAATTAGCCCATTACTGAGCAGCAATTGCCACACTCTACCGCGCAATTGGCGATCCCAGTTTAGGCGTCTCACTCTTTTGAAGCGGCTTCCTTTTGTTAAACTGCGTATTATGTATTTTAAGTAGTATGATATATACATCTGGGGTAAATAAGAAATTGATACTTTGCCGTCTATAGAAGACAATCGATCATCTTGCAATTTCCCTTAATCAACCTTTATGATTTACGACTCCCGCACGGACGCGGTGGCGTGATGGATTCTGTTATCTCGCAACTGCCATTTATTCTCAGCATTCAATGCTACTTTCAATAAATTCTCTTTTTCTTTTTGCGTTATTTATCTTTTGAAGATTTAATCGAACACGATTCATATATTGTAAGTACGACTGCGCCAGAAAACTGTAGGCTAGTGCAATTGTATTTTGCAGAAAAAATTCACCCTTAATTGAAATGAGATCATTTGCGGACCACTTAAATAGTGTATTTATAAAAAAGAATCATTTAAATAGGTTCGAATGTTTCCGTGAAATCATTTCATCATCATCATTACAGCCCTTCACAAGTCCACTGCTGAACATAGGCCTCCCCAAGGAATGCCACAAAGCACGGTCCTGAGCCACCCGCATCCATCGACTTCCTGCATGTCTTACCAGGTCGTCACTCCATCTAGTGGGGACGCCCCACACTTCGTCCGCCGGTACGAGGCCGCCACTCGAGAACCTTTTTCCCCATCGGTTGTCGGTTCTTCGAGCCATATGGCCGGCCCATTGCCACTTCAGCTTACTAATCTGTTGGGCTATGTCGGTCACTCTGGTTCTACTGCGGATATCCTTATTTCTAAGTTTATCACGCAGTGAGACCCGAGCATAGCCCTCCATAGCTCGCTGAGCGACCTTGAGCTTCCTCATCCGGCCAGCAGTGAAGGACCACGTCTCAGTTCCGTAGGTCATCACTGGCAACACGCACTGGTTGTACAGCCTCGTTTTCAAGTTTTGAGGTATACCTGACGCGAAGATGTGCCGTAATTTCCCGAACGCTGCCCAGCCGAGTTGAATCCGTCGATTGACCTCTCGGTCGAAGTTGGACTTACCTAGTCGGACTATTTGTCCCAGGTAAACATATTCGTCAACAACTTCGAGCTTAGTGCTCCCAACAACTACCGGCATAGGTGTGACATGGACATTAAACATGATCTTTGTTTTGTCCATGTTCATCTTAAGACCTATCCGTTGGGAGGCACTATTGAGGTCATTGAGCATAGTGCTTAGGTCCTCCAGCGATTCTGCCATAAGGACTATATCATCGGCAAATCGAAGGTGAGTGATGTACTCGCCATTGATGTTAATGCCGTATCCTTTCCAGTCCAGAAGCTTGAAAACGTCTTCCAATGCAGCGGTGAAGAGTTTCGGGATATAACGTCACCCTGTCTTACACCTCTCTGCAGTTGGATAGGTTTTGTACTCTGGTTCTGTACTCGGATAGCCATCGTGGCCCTACTGTACAAGCACTTCAGCACTTCGATATACCGACAGTCAACTTGGCACCGCTGAAGGGACTGCAGCACCGCCCAAATTTCGACGGAATCAAAGGCTTTCTCATAGTCCACATACGCCAGACATAGTGGCAAATTGTACTCCTCGGACTTCTGTACAATTTGCCGAAGGTATGTATGTGGTCTATGGTGCTAAAGCCTTTCGGAAACCGGCTTGTTCGAGGCTGGAAGTCGTCGAGTCTGCGTGCGAGACGATTCGTAATGACTCTCGAAAACAGCACGCAGACGCGGCTCAGAAGGAAATCGGTCTGTAGTTCTTCAAGAGAGCGTTGTCGCCTTTCTTGAAGAACAAGACCACCGCACTTCTGCTCCACGCCTCCGGTGTAGTGCCACCATGTAGGACGGAATTAAAGAGCTTGAAGGACTTCAAGTACCGGTTTTCCACCCGCTTTCAGAAGCTCCGCTGTAATTCCATCTCGCCTGGGGCCTTGCCGTTTTAAGGTGCTGAGAGCCATTCTAATCTCGCTCAGACTGACGTCCGGGATATCATCGGAATAGTGTCGGATAAGACTCGCTCTTGATCGTTACCACACTTGCGTGGCTCCAACGATGATGTGTACAGCTGCCCATAGAACCTCTCAATCTCACTCAAAATCTCAGGTGTCCGGAAACGACGCTGCCACACTCGGTCTTCAGCTTCGACAGTTGGCTCTTTCTGGCAGACAGATCTCTGGCAAAGACTTTGGAGCCCTGGTTCCGCTCGATCGCTTCTTCAATACGAGCTGTATTGAAGTTGCGCAAGTCCCGCCGCATGCATTTGGAGATCATTTAACATTAACATTTAACATTTATCATTTAACGCACACAATATAACATACACGTCCAATATAGAAGCTCCTTATTTCTGAAGTCAACGTATATTTCAAGGAATGTAATAAAAAGGACCAATTAGTAATTTAAGTATTAAGGAAAAGTAATAATATCAATATACCTTATAAAATACCTATATCTCAGCGTTTTAACTCCTAGAGTTCACTTTTTAATAATATTCATATGACAAATTTAGAAATAAGAATATCGGAAAGATACGGTCATAACTCATAACAAATTGTTTGATTGCAGTTAAAAGCAATCGATCACGAAACCGATCGATTTCCAGCAAAATGCAGACGTGAACGGCTCTCACGATTTAGTGTGACTGGATCATTGCTTGAGAATTGTATTCGTGCGGACCAATTATAACCGGACAGGTCTGGCAATGAAGATTAACTGTCTTGGTGTCTAAGCTTATTCCTAGTGAAGCACGCAATTTCATTTAAACTCTTTATTACTTAGGTACTAGCGATACCCGGCATTTGTTGCAATATCTTTCTTGTGAGAAAAATTCACGGACGCGCTCAACAACTCACCAAGGATTCATCGTAATTGGATGAATGGAATAGAAACGTATAGAAAACGAATGTACAAATAAACAAATATGCATTATTGTCGGAAAACTTCGCGGACGCGCATTAGAATTACTCCCCCAAGTTTCATCGTAATCTAATAAGTGGTAGGTATTACCGCGTACTGGACAAACTAAGAAACATTAATTATTTAGATGTCTAAGGTGTCACAAAAGTAATAAATGGTTATTTATTACACGCCCCATATGTTTGAAAAACATTTACATCAATATCTTTTTTGACGTGCGTGTCCGTGACCGGTCAGGTGATCTAAGGTCGGTATTCAGAAATAATCTCTTTCAATCCGTCCGTTATGGAACTTCGTTCCAATAACTTTCCCAGCTCGGTTCTATTCCCACAAATCTACTCGAAGCATCGTTTTAACTAATAGGTTCTCGTTTAGTTACTGTGTGCTAATGGAGTCCGGCAATTCGTTTCGGTACTAACGTTTTAAAACATTACGGTGTTACTATACGGACGTCATTTGGGCAGCGCGCCAGGCGGTCACTGTCACTGCCACACTGGGACTGTGGAATGGACAGTGGTCTTTCGAGCTATATATGTAAGCTGAAAATCTATTTGGCAAAGGCCCTAGATTTTTTCTGATAATTTTCCTTGGTTGTTCACACCATGTAAGTTGTTGTCGGTCCACCACTGTTCGATTCTCCAGGAGTTCTCTGCCTCGCACGACCACTTCACAGAATACATTTTCACTAGGTAAGGTCTGGCAAACGGCTCGATATGACCTTGGCACCTTCAAGGAATGAGCCTACCTACTCATCCGCAGTACTCACTCACGATAAATAAAAATGTAATCTATATATAAAAATCAATTGCTGTCCGTTAGTCTCGCAAAAACTCGAAAATGGCTTGACCTATTTTGATGAAATTTTTTGTGTTTATTTTAGTGGGTCCCTGGATGGTTTAGATTCTCAATTGGACCCGGTAAGTGGCACTGTTTTCGTGACCAGAAATCATCCGTGCAAAGCCGGGGCGTATCCTCAAATACCTACCAGTCTATATTTCTTGACTATTTTCCTTCCTTCATTTTATTTTCGTTAGTCAATATTCAATTTACGGCAGCCTAAACGTCCCGTCAGCTTAAGTTTTTCTATTAAGTTTGTGCTATTAAATGTGAAACCAAACAACGTCGAACATCGCACATAATCACAACCAGCAAATTACTTTCGAAACTGCAAAATTTCAAATAAAGAGAGTGAGAGGTCAAAACGTATCTATATGGGTAAGAAAATGTTTAGGACATTTTCTTACCCATATACGTACGTCTTAGCTTAGTGGATAAATTTTCATAGAACTGCGAAAAAAAGCTTCTGCGTTGATTAAATGTTTAGTTGGGCCAATGGCACCTGTCGTTGTGAACGGAGATATCGGGACTCTTCTTTTATCCTGATGGTGATCACCATGACGTTTAAGTCCGGCATACATTTCTATTGCTCTTACAGCGAAAGGTATCCATGAGAAATTTCCACACGATTAGAAAAGGCAATGTCGCCTTAAAATTGTCATGACTTGATGTTTAATATCAAAAAGCATACCCAGAGAATATTTAGTGGAATAAATTAACCAATTATTTTGTATGTAGATTATTACATCAAACAGTATTCTGCAGGTAAACGCTTCCAAAAATAGTATATTCTTGCAGGTAAAAGTTTTCGCAGCGCTAGTAACCGCATTAAAGCGTCTCTGTGGAGCCCGCTTCTAACTGCTAACGATGTCCCGCGTGGTTACAGCACCGAGTCTCTTTCTACTGCATTGTATGTGTCGAAGCAATAAACTGTGTGTGTGTTTAACGAACTATTGTTTGGTAGACTCGTGATTATTTCGTTGTTTATTCGTATCTTTAAAAGTAATAAAAGTCACAGGACTCGTTATAGGGAGGATTTGAAATATCGCCAGGCTTGGATTGGCAAACGCAGTACCAGACTGCTCTCGCCTTTCAAGCAGCTTCTCGTCACTAATCTGGATATTATTCGACTGTTACACCGCCGTCTATCGAAAACCAAAAATAAAATTTGATCTTTCTAGAATTTGCTTTTGTCACATAAAATTGTCACGTTGCATGTGTATAATTTCTTCTTCTTCGTCGTCATCATTACAGCCAATCAAATGTTTACTGCTGAACAGGCCTCCCCCATAGATTATTTCATACTGTTACGAGCTTGGGGTTCGAGACAATTAAAACTGCCGAGTGAATTACCAAAATTGACACTTTAATTACAGAACACTAATTACAACTAAAACCACACTAATAACAAAATACAATTGTACTACAGATTACTTTAATTCGCAGTTGTATCGCTTCGAAGTATTCGCTTGTATCGCCAATTCAATACTGACTCGGTCGTGGTCTATACCGGCCTTATATAGCGCCTCAGATACTTTCCAGAGCCTTCTACTGTAGAAACATCTAGAATATTCGAGTACATATCGGTCCCGAAATTTCTAGAAGGATCTTGACTCTCCTAGTTCTGCTACTAGATACCAGAGGGCGCTAGTGGCTAGTGTTGCCATGTAAAAACATTAATAGTGGCGCGCAACACTGCCCCCTCCTAAGACATGCTCGTCCCGAGCATTATTGGCCCCATAATAACGCGCCAGTCGATCCACATGGACGATCTTAGGAGTACCTCTTGCACCTTTCTGTATCCGGTAGGTTACGTCATTGATCCTTGTCACAATCCGGTACGGTCCGTCCCATTTAGCTTGAAGCTTAGGAGATTTCCCTTTGCTGCGAACTGGATTGTGTAACCACACTAGTGAACCTTCGTCAAACGCTTTGTTGTTCACTTTGCGACACCAGTCCTCGACATCGTCACGACAGTGGACCCAGTAAAACCGTTCTCGGATCTTCAGTAGAGTTCGTTTAACTCCCAGGTGGCCTCCTGAACAACCATTATGGTACAGCTGTAGAACATCCGGTACTTTAGCTTTAGGACAACCATTTGTAAATGACAACTGTCTCCTGACCATTTTCCCATTTACGGCACAGGACTCCATCCTGAATCAGCAAGCTATCCCATTGGGCCCAATAGCTTTCGTGGTCGAACTCATCGCTGATACGTCACTCCACTTGGGCTTAGGAGCACTGGCCTTCATCCATTCCAGAATCGGCTTGATGTCCGGATCTTCCTGCTGTGCATGTTGTAGGCTGTCCTTCCACTCATTGCTGAGCTGGTCTGTCCTGAGCATCCTCACTGATACCATTTCTTACCCTCTTGCCTAGTACAATGCTTGCAATCTTCAGGACAAGGTCTTCTTGACAATGCATCTGCGTTGCCATGAGATTTCCCGCTGTGCTGGGCGGTGCGGATAGCCGCACTGCCCTCGAGATAGTTCACCTTCCCTTCTACAGTTCGCTTAGGCAGCTGGATCGAAGATGGCCCCTTTCCCCACAGCCGTAGCACCTAGGGCTGTATCCTTTATTGCGGTCGCGAACTGTAGCTGCTGCAACCTCCTGACGCGATAGGAACGATGATCCTGTCGTACGGCTTCCACCTTCAGTGCATGGGCTAACGCGTCCTTAAGCGTCACGTGATGCCTGAGCCTCACAGCAGCTCTGACTTCAAGGTCGCGGATGCCGTCGATGAATGTCTGCACCAGGTTCCCTACAATGAGCGCAGGTACAGACTGGTATGCTTTTCGAACCAGCTTTTCCACCTCAAGGGCCCACTGCTGCAAGTTTTCGTTGCTGCGTTGCACGCGATCTTTGAGCTGCGCACGAAAGACGTGTTCCAGGTGAGCGTCGCCATATCTCGCCTCCAATGCCTCAAGGAGCTGCTCGTAAGTCACTTCCTTACCGAGAGCTTCCAGAACAGTTAAGGCCTGGTCGCAGGCCTTGGGTGAGCAGTCATGGCCTGACTTTTATTCCAGCCGTTCGCCTTCATGACAGCCTCGAACTGGATTTTGTTGGCCGACCAGGAAGAAGTCCCGTCGAACGGCGGCACTTTGAATCCACGTAGCGAAGGTGTTGTAGCTACCACGGGAGCTATAATTCCATGCCCAATTTTAGGTCGTCCAGCGTTTTCTTCACGTCAGCCATCACGTTGTCAACCCGATTGTTTACTTGGTTGATTCGGGTTTCAGCTTCCGACAGGCGGTTGTCATGTTGAGCAACCCTATCCTTCACCTCCTTATCTCTTTCCCGAAGGTAGCGTGAAGGTCCTTCATGAGAAGCATCTGCTCCTTCTGTCCCCGCTGCAGCCGCTCTTCGAACCGACGGGCCTGTTCCTCCTGTCGGCGGGCCTGTTCCTCCTGTCGGCGGGCCTGCTCCTGTAGCATCATCATCAGAGCACCTAAGTCAGGTGCTGCAAATGCAGGAGCTGCTGACGGGCCGACCTCCGTGGTCGGCAGCTGGCCCTCCGACGCTTGCGATGTTGTACCACCAATCGTCTCTGGTCCGTCTCCTGTTGGCGTTGACTTCTGCATGGATACCCTCCGTGTCATCTTTAGGTAAAATCGGCATGATTAAATCCGACTTCTGACACCAGTTGTTACGAGCTTGGGGTTCGAGACAATTAAAAACTGCCGAGTGAATTACCAAAATTGACACTTTAATTACACAACACTAATTACAACTAAAACCACACTAATAACAAAATACAATTGTACTACAGATCACTTTAATTCGCAGTTGTATCGCTCGAAGTATTCGCTTGTATCGCCAATTCAATACTGACTCGGTCGTGGTCTATACCGGCCTTATATAGCGCCTCAGATACTTTCCAGAGCCTTCTACTGTAGAAACATCTAGAATATTCGAGTACATATCGGTCCCGAAATTTCTAGAAGGATCTTGACTCTCCTAGTTCTGCTACTCGATACCAGAGGGCGCTAGTGGCTAGTGTTGCCATGTAAAAAACATTAATAGTGGCGCGCAACAATACGAAGAATATTTGCCATAGTTGCCACGTTTGTCAGACGGGAACCGCAGTTTTATATTATTTTGCGTTGTTGCCAGGAAACTGCTGCTGCCCATTTTCTGTTTCAGTTTCCCTTCCCATCTTACGACACCCACGGAATGTTATGACGTAGTGGATTCTCTTCCCACACCACTACACGACGTATATACATACATAAACACTCACGCCTGTCACCCAGAGGGGTAGGCAGTGACTACGGACTTCCATTTGGCACGATCCTGACACACTTCTCTCGCCTCCTTTACATCCATATATCTACGCATACACGCTCGTCGATTAAGGGTACTCCTAATCTGGCCCATTTTCAATATATCGCCAATTTGGTCGATAAACCTTCGTCTAGGGCGTCCTTCCCGACTCTTCCGTTCACTTCTGCAACATAAATTTGCTTTGTCACTCTTTCCTCGTTCATTCTTTCTACATGACCAAACCACCGAAGCATTCCCTTCTTAATCCTGGTCACAACGTCATCTTGCAAACCACACTTTTCTCTTATCACACTATTTCTCACCCTGTCATTCAGATTCAGCCCTAGCATACTCCTTAATGACCGCATTTCTACAGCATTTATTCTACTCTCATGCTTCTTCTGCAAGACCCAACTTTCACTACGTATATACTTCTTTAGAATATCTTACCAAATGTTGTACATAAATCAGGAAATAAAGGTTTGTGTGAAATAATAACGTGAGGCATCCTTTTAGATCGACATAAGAAAATAAAAGGTTTTTTCTATTTATTATGATTACGACTTAAAATATTAAGAAACTGCGGTTGTTAAACTGGCTTTCCAAGCGTGGCAACTATACCGATTAAACTAAGGCGATCTATGTGGACCCCTCTGTTCAGCAGCGGAAATTTTATAGGGTGTAATAAATGATGAATGAGACAATAATATCCGTTTAAAAAACCTGATGGTTATATTAAACTCATGCAAACCTACTTATTCGTAGAATAATCGTTAAATATTAATCTTATGGGTATGGTTTCAGATAAGTCAGAATACGATATACGCAGGAAATGCAATAAAACTCCCTATGATCATACTCAATCCAGTGCCCATATAATTGCGTCGTAAAATCAGATTGTAAAATAAAAGGATCTTTACGATTCCCATCTGGATTGGTTTAATGCATTTCATTTCTGTGCGAATATTTTCGTACGAAATTTTGTATTAAACCTTTTGCGAGTATCTACATATTTCACTAGTCGCGCAACTGGAAATGGATGAAGGAGTTATTATAGCAAAGTTGTAACAGAAAGAGCCATGGTACCTCAGTGGATAAGCGGTTGTCTTAAATTTCTTAATAAGCCGGTAACCCAAGTGCCAATTTTAATTCTTGATTTTAAGGTACCTCGGGTTGAAGGAAAACATTATCGCTTAAACGTGCATGTCTAAGTAAATAAAATTATTAATAAATTCGAGGACAACCACTTGTCATCAAGTGGACTGTAATGGTCACTTTTATAAAAAAAAATGTATCTGAATCAAGCGACATGAGTCAAGGCGCAAAGTTTCATGATAATAATATAATATGTGGCGTTGACTTCAGTTAACTAATCTTTGTCTGAATGTACAATGATCGCAATACCGTTTCGTTTTTAGAATAATATCAATAATTAATATACGAGTATATGAAAATTTATTTACCGAATTTTTCATGACCTTGTTGACTACGAGTGGCGGTTTAAAAATATTCACTACTCCATATGGTCCCGTAAGTGTCAGAGGAAGAGTTAAGAGGAAAACAAAGCAGGTGATGGGCAGCAGCGTCTTCCGAATAACAATAGAAAATAAAAAACGGCGGTTGCCAGCCCGCATGCCGGGCGTGGCAACTATGGCAAATATCCCCCTTATGAGGCAATTTATGGGAAGGCCTATATTCCGCAGTGGACTTTGATATGCTGTAATGAAGGAATGTATAAATTTTTTATAGAATTCTGTTGAAACAATTTTTTTGTGTGTAATACGAAAGCAAAAAAACAAGCTTATAATATAACAGTTTCATAATTCATCACAAATAAATTTGAAAGAAAGGAGTTTCTTACTGCTTTTCGGAACTTTTTCAAAGAATAATTTATAAAAGTTAATAAAACTTCCTCTCAGTAACGAGCCAACAAGTGGTACTTTAGCAGTTTGGCACGTCGTCAAATATTTCACAGATGTTCTTCAACTCCTTTCAATGAGAAGCCAGCAATTTTACGTTCAATAAAAAATAATTGATTTTTTGTTTAAATTATACATGCACAGAGTGATTAGGCGGCCGAAGACCAGTTATCATTTTGGGATGGGGTTCGCCGGAGATCGGAAATGCGCTGATTAAAGATTATTATATTCCTATCAACCGAGCTGTCGCTAGAGTCGATACTTAGTTTATTGAATTTCTTATATCTCGTCGAGTGTCCCCGGTAACCTTAGCTATAAGGAGGGAGCGGCCGAGTGAATGGGGCGTTTTCAAAACGAATTATTTGCTTGTTAGAAACACATTAACTAATTGAGTTCGCTGTTTACTGTCTAAATTACCTTATAGAATTATGTTTTTAATCAGTGTGATGTCATCGCATGTTGTTGAAAGTGAACAAAATATTTTTTTATTGTGAGGTTATAGCTTAATAAAATTTTCCGTTGATGCGCATACAATGACGAATCGGACGCGGCTAACTGCTTATAATAATATTTCTTCCAGGTCCGGATGTTTGTCCATATGCTATTTATGTGTTTAAATTGTAGCGTTAAGACGCTACAGGCGAAACTCTTAATATGCTGGTTACTTTTTTTAAAACAACACTACACAAAATAGTATTTTTTTAAAAAAATCTGAAGCGTAAAACAAACTCAGTCCACCTGATGGTAAGTGGCTACTGCAGTTCATAAGGGTGACAAACGAGCACAGTCCACCTGATGGTAAGTGATTGCTGTGACCTATAGACATCTACATCTATCTTCGTTTGCGAATTTAAATGCAGATGCGTTGTCAGCCGTGGGGACTAAGATAGAATGCCTCTTTTCCAGTAAAAAGGGTCTCCGGTTCTCTACACTCACCATACGCTGGTATTCTGTGAGAGCGTGGTATTAATATATCTGCAGCATGACTCTGCCACGTCAAAAAAGGTCTGGAGGACATTATTATTATTTTACGTGAGTAAGTACACATACAATTGTAATGTTCGATTTAATTATTTAGGGAAGCAAGGATCGAAGCCTGAATACGAGCCAACTATGATATACTATTTAATACAAGTATCCTACTCCTAAGACACTGGCGAAATACATTTTGGTAGCCCCGCCTTGTGTAGGTGCATATTATCTTTGAGCGAGATGAGGTATAAGTTGCATGGTGTGTGTCACATACTTATTTTCATATTTATTTATGAATGAATTAGTACTTCAAACATCTTTAGAAAGGGACTGAGTCAGACAAAGCAAACCAAGCCATGAGCTCACCGGCAGTCTCTGTGCAAAAGGCGTGCGTTGAATCGACACATCAAGGCTTCCGGGAGCACGTGTTGCATCTCATTTCAAACGCATTATATACACTGCTTAATAAACAAGGCAATTTCTAAAACAACCCTTGTTGTTTTTAGAAGCTTATGTTTCGATAGTTTTTGAGTTAGATCGTCGTGTGGTGACTTGGGAAATTCGATCACTATATCCCAGCCCACGAATATTATTAATGGTCCGTCCTGTATAGTAGACAAACCGGAGAGTCAGATGTCTAAGCGTTAGCGGATTTTTTTGTTTCTATCATTTGTGTAGCCTATTTCTATTATATTTTTAGTGGGAAGAAAATAATGTCAAACTGAAATATGTTACAAAACAAAAATGTATTACAATAACGTTTGTTGTTACTATAGTGAAGTACGATTAAGATCATTCGGTTATTAATCTTGTTTAATTAATATGTATATTATTCTTATGACGGCTATGATATATGTTGGTAAATTTTTACGTGGTAGAGCCATGCTGCAGCTATATTACTGGTATAGTTGTAGCACGAATGGGTCGGCTCGACCGGGGAAGGAACACGCTCTCACAGAATACCAACGTAAAATAACAGCTTAACGCTGCTGTGTTTCGTATGGTGAATGTAGAGAACCGGAGACCCGTTTTACTGGAAACTAGGCATTCCATCTTAGTCCTCACGGGTGACAACGCATCTGCATTTTGATTCGTCATCGAGGGTAGATGTAGATGTCTATGGGCCGCAGCAATCACTTACCATCAGGTGGACTGTGTGCTCGTTTGTCACCCTTATCCTATAAAAAAACACGTGCGTGAGTGTCGTGGAACACTCGGTTGGAACGAAGTTCCTTTCGTAGTATCTATATTATTATTGAGAAACGTATATATTATTAATTAACAAATACAAATAAATTAATTACTAGCGTCTATTAAAATGGAGCGTCATTTGAAAATAATTTTTCTTTCTTGGCAAGATAAGAAAAAGTGCGAGGAGGTGGATATTATTCCATCTCGCTCGCACAAAGGGTCGTGACGGAAAAATCTTACACTTTTTCTCGCCTAACCCCCATCCGCCAAATTCGTACCGTGCGATAAGGAACTTCGTTCCAAAAAGCGGCGTTGTGGCCTGCGGGTTCGTATCCAGCGGTGAACAGCGGTTTTCTATGCCATATAAATAATTATTCCGGGTCTGGATGTTTTTCTATGGACAATTTTATGTATGTGTATAAAAGCCTCCACGATAAAGGAGAAATACCGAGCGTGGGGGTTCCTTACGTTTAAAAAAATCGTTACGTGTCAGAACCGATCTTAAACTATGTATCTAAAATAATCAGTTTAACCAAATTAGTTAAGAGCCGTGTTAACTCAGGGGGCTATCGTTAAGTTCCATAGTACGCTAGCAACCCGTGTTGGACACCGCTGGCGCCGTTGAAACTGTTGAATAGCCTGCTTGGCCTGCATGTCGCAAAAATTAAAATATGTTGAATAAATTTTAAATCCGCCAACGTACATTGGCGCAGCGCAGCGACCTCCTCCCCGCTCCTCGCTCCCCGTCCTAAAATCCTTGCTCGTTAATTCGGCACTTAAATATATGTTGGTACTTCTCTACAATTGTATAGTAACATTGTATTTAGGCAAACGTGGTCAAGTTCCATCCGAGTGTCCGTTACGGTCGTTACACAGTGACGTTGCATTAATCACAGCGTTTCCGGTTTGCTGCTCTTCCGAGGCATTGAAAACTGAGATACGTTTTATAATATGTTATGTAATATACATAAGTACAATATTTAAAAAAAATATTGCACATAAAAACTTACTATTATACTTCACATTGAATGAAACCAGTTTTACGGATTTAATCTTCAAAAAAAGGAGGAGGTTCTCAATTCGACTGTATTTTTATTATGTGTGTTACTTCACAACTTTTCTCTAGGTGAACCGACTTTGATGATTCTTTTTTTAATTGTAAGCTGGTGTTTTTCATGTGGTCTCATATACATTTGAACAAGATCTGACCAGTAGTTCTTGAATCATCATTAATAATGCGTATTTAATTGACTTTGACTACATTGATGATGTTCTCGTTTTATTTATATTGAAGTCGGTTGTACAAAATTTATAATTTTACCACCTGTATTAATAACACTAAAGAACCTACCCAGCTAATATATTATGTATTGAAATAAAAACGTTTTCAATTGCCATGGCCTCTTTAATCATTCTTGATAAGAATCGGTATTCTTTTGCGAAGATATGTCGCCTATCAAATATGAAGTTATTGATACTCTACGTTTTCTATGTATTGAATCTAACCTAATAATATAACCTTGAATTTTTAGTGATACGTAGACTACCTAGTTCTATTAAGTATTATATGCCTAGATCTAGATCATTAGACCACCTAGTAGTAACGTGGTAGTGCCCCTTTTTTAAGATTCCTTCTTTCTTCTAATTAATCATTGTAATTAAAATATGCGTAAATTTTAGCATAATATGTAAGTCTTATAAAATTATTCCATATGTTAGCATTTGTATAAACAGTTCTAAACTGCCTCAAGTGAAGTTCAAAAAAATTGTTAAACGTACCTTGACTTACTAGTCAGGTTTTGTTATACATACAATGAATTGTCGACTGATTGGCGAATAAGGGCGTACTAAAATAAAATGATCCTGCAATTACAAAAAAGATGTTGTATGTTATTGTACAATGATATAAATGGTAATAATACCAACATAATATAACTCCATTTAATTATTATATACGGTAACCGTTTCAGGGTGTAAGAATATCCCTTATCCCAAATCATTCCGTGGGTGTCGTAAGAGGCGACAGAGGAAACTGAGCCAGGAGCGGCATCTTCCTAACAGCTGATTAAAAAAAACTTTGGTTACCAACCCCTTGCCAAGTGTATCAACTATGGCAAAGATCCTCCCTATGAGGCAATTTGCGGGGGAGAACTATGTTCAGCAATAGACTTTTGATATACTGTTATGATAATGGCTTGAAAATTGAGACCTCTACAGAGGTAGAGGTACTTTTAGATAGTGACGGCCAAAAGAGCCATCGCCTAAACATAATAAAATTGTTAAGACTTTAAAATTTTAATTTTAATTTATTAAAATAAACTAAATGTACACATTTCATAATACGTTTGTGTATAAAAAAATATTGTTTTGTGAAGGTACAGTCGGATTGTTAATCGGCGAAGCGGGAGCGGAAATCAATTTTCTTTTGTTTAGCAAACAGCAGCATTGTGCGGCCGACGATCCCGTCAATATGTAGATGAAAAGTATTTTATTGCTGCCGTAAAGTTGATAATGTGGGAGGATTTAAATACTTGTTTCAAATGTTTCCTCTTGATAATGTAAGTTAGTGTTTTATACGTGGTAGAGCAACGCTGCGGTTATATTTTAGTTGTAGAGCGAATGGGTCGACTCGACCGGGAAAGAACCACGCTCTCACAGAATACCAGCGTAAAATAGCAGCTTAACGCTGCTGTGTTTCGTATGGTGAGTGGTTTTAAAATTTTTAGTTACATACATTAATTCGACAAAATTCATTCAACAAAAATTTTAAAACATCTAATTCTAAAACTGTCTAAAAATACAAACTATAATAACTAATTACGTAAGCTATAATTCTATATAACGACTTAGATGAAGCGCCTCGTTTAACAACGTCGTGCTACAACTAGACCAGTAATATAGCTGAAGCATGGCTCTACCACGTATAAAAAAATGTACCTACGTCCATTTCGGATAATTTTTTTTTTGATTTTGATTCAGAATTGAGGACAGGTGTAGGTAGATATCTAGGGACCACAGCATCCACTTATCAACAGGTGGACTGTGTGCTCGTTTGGTACCCTTATTATATATAAATAAAATAGATTTTTAATGTTAATATGTAATAGTATATGTTTTACAAATGGGCACTCGACCCGAGAAAGATTATTCTCTCGCAGAATATCAACGTAAAATACCGAGAACCGAAAGACTACTAGTAATTCTTTCGGGAACAATAACACATTCTGCATTCAAATTTTTAATCAAGGATAGATGTAGGTGTGGGCTATATGCTCGTTTTTGTATTTAAAAAAAATGTATGTTCACAAGTAGGTAGTTTAGTGGTGTGCCTGACACCAGTTACGGAAATTATGACGCAAAACGTGAATCATCTTTCATCAAAACACAAATGGTTGTTCTCCGCGCAATAGCTATAGGTAGCAAGAACATTAATACCTTATTATACGGGTTTACAGATATACTTGCTAGAATAAAGTAATGAGATATGATTTTTCAAAATCCTATAAAAACAGACTTACATACATACACAAAGTTACCCTCTACTTGGTCACTACCGCTGTAATAAATAAGGATAACGACCTTAATGTATTAAAATAAAACCCATTTTCATTAATGTTTGCACGATGTATACAAAAGGGAATATTGTGAAAGCACGCAAATCAATTACTTAGTTGATAAATTACAAATTATACTTATTCCTCTGATGAATTAATAAAATATGTGTATATAATGTCCTGCAGACCGAATTTCGGTTACGACAGCCATTCTCAACGGAGACTATCCATCTGCGCTGGACAGGGTTATAGTGCCCAAGTGTATGCGCAAGCACAGGTGCACTCTTTAATTCCTCACTCTCATATTTCGATGGGACAGTAATCCGACACGACCGGAGAGAGATTAGGCGCAGGGCCAACAGCTTTACGTGCTTTCCGAGGTACGGGGGTGAGACACTGCCAATTTCTTGATTCCGGGCTACTATTGAGAATTTCTTGACAAAAAATTCAGTAACTGATTTTGGCCCGACCCCGGATTCTAACCCGGGCTTCATGATCAGCAATCGCGCTTACGACCGTCCAACGAGGCAGTTAAAATGTGTATACTATAAGCACAGCACAAGAATTCACAGGAAACTTTTCATTGCAATAATGTATTCTCAATTAGTAGTGTATGTTGTACTAATTTAGTTTTTTCCTTTTCAGGTACGTTTTTATTCGTTGATGATGGCGGGCCGTGGTAAAGACTAAGGTTAGTGGGATTCCAGACGAGTGTTAAAATGTCTGAAGAAATAAGTACTAGTAATTAATTAAATACTGATTAATAATTACTAGAATAAATTTACTAGGTGGTAGGGTTTTTTTTCTGCTTAGGAACCCGTCTGGGTTTTTACCACCCTTTTACCTATTTTTACCGCCTAGCAGCAGTGAACCACTGATGTTTAAAGGGTAAGAAAGCTAGTATAGTTACAGATATTCCATCTTAGCTATCAGAAGTGACCACATATCTGTGACCTTCTGTGCTTGAAGTTAGAAATAGCTGCATATGGGCTTCGACAACCACTTACCATGAAGTAGGTTGTAAGTAGGTTTTCGCTCCAATACATAAATATATTGATGACCTGATGTGGGAAGGGAGTCGATAGTTGCAGATATTATATTATGTATAGAATATTATATTATAGGGTTAGACAGATTTACGACTACCATGTGCTTTGTGACAGCCTTATGTACTCTTACTGTTACCGTTAGAGCGTATCTTAAGTACACTGCTGAACGTAGGCCTCCAAAGATTGCCTCATAGGGGAGATATTCGCCATAACTGCCACCCTTAGCGGGGGTGGGGGGTGGAAGGGTAGTGGCAGTGTAAGAATATCCACTACCCCATATCATCCCATGGGTGTCGTAAGAGCCAACAGAGAGAAAGAAACCAGGGCCGCAGCGTCTTCCTAATAACAACTAAAATAGCTTTTGGTAGACATGTTATAATAAACTTGTATAATAATTGTGTAGTATTGAATTTAAAGCCTCCCCAAAATAAATGTTAATATTCATACACATTCCAATGTTTATCTTCATATAACGAAAACACGAGCATCGGAATCAATAATCTGTGTGTTACTCGACCACATTCTTGACTTATGACTTGTTTGACTTAACACGTAAATAGACTTTCCTTGGTTTGTATTGAAGTAAATGGTTGGACTAACTTATACGTAGTCGTTAAAATGTTATATTTAACTATCAAGGATTTCTAACCACCAAGGGTTAATTGATTGTCTTTAGAATGTTTTATATAACTAATTTTCTTTAGAACGTTTTGTTTGACATATTAGCGCGTACATGATAATACATGACATATTAGGATACATATTTTATACGAGGTCGAGCTATGTTGCAGCTTATGGTTGGAGCACAAAAAGGTCGACTCGATCGGGAAGGACCTCTCTCACAGAATAACAGCGTAAAATAGCAGTTTAATGCTGCTGTGTTTCGTATGGTGAGTGTATAGAACCGGAAATCCTTTTTACTGAAAACGAGGCATTCCATCTTAGTCCTCAGGGGTGACAACGTATATGTAGATTGTAGATGACTATGGACCACAGCATCCACTTATACCATCAGATGGACTGTGTGAACATTTGTCACCCTGATTCTATAAAAAAATATCAGTGTGCAGGGTGTAATATTCTCTTCGGATATGAACAGCTAAAACGGCTAGATTATGTATTTTGCGAAAACTTAAACCTTGTGGTATGTCATGCACTTATACTTGCACCAAATAGCGCTGACAAGAAAACTAATTTCTGTTTTATAATATGAGAATATTGTCGGGAAGAATTAGGTACATAAATTACTACCAGAATTGTAACAATCAACTATGATATGACTCGTAACTATTAGCAATAGCATTTCAATTAGGTATTTACATTGACACCACCAGACTTTCTTTTCAAAAAAATACAATCAAGTTTTCGTTAAAAAATAAATAGTCATCAGAAATTTTGCACTGGAAAAGTAGCTATAACAACTCCCCAGTTCGATTTATGAAAACGGAGTTCGATTAATGGATTCCAGTAGGTCGTGAATTGATTAATTGTACCTCACCCTTATTGATGACCGAACGAAAATATATCGGATGTTTTTGTCGAAATTATTTTACTCGCGTCTTTGAAAGCTCTTGTTATATAGCTTGCGTTTCGATTGGTCGTAAATCAAGTAATGCTAGATACCGACGTAACTATCAATTCTAGCCGTCCATTAGCTGCTAATAGGATTGAACTTTTTGTATTATATTGTTTTTGAAATTAATCTTAAGCCGTTTGCATTAACGTTGTGTTTACAACATACTTTGATATTTTGCTGTATTTGTTTTATATGGAACTTTTTTATACTTTAACTTGTTTAACTTGTTTTTATATGGATTATTAAATTGTAATCGAAAATATATATGAAATAGTATAGCCGTATGTAATAAAAGTATATACAAATATAATTGAAATCGGAACTATAGAACGAATGCATTTTTTTTTTAAATATGTATATTACCTTCGACCCGAGATTAATGTCAAACTGAACGGCTGACTTTTATATTACGTGTCATCATTTCATAATTATCATATAATACATACATAAACACTCACGCCTGTCACCCACAGGGGTAGGCAGAGACTATGGACTTCCATTTGGCACGATCCTGACACACCTCAACCGCCTCCTGCACATCCATATACCTACGCATACACGCTCGTCGGTTAAGGGTACTCTTAATTTGGCCCATTTTCAATATATCGCCAATTTGGTCGATAAATTTTCGCCTAGAGCGTCCCTTCCAGACTTTGCCGTTCACCTCTGCCACATAATTTTTTTTATCATTATTATAGTTAGATATTTCATGGTTGGTAAGAAGACGACGGTTGATGGATATAATTTGGCGCGTCATGCACCACTTATATATGTCGTCCTCAGACATGAATGTGGGTGTACCCCCATTTGCGATAATTAATAAAGGTTCAACCACATACACCACATAAGAAATCATTACGGTCGTACGATGCGACACAAAATTAATGTCTGAGGTTTACCGTCGCGTCGCATAATTTTTCATTTTATTTTATAGAATAAGTTTGACAAACAAGTACACAGTCTATCTGGTGGTAAGTGGATGATGTGGCCCGTATACATCTACATCTAACCTCGATTAAGAATCAAAATGCAGATGCGTTGTCACCCCTAAGGACTAAGATGAAATGCCTCGTTTCTAGTAAAAAGTGTTTCCGGTTCTGTACACTTACCATACAAAACATAGCAGCATTTAACTGCTACTTTACGCAGGCATTCTGTAAGAGCGTGGTCCTTCCCCGGTTTAGTTGACCCAACCATACAATAAACTACGCTACAACCATAATATAACCGTACCAACCATTCAGAAAATGGCCCAACCAAAACCTGTCTGCACAGAATATACGATGCCTTGTCGAATTTGACATTTGATTTCGACAACATACGAACGTAGAGACGAAAGTAGAAAGAAAATTAATTTGTCAAACATAACTCCTTAGTGTACTACTGTTTCCAAATCAGGTTCCTCTGACCGAAAAAGTAACAACGGAAGAAGCCAGGTAAGTTTTATATGAAAAAATTTAATTTAAAAAAAATTAAAAATTTATTTTAGTTAGTAACTGAATAGCTAAACATGTTAAATGTTCTATGTTAAATAACTCATCGTCAGTCAAAGCATACCTGAGCAACTTAGGAATGTAGTAGAAATATAATATGCCCTATTTCTGTTTGCGGTCCAAAGGATATACAGAGCCATTATAATTACAGGCTGTGAGGCATTCCATCTTA
The DNA here is from genome assembly GCA_029286625.1 of Parnassius orleans. NCBI lineage: Eukaryota > Metazoa > Arthropoda > Insecta > Lepidoptera > Papilionidae > Parnassius > Parnassius orleans. The sequence goes on from JAGSMP010000126.1 coordinate 597,134, forward strand.
GTCCTCAAAGCAACGCATCTGTTGCCCTGTAGCCTTTTTTGTTTAAAGTTGATTACAATCTTTGTCTATGGACTGCAGTAGCTACTTAGGCGGGCTGTTAGTTGTATGTCACTTTAATTTTATATAAAGAAAGTTATCACGATCAGGATTGATTACAATACCTCAAGTGTTCGCCCAAACATTGAAGCATTCGCTTGTTCGAGACAACCTTCTCTTTCGTTTCTGTAATGAGATCGGTTGTCTGGATGTAGTCTCAGAGTTGAAAGCCACGTTTTAAGGCGCTTCTTGTGTTTTGGTGTGCCTTACCTAAGAAATAAATGGAAATGGGGAGTCTTCAGTCGGGAGAGTACCTCATCCGGTCCCTGGTGAAACTGCAGATGTGTGCCAAACCGTTCTCGTGGTCCTGCCAATTAGCGGCGAACATGGAACACCATGGAATGCGTAGGTATTACCCTATGTAAAAATGGGTGTTGTCTCAAAAATGAGTTGACGCACCTAAAAAATTAACAATAAAGTTTATATTAACAAAAAAACGCTTACTTTATTGAGACGTCCAGTCTAAACTGAGACATCGAGCCAGGTCCTCTGATTTCTTTCTTCTTTGAAAGCCTTTAAAATACCATTGCTAAAAAAAATTATTTATATGTTTGTATGTACCTTATATGTTGTTTTTTCACAACCTACTATAATTACTTTTCCCATCAATACTGAACTTAATGCAAGCCACGCGTTACAATTTACTGACAAAGTTTGCCTTTGCCGGTTTGTCTGCGCGAAGAAATATTTTCGATCTTGCGACGGTAGCCTGTGCAGGATAAAAATCTGCACAGGTCTATTTCATTACACGCTTCAGTCTCTGTACTTAGGCATACCTGCACAGGTAAACCCTTTCAATATGATCGTAACGTGTATGGCCAGCATAAGTCGCGTAACGCTAAGATTGTCTCGAGACGATAAGGCTATTTTTTAAAAGTTAGGTTACGCAATGCCTAAAAATTGCTACAGCGAGCACGCAAGCCCATTTCTTTCTTTAGTTTTTACGATTTACCATATTATTAATACGCAATCAATTTTGTGGATCTTTTATTACGCATGTAATGCTGTGGCCCCATAATATATATAAAAAGCGGATGCGTTACCAGTCCTGAAGACGAAGATGGAATGCCTCGTTACCAGTACAAAAAGTTTCCATTTCTCGTCACACACCATACGAGTCATAACAGCATTATGCTGCTATTTTACGCAGGTTTTCTGTGGTGCGTGGTCCATACCCGGTCAAGCCGAGCAGGGGTCTAATCCCCATAACCATAATCAGATGAATTTTCACCATCAATCGTCATCCCCTGCTTCTTCCGTCTGTCAGCTCTTGCATCTAAGTTTGGCATTTAAAGTAAAATATCGATTACTCGACCTGGCAACATATAACGCACGCACCCTGAGGACTGACGAGAAGATTCTGAAGCTGGAAGAAAAGATAGACAAGTTGCGCTGGAATATTATAGGATTATCCGAGGTCCGAAGAGAGGGGGAGAACACGGTAATCCTCGAATCCGGCAACTTATTCTATCACCGGGAGGGCGACCATCTGCCCAAGGAGGTGTCGGATTTATCGTCCACAAGTCTCTCGTTAACAACGTTGTAAAGATTGGGAGTGTGTCGACGAGGGCTGCGTACCTTATACTCAGAATCACCAAACGGTATTCGCTGAAGGTCATACAGGTTTACGCACCAACCTCGGCACAACCCGATGGTGGAGGAAATGTATGAGGATATCTCTAGAGCCATGCATTCCTCCAAAACCAACTATACGGTGTTAATACACAAAACTAGGCACAAGAGATAACGGTAAGTTGAAGTAGGGCCAGCAGCTGACCGACTTTATGGGAAAGAGGGACTCTTTATGATGAACTCTTTCTTCCAAAAGCGGCCCCATAGAAAGTGGACCTGGCCGAGCCCCGACGGTTCGACAAAAAATGAGATTGACTTCATTATGACGACCAGACGACAACTGTTCAGTGATGTCTCAGTGATCGCGAGGATGAAAACTGGCAGCGATCACCGAATGGTGTGAGAGGCACACTGAACCTAAACGTTAAGTTGGAGAGGTCACGTCTAATGAAATCAACGCTCCGTCCCCCTCGTGCTCTAATCCAAAGCCCCGAAAACTTTCAGCTGCAAAATCGTTTTCAGTGCCTAGAAGATTGCAATGAAGTGGACGATATGAATGACAAGCTTGTGGAAACTGTTCATGCGACATGCGATCGGAGCTAATTTCTGTAAGACACGCCGCAGAAGAACACAAAAACTCTCCGATCACACTCTTAATCTCACGGCTATTAGACGGGAGATGAAGCTGCAGTCTTCAGCAGATTTGACAGCATACAGGCAACTGAACACACAGATCTCCAAATGTATGCGGCGGGCCTTGCGCAACTTCAATACAGCTCGTATTGAAGAGGCGATCGAGCGGAACCAGGGCTCCAAAGTCTTTGCCAGAGATCTGTCTGCCAGAAAGAGCCAACTGTCGAAGCTGAAGACCGAATGTGACAGCATAGTTTGTCATTGAGAGGTTCTATGGGCAGCTGTACACATCATCGTTGGAGCCACACGCAAGTGTGAGTAACGATCCAAGAGCAAGTCTTATCCGACACTATTCCGATGATATCGAGGACGTCAGTCTGACCGAGATTAAAATGGCTCTCCAGCACCTTAAAAACGGCAAATCCCCGGGCAAGGATGGAATTACAGCAGAGCTTCTGTAAGCGGGTGGAAAACCGGTACTTGAAGTCCTTCAGAAGCTCTTTAATTCCGTCCTCCATGGTGGCACTACTCCGGTGGCGTGGAGCAGAAGTGCGGTGGTCTTGTTCTTCAAGAAAGGCGACAACGCTCTCTTGAAGAACTGCAGACCGATTTCCCTTCTGAGCCGCGTCTACGTGCTGTTTTTGAGAGTCATTCGAATCGTCTCGCACGCAGACTCGACGACTATGCTCGGGGTTTTCTGCGTGATAAACTTAGAAATGAGGATATCCGCAATAGAACCAGAGTAACCGACATAGCCCAAAGGATTAGTAAGCTAAAGTGGCAATGGGCTGGCCATATAGCTCGAAGAACCGACAACCGATGGGAAGAAAGGTTCTCGAGTGGCAGCCTGTACCGGCAGGCGAAGTGTTGGGCGTCCCCCCACTAGATGGAGTGACGACCTGGTAAGACATGCAAGAAGTCAATGGATGCAGGTGGCTCGGGACCGTGCTTTGTGGCATTCTTTGGGGAGGCCTATGTTAAGCAGTGGACTTGTGAAGGGCTGTAACGATGATGATGATGATGATGGACTACTCGTATAATCCTGTACATCCCTCATTGAAGTCATATTGATTTAATATATTATATTAAGATACGAGGTGGGATTTATAACAAAATATGATAATGTGAATGCAAAGATATGTATCACTTGCATTCACATATGATCGTGAAAATTATATTGTTTAACTAAACGGACGGATAGGCAGTGTCATTAAAAATGTAATTTTGACGGAATAATAATCGATTTATTAATAATAATAATAATTTATACGCATAAACATGGTATTCATTTAATAAAATCTTAAAATTGTACGTTACATTCCATAATAATTGACCATCGTTACAGTTATCACAAACGGGCCACAAAACGAATAAAAGCGATTAACCTAAAAGCTTTTCCTATAGACCAGTTTGAACTCTGTTAATTGGAAGCAGTTTCGAGCAGCAATCCCTCGGATTCAATTTCCCTGCACCCGTACGTACATAATACTACGATGTTAACTTTATTTACGTCCAGTTTAGTGTTATTTTACATGTAGATTAGACTTTCGTGATTTTTTTTGTTTCAATTGAATTTCATGTTTTGGTGACCCATTATCGAGGCCTGAATGGAAATCTTTTTAACGTTTAACTCCGTTAACTACTTTCAATACGTTTGTTCAAATTCCACGCTACATGTATAACTTTATTAAAAATATGCGATTTGCCCCGGCTTCGTACGGGTAATTTCTGGATCTCGACAACAGCGCCACCTACGGGGTCTCAATGTGAATCTAAACCATCTAGGGTCCTATTCAAACACACATAAAGCTTCATCAAAATCGGTGGAGCCGTTTTTGAGTTTTAGCTGAACTAACGGACAGCATTTTTAATAATGGAGATTTCGAACGGTGGAGTCGACGGAAAATCACTAACCGTTTATTATTTATTTATTCCATCGGACAACTAAACTCCAGGTTTGTTAGTAAAACTTATTGTACCATTATTTACTATGTGGTAAAACTTGATGTATGTTTGTAACAAAGTTTTTGACTTAAATACATTATATTTTTGGAGTTTATTGGAGTTTACTCTTAACCCTTTACTTCGCAAGCAAAAAATATTTAATTTTATAATTTTATTAAGTTGATTGGTTTCTTATAAGTCTAAAGCTTAAAAATGTTGAAAAATTATCGTACATATGGTTTTGGAAAATCAAATGTAGGTGACGTACAACACTGCGAGATACTTAGATAATTTTAAAGAATAATGAATGTTGTTCTCTACCAACACTGCACCTGTGGTAAGAAAACAAAAGGTGAAATGGATACAACTGTTTATTTTGAAAAGTAGCTATTTATTTTATTAAAATAAAAACTTAGGGACCTTAGACAGAGACATGGTAACTGTAAAACAATTTCGTTTTTCCAAATTATTGCAAAAGCACTTGTAAATCCTTTTACAATATTTACATCTACCTTAGTACAAATGTTGGTAAGTGACCAACACTGTCATATCGCACAGAATCCGGTGGTCTTGGGGCTGATGGGTCTTTATCTTTACAGTAGGCTCATTTTCTTTGCATCTGACTGCCGAATCCTGTTACATTGTAACAGTTCATTTGCTAGCTCTACACGGAATACTTTAAGAGGAGACTTTTCTTATCACCTGGACGATCTCTTCTATAAGTGCCATGCATTGTTCACACAAATATCAAGTGATTGAGCAAATAATGCCATATACCATTGCTTGGTCTTAAAGTTTGAACGATACAATGATATTAACATATCGGCTAAATCGACTCCACCCATATGGGCATTGTATTGCTTTACAATTTGTGGACACTCTATATCAACTCTCGATTTAGCCTCTTTAGAGTATCTCTTAATTTTTTCCTTTGGGTGGAGTCCACAAATGAACTTGCCAACGTAACGACTTTGTTATCAAACCATTTGACAACGGCAAGTTTATTATCGTTGCAAATGAGCTGATGACTTGCGCCTCTGCCTTTTTTCGCTAAAGCCTTGTCAGTAGTCATTTTTGTATCACAGCCTCTCAAGCGATTCTTTTTTATAGTTCCCAAACTGAAAATGCCATAGTCCTCCCTTAAGTGACGAATCAATTCTAAGGATGTAAAAAATTATCAAAGTTAACTGTTGCAGGTTTATTTTTATAGTTTGACACAATGCTAAGGACTACTTTTGCCCCAAGACCTAAGCTGTTTTCGTAGTCCGAAAACAATGTATCGTCGCCAGCATAAGGGATAAAATCATAGACTACGCCAGAGACCCCGCACGAATAAAATGTTAAATCCCATTTCTTCGGTTTCTTCGGCAGATATTGTCTCCTACTTCCAGCTCTAGTTCCTTTGTAGGACCATCATCTCGTCTATACTAAAACGCCCTTCTTCTTCGAGTTGTAAACAGTTCAGTCGGATCCGTTCTAGTATTGGACGAACTTTGAAATACCGATCGTCATTCATACTTGAGTTGTCGCAAAATGGAGGTACTTTCTAATTTTTCATATTTTCAGTGGCATAACATCAGCAATTTTAGAAAACCTAAGCCTATTATCCAATAATCACCCATTAGTATCGTTATGGCAATAAAATCTTTTATATCTTCATTGGTGACATTGATACTTTTGGTAGCTGCATTGTACTGAATACAAGTTAGTATTATCGGCGATGAGGTCAACTATGTCGTCGGAAAAAAAAGTTCTAAAATAATCTAAAGGCGTTTTCGCTGTGGCTTCTAAAGGGGGTTGATATTCAGGTAACTCAACTGTTGCAGCGTGTTCAAATTTTGCAGATTTCCATTTAAATTTTAAAGGTTTCCTAACAAATTTCTTTACTCGTTTGGTTGTAAGTCGAGGCACAGTATTAGCTGCTCTTTTTGAACGAGTTTTATTAGCTGGCGAGTCTAATGGCGACAAAACGGATGAAACTGAATGTAGCATGAAAGGGAGTTGTTGTTGAGGTTGACCAGTAGGAAACATTTCTTGAATAACAGGAGATAGTGGAACGGTATCTTCATCGGATAAAATTGGGTTTTCTCGTGCTAGTCCTACATTTTCAGGCTCAACATTTTCGTCTTCATCGGAACTTGAGAAAATGTGCATGCAATCTAAAGATGATGGATATGATCTCGGTTCAGAACTACAATACGTCAAATCGTCATCATCATCATTGGGCTTGAACAACATTTCTTCTTCAGAGGCACTGCTGCTATCTGAAGAAGCTGCTTTTCAGGTGGTACCAAAGCCATTATTTTTGCGTTCTTTGCCATTTTAGCTTCATCTAAAACAAGCAATGCAAAAAAACATGCAAAACCGCACCCAAAGCATAAATCAAATACCAAATATAAGATATTTACGAGAAAAATTAAATTGTATCAGGTATCAGACGAAAGTCGAAACTGAAAACAAAAGAACTAAGCTCAACATATTTTAGGAGAACAGACGTTCTCGGTCGTTTAGACGTTCTTTTGGTAAAAAATAGATTGTACCTGTATATTTTGTAAAATATATATATATATATATATATATATATATATATATATATATATATATATATATATATATATAGACAGAATTATAGTGTGCAAATGTGTGCGCAAGCATAGGTGCATTCTCTATTCCTCACTCTCACACGATGGCCGGAGGAGTAATAACGCCTTTACGTGCTTCTCAAGGCACACGAGAAACACCTCCAATTTCTTGATTTATATATATATATAGAGTTTAATTCGAAAAGAAACGTTATAAAAACGCAAATGAAATAAAAACACTGTTATAAAATAAATCGTCAATATACCTACTAAAGGGACAGCGTTGTCTGTCAACAACATATATAACTCACATTACTTTTCTCAATATTTTGCAAATGTAGGTGCCCTACAACATACTCTTTACAAACATATATTTCCTTCTTTACAAGTAATTTTCTTACGTGGTAGAGCCATGCTGCAGCTATATTACTGGTATAGTTGTAGCACGAATGGGTCAGCTAGACCGGGAAGGACCACGCTCTCACAGAATACCAGCGTAAAATAGCAGCTTAATGCTGCTGTGTTTCGTATGGTGAGTGTAGAGAACCGGAGACCCTTTACTGAAAAGAGGCATTCCATCTTAGTCCTCACGGGTGACAACGCATCTGCATTTTGAAGATAGATGTAGATGTCTATGGGTCACAGCAACCACTTACCATCAGGTGGACTGTGTGCTCGTTTGTCACCCTGATCCTATAAAAAAAAAAAAAATTACTATAGGTTTTACACACAAATTACAACAGTAAGTATCTGAGAGGTAAATAGTAACACATAATAGGCAATATTGTTGCTTTAAACTAATAAATAAAAAATCTAACCTTAGATCCAGGCAGTTAGTAGTCTCGACGCCATTTTGCGAGTAAATGACATATCAATGACACTTTGTGACGTTCTATATTTTTTCGGTAGTGTTTCGTTTTGCTATGATATTGAAAATTGTAACCATTGAAACAGTTATTTTTTGTTGAAATATTTTTCTATTTGTTATGTTGTTCACATACAACATTGCAAATTAAAGGGTTAAAAATCGTTTCATTTAAAGCGCACGGTATGAAAAATAGACGAGTAGTAAAATCAAGCGTTAACAAAAAGTGAAGCCGTTATTGTTTTCCTCTGCGCAACAACAAAAATACTAAATGAATAATGTGATATAACATATATTTTAATATAATATAATTTATGTAATATATTTTATAAAATGAATATAAATAAACATATGGGTTCATTTACTTCCTTTGTCTATTGTATATATTTTAAGACAATCGTTTTTTCAGGAGTAAACTCCAGTCACGCGTCGGAGCTGTTTTTAAGTGTCATACCCAGTTTAGTAACCATAGACCGCAGACCATATCACGTAACAAGATCAATATGGAATGTAATAAGATAATGACCATGAGGTCCCGGGTCAAGCCGAAAACAGTTTTTGGGGTTTTTTCTGTCAAGAAATTCTCATTAGAACAGAAAATCAAGAAATTGGAGGTGTTTCTCGTGTGCCTTGAGAAGCACGTAAAGGCGTTGTTACTCCCTCCGGCCATCGAGTGAGAGTGAGGGAATAGAGAATGCACCTATGCTTGCGCACACATTTGCACACTATAATTCTATCTTGAGCTGATGGCTAGTCTCCGTTGAGACTGGTCGCTGTGGGCAAAATTCGGTCTGGAGTACTTACACTAGGTAAAGATTTTAAGTTTTTAATTGAAAATAATGCTTCGTTTTTCATTAGAAGAAAAAATATTTTTATAAAAATAATTATGCTTATTTTTAATGATTTCTTAAATATTTTTTGTACGTGGTAATGAGCTGTATAAAGGGAAACAAGTCACACGAGCTGTGATTATTTCGTTAATTTCCGGAGCTGGAGAGCGAGTAATTAAATTTCGAGGCGAGGAAATTGCTTTTGTTCGGATCCGTCTCAAAAATAATGTGCGGTATTCGTAATGTATTTTATAATGCGCGGGATATGTTTACGATCCTTTGCGGTTTATATGTAATTACCACACATTTTCACTGCGTTTATATTACTAAACTGAATATTCATGTTGTCCGTCTGGGTTGGTACCTCACATCCTTAGCCATAAAGCACCAGTGCATCCAGTACTATGCCCAGGTTTGAAGGATAAGAGGATATACTCGTTTGTAGTCGTTGGTAGTCGAACTTCGTACTCAAAAGTAAAAATACATTATTGAATTATTTATTGAAAGATAATTACAATAGACCATGGTCTGCATCAGTTTCTTATCAACAGCTACGTATCAGGATACTTCATTTGTCAATCTAATATATTTTTTATAGGATGACGATGACAAACGAGCACATAGTCCACGTAGTGGTAAGTGGATGATGCGGCTCATGGACAATCTACATCTCGTTTATTAATCAAAATGCAGATGGATTGGTATCCCTGGGGACTAAGATGGTATGCCTCGTGACCAGTAAAATGGGTCGCCAGTTCTACACTCACCATAGGAAACACAGCCATATTAAGGTGCTATTTTACGCTGATATTCTGTGAGAGCATGATCCTTCCCCGGTCGAACCGATCCATTTATTGACAACCTTAACATAACTGTAATGTAGCTCATCCGCATAAGAAGAAAAAACTAAGCAAGTCGCTAAGACAAAAGATGCCTTCAGGTTTAAAAAATAACAATGGCGAAATGTAATGTACATATTACGTTTATTTTCTGAATAACATTTCTGTATTTTTGAACATTCAGCCCAGCAGCCTTGTGTTGAAATTGTCACTATTTCTAATAAAACTTTATTTAGTATATGTCCGCAGTCCGCAGAAGTACTTCCTGTCTTCTCCGCAGTATATTCAAAGCGCAAGAATACAAAATGTGATATATTTTCATTTAAATTCATGAGTTCGTACGAGTCGGGTGTTAAAGTTATGTAAAATATAATACAGTGGAAATATTTCTGCACAATTTTATTATTTGTTATTTTATTTAAAGAAGGCTTACAGACAAATTACTTGTCACCTAGAAGGTAGGCAGAGACTACGGATTTCCATTTGCCACGATCCTGACCCACCTCTTTCACATTAATTTATTTAGGCACACACTCTCGTCGGTTACGGGTACTTTTAATTAAGCTTATCTTCAATATATCGCCAATTTAGTCGTTAAACTTCCGTCTAAGTCTAAGACGTTCCTTGCCGACTCTGCTACTCACTAAGTGGTGGGTTTTTCTTTTTGTGAGCAGTTTAAGCAGTAATTTACTGGGGTTCTTAAAAATAATTATCTTCATTTTTGAGAATTGGTTAAGCACTTGTACTTTTTTCATAATATTACACACAATATTTACAATGTACTTTGCAATTGTATAAAGTCAGACGAAAGTAATATATGGAGGCTTGTAATTAGTAATTCTTACTACCATTTTGTTTCTTTATGAAAATAATAACTGCTCAAGCTATTCAGAAAAAACGAAAACTAACTTAGTACGTGTGCAACTACCAGTGTCAAACAAATCTTTGTTTGGACTTGAGACAAAGGAGCTTGCAGATTGAGTTATGCTAGCGGCGTTGTGAATGAAATCCTTGTCCATGAGTTTTCTTACAGATTTATAACTAGTAGAAAATAGGTCAACTATTTTAAATTCAATTATGCTGCACAGAAAGAAGGAATTCATTAAATAATTTGTTACAATAAATAATTTAAGAATATAAAAACGTATTAATAGTACTTATTTCAGCCGTGTAGTTGTTTTTAATAGTGGGATGTCGATGATGTGATTATTTTTACGAGATGTAACGATTGATAATGATGATGATGATGATTATAATGATGATGATAATGATGATGATGCTTATATTATGTCCTTGCACTTGTAAATAATGTTTGTGAACGATCAAATAACGTTTTTGTGTTCTATTCTATTTTATAATTTGACAAACTCATGGATTCATCCCCTATTTCAATCCCACTTCCAGGTTAAATCAGAATCCAAACCCGTAGCTTTTTGAACTCTTTAAGAGTTTTAAATATTTTATCTCAAAGTTTTTTGATATTTATTGCAATTTAATGTTACAATGAGTACACTAATACTACTCTGACTTCAAAGTAGAAACGTAATAAAAAATAACCTACTAAAAAGATAAAACAACGTTTAATATAAATAAATTAAAACTTATTTTATTTTGTTACTAATCTTCGAGCACGGAAGCTACTCCATCCTTAATTAGAAAGATAACCCATCTTTACCCAAAGGCCGAATCTAGTTCCGCGTGTTAGTCATTGGAACGAGAAAATTGGGGGACTAATTATTCTGTCAATTATGTTAAGGTCTTGAAGATGACATTACTTTATTTTATGTCGCAATAAAAACAATTCCATGTGGTAGTTGCGAACCCCTGTGTAATGATTAGACAAAAAGAAGCGTACTTGAAAAAATTTAAAATTATAATCTGCGCAATAGTGTGTTAAAAGTAGGCTTGCCAACCTTAGGAAATTTATTATAAAATATATAAATATTGTAAATAATTTTGTCGTCTTACTTGAATGGAACTTTATCAAAATTCCCACTTGCTGTCTGGTGAATGGATGCCTCATCCCTGGTTGTCGATCACAGAACTTTCATCGGAGAGTGATTGAGATGAATAAAATTTGGCAAGGTTATAAAACGAAACGAATTAGCGAGGTTAAACACCAATTTTTTTTTTGGAAACGTTATGTTATGGAAAAGCGAAATAAAAATTTAAAATTTTCGAATTAAGGTTTAGTTTTAAGGGTATATAGTAAAGTTGAATAACATTTTTGACATAGAGTGGAGTACCAAGTAAAAGCTATATGAAGCTTCCTTTCTAAACGTATTCTGTAATGTAATTCATTATTTTAAAGCAGCGTAAAATATCAGCTCAATGTTGCTGTGTTTCGTATTTTTAAACTCGAAACGAGGCATTCCATCCACTAAGATACTACTACTAACTCAGGGCTGGCAACGCATCATTGGTGCACTGTGTGCTCGTTTGTCACAATTATTCTATAAAAAAAAAATTTAACGCTTCAAAATTGCACACAGTGTTGATGCTCACCGTACCTCCAAATGTATTTTCACTTATTTTAAGCATTGTCTAAAAATGCGTAAAAATTTCTGTTCCAGATTTTAATGCATTTTTTTTAATACAATTTACTTGTTCTTTTTTTAACTAGATATAAAAACATTGCTATTTACTAGACCTAGTAATAAAACGAATGAGCAGATATAAACGAGTTCAGATGCATATTATTAAATGTTGACTCGATAATTCTAATGACGAGTCAATAAAAAGCATCAATTGAAAGTAATTACGATTGAGTCCAATATCTATATTCTTGTTTTTGCTGAGATCCCGCTAGTTCATTATCTACCGCAATGTCATTGTTCATTGAGGACAATATTTTCTTGTAGCGAGGTGAGAATGAATAGACACAATTACGTATTGTCAACTTTAAGTCTGTTTCCGTTATTCATGGTTCATTGATGTAATTTTAAATTACTTTATTGGATTAAAAAATTCAACAAAATGATGCAATAACTGTCTCTAAAATTCTCCAGACACAAAATATCCAAATCAGAGGAAAGGTACAGCGTCTAAAATGCGAGGAATTCTATAAAACATCATCAGATCAGTAGGATAACATGGAAAAAAGGTTTATTAAATTAAACAATATTATGTACTGGTCGTAATTCGCCGTTTAGATACTCTTCAATTATTTTAAAAGTAAATCTGACAAACGAACTTGATGCAGAACTGTAATATGTATGTACTCATTATTTATTCATTCATAACAATTAAATGCATTACTAATGACGTATAACTAAAACTAGTGACCTTGAAACTATTTATTATCTGTCCCAGCCTACAAATCATAAGTTTTTGGAAATATTTTATATATATTCCTATGTGCCTATACAAAAAGGTAAATACCTAAAATAAGATAAGAATCCTTTCTTTTTTATCGGCCTGTCAAAGTCCACTTGTGACTTGTAAAATTGGCATTGAATGGAATCAATATTGAATCAACTGGACATGGGCCTCTCTCTTTGTAGGGAAGTTTTATGTAGTCGTCACTCTTGGCAAGCGGATTAAAAATCGCCGGTCTGGGTATTTTACGAGATGGATATACCGCCATCTATCGGAAGCTATGAGATCTTTCTGACATTTCCCTTAGTCACACACTATTAGCTATAACAATATTACACATTATAACTATGTAGTACAATACAATATGATATATCATAGCATTACAATTATCTCTATGCATATATAAAAATCAATTGCTGATTTTGATGAAATGTTTTGTGTGCGTTTGAGTGGGTCCCTGGATGGTTTAGATTCACAATTGGACCCGTTAGGTGGCGCTGTTGTCGAGATCCAGAAATCACCCGTGCGAACCCGGGGCGGCTCGCTAGTAATACAATATTGTTTAATAAACTATTTAATAGTATCTAGTATTGCAATTATAATCAATCCACACGTTGCTAATTGACGCAATTACACTTAAATTGGGATAGTGTTCTGTTCAGCATTGCACTAACAATCATGTTTATTTGAAGGTCGATACAGAATTTTTTTGCCGTGTACAATGATAATGTCCTAGTTAAAAAAATTTTTTCACTGAACATGTAAACACATAAATTTGGATTAGTTCCAAGGAAAAGCGAATACAATTAAGATATCATTAAATCCGACCTTGTACTGTTATTTTCAATTATTTAAATCTATGGGTTTATTGCGAATAAAAATATTTATACTTTTTTTATTCACGCGGAAGTTATTTTCACTGGTTATAGGTATCTATCTGACAAAATTTATGTTGACAACTGTTAACAATAAATTAAAACTCTTCACCATATACACTGATATCGATCGCTGTCTCGTCGTAATATCGCAAAAAATATGCAACGAACCGTGTGTAGGAATATTTTTTATTTTTTCACAAATAACAATCCTTTAAAATTTTGACTAAAGTAATCGTAATCAGCCTTTTCAAGTCCACTACACGACATAGGCCTTTCAAAAAATGCGCCATCTGTCATGTATTTTTGTAAGTTTTGTAATCACAGCACGCTGTGAAGGCGGGTAAATGCATAGCCAATAGGTACCGACCCTCTCACTGTTAGTCATTATCGTCATCATCATCATCATTGCAACAGCCTAACCACTCACGACCAATGCTGAACATAGGCCTCCCTCAAGGAATACCACAAAGTACAATGATGAGCCACCTATATCCATCGACCCCCTCATTTCCTTCCCACCTATTTTTTGTCAACTCACTTGCCAAGCCTGGCAACTAACACTGTTAATGCTGCTCCAAAAGTCACTTATCATAGGTCTGCAATTATCGTTGTGTAACCGGTGTTAATTTTCTAATATTATCATAATTCTTGGCACGATACCACGAAGAGTAGGATTGAATGACAATTAAATTTTTTAGTTTTAGTTTTTATTTTATTTTTTAATATTATTAGTAAACTTTTAGTTAGATTTAATTTTATACATGTTTTAATAATGTAAATAAATAATAATTTAATACTTTTAACATTTAAAATTGTATAATATATTTTAAGTGTTTAACTAACTTAAGGTCTGTCTTTTCGACCGAATGTAAAATATATATACACTAGTTTAATCTTAGCATTTCATCTTGTAAGGTTTCATCGTAAAATCACTATCACTATCAATTTAATGCAAGTAAGCAAACTGTAATAATTATATCGTGGGAGCCAGACATACAAGCGACATAATGCATTGTGCAATTAGGTATAGTCTGCTACCGCGTAGCAACGCAACGGCGCGCTACGTAATTTCAACTTGAGACAGCACTACTGATTAGTCGCATAATTACAACTTGAGGCACATTACAAGACGGAAATATATTTATGTTATTTCACTTAGCAATTTGTACATTTTACGAAAAAAAAGAACTACTGAACTTAACATACTTTTTTTTGTGATTTGGATAAACACTTGTACTAGTTCCACAATATTTATTTAAAAATTATTATTATACTAATTATAAAACCGACCGGTTTCGCTTCACGGCATCATCATGGTATATATATATCATCATATCTATACTCTATCATCATCATCATCATCATCATCATTACAGCTCTTCACAAGTCCACTGCTGAACATAGGCCTCCCCCAAGGAATGCCACAAAGCACGGTCCTAGTGGGGGGTCGCCATACACTTCGCCTACCGGTACGAGGCTGGCACTCGAGAACATTTTTTCCCCGTCGGTTGTCGGTTCTTCGAGGTATATGGCCGGCCCATTGCCACTTCAACTTACTAATCCGTTGGGCTATGTCGGTCACCCTGGTTCTACTGCGGATATCCTCATTTCTAAGTCTCTCATCCCGGCTATCGTATTCGATAACCCTCTAATACGACGAGATCGAAAACAAGTTTTAGTTATTAAATTTTACGTTATTTAACTTTTCGCAACATTACTCTGTGTTAGCTGTGGTTGCCTATAACTGGGTGAGCACATTGCATGTTTCTCACAATGCTTGTATCTTGTTTTCAGTTTTTGTGTATCATCTGTCGGTGACCCTTATAAATAAATAAATAAAGATAGATTTGAATAAAGTATCAGAGACGCAATTAATTGAATAGTTAACGCCATCATTGAGAGTCAATAGGCTTTTGTTAGCTTAACCAAAGCCTAATAACTCCTGCCTTCAATACAACCAAATTGTAATCGGATGGAAAGACGGACGCTGGTAAATTATTTCCACCCCTTTGTTAAATGAAGGACGAAGCAAACCATTTGTTTCGAAAATAAAGTATAAAATTTTTATTTCCGTCTTATAACAAAACGTGGTTTATTGATCGTCTCTAGTTTAAATTATGATTTAACTAGCTGTTACCCGCGGCTTCGCCCGCATGGTCACTGGGAAATGAACTATCCATTGCTTTTTGAATTGAAAGTAAACTGAGTTTTATAGATTTGTCAGAGATGCAGCCATTAAAAGGAAACTGAGCAAAATTGATTCGTCAGCCTATTTAAATGTTTTGAAACGCAGCGTATAGGAAAGCATGAAAATAGCCTGTTTATTCCAAATGGAAATGGGATATTTTTTTAATTAAAGGAAACTGAGCATAATTATCCGTCAGGGTTGCAGACTTTTGAAAAGAAACTGAGCTAAATTGATTCGTCAGAGATGCAGTTTTCTGAATTGAAAGGGAACTGAGCCAAATAAAAGATCCGTCAGAGATGCAGCCTTTTTAGTTGAAAGGAAACTGAGCTTAATAGGTCCGTCAGAGGTGCAGCATTTGGAATTGAAAAGAAACTGAGCTCAATAGGAAATTTTGAATTGAAAGGGAAGATCTGTGGGAATTCTGATTAATTGATTGTGGAAATTTTGGAAAAAACTAACTGAATACTATTTTAAGACGCTACTGTACACAATGTTATATGTTTTTCCATTCGGGGAAAGAATGTGGAGATTCTGGGCATTTGACACACGCGAACATGCTACATACGGCTGACCATGAGAGTTTTTCTAAGTTGACCCCCGCTACCTGTAACGTTTGCCCTTGCGCTTTATTAATTTCACAACAATCTAACGCTTCAAATATTAATTTAACATAAATGACTTCCTGAAGATATAATTAAAGTACTCCACAGTTTTATTAGACATACATTTCGTCTCTTTGTGTAAACAATGTAAAATTAATTAATACATACTCGTGGCAGAGCGCCCAGCAACCGGGGCGTGGAATTTGCGTATGCCCTCCGTTTCCGTGATAATTTCCGCATTTCCCGGCACATTCCCCTAGTTGGAATGCGGAAGCATCGTTTATCATTACACATATTATGTATTTCTCAAATAAACGAACTTTTATATGGGCTCATTCCAATGGAAATTAGTATGTAAGTTGCATTTAAATTTCATAGAATCATCATCATCATTACAGGTCACACTGATGTCCAGCAATCATAGTGTAGGCCTCCTCCATTGATCGCCACAATGTATGATTCTAAGCACTTTCGCACTTGGGACGTGCTGAACAGTACCGTGTAGCGGCGGTGTAAGAATATCCACTACCCCATATCTTCCCGTGGATTTCGTAAGAGGTGACAGAGGGAAACAAAACAGGAGATGGGCAGCAGCCTCTTCCTAAAAATGACTACTAAAATAAAAAACTGCGTTTGGCAACCCGCTTGCCAACTATGGCAACTATATCAAATATTCCCCATAATATGAGGCAGCGGAGCCAGACGGGCCTCCGCAATCCACTTTTCGCCCCTTCGGGAGACAGAACGTGACGGGTGGCGAACCTCGTCGCCGGTTTTTCTCCCGGAGATTCTTCGCGCCCCTGCCCCATTAAAGGGGCGCCGGGAACTCGGGGCCATTTCTTTTATTTGCTGGCTCATGGTGCGAACTAAAGGGTGGTAGCTTTTACGCCGCTACCATACGGCGAGGAGCCGAGTCTATCCTTTCGGCTTTGTCGCTCGTTTAGCACCACCTGTGGGACACGTGTAGGGTGGGCCTAGGGTTAGGTGGTCAAAGCCTACGGACGCGACCGACTCATCCCCCTCATGTAGAAATAATGAACGAGGAAAGAGTGACAAAGCAAATTTATGTTGCAGAAGTGAACGGAAGAGTCGGGAAGGGACGCCCTAGACGAAGGTTTATCGACCAAATTGGCGATATATTGAAAATGGGCCAGATTAGGAGTACCCTTAACCGACGAGCGTGTATGCGTAGATATATGGATGTAAAGGAGGCGAGAGAAGTGTGTCAGGATCGTGCCAAATGGAAGTCCGTAGTCTCTGCCTACCCCTCTGGGTGACAGGCGTGAGTGTTTATGTTTAATATGAGGCAATCTATGGAGGACTTTGATCAGCAGCGGACTTTTATAGGCTGTAATGGTAACTAGTTGATACACTATCATCTATTAGAAGGTCTAGCATTTCTTCTATTCACCTTTTAAGCCGCCACCGCACGGTTTAATAGAATCCGTTAGCCACCTACGCGCTAGCAATTTGTCATCCAAACTTGAATAAATAGCTACCTTTATTCAAGTTTGGATGACAAACGAGCTTACATTCTATCAAAACGTATGCCTTGTTACCGGTCTAGACCGGTGTAAAAGTCTCCTTTTCTCGTCATTCACTTTACAAAAGCCGCAACATTTTGCTGCTATTTTAGATTGTGTTTGTATCCTATGCATATTAGACTATGTGACGGTTCTAATCACTTCAAATGTACTAGTACTGAAATATCTAGATCAGTGGCGGAGGGCAGTGCACAAATTAGCTTGCCAGTAGGCGTTTGCCAAGAGCAAATCTTTTTCAACACGCGACAAGCATAGGCTTGTCTTGTGGCTAATTTAATACAATTTAAGGACCGGATCCCTTATATTGTCACTAACTAAATCCTTCGGCTTTTATCGGACAGTATTGACTGGTATAGAATGCCTACCCTTTATATTATTTTGTAATAGTATTTTGTAATAGTTTACTTTATTTACTTAAAGAGTAATCGAAAACGCTCGCTTATATAATAGAGCACCACTCTAACTGTGGGAAAGTGGAACAATTCCCGAGAGCATGTATCTCGTACGTGCCGGGGCGTAATGTAGAGGCGTCTGCGAGAACGGTCCCTATTCATGAGCCTATGGATATTTAGAATCAATTCGGCACAATGGACTCGATAATCGTGAAGGATAAAGTCGATTTCGTTTAGGGCATTACTTTATATTGGGAAAGCTTACTGAATTTTTATTTTACTGTAAGTCTCACCAACTTGTTACGTGGTGCGACTTGTTTTTGTTTAGTAGTCTGTCTGTATATTTTTTTATGGAAGAGAAGGCAAACGAGCATACGGCTCACTTGATGGTAAGTGATTTCTGTAGACAAGCATCATTGCATTCAATGATATGTGTGTTCCAATTAAAGGATATCGACCGGTTTACATTATCTTAGTCTTTAGGAAAATTTTAAATAGTATAAGGGTGACAAATAAGCACACAGTCCCCCTGATGGTAGTGGATGCTGTGGTTTATAGACATCTACATCTATCCTCGATTAAGAATCAAAATGCAGATGCGCTAAGATTAAATACCCTTAAGTACTAAGATGAAATACCCTTAAGTACTAAGATGAAATGTCACGTTTCCAATAAAAAGGGTCTCCAGTTCTCTATGCTCACCTTAAGAATTACAACAGCATTAAGCTGCTATTTTACGCTCGTATTCTGTGAGAGCGTGGTCCTTCCCCGGTCGAGCCATCCCATTCGTGCTACAGCCATTAATCTGCAGTGTGGCTCTACCACATAGAGTGATTTAGTAGAGCACATATCGCACATATAGAAACGTGTAAACGTTCTCATTCATCATCATCATTACATATCATCACAAGTCCACTGCTGGGCGTATGGCACTGAAGCCTACTAAATCGCTGGACTATTTATATGCCTATGCCAGTTACTCGTGTTTTTCAGCAGATATCCTCGTTACGGATTTTATTAAGCGGAAAAGCTCTGAACCTAGCCCTATCTGTCGCTCGCTAAGTAACTGAGCTCTCGTATTCGAGTGCTACTAATGTACTCTCTTAAAGCCGTGGGATAATGTAAAGCAGCCATCAAAGGGCCAGCATAATTAATTACAGCCTCTGGGGTATTTCATCTTACCGACAGCGCAATAGCAAGATAAACATAGTTTACCGAAAACTTAATTGTGTTGGTATTTTTATCTAGCAGTGGACTTGTGACTAACTGTAATCATGATGATGTTTTTATTTAATAACGGAAATCATCAATATCGTTATAAAATAGGACTCCCCCAAGGAATGGTACAAAGCACGAACCTAAGCCACCTGTATCCTTCAACTTCCTGCTTGTCTTACCAGGTCGTCACTCCATCTAGTGGGGAGTCGCCCTCCACTTTGTTTACCGGTACAAGGCTGCCACTCGCGAAATTTTCTTACCCATCTGTTGTCGGTTCTTCGAACTACATGGCCGGTCTATTGCCATTTCAGCTTACCGATCCGTGTTACCGGTCTGTGTCGGTATAAATGAAATAGAAACCAAGAATAAAGAATATTTTATTTATTAATATTTAAAACGGGGTACTTTACTGCATACATAACGAGGTCTAGTGCCGATACCAATCCTGGCAAACACGCATCCGTTTGACCTTTTTCTGTAATTGCAGCATGGCGTACAGTAATGCTTCGGCTGTGGGCGGACACCCCGGCACATATATGTCAACCTGTCAAATATAGGGAACAATAATTTATATCTCCATACACCGTAATAGCAAACCGAGTTCCGGTATCAATCGCCGTTGCTGGGCATTAAGACAAATGTAGGCTGTCATTTTACAGGATACAAAGCTATTAAAATAAATAACGAATAATCTGTACTCTTGTCGCCGGAAGTTTCATATTGCTCGAGTAATATTAGTTCTATTTTGCTTTAATATTCCACGTGGTCGATGGCGAGGGAACATGTATCGTGAGGAAAACTTGCATATCTAAGAAATAAAGGTATTTAATGCCATGTGCAATGCACCATTTCGTCATGCAGAAGCATGATCGATTCATCATTCATCATTACTTGGGAATAAAATCTTTGTATTGAGTAGCCTTGATTTAATTCACATATTCTCATATTTTGTGTATATCATAGACAAAACACAGTCCCAGTCCGAACGCGAATATTGAACAAGTTTCATTTTTATCAAGTTGAACATTAAATCAAGTTCTGGACAAAGAAATCTATAAACGGGAGCAATGGGTGTGCATTATGATGGTGGCGTAAGACAATCCATTAACCACAGTTTTCCCGTGGGTTTCGAGGTGATGGAAAATGCCAAAAATACCTCATTTATCTTGACAGAATAGCAGTATAACCGTCCTCTACACCGACGTAAAATATGCAGAACGGCTACAGACAACGTTAAATTTGCAAAACAGTTTGTACCCTGGCATGTCTCCTAAGCGTGGCGGATCCTAAGAGCTCGGATTATGGCAAATACTTCTTACGATTGAATCCTATACTAATTGGTAACTATTTGTGAACTGTAACGGACTAATAAGATAAAGGTAGGTATTACATATACATACATACGGTTGATCTCATAGTTTTGAAAAATAATTTAGTCTAGTTCATACATACATACGGTTGATCTCATAGTTTCGAAAAATAATTTAGTCTAGTTCATACATACATACATACGGTTGATCTCATAGTTTTGAAAAATAATTTAGTCTAGTTCATACATACATACGGTTGATCTCATAGTTTCGAAAAATAATTTAGTCTAGTTCATACATACATACATACGGTTGATCTCATAGTTTTGAAAAATAATTTAGTCTAGTTCATACATACATACGGTTGATCTCATAGTTTCGAAAAATAATTTAGTCTAGTTCATACATACATACATACGGTTGATCTCATAGTTTTGAAAAATAATTTAGTCTAGTTCATACATACATACGGTTGATCTCATAGTTTCGAAAAATAATTTAGTCTAGTTCATACATACATACGGTTGATCTCATAGTTTCGAAAAATAATTTAGTCTAGTTCATACATACATACGGTTGATCTCATAGTTTCGAAAAATAATTTAGTCTAGTTCATACATACAGGTACAATCCGATCGCATCCTCGGACGGTTGAGTAAGTGTAGTGGTAATAACCGCCACCGTTGGCGCAGCTACCCATCGAGACCACCCACTTCGGGTCCGGCATTAGGTCGTAAGTCTTCCGGAACACGGGCGCCATCTTGTTGGTGACGGTGCCCGCCACGATGATAACGTCCGTCTGACGCGGCGTACCGCGGAACACCATGCCGAAGCGGTCCATGTCGTATCTTTAATAGAAGTAGCTACTGTTGTACGGTCATAATATCTTTTTCAAATTATTTTTTCATGACATTCTTAGCTCCAAGAGACCAATCTTATAAAATAAACATTTTTGTTTTGTTGCTTAAAACTAAAAATTGTTAATAACTATTGTCGACAAATCTAATTATATTACTAATTTCTTCCGCCAAGCGCAATGCAACCACTACTGCGTACAAGTTTCTAAGAATAACACAGTCAGTTAATTACAGGCTGTGAGGCGGAGATACATGAGCTGCAGTAACCACTTACCATCAGGTCTATATTATGGAAATAAGCATTATTTTCGCCTACTACTTTTATTGTTTTAACGATTTCCTATCGGTTATGCGGCTTGGAGTAATACAATCCTTTTTCTTTTTATTTAATTTTTTTTTAAAGAAATTAACAAGTTATTTGACTTTTTTGAGGTGAAATTAGTAGTCTGACCGTCGTTTGCCACTGATAATTTTTACTTGAAACTTTTACTTCATGAATTCTGAATAAATTTACGCTACAGTCATTAAGATGACTCACTTTATCATCCTAATTACCGGAAAATAAAAAGGGATATTGCTTCTCAGAAGTCTGTATCTTACTTCGGTCAGTAAATTTTTAAAAACTAGTTCACCAAAATTACCTCGGCGCCGCATAATGCATCATCTCCAACGCGCAGCAGGCCAGGCCGAAGGTGAGGGGCCACAGGGAACGGCTGCGCCCCCAGTTCAGAATATCATCAAGGCGCGCCGTCACCCACTCGGCTTTTGTCTGAATTTTAATAAATATTACAAATTAAAAAAATAACTTATTTTCGTTAATCTGTACTATTATAATGTGTTTGTTACTTGTTACGAGTATAACCTAAAAACTAACCATTTACAATAAAATCCACTACGATGGAACTTAACATGGCGCAATTCGTATTATATTTTTTTGTTTCCTGTTGAGTCGTATAAATATAATACCTTGTAAATATATGACCAACTGATACGACCCCTTTTTGTATGCTAAGACACTCCTAGACTTTAGTCCGTCTGTAGTAAGCGTGACTGCAGATCATGTGGCCCCGGGTTCGATTTCCGGGTCGGGCTAAAAATCAGTTATCGGGTTTTCCTGTTAAGAAATTCTCAGTAGCAGCCCCGAGTTAGGAAGATGGTGGTATTTCACGCCCGTGCGCCTGATCTCTCTCCCGTCGTATGGATTTACCGTTCCATCAAACTATGAGAGTGAGGGAATAGAGATTGCACCTGTGTTTGCGCAAACACCCAAGTAATTTTGGCACATTACTTGATGGGGAAAGCTTGCGCATAGCCGTAAGAATCCGACTAGGAGCGGCGATTTGACAACCTCTTCAGTGTCCTTGTTATAGCAGCGTAGACAACTTTGGACTCCACGGGCTCTCATGTAAGAAAAGTGCTGGTAGGTTGTCCAGTAACGGTTGCTTGAACATTTTTTTTTATAGCAGAGGGTGACAAACGAGCACACAGTCCACCTGATGGTAAGTGGTTGCTGTGACCCATAGACCATCTACATCTATCTTCAATAAAGAATCAAAATGCAGATGCGTTATCATCCGGGAGGACTAAGATGGAATGCCTCTTTTCCAGTGAAAAGGGTCTCCGGTTCTCTACACTCACCATACGAAACACAGCAGTGTTAAGCTGCTATTTTTCGCTGGTATTCTGTGAGAGCGTGGTCCTTCCCCGGTCGAGCCGACCCATTCGTGCTTCAACTATACTACTAATATAGCTGCAGCATGGCTCTACCACGTATAATCCTTTTATCCGAAGAGCTCTTGTCTCCTGAAGTTTCTAAAGGAACTGCATCCGCGACTGGTTGTCGCTGCTGGTAATAAGAGGGCTGGTTCTTTTCTCGCTCAAAAGCTATGTACAGCTATTCAGCGAGGAAACGCAGCCTGCGTTTCTTTGCACTATACCGCACTTTGGACTGTATGATAATTTAAGTTTTCAGTTTTATTTTTTTACTATGGTAATAAATATTGTTTACGTTTTTAATACAATGAAATACAATATTAAACCATCATATTTACAAAATATTTAAGGCTAACTGAAATTCAGCCCTAAGTACAGTTTTCAAGATATGCAATAACCATAAGGAACAAAACTAACAACACCGTTAACATTGTTACCGAAAAATCGTTAAATTCAATATCTATCCCTCTCAACATTGTCTTTGTCTGCATCAAAGTAGTAGCAATTTCTTATCGCCCTTATTACCCCTCCCCCAAAGTTATCGAGTCAATTAATCTCCAAATCATCAGCTTATAGCACTAAGTTACTATGACGTCTCAGCTTAATCCCAATATTCGGAGTGTAGTAAAGTAATCCACCCCTTGATCCTCATCCCGCGCTTCATTACAGTGGAGATACCGCGCAGTACGAGAAACCTACACTTCTATCCAATTACGTACTTGTACGTAATTCGATTGGAGTGTAGGGTAGGAGATCGTATGTATGAATGTTATTGATAATATATTCGATGTATTTGGAAATATCTTTAGATATTTAAGCGAGTAATTCTTCTTTATCTAATTTGTTTCTCTAACGATTTGAATTAATTTTTTTGCCGAATTCAAAAAGGAGGCGGTTCTCAATTCGTCTGTATGTTTTGTGTGTTTGTTACGCGATATATTCGTTAAATTTTAAGCGATTTTAGTAATACTTGTTTTAAGGCAGAGATGTGTCCGCCGCGCTGCCCTAATATGTGTTGGCGGACTTCACGTCTTCGAAATTTTTATAATTTGTCAAAAATGCAAACTTTTTCACGATGTTTTCCTTCACCGCCTAGCACGTGATAAAACGGCACTTAAAATTGCAATTAATAATTTACCAGTGCCAACGGGGATCGAACCCAGGTTACTATCCCGGTAGCTACCACGAGCTCTACCTTACTTTTTTAACCTAACTCTACCTTGCATACGCATTCTATTATATATGGGTTGGTTAGAATAAGAGGATGGTTCTAACTATGTACCTTCAAAGTGAGTCCTCGGTCGAAACCGTTGGGGAAAAATTATATATTACAATGCATTAAGACCCCCATTCCGATCGTATTACGCAGTTGATATGTTATATATCGTAATCGATAGTTTTGTTTTGTGAGATATATTCAACGTATAACGATATAAACATTATTTTTTTATCAGTAGGTACTTAACAGTTCACTCCTTACCGTGAGACTCCCGCGCAGTTGAGGATTTGCCTTTATCGCCACGCTTGGCAAGAGGATTAGTGACCGCAGTACCAGACTTATTGCATCAAAAACTCTAGTCGTCACCGTCATCGGTTTACATAATTTACATCTGGTATATAAGATAGTGACCTATATCATCCCGTGGGTGTCGTAAGAGGCGGCAGAGGAAAACTAATCAGGAGATGGGCAGTAGCGTCTTCCTAATAACGACTAAAAATAAAAAACGGCGGTTGCCAACCCCTTGCCAAGCGTGGCAACTATGGCAAATATCCCCCCTATGAGGCAATCTATGTGGGAGCCCTATGTTCAGCAGTGGACTGTAATATGCTGTAACGGTAACGGTATATAAGATGTGTATACTCGTAGGAGGCCGTGAGATATTACTGTATTTCTCAAGACGCCTGTTACGACACCCGAGGAACGATATGGATGGATTCTCTTTATGATGGATTCTTCAATGCCTCTATCGCACGGCTTAGGGCAGTGAAAAACATTAATTATACTAATTTTATATAAGATAAAGAAACAAACTTGCTTAAATAAACCGGATTAAAATCTCGTCTCGACAGCAAAGATCGTAGCGGATGCAACTCAAACTTAAAAGGCTTTAAAATTACATATACCTAAAATTTGTTAGGTTTGATTTGACTCAAAATCTTAATAATATATTATAGGCACAAAATAGCACAAATAAAGTCAAGTACACTTTATTCAAAAAAAATTATAAAACCACACAGCCCTACACGCAGTCATAAGGTATTTCAGGATCGGATCACAGCCTTGTCCAATAATTTGTGTTTCCGTACGAGTGGAATTATAATATTATCTCATTCCGGCTTATACCGAGCTATGCCGCAATCTTAGGTTGGTAACGGCTATTTTCTATTTTTGTGTCACTCTTAATCTTTTCTTTTGTGGAATTTGTGTTTGAAAAGCTTTGTAGATAATATATAATATGTAATGTTTCTCATAGTTTTAGTAATAAATGAATAATATTAAACAAATGGTAGCACACAGCGTAGTTAAAATATGAAATAGTAATCAACCAAAAAATATTTTAGGTATAGTATAATAGTAAGGTTGATTTTTAAGTTTGTTCTATAAATAAAATACATAGAAAAATTAATGTGGAAAGGGGTGTCATTGTGCGCCTCTTATTTTAATGTAGCAACACATACAGAAACCGTATTGGCAGTGTTAACTGTACACTCACTATCATTTCCAGGAATGTTGTATACTATTCTATATGTGAGAGAATTGTATGATGCCTTCGGGAACCACTTCCGGTGCTTTTAGGGATCACCAGTGGTCTACGGACCACCGGTTAAGAACCACTGTTCTAACCAAAGAAGTCCCTTAGCCGCGGCGCCACAGACTGCGCGAAATTCCGTGCATATTACATTTTATTTCGCAAATTTCCACTGGATTTCTTTCGTGAAAAGGATTTTAATTTAAACCTGATACTAAAATATAAACTACTTTTTCTAATAAAACCGAAAACGCGATGGTGCCAAAACGTTAGGTGATACAAGATGTAACTTTAAAACATTTAAATGATAAATTATAACGGTTTT
The DNA here is from genome assembly GCA_029286625.1 of Parnassius orleans. NCBI lineage: Eukaryota > Metazoa > Arthropoda > Insecta > Lepidoptera > Papilionidae > Parnassius > Parnassius orleans. The sequence continues at coordinate 623,590 of JAGSMP010000126.1, forward strand.
TAATAAAGGTTTGTAAATATTTAAGTTAAGAAAACTGCTTCTTTAAATATTACTGGTTACATTTTGTATTGACATTTGCGTTAAGATAATCCTCCCGACTTCGCACAGGTGATTTCTGGATCTTGAAAACAGCGCTACTTGAATGTAAATCTTAACCATCTAGGGACCCATTCAAACACACACAAAAAAAGTTCATCAAAATCGGTCGAGTCGTTTTTGAGTTTTAGCGGGACTAACGGACAGCAATTGATTTTATATATAGAGATTACTTGAGACATCTATCCTAACAGGTCGAACCCAATGCGATAGTGTCCTCTTTTTCATTATAAAGTAAATCTTACACTCATAATATTAAAATTTATGTAGCTAAACAAACTAATAAAAACCATATAAACGTTAAGCAGTATAAATTAAAAATACAAAAACGGCTAAAAAACTTCCATATCAGTAGGTACTGACCTTCCTGTTTTGATCAGCTTATGCTAGACGACTGCTTCCATTATAGATAGCACATCAATACTATTTTACTAAACAATAACTTATTAAGTATAGCTATTGCTGACGCATTGTCAACCGTAGCGACTCTTGCTAATTGAACCATAGCAGAAACCAATGCAGTGCCGAGCTGGCTTCGACAGTTTTATTACCTTATTAGTACTGGCCTGGGGCATTATACGCTTGCTAATCAAATTTTGTCCTTTCACGTGCTTTATGGGTTATTATAAGTAATTAAGGCGATCCATTTAATTTATTTATTGTTTCTATAAAGATATCAACTGCGTTGGACATATAAATGCTAAAAGTACGTTTTACTTTGAATAAAACGATTTTTATGGATTTTATCGCGTTTAATTTACTTATTTTTATTGCCGACGTTTCGGGTGCTTTACAAGCACCCCATGGTCACGGCGGGGACAGATGTTTGACGTCCCGATGTCAAAGCCCGGCAACCTTCAGTTTTTGAAAATTAATTTTTGGTTCGATCCACGCAAAATTAAAAAAATAATGAAAAAAAAACTGAAGGTCGGGCTAACTGTGACATCGGGACGTCAAACATCTTAGTCCCCCCGGTGACCATGGGTTGCTGTAAAGCACCCGAAACGTCGAGAATTAAAATAAGTAAATTAAACGCGATAAAATCCGTAAACATAGTTTTATTCAATGTGTAGTGTTCGCGTAAATATAAGAAATCATTAAGTACGTTTTACTGTTGGATATTTTGTGCTACAAATGCACACAAACAATCAGATTCACGCATTCCGGGCTACCCAAGTCCAATGTACCGCTTATACGATAGGATAAGAGGAGGTAGGTTTCATTGTTGAAACTTAAAAACCTAAGCTAAGGCAGTCTCAAAATTTTATTTGTATTATTAGCATACTTATAAAACACACTAAAAACATTATTAGACTCTTGTTGCTGGTTTAATCACTACACACACACAAATTCTACAATAAATAATGAAGTGGATGATGTTGATGATTAAACATTTATTAATAAATTTTATACATTGGTATTTTACGCCAGTTTTCCAAAATAACTCGGTAAAGCCAACCCAATAGTAAATAATTTAAATTAGTGCTAATTGTCGGTCATATTTCAATCATACTTTGCATTACATAGCACATCTTTTAAACCATTTCTTTCCCGTATGTCCCTTTCTTTTTCATTTAGCGTGGGTTATTGTTTTTTTTTTGGATATTTACATAAAGCTAGCAGAAATTATCATAATCTCATTGCAGTTTCCACATTGAAAGCTCTTTTATCATAACTTTGCATCAGGCACATGAATTATACAAAATCAGACCATTTTCTTTTTCAAACATTTCGCAATTAGAATCTTTCTTTATCTGTGATAACATTTGCTCAGTATAAAGGAAGAAAAAGTAAAAATGTTAAGAAAATGGTCTTAACATTTTTACTTTACATTTATAATAATAAAAACCCTTCAGCAGATTTGTCGTATCCGAGAAAAAATTACTTATGTATAAAATTTTGTTATTTAAATGAGGTGTGTGCAGTGTTAAATGTAGATAAGGCTACCGATGAAACGAGTAAGGGTGAAGAGGTCGAAGAGCTGCTATTTCACGCTGGTGTTCTGTGCAAGCATGTTCCTTCCAGGTGGAACCGACCCAGTCGTGTTACAGAGCCATAAGATGCTACTGTGCTAGCCAATGCTAGCTAAACCAGGCTCTGGCGATCGACTAGTGATGGTATATCACTAATTCGATAATGCCGAACCTAAATACCTTATTTATTAAATGCAATTGACTTCACCTGTCCAGGATAGTGAAACGGCGAGTAACGCCTATTCTCTCCCAACTTATAAGATTTACTCCCGTGAATTGGCACTGGAGGTTTCTTAGCGCCGCTGCTCTTCTTTCTGCTTGCAACGGTTGTCTCACGGAGAATGCGGTAATTACATAACACGTGGGTCTGTCTCGCCGCTTCATAATAATTGGTTAGAACTGAAAGCCCCTTGAAAATGCGTAGTTTGTTTCTAGCGCTGTTGAAATTGAGTTGTAATTATAATTGATTTGGTTACTATTCAAGTTGATATTTGTTTAAAACGTAAATTATATAGATATATATTATATATTATAATAATATTCTTAGGGCCAAATATTCAAACACAACTCAATTTTAAGATGTAAGTCTCGTGGTGTCACAGTTACTTTGACTTAAAGGGAAAGAAACAGCACGAGACTTAACGGCATCTTAAAATTGAGTATTTGGGTATGTTACTTAAACTAAAAATTACACTTGTCTATTTAAATAACTTAATATAACTAAATGCTATAAGCTAAATAAGAAAGGGTAATATGCACCAAAAAGACACCACTTCGCACATGCTACTGGATTGTTGAAATGCTCATTTTCAGTGCAGTTGTAGTTTAAAATAATTGAACTAAGAATTTAAAATTTTATTTATTATGTTATATTACAATGTCAATTATTAAATAATAAAAAACTTTATTTTATTTAACGAACCATATTTATTAATAGTATTTATAATTTAACTCCTTTTCATTCCTCATCAATTCGGATTTGCTTATATAGGAGATAAAGAGATTTACGTAAATATTTGAATGTATTTGTTAAAAGATAATCTTTCCAGTTTCGTCTGAAGGCATTAATATAGACTACAAGGTTACCTGCATAGAGCTAGTCTCAAAGTTTCTCCAATTTTCATCGCCATGTTTATGTGATATATTTAATTTACTTTTTTGTATGTAACGCTTAAATCAAATTATTTCGCAGCCAAATTACCTCCCTCCGGCTTAGTGTACGTGACAAGATGTGTCATTGAAGTTCGGATTTTCGTTCGGAATTCGAAAAAGGTCTGTGTCGTTAACATCGTGCCATTAAAAAGGTTCTGTATGAATTATACATAATTATATTCACCCTTTTTCATGTTTTACAAAGGCTTTTTAACAATAAATATATTTCTTTTTTGCTTGAAATTAACATACTAAAGCTTTATTTGTAAACCTATTCAATTATTTCATCATTGTTCCCTTTTTTGAGGATGGAAATAAATAATTTAAGCAGGACGCAAGCGACAGTATTAGTCATTTGGCTCGTTGAGAATTTGTTTCCTTCACTTTTATAGAATTACATAGTAGGCTATTAAAGAAATTGTAATTAAAGGTATTTTTTTTTCTACCTGCAGTAAAGTAAAGTTACAGCCTGTATACGGCCACTCCCGAGAACAAGCCACCTCTCATTTCTGAGAGGGTTTTATGGCATGGAATTTAATGGCGAACTTCACATGTCTTCGAAATATTTTTTTTTGATTTCTCAGACATGCAGGTTTCCTCACGATGTTTTCCTTCACCGCCGAGCACGTGGTAAATCAGCACTTAAAATTGCAATTAACAATTTCATTGGTACCGGCGGGGATCGAACCCGGGTTGCTCGCGTACTGTGAAACTTACAGCGAGCGTTAACCATCTGAGCTACCACGGCTCATTATTTATATATTTGAAATTAAGTTTAAAATTTGGCTGCTCTTTGTAAAATAACCCTGTATAACAGTTAAATAATGTGTTCAAAGCATCTCGCTATGTTCATCCACTTGTTGTAGAATAATGCTGCGGCCCGGATTTCCCTCAGTTCGTCCCAGTTTCTCGTCTCGAGTACTTTCATAGGGTTCCTGAACTGAAAGTTGGGAGTTTTCGCTTTGTATTGTTGTAACTCGTTGTAAACGTCACTGTACATATTCATAATGTACCTATGTCGAAGAATTATAAAAAAAAATGACTTTTATTATTATCTCTAACAAAGATAACAAATTATTATGTATATTTGTACTAAGTATATTGTGTGGATAATCCATGCTCAACACTTTACATTAATATCAAGTTTGTTCCAATCCGTTTCTAGTTACGAGTTCCCGACACAATTTGTTAAAATAAATATTTTTACAAGTATTATCAAGTTTTACTGCTAACAATATCAAGAACAAAACAATAATAATCTACAGATTATTATCAAAATAATACTGTGTACAGTATTATTTTGAGCCTGTACAATATTATTTTATATAAAACTTTCTTGAGAACAGAAGCTTATGTACGATCCGTATCACAGAACACTACTCTCTAGTCCGTATCATACGAGTGGAACTTTTAATATACCGTAATCAGGTTAGTTCATGAATATATTTTGTTTTAGAGTCCGAGTGTACCTATTGTCCATGTTGTTCATTAGACTCTCGTGTCGCTTAGGTTTTATACTAGTATTAAGTGAGGACTAATGGTGCCCTCTACGTTTTCACGGACTTTGCATTAGTAGATGTTTTAGTTGTTTATAGTTGGCTTTTATTTTTTATAAATTGTTAACCCTTGCTTTTCTCAACCTTTTTATTTCTTTTATGTAATTTTCATTAGTTATGAATAAGAATTGGCAACTCGAGCGGGTGTTTTCCTCTCTGAAACTAGGAAAAATTTGAGCCGAGGTAATCAAATATTTAAAAGAAGTCAAAAGGCATATAAAGTAAATTTCATCATGATTTGTCTTGTGGTCTTTTGCGTTTATATATATATATTTTTTTTGGAGACTTTGTAAATAGTCCCTAACGTACCTGATGAAAAGATATTGATAGATGGTTGTAAAAGAAGTTGGTAGAAGAATTGCGTTCTTGCTTTGTTCATTGTCTAATTAAAGAAATTAGAAAGCAACATTTTTATCCATATTTTATTGCTTGTTCTTATTTTATGTTCTATAGTTATGTATGTATAGGTAACAGAGCTTTCTTTCAATTAATTAAAAAAAACTGTTGTCAACCTAAACCAAAGCTTGCTATTCTGAACGCTCCTCGGCAAGTATTTATTATTCGTAACAGACGAGAAACTTGCTGAGTTTTTTTTACGGAGAAAGTTGTTTTATTAAATCCCTTTTGTGTCGTCCTCGTCGTCGCTAATGGAATCCATCGGGACGTTGTTCCCTCGAGCGAAATACGTTTAAGGCGTATTGATCTGTTTTTGCTCCTAAAATTTCGGCATGGAATTTTCCTTGCGATAACATCGTTGAAAGTTACTGAATTGCAAAATGTGTGATTTCATTTACACACACATTATCTTATAGAAAATGGTTTTTGGGATTTGTTATATTTAGAATTTGAAGATTAAAAGTACATGTAACATATTCTTTAAATGCCGCAGAATATTGACAAGTTTAATTTTGACAAATTAGCCTGCATGACTAATTGAAAAAACTTATTTTCAATTAAAATATAAAATACAATTTTCTGCAAACATGGCATGTTCATTTCGCAGAGTGCATCCCGCTTGTCACATAAATTCCTGCGTGCTGGTGCAGGCGTCAGGTTCATCTCCAGCCGTCCGTAAACCGACGGGAATACGGCTCGTTCCCTATTCCCATTTCAGAGCAGAGCTCAATGGTTCTTTTATATTTTCCTCACCTTCAAAGCTAAATTTAATTTCTCTAGAAAATCAAGTTATAAACTTTAGATTAAACTATCAAAATGCAAATACACTTGATAATATTTTTGATTTAGTTAGCTTAAAGTGTAGATGGGCGCGGGGCTTAAGTGAATCAGAACAAATCTGACCAAAAAGCTAATGTTTTACGAAAAATAATAAAATTAACGATTCGGTTTTATTCAACAAAAAAAACTAATTTCGCGTTTCGAGTAAGGCTAAGTTTATATGACCGCGCGAAGCCGCGCGTCACCGCGCGGTTGGAGCATTCACATGACGGCATATGTACGCGCGGCAGTCAGGTATCTTCTCTACTCATTTTTCCTGCATCTATGCGTCATTCCGTCTCAACTCGCGCGGATCAACTGAACAGGTCGATATAGGTTCGTAGAACTTAAACCGCGCGGTAACCTGCGGTGTCTCGCGGTTCAAAATCTTGCGCGCGGTACCGTGCGGTGATGTAGATTGTAGACGATAATTGCCATTTACTTTGATCTTGTACCGCGCGGTCATATGAACTTAGCCTAATTTGTACTGCGCACAGGTCACGGGGTGACTTTTATTATGTCATAGTTAATCCGGGCTACCTTTCAGCTCTTAATTACTGTTTCAGCTTTGTGTTACCCTTAATCGGATTTACGCAAAAAGAGCTAACATCCTCAAATGATCCTTTTGGACTAAACCTGTATTTTTTTTTGTTTTTTCAATAGTTCTAGTAAGACACGTTTGCGTAAAAGTAATCTTCGGTTTGGTTTTCGGATATTTGTTTTTTTTTCGGTTTTATGCAGAAAGGAGAAGAAAGACGAAAATAATTTTAATGCGACTTTCCTTAACGAATCTTCTCATATTTATAGGCAGCTTTTTTACACTGTTCTGCTAAAATTTTTATTAGTTTCTTTAACCAATTTTTGTTCATCTTTTGTTTTCTAAATATTAATCTTTATTGAACAGTTTTCCTAGTTGACTTGTTAAAACGATAACTATAGGGCATTTAGACTCAGGCGACCGGCTTATTACGGAAAATCAATACAAAAATGCCGAACCCAGATTTCATAGGTTCAAAATATCAGCTTTTAAAAAATTGAATTAATATACAATCCTACAAAACAACAAGAGGTTACTACGGCCTAAGAACATCATAAACCAATTTTAAACAATATTAATATATAATAAGATTGTAATTTTCTGGCTCTCTTTACTCTTCAAAAATAGGTATTTCCCTACGGGCTCCTAGGCAGAAAAGCAGTCTTACCGCATTTAGGCTCTGCGCTTTTAAAACCAAAATAGCACGATTTTATGTACGTCCCAAAAAAACAATATATCGTTTACGAAGGCTGTCAACTTCGAGAACAGCAAACGTTAGTTACACTTCAAATTAAATTGCAGTAAAAGCAACAATTAAAACTGACGTGGAAAATTTACGGAACTAATGTTCAAATTGGCATGGAATATACGCTTATATTTTAAAACCGACGCCGGGCCCGTGTTCCTATCTCACGTATAAGGAGAGTAGGTAATTTTCCGGTGTAGCGAGCCGGCAACGCCACTGAGAATTATCGATATGTTAGTTTATCGGGAAATGGATAGCTGGGAGGGTAGACACATTGTTGATGGACTCTCAATTACAGAAAAAAAAACATATAAACATCGTATATATGTGTATGCATTTCTTATTACAGGAATATTTTTGACTAATTTTTTTAGTAAAATAGGAGTGACAAATGAACTTACAGTACACCTACTTCTACATTCTACGTGGTAGAGCCACGCTGCAGCTTTATCATGGTTGTAGCACGAATGGCTCGGCTCGACCGGGGAAGGACCACGCTCTCACAGAATACCAGCGTAAAATAACAGCTTAATGATGATTGTAGGGAACCGGCGACCCTTAACAATTATTTTTTATCATATCGAAATGACAAATGAACTTACAGTAAACCTGGTGGTAAGTGGCTACTGCAGTGTATAGACACCTGCAACTAACTTCATACAGTGAAGGTTTTAGATGCGTTGTCACTTCTGAGTACTAAGATGGAATGCCTCACTGCCTGTAATTGTACTGGCTCTCTATACTCTTCAGACCGGAACACAATAGAGCACGCACTGTTGCTTGGCGGCAGTAATAGGTAAGAGGGTTGTACCTACACAGACAAACTCCTAGGCAAAAAATCTTATCACTTAGTATAAAATTGATTTTACGGATTTTATCGCTTTTAATTTAATTTATTTTTAATTCAAAATGTTTTGGGTGTTTTACAGCACCCATGGTAACGAGAAGGACTGAGGTGTTTGATATCACGATGTCATAGTTAGCCAGGCTACCTTCAGATTTTAAATAAGTAAATTGTTAAATTGTTGTAAATAAGTTAAAATAAACGAGATAAAATCCGTAAGAATTGATCTGTTCAATGTCAAATATTCGTGTAAATATAAGGAATTATTACTATCATTTGTTATTTGTTCGGATTCTGCTCGTAAACTATAAACAGTCACTTTTTGATATGAACCTCTGCTATAATAGAGAGGATTTGACGTAATAGCAGTGATTTGCCGGCAGTTTGGCGACCGCATTACCAGGCATTTCCCTTTGCTTGTCATTGCTGCCCGTCATCGGTCAAAGTTCTGCGAAGAAATTCCACATCTGATATAAATTGTAACAAAATCCGACTACAAAGCGAGTGTCTTCAGAGGCTTTATCACCGCTTACCACGAGGTGGAATAGTAAGAAAGCACTCGCTTATAATAAGAAAAAATAAAGGGATGGATATTGGATATATCATCATTGGCAAACCAAAATCTGCTATGTGCACTTTTTTCAAGATTTTAACATTTTGACTACGAATAGTAATTATATTATTATAACAATATTTCGTATGAAATAACTGTTATGTGCTTTTGAGGACGACGAACCATGACAACTTTTTAAAACATGCTATGTGCAGCAACTAGAATATTGTCAATTAACACCTGCTATGTGACAAACATGCACATAGCATATTTTATTTGACCACGGTCAATTGTCAAGTCTAAACACAAAACAACATTAACAGTACATTAACTAGCTAATAAGTAATAGATAAATAAGCGCATGTTTTGTAAATTATTTATTAGTCTTAAGAAATTTTACACTAATAAATAAGATAATAAACTAAAGTAGTTTGTACCCATAAATTACCAATAAGTTGACAAGCAGATAAGTAAATTTTTAAACCACTCATTAGTTCCAACGATCCTACGTCCTTCAAAACAATAAATTAGATGATAAGCTAAAACTGTTTGCACCCATGATTTACTGATAAGTTGACAGGCAAGTAAGTTCTTTCCAAAGTGTTTTGGGAATAGCTAGTTAATCTTAAGGACCATATTTTGAATATTCGCCCACTACTACCACTATGTTCAAGTTTCCCATGCTCGTACAATATAAATATATTTTGTATTAGAAAAGTTAGTTCTATTTTATCTCTCGAGTTAACTACTACGTAGCACCGTCAGTTAATAAACTGTATTAACTTGTAAAGTACTTTGCACAAGTTATATAGTGAAAAGAAATCTGTGGTTTTTGTAAGCTACAAAATGAGCCGGGGAAAGAAAATAGTAAATTTAGTTTTAACCATTTATAGACCGAGACTACCATCCATTTTATGATTGTTTAAAATTTAAGCCTGATTAAAACTTATTGTTAATATTTTTCAGTATTAAAAGTCTAGTGTAAATCAGATATCTTTTTCACTAATACCTGTTATGTGCCAAATAATTGACAATTTAAAATCTGTTATGTGCAAAAAATAATTTGATTTAAAAATACAAAATAAAGTAAATAATCTAAATACTCAAAACACAAATAAAATTACGTATGATATCTATGACTTTAACTTGATATGGTTTTTAAAATTCACCTTCATATAAAATTTTACAGGAGAACTTTTTTCTTTAATATCTCAAAAGTATACTTTGTGCACATAGCAGATATTGGTTTGACAACGACGATATGTCCGTTAGGTTCGAGATTCGGTTGCGATCACCTCTTGAGGCTAAATTGCAGCCTCGAAAGGTACTTAGTAGCCAGTCTTTTAGTGACCCGCAGATGTTAGGTTTTTTTTTATAAAAATATGGTGGGTGGGTGAAAAACATTACAAGTATTTGAAACAATAAATACTTTAATTATTTATTCATAACAAAGCCTTTACATACATTTTATTAAAAGTATAATTAAAATGACACTTTTCAGTGGACTAACGAATATCAAAAGCTCGAATGTCGTCTAAATGCTTACATTAATAACAGTGGCGAAGCTAGGACTCCAAACTAGGGCAAGCCCAAGATATGGTTTTGTTGTTTTTAGCAGTTTTATAAAAATACACCAATCTTGATCTGTCTCCACTCTTCAGTTTCATATTCAGTGCTGTCGAGGACGTGTTTAACAAAGCACACAGAAGGCATACTACTGCTAGATAGATTGTATGACATATCAGCAATTGCATACCTTCGGTGGCTTTGAAAAAAGCCGTTTGGGTTTGCTTGAGCGAAAGAAAAAGATATTTACATACAATACAATACATGAACAAAAGAAAAGCATGAACAAAGTACAAACAAAATATGTACAAAATTAAAACACAAATTATTTATATTCTAAATCGAATCGTCTCTCTTTCTTAAGGAAAGATTTGATTACGTCCGCGTAAAATGTTGGTGAACGTTTTAATTGTACCAATAAATGTTTTTCAATTGCAATAATTGATAAGTCTGAAAACGCTCTTGACCTTGTGTATTTCTCAAATAAGTATGGATGCGCTTCAAAGATGAGAAAGCACGTTCCGCGGAGGAACTTGTGGCCGGAATAGTTACGACAAGATAAACTAACTTTATAAGCTGGGAAAGGCCTCTTCAAGACTATTTTCGTTTATAAAGTCAATGAGTTCAAAACATTGCGGTCTTTTAATTCAGGGAGAATACAATTAAATCAATTGGTTTTCAATGTTTGTTTATCAAAATGGTTTGCGTAATTTTCATATAATGAATCTAATGCCTCTAAAGGAAAATCTGAACGATATTTTTCGAATAGTATGTTGTTGAACAATTGGAAAATTTTAATTTGAAAATTTCAGAATATCTGCCATTAATTTCTGAAGATATGTTATCAATGTCTGAGCACAGCGCACATTGCGCCTCAAACGAGGAGTAGAGTTAGTTTTCATAAATGTGATCAAAATACACAGATCAGGCGTTGGTTTCAGGGTGGATATGAGCTGTTTTTCTGAACAAAGTTTAAAGATTTTACATTTTCCTCGCCGATTAGCACTTTAACACTTCAATTCGTCACAAGGAACACTATTATCCTCCATTTTCTTTAAAAATATTTAAAAAGCATAAATTTTCAACTCGCAATATTCATTCGCTCAAGTAAACACACAGAGTAAACATTGAAATGTGAAGTAAACTTGCAAACGTATCGCCCGCGATACGATTGCAAGTATATATAAAATAGATAGCTCTAAAATATATAGATAGCTAGATCTAAAATAGATAGCAGTAGAAATAACTTCACACCGAAAGCCCGGCAACGTTCCATACTAATTGCTATATAAACAATCGTAGTTATATTTCATTATAGAACATTTTGCCACAGGTTAGAAAGCGATCGTCTTCTCGAAAGCCCGGTAAAATGCCCACGCGTGCGAGAGAGACGACTAATCGCTCAACTCAACTCCTTTTTTATGACAGCAATATAGCGCAGTTTTGCCGCGACCGGGGTCCATCCATATTGCTTTGCTTTTTGACAGTCCATTGCGTGTTCGCTTTGAGACAGAGAGAACACGAATCAGTGTATTTTGAATTGCCAAGTGTTGACGTTACATAATAAGGCTACGAAGTCATGACCTGTGTAGAACAGAGGAGCGCGCGGGAAATTTGAAATAGTTCGAAACAGTTTACGAGTTATTTTATTAGTTGATATTATTGATTGAGCAGTTTGATAGGCAAGCCCGGCTTCTCGGCTTCTATGGAGGCTCCGCTACCGTAATAAAAACTTCATCATACCCTATTTTTCCATCCTTGGTAAAGGATATTTTGTCTTGAAATTTATATGGGACCACACCTGAAGTATCTAGTCTATTTAATAAAAACAGAATCATTAATAAATCGATCCACAGCCTACCTGATGGTAAGTGGACATAGAAACCCCCCGATTAAGAATCAAAATGTGCAATCAAATGCGTTGTCGGTTGTCGCCCCTAGGGAATTAGATGGGATGCCTCATTACCGATAAAAAGGTACCGTATAAAATTATAAGTCATATTATATAGTGGCCTAACTGCACTTGCAACTAACACATTGTTTCGGGTAACGTTCACGCAGACTAACCAAAGGACTTTTTTCTTCCTGTATTTGCTGTTAATGTAATGATCTTTAACCCTAAAATTTTCATGCATATATTTCTATATAGTATTATAAAATATCTTAGCATAACTCTTGTATCTACTTCTCAGTGGCACTCAGAACTCAGACCAACAAGAAAGTTGACAAAGCATTACGTACATTTCAATTTTAAAAATAATTTCCAACCAAGTCCAAAAACATGGTTTTAGATATGTGCGTGAAAGCGTGTCGTGTTCTTACAAATAAGCAATGCATGTTTTCGGCGTCACTTGTCATAAAAATAATATCATAAAATAATATAATAGTACTAACTTAGAATAGTAATGTTCTGTCACTGGCAACTAACAACATGGTTTTAGGTGCATACGTGAGCGGGGGGTTCGCGTCGTGTTCTTACAAATATAAGCTGTCGTTTGGTTGATATTCTCGCTGCCATCCTCATTTTAAATACACCCCTTTTATAGGTCTTTGAAAACAGAATGCTGAAGTTTATTTTTTTATTTATAAGCGTTATTTTAGAAGTATAAATAAGCATGAGTTATAAATTAATTAAAATATACTAATTAGTAATGTCATGTTTTCCTACATTTTATGATTGAATTTAAAAACTTCTTTATGTGTTATCGTTAACGCAATTTTTATTATCACTTATCTTTTACGTTAGATACTTTTAGAAGCAAGATGTTATTTGTTTCTTATATTTACGCGAACACTACACATTGAATAAAACTACTTTTACGGATTATATCGCGTTATAATCCGTAAAAGTAGTTTTATTCAAGATGTTATTTGAACAGAAAATTCAATTGAAAATTCTAAACTAAAAAGTCCGCTCACGTATCTAGAAGCGAAAGCTCAATTATTTACTGCGTCTACTATCGTATACAACTAATTTTAATAACTTTAGTCTACGTAGAGTTTCTAAACTACTTCGAATTGAAGTGTATAATTGTGTTTCAACTAATATCGGTACGATTTATATGAAACTCATTCCGAACCTTCAGGGTTCGATGAAGAGGGTCATTGAGGCTTGTTAATTTAGCATTGTCTATATCTATAACATCGCGATGATAATTACGACTAGTATGTCGATGTTAAATGCTTTAAATTCGTAAATTGGCCTCGGCATACAGTTCGAGTAATTAAAATTTTAAATAATATATTGGTAAAATTAAAAGCAAATGGCAGCATGAAAACACGTAAAAATCGACTTTCAGATATTTAGTATTTGTTTTCGTGAAAAAGAATGCCTATGACTTTTCTATGTATGTAATATGTATGTTGAAGGCTCCGTAAAGTGTATGTATGTATAATAGATAATGTATGTATCGCAAAATTTATTTAACTGACAAGCAGTGACACAATCTTGTACAGGATTAGGGGTAGAGATTGCCTGGGTTCGCCGGACCTGAAACGGCGACGGCCGGTTCCGAAAGGTAACCCTCTGAATTTTGGTGAACACCTCCAAAAGTCTCCGATTTTGCAACTCTTGTATATAATATTTTTATAAGATATTTTCTAATATTTCATAGTCTTTAATACAATTTTAAGAAACATGACATAATATACAATATTTTATTATATACAATATTAAAGACTATAAAAAAAAACGAAAACTAGTAACTTAATTATTATACAGTCCTGCTCCCCGCGGTATCGTGCCAAGAACGCTGGCTGCGTTTCCCCGCTGAATGGCTATACTTAGCGTTTGAGCGAGAAAAGAACCAGTCCTCTTATCACCAGCAGCAACGACCAGTCGCGGATGGAGTTCCTTTAGGAACTCCACCGCGCGTGGACCCCACGGACCGATAGTCTCCACAGCAAATGGCACAAATATGTAGTCATCTCTCAGAGACTCATATTTGCGCCACTTACTCAGTTCAGCTGCTTCTGATGCCGCCCCGGCTCTAAACGAGGTACCCCTGAGCTGAGAGGCCGCCATAGTGTCTACGCAAGTAGCATCCCACACTAGGGCTTTACCTCTCTCCCAAGGGATATTTTCTTGCATTAAAATCATGTCAATCTATTTATTATCCATTTGAATTATTTACTGATTTTTACGAATAGCTAATTTTAATACTGGCAGAGAATATTATATTAAGAGATTGACAAAAGATCTGAAAACTACAACACTGGCATAAAATCTTAAATTAATGAATACAAAAGCTTTTATGCTCCGTCAAAAACAGCTCTTCCAGTTTGTGTTTAAATAAACAAAAGGCAAAATTATTTGTTTTTCTTCGCAATCGTTAGCCTCTTCGCTTATGCTGGATATGCGCTTTGCTTGGCAAACGAGTTGTCGATAACAATCGCTTCGCACTTTTTTTGATCTTACGCCACGGGCTGGGTATTTAACTTCAATCTTCGAAAGATGATTTATAGCAATATTATTGACACGTGTTACATTCCTTTTAAGCCTCGATGAAAGAGATAAGAAAGAACTAATTGATTGGTAACCTTCATTTGGCTGGAACCAATCTTGCCAGCCTCGAGCACAGGCGCAGCGTAGCTAGCCCTTTCGGAAAATGTACGCAGGAATTGCATGCCTTAATTTCTTCCTCCCCTTTCTACTATCGGACAACCAGGCGGGTGTTCACCTTTTTGTTGTCCGACCAAACGGCATAAATTCGTCTTTTGTAATGCGTACAGCAAAGGAGTGGAATTATCTGCCGGCATTTGTCATTCCTCCGATTACAATCTGAGCGACTTCAAACCAAGAGTGAAAGCTTTTGTTACGCTAAGGCTGTGCATAAGCTGCAATCTGTGCGGTCAAAGTCCAGCTAACACTCCCCACGGCTCTGACCATATGTGTAAAAAAGTAAAGGAAAATTGCAGTCTATTTGCGTTCCACTGCTGGGCTCTCGTCATCGCTCTCTTATTTCACTCTTTCTCATTCACTGTAATTTCGAAGAAAGTTATGGAACAATTTGCCCGCCGCACTGCTTTAGTGCGTGTTGGCTGACTTCACATGTCTTCCCAGGTTTCCTCACGAAGTTTTGTTTCAATGCAGAACATGTGCTAAATCAACGCTTTAAATTGCAATTAACAATTTCATTAGAGCTGGCGGGGATCGAACCTTAGCCTGCGAGCGCTTAGCCCTTGAGTTACAACGGCTCCTCTATTAAAAATAATATGTAATACATAGATACACCGTGTAGTGGCGGTGTAGCGTCGGTCAGGAGATGGTCAGCAGCGTCTTCCTAATAACGACTAAAAATAAAAAAACTGCAGTTGCAACCCGCTAGCCAAGCGTGGCAACAATGGCAAATATCCCCTAAAGGCAATCTATGGGGGAGGCCTATGTTCAGTAGTGACTGATAGGCTGTAACGGTAACATAGATAAAGTATAATATTATTGTTCTTGCAGGCTATGCACGCTGCGCGTGACGCGGCTGCGCGTGTGCGGCGCGCTGGGCGAAGCGGGCGGCGGCGCGGCGGGCGGCGCGGGCGCGGGCGGCGGGGCGGGCGCGGTCATACTGGCGGCGCGCATGCACAGCAGCAAGCGCACGCTGCGCTCCAACGACATTGCGGTGCCGCCGCTCGACGTCGAGCTCGACCTCTGCTTCTCGCTGCAGTACCCGCACTTCGTGAAGCGCGACGGCAACAGGTACACTTGATAACCTCTTTATATCATGCAATGTTTAGATACTCGCCGAGTACAGACGTATAGGCACGAGTAGTAGGTAAGAGTTTAGTAGGCACAAAGTCGTGGTAACGAGACGCACGTCTTCCATGCTTAAAAGATCCACGTTGAATAACATAGTCGAATATCTAAACGCATTGTGCTCGTCCACAAATTACTGTGAGTTATTCGGCGAGTTGTTCGTCTGATAATCTAAACGATGCTTCAAATTAGCGGGCCCGTCAGACGTTGTTCTGCCCTAAAAATAAAAATAAAAACACCTAGAACTCGTTTGCAGCAGTAGGTGTTAACCCACTCAAACACACTCAAAAAAATAATATAGTATTTTGTATAGTACTTCCGTTATGGCGGCCAGTCTTAACGGAAACTAGCCATCTGTGCAGGACAGGACTATATGCGCAAGCAAAGATGCACTCTTTATTCCCTCACTCTCATAGTCCAATGGGACGGAAATCCGACATTACCGGAGAAAGATCAGGCGCAGGACCAACGACTTTACGTGCTTTCCGAGGCTCGTTATTGAAACCCCGCCAAATTCCTGACTCCGGGCTGCTACTGAGAATTGCTGACAGAAAAACATAAGAACTGATTTTGGCACCCCATGATCAGCAGCCGCATTTTGCGACCATTAAACCAACGAGGCCATCACCTGTAAACATATAGTAAATGCGAAAAAACAATATTATACGTACGTTTCAAATGAATATTCTGTTTTTAAAGAAATTGTGTTTGCTGCTTTGAGCCTTTTCCAACAGCCTCATAACATTTTTTTATAGTATAGGGTGACAAACGAGCATATAGTCCACATGACGGTAAGTGGTTACTGTGACCCATAGACATATACATTTATCATCGATTGAGAATCAAAATGTAAATGTGCTGTCACCCCTGAGGATTAAGATGGAATGCCTCGTTGCCAGTAAAAAGGATCTCCGGTTCTCTACACTCACCATACAAAACACAGCAGCATTGAGCTGCTATTTTACGCTGGTATTCTGTGAGAGCGTGGTCCTACCCCGGTCGAGCCGACCCATTCGTGCGACAACCATAATATAGTTGCAACGTGGCTCTACCGTCGTCAACCTTTATTAAAAGATAGTAGTTTTGCCTATTAAATATTAGGTCCTTACATATGAAATAAGCGTTTTGTTGTACTGACCACTTTGATCTGAAATACCTCCTCTTTGGTTAAGAATTCCAAATTCAAATTTATAAATTCATTTAGCTGGTACATTTGAGTTTCGAAAACAGTCATTCATTTGTTTTTTCCTCATTATTTTATTCTTTGGCGTCGCTTATTACCGCACAATGGAAAACATGAAATATCGGTATATTTACGAGTACGAGTTCTACCGTGGCACCAGTGCTGCAGAAACAGCTCGAAGGATTAATGATGTGTACGGCGCTGGTGTCGCAAAAGCACAGTACGTTTTGGTTTCAACGTTTTCGTTCTGGAAATTTCGACCTTCAGAACCAACCCCGTGGACGGCCGGAGACCAAAATGGAAAATGAAGAATTAAAGGCTATTGTGGAAGCGGATCCATCACAAAGCACTTCAGAGATAGCTGCAGGCTTCGGGGTAAGTGATAAAATGTATTAATCCACTTGAAGCAAATCAGGAAAGTAAAAAACTTGAATGATGGGAGAACTTGCAAACACGCGTCGACTGCTGTGTTACTTTGCTCAACCGACACAATAATGAAGGATTTTAAATCGAATCATTACCTGTGATGAAAAATGGATACTGTACGCTCGTCGCAATGGCTGAACCCTGGAGACCCAGCCAAATCCTGCCCTAAACGAAAATGACTCAGAAAAAGTTACTTGTGAGTGTTTGGTGGACTAGCGCCGGTGTCGTTCACTACAGCTTTCTAAAATCTGGCCAAACGATTACGGCAGATATCTATTGTCAGCAACTGCAAACCATGAAGGAAGAACTAGCTGCTAAACACCCGAGATTGGTCAATCGCTCTAGGCCACTGCTGCTTCACGACAACGCAAGACCACACACTGCACAACAAACAACCACTAAGTTAGATGAGCTACAATTGGAATGTCTGCGACATCCACCGTACTCCCGGACCTTGCTCAACAGATTACCATTTTTCCGGAATTTGGACAACTTCTTACAAGGAAAAAATTCAACTCCGATGCGGCAGTCCAAACCGCCACCAAAGAGTTTATTGATTCTCGCTCCCATAGTTTTTAGTAAAGGGATCAATGAACTACCTATGAGATGGCAAAAGTGCATAGATAACAACGGTGATCTTTGATTAATTAAATATATTTTACAAAAAAAAAATTGACTTTATATTCCTCCTGTACAAAACGCCAATTTCATATGCAAGGACCTAATATTATTTTAGAAATATATTTCCGGACCCATAATACATTAAGAAACTACATGTATATTATATAGAAGGGTTTGCAAACCTAGTAATAGATGATGCGAGATAAACGGAGTCGCTTAGTCACTGAGTGAATCCAGCTGTTTATTGATTGGTCGATAGCAATTCAATATGCGCTCAGCATAACGAGCCGATGCTAACCCATATAACAACTTTTTACCGCGTTTTTATTTACTCGCTTTCTTGTTTCGATACAAATTTAGATCATTTTAAACTATCCATCGATTCATCGATCGTTATTCATATATCGATTTCGAATAAACTAACTTCTCGATGAGTTAAAGATTGGAAACTTTAAATATAGCTCAGGACTGGAAACGTGGTAAAAATGGTTGTCGTTTTGAATTATAATTATTCCTATATTATTTATACATTATGGTTGTAGGGAGCCGTGGTATAAGCTCAGGGCCTAAGCGCTTGCTTACAGCTTACAGCATTTCACAGTACGCGAGCAACCCGGGTTCGATCCCCGCCGGCACTTATGAAATAACTGTTAATTGCAATTTTAAATGCTGATTTACCACGTGCTCGACTGTGAAGGAAAACATCGTGAGGAAATCGGCATGTCTGAAAAATAAGAAAAAAAAATATTTCGAATAGAATATAATAGAATAGAATTCGAAGACATGTGAAGTCCGCTAACACGTATTGGGACAGCGCTACGGACACTTCCTTATTCTAAAACCCTCTCAGAAATGAGAGGAGGCTGTAACTTTAACTTTACACTCACTTAGCGGTCTGCCACCGTAGAGTCTACTAAACCTGAAGATGCCTCGTGCAGAGGCGAAACACGTGTCGTATTGTCGTCGGTGGTGTGTCTTTCCTAGTGTAGTGGTGGTGGGAGTAGTGGTGCTGGGATTAGTGGTGACGGGGATAGTGCACGCAATTGAGGGAGGGCGGGAGGTGCTCTTCAAACTAGGTAAGACACATCATTCTATTTTATTGAGCGGATATTGGCAAAGTAAATTTTTCCAACTTTAATCTTTACACTCTCTTAAAATACGAGCGTAAAAAAGTAGCTTAAAGATTAAAGTAGCTTTGAGATTAGACGGTAGCACAGCATGCAATCTGCGTGCGTGGAAAGTTTTCGTCGTAGCCAAATATTTCTCTGTATTTTTAATAAAAGAAAGCTTATATAGAATCGTCAATATTAAGAATTCTATTAATTTTAAATTTTACAATGATAAAAAGGTGAGTTCTCATCGTAAAAACCGAGTCAAACGAATTAATATTTCATCGCATCATTTGGCATTTCATGAAATTAATTACATGTGAAGACAGGGCGCTTTATTGCCCCAGCCTTAACATTTTTGTTTCATGGAAATTTTAATAATAGAGGTTTAAGTTTCATATCAAAACTAGCTTTTTCCTGCGGCTTTGCTAGCGTGGACTTTGCTTTACTGTTGTAATTAGTGTTCTATGTCAAAATTTGGGATCAACTACGTTTTCTCTGTAATTTTTTACAGTGGTAATATACGTGGTAGAGCCATGCTGTAGCTATATTATGGTTGTAGAACGAATGAGTCGGCTCGACCGAGGAAGGACTACGCTCTCACAGAACACCAGCGTAAAATGTGGTGAGTGTAGAGAACCGGAGACCCTTTTTACTGGAAACGGGATATTCCATCTTAATCCTCAGAGGTGACAACGCATCTGCATTTTGATTCTTAATCGAGAATAGATGTAGATGTCCATGGGCCACAGCATCCACTTACCATCAGGTGGACTGAGTGCTCGTTTATCACCCTTATTCTATAAAAAAATATTCATAGTTCGACCACAGCGTCACTAACTGGATCCCGATTTTCTGATATTCTTCGTTGCCACTAATTGTTTGTGAATTTAAGTCATTTTGGTCCATAATTACAGAATTTGCTAATAACTTGAGAACAGCGCCACCTATCGGAACTTCGATTTTGAAATATATTGTATAAATATGACGTCAATCGATTCGATTCTTTCAAAACATCACTTTTAAACACAGATATTCATTAATACTGTTACGTCGTGTCGCGCCATAAGCGAATCCATCCTCCATTTTATCTCGAGAGTCGTAAGAGTCGACAAATGAAAGTGAGACTGCCATTTCGACTGCCAGGGGTGGCGATTACAGCAAATATTTTTAATGAGAAAGGCATGTCGAACAGAAGAATGTTTTTGCGAAATGCCGTATGTTGAGGCAGCGTAAAGAATCCACCACGCTATTTCGCTCCGTGGGCCTCGTAAGAGGCGACTGTGAGAAACCCTAATGAGGCTTCCGAAAGACACATTCACGACTTACAAAAATATCTAAACCGGCGACGGGGAGTAGGCAGCGTCAAGGGTGCGAGACGTTTGGTACTGAGATCGCCTCATGTGGTACGAATCCCGGGTCGGGCTAAAATTAGTTATCGGAGTGAGAGTGAGGGAAATGGAGAGTGCACCTGTGCTTGCACACACACTCGTGCACTATAATCCTGTCCAGCACAGATGGCTAGTCTCCGTTGAAACTGACCGCCTTAAATGTAATTCGATCTGGATGACATTACTGCGATAGCCAGTCCGCATGCGTGGTGATTAGAGCAAATTCGGACATCCATGTCCAGCGGTGGACTTTTAGCTCATACCAGTCACTAAAGGCATGAGGCTCTCCCATTGTAAAAAGGAATTGCCTTATAGAATCGTTACACTGCTATCCATTGGAAGTCAAAAGTCTCTGACGACACCAACAGGACAAATTTATGATGAATTATTTTACGCCACTGTACAGCATAGTAGATTTTAATACATTCTTGAGACCACGCTAGTTGGTGAATTGATAACAAATAACGCGGCTGCGACATACCGAAATAACTCTCGCACTAACTCAACATAGAAATACAAACAGAGAAACAGAGGCGCACGACCATACTGGCTAATGTAGATACCACGGTCGTTTCGAGTGGGCAACGCGTTTCAGTACAAACCGGATACGTTCATAAAGCGGTCGTAAACTTTTGTGAAAATAGAAGGGAACTGCGGTAATTCGTATTGAGCCCGGTGACCGTAAGCGATGCGCATTGCGCGCCAAATTTTATTACGCAGAAAGCCGCTCATTAGAAAGTTTATAGTAACATTAGTTGGCATTTCGGTAATTTCTGCTTCTAGTATTACCCCACAGGGAATTTCTAAGGAACTTCCATTTAAATATTTTAAAATTAAGTTGAGAAAATGGCTAGTGGATAAGGTTCATGCAATATAAAATTATTTGTAAAATTTAACGTAATGTAATAGGTAATACAATAATAATAAACATGCTAAATAATAATATAGCTTAGGGTTTCCAACCCCAAATTTAAAAAGTTGTAAGAAAGAAAGAAACATTTATTTGCACAGAATACAGGTGATACCAGATTTAACAATTGTGCATAGTTCAAGCTATATTCTGTCCATATTAGGCATGCAAATATTTATAATTATATAAAACAATTAATATATAAAATGTCAAGCTATATTATAGCTTCTTACAAAGTTTTTTGAGTTTACTCCTTAAGAATCGATTTTTATACAACGCTAGCGATCCTCCCCAGCTTCGCAGAGGTGATTTCTGGATCTCGACATCAGCGCTACCTACCGGGTCCAATTGTGAATGTAAATCATCAAGCGACTCACTCAAATACACACAAAAAAAATCATCAAAATCGGTCTAGACATTTTCGAGTTTTTGCAAAACAAACGCACGGCAGTTGATTTTTATATAGATACTAGAAGTTCCCCGCGACTTCGCCCGCGTGTAATTTAGGGTTTTAATGTTTTTGCACAGAACCCTAATTGTTTTTCTAAAATAAAAGTAGTTACTCCTTATAACATTAGCTATTTGCCAGTGAAAAGAAGTAATTGAGCGGTTTTTTTTTTAATTTAAACTAAACTGAATTACTAAAAAAAAAACGTACAGACCTAGATTAAAGTGTACTGAATCTAGTGAGATCAAAATTGTCTCATTTCGTAAAGGTTTAGGGGGGTGAAAACGTTATCGATACAATGTATCGGTTTTTATACGGTAAATAAAGATACCGAAACAATATTTAAAAAGAAAATGTGACTTGCAACTCTCTCTATCGCACGATACAGCGATACAGAAACAGATAGAATTTTTGAAAATACCTACTTGCACCGCGTATCGGCACTTCACAATCCTCATAAGGGTGCGTTTGCAAATCGGGCGAAATTATGCTGTTTTTCGGTACATTTTGTGACAAAACTAAACCAAATCAAACATAGCTAATTGCTACCACGTATGACTTTTTTGTTGAAAATAATAGTTTTTTATATTGTAAATACGATCTTCCCTAGCCATTTTCTACAAAATTAACGATACCGGCTCATGTTTAGGTACATTTTTGTTCTATTATCAACATATATTAAGATTTCTAAAAATACTATAAGTAGGCAGACATATTCAATAAAAAATAGTGGTGTTTACTTTTATCAAAATGTCACAAATAGTCGTAAAAAAAAAAACAGATGCTTATTTTTTCACATATTTTGCTAATACGGATGAATCATAATGGATTGCAATAAGGGTTATTTTATTTTTGGTGCCTGTTTTGATTTATTGTACAAAAATTTCGATGAAACCTCAGTCCGCGCTCGGTCGCCGTCATGAGTGGATACTGTATCGCCTGCCTGATTGCAGCAGCGGAAAAAGATCGCTGTACATACACAAAATATTCGAATTTGATACATAGGTACTTGACAAGGCAAAATAATATTATTATTTTTATAATCACACATTTTTGTTATAATATTTTGTTTCGCTGAAAGTAAGTGGGATTTATATATATAAATAATTATATAAATGCCTATTCGTCTTGGACTTTATGGAGTGATCTGAAAGTGTTCATCGGTGACTGCTACTGGAACTTCTAGTCGAGTAGAACTAGATGTGCCAAGTTTGGGCTCGTTTTGTTAGTTATGATGAGACTTTACCTCCGGACTTGATGGAGAGACCTGATGGTGTACTTCGGTGACCATTACTGGAACTCCTGGACGAGTAGAACTAGGTGTGCCAAGTTTGGGCTCGTTTTGTTAGTTATGATGAGACTTTACCTCCGGACTTGATGGAGAGACCTGATGGTGTACTTTGGTGACTACTTCTGGAACTCCTGGACGAGTAGAACTAGGTGTGTCTGTCACTCCATCAAGTCCGGGGGTAAGTTATTATCATAACTAACAAAACGAGCCCAAACTCGGCACACATAGTTCTACTCTTCCAGGAGTTCCAGGAGTAAGCACCTAAGTACACCATCAAGTCTCTCCATCAAGCCTGGAGGTTAGGTATTATCATAACTAACAAAACGAGCCAAAACTCGGCACACATAGTTTTACTCGTCCAGGAGTTCCAGCAGTAAGCACCTAAGTACACCATCAAGTCTCTCCATCAAGCCTGGAGGTTAGGTATCATAATAACTAAGAAAACGAGCCCAAACTCGGCACCAAGTTCTACTCGTCCAGGAATTCCAGCAGTAGTCACCGAAGTACACCATCAGGTCACTCTATCAAGTCCGGAGGTAGCTCTCATCATGAATAACAAAACGAGCCCAAACTCGGCACACCTAGTTCTACTCGTTCAGGAATTCCAGCAGTAGTCACCGAAGTACACCATCAAGTCTCTCCGTCAAGCCTGGACGTTAGGTCTCATAATATCTAACAAAACAGGCCCAAACTCGGCACACCTAGTACTACTCGTCGAGGGTTCAGTAGCTGTCACCGAGTATACCTTCAAGTCACTTCACCAAGTCCGAAGCTAAAGTCTTATCATAACTAACAAAACCAGCCCAAAGTCCACAGCCACCATCTCGAGACTGCTAGGCACTAGAAGCCCACTACTAGCAGTGAGATGGGGCTATGGACTTTGGGCTGGTTTTGTTATTTATGATAAGACTTTAGCTCCTGACTTGGTGAATTGACTTGAAGGTATACTTCGGCGACAGCTACTGGAACTCCTCGACGAGTAGTACTAGGTGTGCTGAGTTTGGGCTCGTTTTGTTAGTTACGATGAGACCCAACCTCCGGGCTTGATGGAGAGACCTGATGGTGTACTGGTGACTACTTCTGGAACTCCTGGACGAGTAGAACTAGGTGTGCCGAGTTTGGGCTCGTTTTGTTAGTTACTATGAGACCTAACCTCCGGGCTTGATGGAGAGACCTGATGGTGTACTTTGGTGACTACTACTGGAACTCTTGGACGAGTAGAACTAGGTGTGCCGAGTTTGGACTCGTTTTGTTCGTTATGATGAGAACTTACCCCCTAATTCTCAAACGTACAGGTTTCGTCATAATGTTTTCCTTCACCGCTGAGCACGT
This sequence comes from Parnassius orleans, assembly GCA_029286625.1. Classification (NCBI taxonomy): domain Eukaryota; kingdom Metazoa; phylum Arthropoda; class Insecta; order Lepidoptera; family Papilionidae; genus Parnassius; species Parnassius orleans. The sequence continues at coordinate 648,285 of JAGSMP010000126.1, forward strand.
GGTAAATCAGTACTTAAAATTGCAATTAACAATTTTATTAGTGCCAGCAGGGATGGAACCCAGGCTACTCGCGAACTGTGATATTTACAGCGAGCACTTAGCTCTTAAACTATTGATGACAAACAACGTATTCCTTAAAATATTTTAAGTTAATACAGTTTATTCGAGTTATCTTCAACTTAACTACACCTCAGCCCCCCGTGACAATTGGAACTGCATTCCAAACGTCAAAAATCTTACTTATTTTATAAATGTAAAATTTCGCATGTTTTCGTGTTTGTAGCTCTTCAATCAAGCTATAAGGGAGGTCCGGTTTTCTACGTCTTTTTTTAAGCAACTTATCAAATCGCAAGAAAAACCTGCTCTTAATAAGTTCGAATTTAACGTGATATAATTAAAAATAGTTCAGTATAAAAAGTATGTAAGATTTATTCGAGAATCCACCGTTGATATCCGCAGGGTTTAACTAATAATTATAACTTTTACTGCTAAATATATTTTAGTTACATATTTAACTTATATCTTCTCTTGGAATTGCAGGCTGCAAATAATGCTTCAGAGACGCAAGAAATACAAAAATCGCACAATACTCGGCTACAAGACTCTCGCTGAAGGTGTCATCAGAATGGACCAGGTGAGTCGATAGATCACTATGCGCGCAGGATAGGATAAGGATTATTGAGTGATGTTGACAATTTTCAAAATTATTATATTACTACCATTTTAGGCATATCATTTTTATTATTTTAAGGTATATTCGCACACATCATAATTAATAACAATTTAAACAAAAATAAATATTTATTAGGGATGGTTCTTTCCTCACTCGCCGCAGCCGGGGTTCCTGGCACTATATCGCGAGGAGTAAGATTGTATGATATATAGTTTTTAGTTTTAGTTTTTTTAGTATGGTTATTAATATTAGTTTGATTTTTTGCACATCCAATACAACACAGAGTTAATATTCACTTTGTTAAAAGCGAAATGTCAGTTCCAAACTCGTCAAATCGTCGTTTCAATGTCATTTGTCGCGCGCACCTATAGCACAGCGGTGACACTCTCTGTACGTGAGAGTTCAAGCGCCGGTGACATTGAGCCGGAGCGTATAACGAAATGGAATATTATAGACTTGTGCCAAAGAAGATACATAGTAGGTATATGTTATATAATGTAAACTTATGTATTTAGGTAGTGAAAGATACGATCAATTTTAAATCAACTTTTATTAAATATCTTTACAGGTGGGGAATATTAAAATTTCCGACAAAACAAATATGTACGACAGTTAATGGTAATCTTAAATAATTAGCCAACACTTAGTATTCCAGTGTGCAATAATCAGTTTTTACCCTTTAAAAATTACTTACTCTTATATATTTTTGGCTTTTTCGATTACTTTTATAATTTTAATTATTATTTCTAACAATTGCAAAAATTCGTAGCCGTATGTAATTTTTTTTTAGAAAATCCAAAGGGAAGCATAGGCATGGCATATCCAAGGTTTCCTGGGACATGGCGGCCAACAAGTTGTTGTTCCCTATGTTTTGAGATAAGTCATTTTTATTTCTTTTATCTTTGTTCTGTTTTTGGTTATTGCCACAACCATAAACACAACAATAAAGCCCGCCGGGCATGATTATTTTTGTATGAATCGCAATCACAGCAACAGGTTGCGTCGAAAATAAAAATGTAATCTGTTACGACAAATCGCGCATTAGGTTTTTTCAGTAACGTCCAAGAACTAAACGTTATTATACAATAGGTTGCGCCAATTGCTAAATGTGTTAACACGTTATAGTTATATTATTTTTCTCCATCGATTAGTGATAAAATGACTTAATTTTCAACCAAAAAGGTTTGTCAATTGATTATTTCAAATGCCAATAAAAATTAAAATGTTGGTACATTATACTGTAAATAATTGTTTAAATGTGTTAACACGTTATAGTTATATTATTTTTCTCCATCGATTAGTGATAAAATGACTTAATTTTCAACCAAAAAGGTTTGTCAATTGATTATTTCAAATGCCAATAAAAATTAAAATGTTGGTACATTATACTGTAAATAATTGTTTAGTTAAGTTTTATTGCCCACCAATAAATTATATTCTTCATTGCTTTAGTTTCATAACGAAATAGTTAGCTACCTAGTAACGACTATACAAAACAATAACTAAGTAATAGTACTTAACGTGCTAGGTACTAGCCCTCGGCCAAGGCAGTCGGCGACGGCCCGTTCCACGGCCCCGCGCGCCTCTCAATGCCCCCGCGCACATCCATACACCCACACATAGCCGCAAGCGATTTTACGTGTACACATGCTTAAGTGTCGTTTATTTTCGCGTAGTGTATATTTTCTTTGCCTATAGTGCATGATTTATATTTTTAGGAGCTTCAGTTCCCTAGTCTCCAGCATCTTAAGTTTAACCTTCTAATAGAAGGTAGAGTGTATTTAAAATGGTAGATCGGAACCTAGTTCTCTTAGCAGTTCTTACTGAAGATGTATATCCAAAAAAATAGAAGATTTTGGGTATATAATCTCTAGAAGCAAAGATTCAAAGTGGCGGTACCCGCCTCGACGTGCCAAGTGAGGCCTCTGCATCAAGAAGGCTAACGAAGCATCCCAAGGGCTGTCGAGATATTTCATAAGCGGAGATCGCAACATAGTTTTTGTATCTACGACCATTATCATGATGTTGATGTTTTAATGTTGGTAGGAATTAAACTGAAGTTGCATGGGTCCCGGGCTCTAACCTAACCAGCCTTACCAGAGGATAAACTGGTGTTCTAGTGGTGTTGATCTAGTAATGGTTACCCAATAATTGATTAGTGGGCCAAAATCAATTATTGAGTTTTTCTGTCAAGAAATTCTCAAAATCAATTCACCATAAGTAATTCACCATCTTGTCTCGTAAAGGTAAAGCTTTTAGTGCTGTGCCTGATCTTTTTCCGTTCGTATCGGAAAGGATCTCCTAAGTGTGTGTTGTTTGAGGATTAGCAGTGGTCCCAAACAACCGCCGGTACGACATACTCCGCTAAGCGTCGAGTCCGTATACTCCGCGAGGCGTCGAGGTCACCGGCCCTTAGGCAGATTCTTGGCACTCAAGCGCGTTCCGTGCCTTGTGTGTCAGTCGCGTGCGCGAGTGCTCTCAAGCACTTCCCCCAACCCTTTCATAAAGAAAGGGGTAGGCAGTGCCCCAAGTGTTGCGACCATTAAATTCGCTCCCACCCGATCCGAACGTCGTACGTCGCGTACTACGCTATTCAGCTACGTTAGGTAGGGTCATAGACAGGACACACTCACAACAGTAGTTACCAACAGCAAACTATAATGACCGGCAAGGGGAAGGGGCCCCCACCCCCTCGCGTTAGGAAACCCCCGGATCGTCCGGGGATATTAGATAGGCCACTTATGGTTAGGGATCTAGCAAATCCGGAACGGTCAAGGACCGTAAGCTCGTTCAGCCAGATTCCAAAAACCACCAGGAAGCCTTCATCGCCGCTTAAGGAGCCCGCACCGCGCGCCGCGCTCGCGCTCACCGCGCCTGAGTGCACGAGCGAACGCGAACCGTCGCCCTTACCGCAGCGGGCGAAGAAATCGGCCAGGAGGCACACACCACCTGAGACAGAAGCATCCATCTACGAGAAAAGACAGTGCGTCGTCTCGTCCGACTCGTCACTACCGTCATCTTCGGATGAAGAAGAACTACTTCCATCGGTGGCAATTAGAAGCCATAAATCACCACCGAAATCGCCATCGCCGAGAAAACCAACCCCTCCTATCTCACCGGAACGACGTAGCAACGCGGCCGTTGATGAGCAAGGAGGGGAGGAATCATATGGCTGGGATAGCACTACGTATGCTACCCTAGCCTCCTCGGACGGACAACTAGCACTAAACCCGTCTGGATTACCACTGGATGATGGCCAACGACCATCAACAAGCTACGCGCAACTGGCAGCAGCCCCGGCAGTACCTAGGAAGGTGGCTGAAGCACCCAAACCAACCGAGGAGGCCGAGAAGGGCAGATATCCTCCCATAGTTGCAGAATGCCTCCCGAACTGGACGAAGCACTTCGAGGTGCTCAACAAGAAGTTGGGACATCCTCCGAATGCTCGTCCGTTCGGGAAGGGGGTGCGCTTCTCCCCCCAGAGCCCGGAAGAATTCCGGGCCATACAAAAATATTTAGTTGAGATTACCAAAGAGATACCAGCCATGTCCTGGTACTGCTACACCCCCGAAGAGGAGAAGCCCACAAAAGTGGGCATTAGGGGGCTGCCAGTAGATACGGACACCAAGGAAATAGGGGAGGCTATCCAGGCATTGGGATTCCCTATCCGCTACGTGAAGGCAATCCCCCGCAGAGGCAGGCCGGGGTGCCTATACTTCGCGCAACTAGACCACCTAAGCCAAGAAAGGCTACAAGAACTCTACAATATAACCGAGCTCCTTTACATGAAAGGAGTTACGGTAGAAGCCTGGCAAGGACGAGTGGGCCCAGCACAATGCCACCGTTGCCAGGCTTTCGGACACGCCTCATACAATTGTTTTCGGCCAATCAAATGCGTCCGTTGCGCGGGGGAACACGCCGCAAGTCAATGCCCGAGGGGTAGGGACGAAACACCTACATGCGCAAACTGTGCGAAAAACCATACCGCCAACGACCGCCGATGTCCGGTTTTGAGGAGGATTGCCCGGAAACAAGGAATTACACTTCCGGGTCTGCTTCCGGAGGCTCCGAAGCGGACCCAAGAGAGTCGCCCGAGGACCGTTGAAGTAAACGAAGAGGGGTGGGCAACCATAAGAGGGAGGGGAGGCAGACAGCCCCCCCCGCAACCGCAACCGCAACCACAACAACAACAACAACAACAAATGGATGTCGTAGAAGTCGGCACTAGAGCAACCACCGGAGCGACTCTCCAGCCCCCCGCTAATGACGCTACAGAGCGTCTAGCACCAAAAAAGAAAAAGCGGGGGCGTAGGAAGAAGAGTAAAACACAACAACCTCCTCAAACCGTCACCTCTACCCCTACGCCAGCGGTCACGATAGCCTCCAAGGCGCAGGTTACCGTAAAGGAACAGAAAACCACCGCAGGTAGAGCACCAGAAAGGGCTCTACCTGAACATAGAGCCCGCTCTACGACTAGAGCGCGCTCTACAATACGTAGAGAGACCCAAGCCCAGCCGAGACCAGAGCCATATAAAACAACAACAAGAACACCATCAACAAATACGGAAAGTGCCGACGCTATACACAGATTGGTCGGTATAGCCATAGAAGTCGGCACACAGGTCCTGGCAGACATCCGAGCCGGGACCGACCCAATAACGGCCATAATGAGGGCATTGGCGCAACTACTGGCTCGGCATTACGGAGGCTAGTAACCTGCGCCTATTATATTGGAATCCAGACGGGATACAACATAAGATCCATGAACTCCGCACAGTCACCCAGCAACAGGACATACAGGTGATATTGCTGGGAGAGACAAAATTAAATCCATCAACGCATCTTAAGCTGCCAAACTACCACATCTACAGAAGGGACGAGGTCAATCCTCACGGGACCGCCTACAGAGGCACAGCGGTACTAGTGAGGAGAGACATCGTCCACCAACAACTGGATTTACCACCATATGAAACGATGCGCTCTATCGGCATAAAAATGGAGCGGCGGGCGAGGAACTGGGATCTACGCAGCATACCGCCCACCAGGGACTCCATTCTGCTCCTCAGACATCCGGACGGTAATGGAAGGCGTAACACCTACCATCGTTGCGGGGACCTAAACGCGAAACACCGGCGTGGCGGTCCAGAGTGATCACCCGCCGGGTCGTGCACTATGAAGACACTGAAAAACAGCTACGACGTTTTAGGTCCCGAGGAACCAACGCACGTCCCTACAGATCCACGAAATAATCCGGATGTATTAGATATCGTGCTCTCTAGGAACGTCAACTGCCCAATAGTGGTAGAGGTGCTGTACGACCTGAACTCACAGCACCTCCCGATTCTAATCACCCTTGGCCTCAAGGCAGTGACTACGCTGCCCAGAGCTCTTAGAAGGAAGATAAATTGGAGGCTCTACCAGAAACACCTAATGGAGAGACCTCCAATATATACCCCAATCAACACAGCGGACGACGTAGAGTCCGCTGCAAAGAAAATCACGAATACGATACAAGAAGCTCTACAAGCGGCCTCTACGATCGTCCCAGCAACAGGAAGGAGGGAAGAGCTGCCGCGAGAGATATGCGTGCAGCTCAAGCGCAAAGAGCGCTGAGAAAGCTCTGGGCGCGTACTCGCTGCCTAGACTAAAATGAAATTGAACACCTAACGGATGAACTGTCGGTTGCAGTCCGGGCCCACAGAGGAGAGGCCTGGGGCGGCGCATATCAAAAGCAGAAGAGGAAGACGCGTCGCTCTACAAACTGAACCGACAGTTAACAAAACCAGATCCCCGTTTGCCCGCTGACCAACAACGCGGGCGAACGTTGTTACAGGCCAAGGTAGAGCGGATATCCTGCAGAGCACTTCGAGGAGCAATTTATGCCGAACCCAGCAAGTGCGGAGTTCATGGAACTTCATACCCGGAAGGAGAGCCGCGTACAGGAGTTCCTGTCGACGCCCGCGCCACCGCTTGCAGGAGAGTGGTATATATCCCCCGCTGAACTGCGGAGGACAGTAGCCCGCCTGCAACCTAGGAAGGCGCCGGGGCACGACGGGATAACCAACGCAGCACTCCGACAGCTGCCCAACAGAATACTTGTAGAGTTAGGTCGACTCTACAACGGTATACTGCGGACATCCCACTTCCCGGAGGACTGGAAAATCGGTAAAGTGATCGTACTACCGAAACCCGGGAAGGACAGGCGTAGAGCAGCCAGCTATAGGCCGATCACGCTACTACCGCACTTAGCTAAACTGTGCGAAAGATTGCTGCTAAGAAGCTTCCGCCCGTGCGTACAACTTCGGGCGGAACAGCACGGATTCAGGAGGGGCCACTCGACAGCAACACAGCTGACCAGGGTGCTGCACTACCTTGCGGCCGAGTACAACCGTGGCCGCACATCGTTGGGCGTCTTTCTCGACATAGAGAAGGCGTTCGACAGAGTGTGGCACTCTGGATTACTTTACAAATTAGAAACACAAACAAGTACCCCTCCTGCTATGTTGCGGCTAGTGGCGTCATTCCTTAGAGATAGGAAGTTCTACGTCTGTGTAGAGGACGCCGAGTCCGCAGCGAGACCAATTAGAGCCGGCGTGCCACAGGGCAGCTGTCTATCGCCGATCCTGTACGCGGCTTATACTAATGACATCCCTACCCTGGCAGACCACCTGCGCGAATGGGAAGACGATGTTGAACTGGCGCTATACGCGGACGATAGTGCCTACTTCACATCGTCTAGAAGAGCCCACATAGCCACTGCCAGGATGCAGCGCCTGCTGGACCTGCTGCCACCATGGCTGGACGAGAGGAGGATGGCCGTCAATGTTGGCAAATCAAAAAAATCGTCGTCCGCAACGCCAGATGTGCGCGGGCGGCGCTCCGTCCCGTCCTGGCATCCAAGTTACCGCTGAAAACAAAGCTGAGACTATACAAAACATACATAAGACCTAGAATAGCATACGCTGCGCCGGCCTGGTACGCGCTCCTGAGCGATCGTCAGAAGCGGCGACTACAGGTCCAGCAGAATACAACACTACGGACCATCGTCGGTGCAGGTCGCCACGTCCGGAACGACGTCATCGCGGCCGACTTGAAGATGGAGACCATAGAACAATTTGTGGCCCGATTAGCACGCGGCATGTTTGACCGCGCCGATAACGGGCCACATGAACACCTACAAGATTTTGCACCCCTACATGCTCGGCCAACGGACGGGCGACTAGAGAGTCGAGTAATAACCCACAATGCCGCAGACAGGCCAACTTAGACGCCCATAGGACAATTTAGCCTATAAACCGACCCAACCGCCTGAATAGGCCGATTAAACCACCCGTATTGGCCTACACAGCTTCTATGTAGGCCATACTAGACGACCAACACAAATCTGAAAAAATTTTTACGAACAAAAAGTGACCGGGGAACCGAACCCCGAACTTTTGAAAAATCGACCAACAATGCCATAACGGCTCCCACGACCGGTGCATAGTGATGCACCGCGAGGAGATTCCGGATAAAGGGGATGTGCCCGAGGCCCGAGACCTGCTGTACGCTAAATAGCATACATGCAGATGACAACGTATCGTATCGGATTGCCGTCCCATCGGACTATGAGAGTGAGGTAATAGAGAGAGCACTTGTGCTTGCGCGTACACTCGGACTCTATACTCTAACCCTACGCAGATAGATGGACTAGCCATCTATCTGAGACCTTTGAGACTGGCCGTCATGACTGGACCTCATTATTATCAAAAATCTTTAGTTATTTCTAAACGCACAACGTCGTTATAGTTGCACTATTCTAATAAAAAAATTAAATTTGACGTTAGTTTTAAAAATAACATCATTTTTCAATTGGGAATTCGCTTTAACAAGGTGCGCCTAAAAAGGCGCACTTTGTTAAAGCGGATTCCCGATTAACGCGACATCAAAACAATGTTATGAATCATTCAGTCGTCGAGTGACATCAGCTAACGCTTAATTGCAATTTGCCCAATGTCAGCAATTATACGGTGCCGGTATATCCGCAGCAATCGCTTCATTAAACTGCTGTTATCAGTCCGAATGACTTAAGTTTATTACCGCTGCATATTTTAGTAAGCGTAGGCCGCTTTTCAGATAAAGGTTTTTATACGGATTATTAAGTAATATCTCAAAAATACAAATAGTGTGTCCTGTATATATGGTTGCACGGAAACCCATCAAGAAATCTCGACAGAGTCATGTCTGTTTCAAATTGTATCTAGGATTTTTGTCATATAATATCACTGAATCCCAAATGTTCTCTTTCGAAAATTATATGTTAGATATTATAATTGGTGAGTCAGTTAGTGATCATGATCGTGTCAGTTAGTGACTTCTGAACGACTTGACTTTGTCAAGACGATGGTTCATAGCTATGATAGAATCAGAGGATCCTATAGGTGGCTGTAGTCAAGTTAATAAAAAATACATACCTATATCTCAAGCCTGTCTCTTTGAATGAAGTTAATAGGGTGACATGCCATGTAATGTCGCTGGTCTGTGCCTGATTATGAGCTATGAGCTATATATCTATACATATAATAAATATTATATAAATGTACGCGGCTTTAGGGTGGCTCAGGGCCACTCAAGCTGCACCCAACCTACTGTCGCTGATATTACAAGATAGATGCAATGTTGTATTAAACTCATCGGCTGAATATTATTTAGGCCGCTACATGAACGGCGCCGTTTAGTAAAAATGGCTAGGGTGTTAACTAAAGACTAATAATTAAGCTAGTTGGCTGCGACATAGACATGGTGTTCTCATTCTGTCTGGCTTTCCTTCTGCTAGCCTCGTCACCACTCGGTTGCGTGTTGTTTTTTTTGCGCGCAAGTCATAGGGGCTTAATCTATCGTAAATCAACGCTATAACGTATTTCAACATTCTATGCCAAGGCTGCCTTCAATTCATAAATCTAACCCTTTAATGATGATTTTTGATATGATAATATCAGATGATTGTGTTCCGATAATATTATATGCGTCGGGCGTTTTATACCTACCTACATATATACATATATAGCGTGTCACTCCTGTAATCCACGAAGGGGTAAGCAGATTCCAAAGAGCAGTGAGCTACTCGGACGACGATTTAGCCAAAAAAATAAGGGTTTAGATGGCAAATAGTGAAAAAATTGGTAGGTGGCCATCAACCCATCGCCTAAACAATCACAAACTCTATCTCAATATTCCATTAGTCGCCTTTTATGAAGGATAGACAAATAACACAGATGACACGTTTTTTTTATTATATAAGTCCCACATAAACATGGGACTTATAAGTCCTAAACCAACATGGAACAAATTATAATAGATACCTTTAGTATGTACTCGTAAATGCAAACACGCTTGTGTTCAAAACATTTGCATTCGTTTTCAGGTCGAGGGAAGGTTGTAAGTTGAGACGCAGTTTCGATACACGCAACAATGACATTGTCAATAATAATTATTTGTGTGGTGTGGTGTGTAGCCTTAAAATGTATCCTCAAAGATATCTCAACGTTATGTCGTTATATTTATAGGCCCATATCTTCAATATCTGTGTGTATGTATATATCTTTGCGCTTTAAGCTCATTCTGCGTAGATCGGACCAAGATAAATAATTAAAAAGCTGAAGGTATTCCGGGTTAACTTTGACATCGAGATGTTAATCACCTTAGTGCCCCCGTGACCATGGGTGTAGCAAAGCACTCGAAACGTCAGGAATTAAAAAAAAGTAAACGTGATAAAATCCGTAAAAATAGTTTTATTTTATTATTTAAATTGCCGTCAATTGTGGTGCAGGTGCTACAGAGGTCCATGGACATGGAACTGGAGCTGTTGAGTGTTGGTGGCAAAGTCGGCGCCGCTGCGGGCCAGCCCATCGCCAGGCTCACCATCACCGGGCTCGCGTCCACGCCCGTCGACCACGACACCAAGAACAACAACACACTACTCATCACCGGTGAGTTATTTTACAACACAATTCCATTAAATATTCAAAATCACAAAACACGGTCCCGAGTCAAGAGTCAATGGATGCAGGCCCCCACGTGCATCCGTCGATTTCTTGCATATCCTATCAGGTCATTACTTTATGAATTTTAATGCATATGCAACATCGATCACTAATAAAAAACTAGATACACAATCCCATGCAAAAGTTCTCTAAAAACTGTCGCCAATTGTTTTGTCGTAATTCTAGTTGAAATAAATATACAATAATGTAAATTCAACCTTAAATGCATTGCCTAAAGTTGTATTCACAAAGCTACGTACAAATTAAAAGCGCACCCAAATGTTCGAGTGGGCGCTCATTCGGTAAGGACATTTTTTGTCACTGATTGTGTATCTAGTTTTTTATTAGTGATCGATGATATGCTAACAAAAACAAACACTCGTATAATGCAAAACAAATACAAGATCAAAGTAACAAAGTTGCAATTTAAAATTATGTCATATATCACCGATTGGCGGACATGAGAGCAGCTCAACTATGATGTCCTCTCCTCACAACTGTTGCAGACTAATGATTTTGAAAATCATACACCAAAGAGCCGTGGTAGCTTAGGTGTAAAGCGTTCGCTATAAATTTCACAGTACGCGGGCAACGGTTTTATGTTACCGTATGATCCCCGTCGACTCCAATGAAATTGTTAATTTCAATTTTAAGTGCAGATTTTCCATGTGCCCCGCGGTGGAGAAAATATCGTGAGACAACCTACATGTCTGAGAAATAAAAAATAAATATTTCGAAAACGTGTGATGTCCACCAACACATTAGAAGTAGCCTGTGCCCAGGAGTGGGTCGTATGTAGGATATAACTTTACTTTTTTATACCATTAGAAAAGAGAAACACTTTTTTCTGTATCTTGGAGACATCACGTCTCCTCTCCAAGATACAGACAAAAATTCGTAGTATTCTAGTGTGAGAGTAACGTTTTTGTCAACCCGCCCCTACTTCGCCTGTATAGGATCCATTAATGTAGCGTTATTTAATATATATGTTACAAATTTTATGTGATTGTGTATAGTAGGTAACGTTATTTACTATATTTTTGTATGAACATAAGTATGCACTAACAACTTTTAACTGTCTATCATTAAAATATTCCCGTCTCTAACACGTGTTTTTGAAGCGTTAATTTTATAGTCGTCAGGCGGGTGCAAAATTGTATACACTTTTAATGCCCGTTGGCTTACCTTGAACACGTACGGCAAAGTAGTAAGAAGTACTTAGTAATACAAGGTACCTCAATCACATTTTTTTTTTCGTATTCGTCATATTTAATTAAAAAAACAACCAGTTCTACAATTTTAAAAAAAAGATTTTACGATGGGAAGTATGTCAAAACTTTTGGTCCGTATGATTGTCAGCCAACTAAATAGGTGGTTCTGAGTTCGAATGTGCGTGAATTTTTATTTATTTTTACAAATCGTGGCATCTATGGCAACTATCCACGCTATGGAGGCAATATATGGGGGTGGCGTATGTTCAGCAGTGGACTTCTCGAAAAAAAAATTCACAAGCATCGCATATACAGGGTATTTTTGAAACGCTCCCGAAAACGAAGACAGACGACAGTACTAACTATATCTTAGATGATGGGTGAAATATAAAATCGATCCTGATGAAAAAAAAATCATCTTTTCACAACGTTTTATTAGCTTCATTCACGCTCCATCGTGTTGATATAGTTAAATAAAACATTAATTTCATTAAAAAGAATCATGAAAATACTTAAATATTAAACCAGCAGTGGAATTTAAAATAAATAAATCATAAAATCAGCTGACTAGGGTCAATATCCGCGTCGAAGCCAAACGCTTTTATCTAGCTCCGTACAGGTCCCGTCACGACGCTGAGCGACAGTGGAGGGTGTGTCTGCGCATGGGTACAGTCGCGTTCTAAAGTACTACATGGTACTAGGCTGTTGTTTTATAATATTATAATAGTAATTAATGGTTTTATTGTAGAATCATAATAGTTACTTTACTAGCTTCTTAGAACTTTGGAAGAGGTTGAAATTAAAATGGATAATGTATGCTTGAGCATTATTTTTATTTCAATCGTAAAATAAAGTAGTTTGTAACAAGAAACTTAAGCTAAGGGTGACACGCCGTCCATTATACCGTTAGAACATGGAACATGGAAGCCGGATGTCGATGGTGTGTTGGTGTTACTGGATGCTACTTCATCAGAATCATCATCATCAATGCGAATGATAAATGTTTCCGTCATCAGGTTGACCACATGGTAATTTTTTCGGTATTCTTCCTCAATACATTTAACTTTACTGCACAATTTTCCCCATTCACCTTCTATTTACCTTTTCGTTCACTAGTTCAGTCATAAAACAATAGATATAAATAATTTTTCTGTCCTTCCTTTTTAAAAACATCGTCGCGCGTCGTGCATAGAAAGCTGTGTGTGCGACTGTATATTGGGAAACATCGCTTTTTCAAAGCGCGGCAAGAATGAGGAACCAATAGCGTGCGCACAACAATACTGGCGAGCATTCCCCCGTCGCGCCCCCTTTGTACCACGCGCTGCCGCCACCCGGCCGACTGTGTGTCACCTCGGGTAAGCGCCAACATATGGGGAATTCCCCAAATTTACCTACTAAGATTTGTTTGCAAGCGACATAAGAATTAGAGGCGGCAATTACAATAAAACTTGCAAGTAATTTGTAATAGTTTTGACGTACCTGTTTTCAAATCAAAGTATTGGAAGGATTAAAAACGGAAAGTCAATAAAAGTAAAGTAAAATAATTATTTTTAGATTAATTAACTGTCGATCATAATTGCAATTGATTTTAACTATTAAATTATTCAATACCATTTTATTTCTATTTTCTTGTACAAAATCAAAGATAACCAAACCCAAGTAAGTACGTTTATTAATTTCAATATCATTTTGTAGTAACGAACTGCTTGTTTCGTCAGGGTACAATTGATTGTCTAATTGTATTAAAAAATTACAACTATAACTTCTAAATTCCATATGAAAGACTAGTCGTAGGGATCATATGAAACTAAACTTATAAAATAAAAGTTGGCAATGTCATAACATTTGACGGTCTGTGGGAATGTTCAAAGTGTTTACCGCAAGGACGTTAGTTAGGACGCAGTAGGCTTCAGTTTTGGCAGGATTCACTATTAATTTTAGTTTTGAGACAGTTCCGCGCTGACTTTGGACACGCATGCGCGAGCGACAGTTCATTGGTTTTGTTTATTAAATTCTTATTATTATTACTTGGTATTACGTACTTGTTATTACGTGTTATTCTTGTTGTTACGTTTTGTGTTTCTTTTTGTTTTAATAATGCCTAACGCGTACGTTTATAGTGCTCGTGAATACGGCAACATATTAATGTGCCTTGGAGAATCTCATAAGGCCACGGAGGATCGGTAAGCCGTTTCATACCTAATTTTTTTGAATTACTTAGTACTGAACTGATCTGAAAAGGTACATAACTGAATACATCAGAATAATAAACATACGTACATAATGGATAAAAAAGCATGACTCTAACCT